>JAQPZY010001639.1:1800000-3000000 GCA_029931535.1 Margaritifera margaritifera | reverse complement strand
AGGACAGATTTTGATCAGACTTGTTATGTAAGCTTACATTATGAAGATCTCGGATGAGTTTGATTGAGAGAAAAATCCATGCATATTAATGAGGTGATCTTGCATCTAATTGGCTGAGCTTGTGAACACTGTAGAGGTCATATTTCAGGACAGATTTTGATCATACTTGTTTTGTAAGCTTACATCATGAAGATCTCGGATGAGTTTGATTGAGACAAAAATCCATGCATATTAATGAGGTGATCTTGCATCTAATTGGTTGAGCTTGTTACCACTCTAGAGGCCTTATTTCTAATCAAAGTTTTATCAGATTTGGTATGTATGCTTTTATCATTAAATCTCTGACGAGTTAGATTATTGTTTAAAGGCACCTGTGGAATGCCAAGAGATTATATTCTAGTAATTTCATATTTAAACCATATGTACACATGGTGCAGTGCATACAATTACTTCATAGTTTTAATTAGAGGAAAGCAAGGGAAGTGACTTTTGAAAAGAATTCTTTAGAATCACAGGTTTGGATTTATGCAGTGTCCTCCCTCTTGCAGAAAAAAATTAAAAGAGATAACAAAAATAAATAATTTTAGATTATAAGGTGCAAAATTTTAAAGTCATAATAAATAACAAAATAAAAATATTAGGGATTCAAATGAATGATTTGTCATTTAAACTGAAGAAAAATATAGAATTATAATACAGTCTATGACAAGTCAGTGTTTCCTCTAGGATCCCAAGGTCAGGGGACAATGTGTCCCTCACCCTCCAGATTTGGGGAACACACAACATTTTAAAGGGACAAAGGAAGATTGTTATAAATATGGCACTAGAAGTGCTAAAAATGAGATAATCTTATTTGCTTCGACAGTTTTGCCACCTTAACTTTCTCATATTTTCCTTGGATATTTACATTATTGCAATAAATGATTTATCATGTGATCATGTAAGACATGAATACATTAACAGGTTTGAATATCTGGTTAAGCTGAAATGAACTGCACCATGGAATTTTCTGTTCAGGATCTTGCACTCATTTAACTTTTGTGTTCAGTCATTATCTACTAGCATTTATTATAATAAATACCTATGTTTTCTTAATTACTTTTCTTTTAAAAGTATTAAATCATTAATCAAATGACAGATTGTGTGTTACGACTCTATGGTCTAAGAAAAATGTAACAGAAAGAAAGTGAAACCAACAAATCAAGTAAAAATCAACAAGCAATTTATTACTAGATAATTAAAATGAAAAATCAAAAAGTCACTTACAGTAATGTGTTTTGAAATCCTAATAATCCAATAAGAATGATTGTTCTAATCACAAGTCCTAAATATAGAATGTTCCGAATTCACGGCTGTGTCCTTGAATGTTATGATGTGCTAATGGTCTCCAAAGTCCTGATGTACTAGTAATCTTGATGTGCTGATGTCAAAATGAAGTATTCCAAAATATCTGAATAAGTTCACTTAAATTCCAAAATCATCAATTAAAAATCCCAAATCCAAAAGTTTATGAGCACTTATAATCCAATGAATATTTAAAATAATTCCTCTCTTAGAATTTGGAATGAATTTTCACAACTGTAATAGCTCTTTACAAGACTGATGGTAATGTCAAAACTGAATAAATGTCCACCAAACATGGCATATATAAAGATTGGTCACATGACAGAATGTTCTAGAACATGAGTCATCTTAATGGAATTTTTGCTTGTAAACAAAGATTAACCTTGACCTTCAAATTGAGAAAACATATTGATCAAAACAACCTAATTCAAGGACACTAGTTAAACATGTTTTTCCTGATAACATTAAGATTTAAGCAAATATTAAAGTGAAGAAACATTTATAATTTCCTAAAATATTTATAATATTATATAAACATCATACATAACATTGTGTATTTGCATAAATTAGTACCTTTATTAATTACTTTGGCCTGAGAATACATTAAATCTTTGCTGCCATAGGTGTGACTTTAACCTTGAAATATGTTACAATAGCAGCGGTCAAAGACTTCATCAACTCAGCCGACTACCACAAACCTTGAATGTTTTCATTGCCAGATTCATTGTTTTGAAATGGATATTCATTGACATCTTACAGGTTTTATCACTTTTAGCAACTTTGGCCATTGCTAGCACCAACATAGACATGGATGCACATCCGTGAAGAAAAAGTGTAGGCTAGACATGGATGCACATCCGTGAAGAAAAAGTGTAGGCATATTTGTTTTATTTTTATTCCTGACAAAAAAGCGTGCCCAAAGGGGCACACAGGGTCAAGATTTGGGGGACATAGGACAAAAATTTGTGGCAAACCTGTGAGACCACGCTCTAGGTGCAACACTGCAAGTAACACTCTAAGTTGATAATAATATGATAATATAATATTTTTTAAGAAATTTGGTAGTTGATCCAGGCTGACTAGATGGTGAGACCCAAATCCACAAGCTTCTGGTCATGTGTCAAATACCTTAATAACTGAGCTACCACATCTCCTTTTGGTGGGGCTTTAAATGGTTTATGACTCAAGGGGCAGGCGTTGAAGGGGTAAGTACAGATCCAGGAATCCATGCTGACTGCACATATTAAATCCCCTTGTAAGGCCAAGTAAGTGTGTATACTTTAAGGGTGGGGCTATGAACAGTTTCCAAGTTATGAATGAAGGCCAAGTCTCCAGTGGCTGGGAGACAAAAACATTCATAGACAATGAAGCATCTATGTGCTCCAAGCTTTTCTTTCCCCATATACAGTTTCAATATGTGTGTGAATTTGCATTCACAAGTTGACACATGTCAACTACCAGGTAAGTGATATTGGGCCCACTTGGGCCTCTTTTTATCATATGGATAATGTCAATTTTGACACCAGCTATCATTTAAGTTTTTACTGCAACAGATAGACATAATTGAAAGGCAGTTTCAATATATTTACAGAAAAATGTGTGGCATATGGGCAGTTTTTGGTAGCGAGGATGACATTTCCTTCCAGTGTAATGCCGTTCATAAGATCACACACAGAGGGCCCGATGCTTTCCGTATTGAAAGTGTCAACCATTTTCCAGGATGCTGCCTCGCTTTCCACCGGCTTGCTATTGTGGATGACCTGCAAGGGATGCAGCCAATGAGAGTGTCACAACACCCTCATGTGTACCTCATTTACAATGGGGAGATCTACAACCACAAAGTGGTGGGTACTGAAGTCGACTTATTCTAATAGGGTACCAAAGTATGGAAAGGGGGATGAAGGAAGGCAGGTAGCATATGTTATGAACATTGATAGTGCCTCTTTTCATCTTTCCATTCATTGATCCATTTGTTTTTCTGTCCATCTACTCACACATTGGGGTGCTTTTGATTTCTTCTGGGGTCATGAGTTTAAAAATCACAATCAGAATAGGTAGTATGTTATATATTTTATGTCCCAAATAAAAAGTGACAGATTTTAGTTACTGAAGGGATCAAGATGTGGGGGCTAATTGCGGAGATTATCAATCTATTTTTATACGCCTACCATAAGATGGAGTGTATTACGTTATGATGTTCGCCCATCCATCTGTTAAAGATGTTGTTTCCACCCAGTAACTCAAGTTGTCCATCATCTACAGTTACCAAACTTTGTGAATAGCTTGCGTTTGGGGTAAGGAAGAACCCAATAAATTTCAGGCACAAAAGCTCAAAGGTCAAGGTCACTGGGACTTAAAGATGGAAAATGGTTTCAGCACAACAACTCGAGTTCTCCACTATTTACAGTTACCAAACTTTGTGGATTGCTTGCACTTGGGGTACAAAAGAATCCTGTTGATTTTAGGGTCAAAGATCAAGAGTCAAGGCTACTGACTGAAAGAAGAAAAGTAGTTTCTGCACAATAACTTGAGCTTGCCATCATCTACAGTTTCCAAACTTTGTGGATGGCTTGCAAATGGTATAAAGAAGAACCCTGTTGATTTTGGAGTCAAAAGGACAAAAGTCAGTGTCACTGTGACGGAAATTATAAAAATGGTTTCTGCACAATAACATTAATTCAACATTTTTATAACTTAACCTTTATTGACCTCATATAGTCTGTGTTGTGTTACTATTATTACTACATGACACACCTCAACCAAGCTTTGTTGACGTCTTGCACTTGGGGGTAATGAAGAAGGCCATTGATTTTGGGGTCAAAAGGTCAAAGTCCAGGGTCACTGACTAAAAGAAGAAAATTTATTTCCACACAATAACGTCTGTTCTACATCACTGAACTGACTTGGCCCAAACTTTGTGGATGGCTTGCACTTATGGTGAGGAAGAAGTCTATCATTTTCAGATTCAAAATGTCAAGCATTATGGTCACTTTGACTGAAAGAAGGAAAATGGTTTCTGATAAGAAATCTAAGTTATATAAATAAAGGACCATTAAACATGGCGTGTGTGTAGAATATACCATTCACAGTGCTCTTGTTTGTTTTGCTACACTAACCAAAAACTGTTATTAATGGTGATCCAAATGGTTGATTAAGCATCAAATTGTAGAAGAGTACAAAGATTTTATTTCCAAATACTACATCTTTTAAATATTGTAATTTTCTTGTGACCATTCATTAAGATATTATGAGCAGTAGTTGACCAAAATTTATGCCAGTTGTGGATAGTATTTTCATTACATTGTCTATTATAAAAAAACAAATATTTATATTTATTTCATTTATAATTGCGGTGCCTCAAATGATTATTTTCATCAGTCCATTTGTAGTTTATACATAGTAAGAGAAAACTATGCTATTTCATGTTCATGAATCCATATGTGGTTTTTGTACAGGTAAATAAGGGAGACAATTTGCCAATAAACTTTGAAGCTATTGAAATAAAGGGGAGATAATTTTGACTCAATGTTATCATACAGTAATCACACTAATTTTCTCTTGCTTTTACAGCTTCAGAAGGTGTTTGATTTTGATTTTGACACTGCCTGTGATGGAGAGGTAATAATCCATTTGTATGTCAGGGGAGGCATTGAGTTTGCAGCCAAAAACCTTGATGGTGTCTTTGCCTTTTGTCTCCTAGATACAGTCAATAGGAAGGTTTTCCTGGGAAGAGACACCTATGGTGTCAGACCAGCCTTCAGAATCTCAACAGAGACTGGCTTTCTTGCTGTTTGCTCAGAGGTTAAAGGTGTGTATGAATCTATTCAATGTCAATTGCTATGCTATACATTGTAAAAATATTTACTTATTTTTGCAATGTTTCAGTCACATTTGTTGAGTTTATATGACAAAGTTCCACAATATTTCAGTCACACTTGTTGAGTTTATATGACAAAGTTCAGAACTTCATTTTTTTGGGAGCAGTTTTGAATAGTGATGGCAGCAACTTTTCTATTTTCTAACTTGAAAAATTATCATGCAGCGGAATTGAACATTATTAGGCATAATATAATTGTCTTAGGGTTAATTATAGCTATAAGTGCAGTGGCGGAAAAATATGCTGCCTGGCAGCATAGGACAAGTTGAAAATTTTGCTGGACAAGTAAAATTGTGTTACTTTCCCAGAATTTTATATAGAATAAGAAGGAAAAGTCAAGATATTTGCAAAGGTTTTTTTCCAGCCCAGAAGTATGTTGCCTTTTATAAAATGCTAATTGATAACTACGATCATGGGAAACACCATTACAAACCCCATCTCCAAAAATACAAAAATTGTACAGTTGTCAATGTTTTGCTTTGTGCAAAGTGCTTATTAATAATTTTGAATGTGGAAAAACACCACCAAAATTACTCACAAATTGCACATGTGTAATGTGGAAAACACAACTATAAGTATCCTAGAATTACATGTTTAATGTAGAAAAAACCATTAAAAGTTCCCACAAATTGCACATTTTTAATGTGGAAAACACCATTAAAAGTACCCACAAATTGCATGTTTTTAATGTGTAAAACACCATTAAAAGTACCTACAAATTGCACACTTTTAATGTGGGAAACACCATTAAAAGTACCCAAGAATTGCATATTTTTAATGTGGAATACACCATTAAAAGGACCCAGGAATTAAAAGTTTTTACTTTTAACATTCTTAAGTGTGCTGTATTAGATAATTATTTTACTTATTTCTGTTGCCAGAGGAATGGAAGTAGTCAAACCTGTCGTAGCGTTCACCTGTGTTCAGCGGTCATTCTAATTTCCCCCCTGGTAAATTTCCTATATAAATACCCTGTATTTAACGGCCAGGTGTTTCTTAACCAAACCATGGTTTCACCGTGCCTTAAACGGTCACTGGAGCATATCAGCAGTGACTGCTTCAAATATGCAAATTAAACATTTCTTTTGTTTGATGAGCAAGGCATTGTTTAGATAAAGGTATATCATGTGAATCGATGTTTAAGCATTTCAGATCTTGATCGTACTTACTGTACTCCAATAACACTGTCAGTCAAACTCAAAGATGTCAACATGTTGGCTTTGAGAGCAAAGCAGTTTTTGTCCTGATATGAGAGAATCGAAACAATTCGTTTCCTGGATAGTGGAAAAAGTAGTTCTGTAGTTGCAACAGAAATGGGAGTCGGGCGAACTCAGATCCAAGGGATTATTACGCATAAGCGAGATATTATGGCCAATTTTGAGAACAACGTTAATCTGGAGTGTACGAGATTACGTACAATCACACCAAATGAGTAAAGATACATGTACAGTGCACTTGTGATATCCCTTACGGTTTATATACTATTAACAATAGCCACATGAAGCTTCTTTTCAATCCCTAATCAGCAAAGATCTCGCACAAAAGCCGACTGTCTATCAATCTCAGTGAGTTTGAGTAACTGCTTAATCCATCAATCTGTTTTCATGCCTAATTGTACCAGCTGGCCTAACAAAAAGTCAGTCCTGTGTTTGACAATCACAGGTAAGCTGTCAATTAGTAATTTTATTTAGATGCTGTTTCTACTGATAGGTGGTGATTTAATGTACATGATGGATTAAAGTGGAACTTTTTATTTTATTATTTTGTTATTTTTCTTTTTGCTAATTAGCTCAACTAAATATGTGTATCTTGATAGCATTTACTACTACTGCTAATAATGTTAAAGCTATTCAGTGCATAGTACATGTATTTGTCATGAACCAAGTTTGAGAGCTGAACTTGCCTTCAGAGGTCACCTGTCTTCAAAGACCACTTTGGCCCTTTTCCATTGGTGACTTCTGAATACAGGTTTGACTGTATTTTACTTTTCTCACCCAGGTTTGACAGACTTGTCACTGAAGTCTGGTTCTGTCTCAGATGTGACCAAATGCATTGAACCACTACCACCAGGCCATGTGGAAACCTACTCTCTGGATATCAATGGAAAAGCCACATTTAATGAGAGAGTTCGGTTCCACAAGATTGGAGAACCACCTATCTACAAAACACTGGAGGTGGAAATAGGTACATGCACTTTTATTAAAATACATTCATTTTCAGCATTGTCCATCCATCAATATTTTCTTTTTAACTGCTTCTCAGAAACCACTGAACCAGTGTTGACCAGATTTTGCATGGAGAATCCTGACACTTAGTTTTTTCAGTTTTATACAAATAAAGTTGGTCCACCATCAGATATGCTCACCATTGCTAAATAAAAGAAAAACATTTCTCGTAAACAACTCGACTGATTTCAAACCAACTCGACAAGACTGCCCTGACATAAAGGCCATTAAATATCGTAGAAATTATGCTGTTCTCCCATCCACAGTGGCGCCGTTGCCAAAACTAAAACACCTTTCACTGATTTTTTCTCAACAGAACTTAACAGAATTTGACCAAATTTGGCAGAAAGGATCATGGTATGATGGTCATTTTAATTTTGTACACATCCAACATGGCCACCATTAATACAAAATTGAAAAACCTTTGCATGAAACTAAAATCCCACTAGACAGAATTTGACCAAATTTGACATAAAGAATCCTTGTTGAAGGCTTTTCCAATTTTATACAGATGAAGCTGATCTGTCATAATGAATGGTTGAAGATACTAAAAACAGAGAAACCTTGAAATAGATTTATAGATCACCTGACCGTACAACCAATTGCATATATGTTACTGCCCTGCATACATCAAGGGTCATGTGTCACCTATCAGCAATCGCTTGTTACCTTTCAGGAGGCCATATTGCTGATCCGATTTTGATGAAACTTAGAATATGTGCATATATCATCAAGTTTAATAAATAGTGAGATCCATGTATATTTATGAAGTGATCTTGCATTTTGTTGGCTGGAGACCATACTTCTAATCTCATTTTAATCAAACTTGAAATATGTGCTTATTTTATCAAGATCTTAAACTATTTCGATAATGAGTGAGATCCACATATATTAATGAGGTGATCTTGCATCTTGATTGCCTGAGCTTGTCACCACTGTGGAAGCCATATTTCAGATTGGAATTTGATCAAACTTGGAATACAGGCTTTGATGAACAAGACCTTCATGAGTATGATAATTAGCAAGATTTATGAATGTAAATGAGGTAATCATGCATCTGATTAGCTTAGATTTTGGTCTCAGACTGTATTTCTAATCCAGTTTTGATTATGCTCGGTAAATAGACTTAAATAATGAAGATCTCAGATTGTTACAGTTAAGAGCAATACATATTAAAGATGTGATCTTGCATCTGATTTTCTGATCTTGTCAATACTTTAGTGACTGCATCCGTTGATCTTGCATCGGATGACTAATCTTGTAACCACTATGGAGACCATAATTTCTAATCCAATTTTCATCAAACTTGAAATATGGGTTTATATCATCAAGATCTCAGATGAGCTTGATAATGAACGAGATTAAAGCATATTAGTGAGGTGATCTTGCATTTGATTGGTGGAGCTTGTTTTTCCTCTGGAGACTGGTCATGGTCATTGTCCATATGGCGTTTATTAGCACAAGTTTGTTATGGCTACTCCTCCAATTCTCCTAAAGTATTGGGAGGATTGCCACCAAACTTAAAAGATACATTCATCCCGAGGTCTACTTGGTCCCAAATGAAAATGGTGCCCTTTGGAAATCCACAATGGCCACCAGAGCAGCCATCTTGAAAATCTTGTTATCACGATACTCCTGAATGGATGGTCATATTGACATGGGGTTTTCACTACAAGACATCTCGCTGATTTTTAATTGATCCTAAATGACAACAGTGTAAATCTGACATCCAATGCGACTGACATGGTGACCATTTTGAGAATCTTGTCATTGCTACACCTCCTGAGCAGATATTCATATCTACACGGTGCTTTCACTAACTTGTTGGTCATAAAGGAAAATAGGGCCAATCTGACGTCCAATATGGTTACCATGGCATCCATCTTGAAAATCTTGTCACCACTACTCCCCATGAATGGATGGTTGTATCAACATGGGGTTTCCACTAAAAGATCTCTTTTGATGCCCAGTTGGTCCTAAATGAAAATGGTGCCTCTCAGACATAAAATATTGCTGCCATGGTGGCCATCCTGAAAATCATCTTATCATTAATCCTCCTGCGTGTAGTTGATCATCAGTGAAAGTGATGCAAATGTAACCTCCCAAAATTTAACAAATCTTGTAAAAGCTACTTCTCCAGAATGGATTGCTGTACCAACACTGTTTGTTTTTTTAAACTACTTTTTTTTTGCATGATATAGTTGTTCCTGTACTAAAATGATGCTGATACAACCTCCAAAATATCTGCCTTGATGGCCATTCTGAAAATCTTTAGATGGCTACTGTTCCTGAAAAGATGGTCATATTGACATGTTTTTAGTTTACTAAAACACTATAACAATTTGTAGTTCTAATGAAAATGATGATTAACTGACATCCAACAGGGCACCATAGCCATCTTGAAAATCTTGTTATTGCTTGTTATCACTATTCCTCTTGCATGAATGGTGACACCAACAATTGGTTTTCATTAAAGCACTTCTTGCAATATTTAAGTGGTTCTGAATAAAAATGGTTCATACATGAAGTAACGTCTAGGATCAAATAAAAATTCATGGCTTGCATTTTTATACTTCACTGAGCTTATGAAAACAATGACTTGTACATAAATAAGTGAATTTTGACCAGACTTTGTATTTAGATGCATTCCAAGAAACAAGTTGAAAGTTAGCACTCTGATAATATTCTAAGGTCATTTAAGGGCCATGAATATAGGATTTTTTTAAATGTAAAAAGGTCAAATTGGGATTTTTTTACACATCTAAATTCACAAATATTTACAAAGAAAATATTTTTCACCATTTAAATAATTCAGAATAAATGTCAACTTTTGTGTCTATTACCCTTCAAAGAGAAAAGTGGAAAGTTAGAAGAAGAAGGTTTATGCTCTGTATTCAGTTTTGGTGATAAGTTGATGATCATAAAAAAGATTATATTGTTACTCTGGAATTCCTGCCAAAAATTTGCCAGTGATCCTTGAAAAATAATATTTTTGTAGCCCAATCAGAAGCAAATTATGACTTCATTGAATGTATCCTCGGCCAATACTAATGAAATGAATAATTTTATCCAATTTTTTCATCCAAAAATGTATGAAAAGAAGACTTCTGGTAGAAAACCTACTTTCGACTGTACTCTGTTTTCGAGGTTTCCATTTTTTGCTGTACAACAACTTTGGTGAAGCAAAGTAAGAAAATGTATAATATTTTGTATAAAGTTTTAATAGTACTTCATTAATATATAATCCTCTGACATGAAAATATGCAAAAACAGAAGCTTAAAGTGACTATTTTGAACTACATACATTCTGAACTTTTTACACTCCCTTCTCCCTATTTTCCCAAATTTTGTCCTATTCTGACTTGGCCAAATATTAGAGTCCAGGATTGACCCAGAATTATTGGCTTCGAATACTTTGACTCATCAGTTTCTCTATTCATTATAGTAATTCTCCCCGAAAGTCAGTGTAGTAAAGGACATGGATTTGTGTACAAGTTCTGATTGGGAATTGTTTACACAAAAATTGGGAAAAATGGACAGATTTTGGCTTTGGGAATGGGGCTGAAAATTGGACGCAAAACGGGTCCAGAAAAATCCCTGTATGGCCCTGCATCAGTTATGCATTGTCTGGCCATCAACAATTGTTTGTTACCATTCTGGAGTCCATATTTCTGATCCAGTTTCAATCAAACTTGAAACATTGGTTTTTATCATCAAAATGTCAGACAATTTAAATAATGGGTGAGATCCATCCTTACTAATAAGGTGATTTTGCATATGATTGGCTGATCTTATTAGCACTCTAGAAGCCATAATTCTGTTCCAGTTTTGAATTATTATTATGAACAAGATCCATGCATAATAATGAGATCATCTGGCATATGATTGGCTGAGCTTTTTTACCACTTGAGAGACTCTATTTATGACCCAAATCTAATCACACTTCGTAAATATGTCAATATGTCAATATGTCAATATGTCAATATTGTCAAAATGTATGATTTTTATTACAACTGTGACCTGTGCATACTTTTATGAAATTGTCTAACATTTGACATGGAGATTTTTTTACCATTCTTGGGATGTATTTTAATAGAACTTTGATCAAACTTGGTAACAGGCCTATGCCACTAAGATCTTGGTTGATTATGGTTATGAGTGAAATTTATTCATATTATTTCCTGTGATCTTGCATCTGATTGGCTGAGCTTGTCAACAATCTAGCAGCTTTAGTTCTGACAGGACTTTGATCAGATTTATTAAAAAACCTTATATTATCAAGATGAAATGAGCTTGATTTAAGAGCAAGATCTATGCATATTAATGAGGTAACCTCCTATTTGATTGGCTGAGCTTGTTACCACTCTAGAAACCAAATTTCAGTCTGAGTTCTCTCCACCTTGTCATTTTAATAAACAGGTAATAAGTGAGATTAGTGAATATTAATGAGATACCTTGCATCTGATTGTCTGAGTTTGTTACCTTTCTAGATCCGAAGACTCTATTTCTCATCAAGTTTCTATAAAACTTGGTTAATGGGTTTATATCATCAAGATCTTGGATGACTTCAGTTATCAGCAAGAGATGGTGCATATTAATTTTGCCATTATCTTGTGAAAAAAATTTGGTCAGGTTATAGTAAGATAAGTAAAATCAACACGATGTTAAGTTTTGGAGAGAGTTTACTTATGTTGTGTTCTTATAATAGTACAATAATACAGAAGCTTGCTTAGTGAAATTGTCAACTGTTAAGTTATGTAAGACAGGTGAGTAATATTAGGCTTACTTGGACCTCTTTTTTAATTTGAAGTTTAAGTCTGAATATATATTTTATTTGCCTTTGTTTGTTATCTTTAATGTATAAAAGACTTGTATTAAGCTGTTGCTATATTGATTTCAAGAAATTTTAAGATATAAAATGCTTAGATAGTATGATGTATGAATATTTAGCAATTAATGAAAGCTTTCCTATACTTGAATATCTCCTGTTTTAATTACAAAAGTCACTGATAAATGCCACTTCAATCCAAACTGCAGAAATGCTTGTAATATTGCATTTAAGTAATGTTAGTGAAACAATGCATATTTCAGGAAAAGACATAAAAGAAAACATCTTCAACCTGCTGAGTGCAGCAGTCAAGAAACGGCTTATGGCAGATAGAAGAATAGGGTGTCTTCTCTCAGGTATATTCCTCTTCTCCTTGCCTTTTTTCATGTTTATGAATCTAAAATCATTTTTAACTCTACTTGTCATAGAAGGAAGAGTTTGTGGCATGGCCTGTTTTCCGTTGTACATTCCATTAGTACAACTTTGTTATTGCTACTCCTAAACTTCTTAGAGGATTATCATGAAACTTTACACGTGCATTCATGCCATGATCTAGTTGGTTCTGAATGAAAATAGTGCTGCTCAGACATCCATTATGGCCATCATAATGGCCATCTTGAAAATCTTGTTATCACTACTTTTTCTGAATGGATGTTCATATCAACATGGAATTTTAATTAAAAGACTTCTTATGATGTCTAGTTGGTCCTAAATAAAAATGGTGATATCTGACATCCAGTATGGCTGCTATGACAGCCATTTTGAAAATCTTGTTATCACTTCTCCTCTTGAATGGAGAGACTTCTTATGATGTCAAGTTGGTTCTGAATGAAAATGGTGCTGCTCAAACATCCATTATGGCCATCACAATGGCCATCTTGAAAATCTTGTTATCACTACCTCTCTTGAATGGATGTTCATATCAGCATGGAGTTTTAATTAAAAGACTTCTTATGATGTCTAGTTGGTCCTAAATAAAAATGGTGATATCTGACACCCAGTATGGCTGCTATGACAGCCATTTTGAAAATCTTGTTATCACTTCTCCTCTTGAATGGAGAGACTTCTTATGATGTCAAGTTGGTCCTAAATAAAAATGGTGATATCTGACATCCAATATGGCCACCATGGCTGCTATCTTGAAAATCTTGTTATTGCTAATTCTCCAAAATGGAAAGTCATATTGAATTGGGGTTTTCACCAGAAGACTAATTAGGATATCTAGTTGGTCCTAAATGAAAATGGTGCCAAACTGATGTCAAATATGGATGCCACAATGAACATATAGAAAATCTTGTCACTAATTCTCTTGAAAGGATAGTCATATCAACAGGGGTTTTTCACCAAAGTCTTCCAATGGTGTCTAGTTTATCCTAAATGAAAATGGTGATAATTTTACATCTAGTATGGCTGCCACAATGGCTAATTTGAGAATCTTGTCATTCAAGAATGTCAGAGATCGTTTCAACACTCAGCAGTTAAAAGGAAGAAATGGTCTTAGCTTGAATTCCCATAAATTCTCTTCAGACAGTAGAGCTTCAGTCTCTTCGAGGGATTCTTGTTTATAACTGCAGTCTTATTTATACATAGGTCCAAGTTTGTACTGGTCAGGTCAAGCTACACCTGCTGCCATAAGTAACAGTAGATGGTACTACCTGTGACTGTTGACCCAGAGTTGACAGCTACACCTGGCTCCTTTCTGAAAGTCCTTTCTGGCAGATCAGGTGGCCACACAGATATACTCATCCCCGTAGCTGTGAAGGCAGATGGTAAGAGCTATGTGACATTTTAGGGCATCAGCTCAGGTGCAGTAGACCTGATGTCCATCCACAGCATATGGACATGTCTCAACATTGTCATGCAGCTGGATTCAGACAGGCCTAAGCGAGAGAGTGAGAGTGACTCTGCAACCTTTCCTCAATTAAATCATACTTGTGTGAAAGTCATGACATCATCCCCCATCCCACACCAGATACCTTCTAGTCCTGTAGTGATGGACCAGTGTGGATACACTGGGAGTTGTAACTGCAGATTTGCAAACAGGACGCTCAGGGTATAGGGTCGCTTTTCACTGGGTGACTGAGCAGCCCTATTTAGGATCCATAGTAATGAGGAAGGGCTAGAAAAAGTGCCCTAAACATTGCCTACTTCATCTGTACCCTGGTCAGCATACTGCAGCTGATGAGCATCCCACCTTTGTGGTAAGAAATTACACAGGAAGATGAAGGTAATGCCACTCACTAACGGTGCCTAGAATGTATGTACACCAATGGACAGTACATCAGCAGATAGACCAGAGAAAAGAACAGGACTGGTTGGTAGAGAACTGGCCAGATTCAGTATCCAGATCGCAGCCCTGAGTGAAACTCACCTAGCTGAGGATAGACAACTCAGTTTAGTAGGAGCCGGACAAATTTTATGAAGCCGTGGAGTCTCTTATCACAGAAAGTGCTGAAGGCAGACAAGCTTATCATCCCTGATGACTTGAATGCTAGAGTTGGTGCAGATCATCAGATATGGCCAGGTGGCTGCCAAAAAATGGCATTTGCAAATGCAACAACAACGAACTCCAACTAGTGAAGAAATGTGCTGAACATGACCTCCAAATCACCAACACAGTCTTCAGCCTGCCAAATTGCAACAAGCACTGGCAACATCAGTCACTACATCATCATTAGGAGAAGAGATAGACAGGATGTCTGAGTGATGAAGGCCATGAGAAGTGCAAAATGCTGGACTAACCATAGGTTCATAGTTTTCAAGTTCAATATCCGGATTCAGCCTAGCAGATGACCACAAGGCAAAAAAGTGCCCAAAAAGCCCAGTGTCTCCAGATTGATATGGGAGAATGTGAAACAGGCATTTGTTGAAGAACTGTGTAGACAACTAGTAACAATTCATGCAAACTCCAAGAACATAGAGGAAAACTGAGCATCCTTTGAAGACTGTTTACTTAGTTGCATCCAAAACCCTCAGTCACACCACATGTAAACATCAAGATTTGTTTGATTAGAACAATACTGACATGCAGAGAGTACTGAACAAGTAACATTGGTCCCAAAAAGCCTGAATAGAAGACAGCACTTCATCATCTAAGAAGGCAGCCTTCAGCAACATCAAGAGGACTGACCAATGCAAACATGGAGAGTTGCAAGACTTATGGCTGAGCAACAAGGCAGATTCAGTCCTACACAGACAGGAATGACATAAAGAACTTCTGTGATGCTTTGCAGACAATCTACAGGCCACAGTTACCAGGAACATCACCAATACTGTGTGCAGATGGCACCACACTGCTCATGGATAAAGAAAAGATACTACAAAGATGGGCAGAACACTTCACCAGCAGCATCAATCATCAATCATCTATTATTAAGGCAGTTGATCAGCTGCACCAAGTGGAAGTCAAGATATGACTTGCTGATCCTCCATCACGGTCTGAAACTGAGAAAGCAATTGACCTGATGTCAAATGGCGAAGCACCTGGAGCAGATGCTATACCAGCAGAAGTCTACAAAGCTGGAGGCTTGCAAATGGCTCAGAAACTGGCTGAACTCTTCCAGTCAATGTATACTTAAGGAGCTAAACCACAGGAGTATAAGGATGCATCCATTGTCCACTTGTACAAATGGAAAGGCAACAATGTTGCGACAACCATCAGGTAAAACTCCTTGCTGTCAATATCCAGCAAAAATCCTCACCAGAATTAGGCTGAAATGCCTTGTGCATCACATTGATCATGGGTGCCTGCCTGAGAGTCAGTGTGGCTTCAGTAAAGGTTGAGGGACGACAGACATGGTGTTTGCAGCTTGTCAACTCCAGGAGAAATGACAGGAACAGAACTACCTGTACATGACTTTTGTCTACCCGACAAAAGCCTTTGACACATTCAGTCATGGGGGCCTCTGGAAGATCATGGCAAAATTTGGTTGCCCAGAGAAATTCATCATAATAGTTCATCAATTCCATGATGGCATTCTTGCTTGCATCGTGGATGACAGTGAGTTATCTGAACCATTTCCAGCCACCAGTGGAGCTAAGCAAGGCTGCATGTTGATCCCATCCCTCTTCAGTATGATGTTCTCTGCCATGCTTGCTGATGCCTTCCATAACTATGACACTGGGATCAACAACAGATACTGGACTGATGGCAAACTCTTCAATTGGAGGAGACTATCGGTGAAGACAAAGTTACAGGTATGGACTGTTCATGATTTGCTGACAACTGTTTCCTGAATGCTAAATCTGAGTCAGGCATGCAGCAGAATATGGACCATTTCTCTTCAGCTTGTGACAATTTTGGTCTCACAGTCAGTATCAAGAAGACAGAGCTGATGCACCAACCTGCTTTTCATAGAGCCTACCATCAGAGTGAATGGCCAAACCCTCCAGACAGTATGCAAGTTCACCTACCCCAGCAGTACACTGTCATGTGCAGTCCACATCAATGATGAAACCAATACCA
This sequence comes from Margaritifera margaritifera, assembly GCA_029931535.1. NCBI lineage: Eukaryota > Metazoa > Mollusca > Bivalvia > Unionida > Margaritiferidae > Margaritifera > Margaritifera margaritifera. Next base: position 2,983,261 of record JAQPZY010001639.1, on the reverse strand, counting down.
GAATTGCCAAAGAAAGTGTGGCCTTCAGCAAACTGCATGCAGTTGTATGGGGGAGCACAGAGGCGTCAGTCTGCAAACAAAACTGAAAGTCAACATAGTCATTGTGTGTTGCCAACCCGGCTGTATGCATGCGAAACCTGAATGGTACACAGATGCCATGCCAAGCAGCTAAATCATTTTTTCATGGGCTGCACGAGGAAACTGATTAGGATAAGATGGCAGGACAAGGTCCAAGACACTGAGGTTCTCACAAGGGAGGCATTCCAAACATCAACACTCTGCTGATGAAATAACAAGCTGGGATGGGCAGGCCACATCACCAGGATGTCAGATGAGCAACAACCAAAGAAGATCTTCAGTGGCAGGTTGAAGGAGGGAAAGCGATCTCAGGAAGGTCAGAAGAAATGCTTCAAAGACTCTCTTGTGACATTCTTGAAACACTTCAGGATTGAACTTGTATTGTTGGAGTAGTATTGTAGGATGGCCAATCACAGAAATTTGTGTTACATATTAGCCTGTCTAAACCCTAGAAATGAAATGGTTGTCCCTATGGAATATGCTCTTCTTCAGTCCTGGTGAGGCTGATTGTTGATGAACCTTTCATGGTCCAACAGTATAAATTTGGACCTGTTGTTGTTTTGTCCTTTGCATTAAAAGATGACCATGACATCACTAACTGGTTTGGTTTCTGTCAGCATGTAAGTGGCTAATCAGGCCAATTTGTGCTCTGAACTCATTGTCGTACACTGGACCGGAAATGCTGCTTGGGGTTGCTTGAGCTACAGAGGGACATGCTGCAGTTCCGAGATTTATGGGCCTCGTGCTTCTGCACTGCCTCTGGCAATTCTCCTCAGCTCATTGTCTGTACCTCCAGTATGGATGAGACTGCCAGGTTGAATGATTCTGTGCAGGATCTTCCCATGATACAAGTTCAGTGTACCATTCACAGTACTCTTATCTGAAATTTATTGGGGTATTTTGTAAACACAGCAAAATACAAACTTGCTATTCAAGATTGAGTCACCACAATATTAATGATGCCTTTTTGAACGCATCCAACACCTTAATGATTAAGACTGATTCAGAGATGCCCATCATCCTGAATTCAAGTCTTTTCTGGTGATTTCTAACGTATTATCAGTTTCTGGCATATAACTTGAGAGTGATTTCGGTCCTTTCAAGTCTTTTCTGGTGATTTCTAACGTATTATCAGTTTCTGGCATATAACTTGAGAGTGATTTCAGTCCTTTCCAGTCTTTTCTGGTAATTTCTAACGTATTATCAGTTTCTGGCGTATAACTAGAGAGTGATTTCGGTCCTTTCAAGTCTTTTCTGGTGATTTCTAACGTATTATCAGTTTCTGGCGTATAACTCGAGAGTGATTTCGGTCCTTTCAAGTCTTTTCTGGTAACTTGTGATGTAAGATCAGTTTCTGGCATATAACGTCCTATTATCCAAAACAGTTTGTTTCGGTCCTTCCCAGTCTTTTCCAGTTATTCATGTCAGTGATTGAAGGTGCTTTCAATTATGTGACTGTATTTGAGTGAGTATTCTTATAAGATGAAGTACTATTATTTCAAACATGCACAAACATCTGGAAAACTTGTACTGTTATTAGTTTATATTGATCAAATGCACTATTATAAAACATCGACTGTACTTATGGTATGTGTAATATATACACTAACAACCATGGACTAAATGCTTAAAATTAAATTGTTATGTGTAATTTGAACCTATCAAAAGTTTCATTACGCATTTCCTGGCAATGCATCACCTCAAAATGTGCAAATAAACTGCTTATCTAGATCTCTGGTCCAAATCTGAACCTTCAGTTATTTGGACTTTCTAGTCAACCATACCAATAGAATGTTTAAATTTGAACCTATAATTATTTGGATTTTCTAGTCATCTATACAGTATGTGAATCTTACCAAAAATGCAGCAAGCCCACAGGCCCTGTAACCTAAAAATGCTACTGGTCGTATCCATAACCAACTGGTCCTATATTTAATGAAACAAAATGTAGTAAACAACTCAAAAGTAAATGCAGGAATACGTGAACATAAGCCCTCAGGTCATCTATGTAATGAAACATGGAAAAGTAAAGAAAAACACAAAATACTATATTTATATCATGTATCAGATATATTACATTTGATTAAATTCAGCATAATATGGCCACTGTATATTGACCATTACTATGCTGCCAACTGTACAGCTGATCTAGGTCCATACATCCTCATCTAGAGGCTGGGCATCAGAATCTGATGCTTCCATTGATGACCAGTATGAATCATAGCAGAATCGGAATGAGGATCATCATCCGTCGACTTGTCATGAATGTCAGAAGCAGAGCTAGGCCCAGTCTACAAAGATGAGTGTATGGTATTCAAATTACAGCTGCCCATGAAATTAGGTCTGTGGAAATATGAATTCCAGTAGTAAATTGCTGGAACTAGATCAAATGCATCCACATCATCAAAAGGCAACTGAACATTTAACATCATTATCATGGTCTTAGCATGCATCCTGTGTCTGTATTCTGTCTTCATTTGTTTCATTTGAGACAAGCGTCTCTCACACATGGCACTATTGGCTGGTAGAGACAGGATTAGAGCTATCAAACTTCAAAGCATCCAAATACCTCCACATGTTGCAGTTGGGAATTGGAAGTAGCAGGTATCATCAGACATCACATAGATGCAGAAGAGTTTTCAACTGGAGTTGCAAGCATCTATTTTACACAGATTATATGCAAGTAATTTTCCTTCTCATATCACCAGGAAATCGGATTGCCAGGTTCTAGATTCACGAGTGGTTATTAGAAATAATTCACTGTTATTTATTTTTCACATGGTTTCGGTTATTACTTTTAATATGATAAAATATACAATTTATGAATTAAATTTACTGGGGGTATTTAAATATCCAACTGGTCAGATGGACTGGCTACTCATGTTTTGCGCCAGTCCACTGTGAAATTAGCTGGCACCAGACCGGTGAGCTGGCGGCAATTTCGCACGCTGTATCTGTACAAGTAGAATGTCTTAATCTGAACCTACAATTATTTTGACTTTATACTCATCTATACCAATAGAATATCTTAATCTGAACCTACAATTATTTGGACTTTCTAGTCATCTATATCAATAGAATGTCTTAATCTGAACCTTCAGTTTTTTTGGACTTTCTAGTCATCCATACCAATAGAATGTCTTAATCTGAACCTACAATTATTTGGACTTTCTAGTCATCTATATCAATAGAATGTCTTAATCTGAACCTTCAGTTATTTGGACTTTCTAGTCATCCATACCAATAGAATGTCTTAATCTGAACCTACAATTATTTGGACTTTCTAGTCATCTATACCAATAGAATGTCTAGATCTGAACCTACAAATATTTGGACTTTCTAGTCATCTGTATCAATAGAATGTCTTAATCTGAACCTTCAGTTATTTGGACTTTCTAGTCATCCATACCAACAGAATGTCTTAATCTGAACCTACAATTATTTGGACTTTCTAGTCATCCATACCAATAGAATGTCTTAATCTGAACCTACAATTATTTGGACTTTCTAGTCATCCATACCAATAGAATGTCTTAATCTGAACCTACATTTATTTGGACTTTCTTGTCATCTATTCCAATAGAATGTCTTTTTCTAAACCTTCAGTTATTTGGAATTTCTAGTCATCTATACCAATAGAATGTCTTAACATGAACCTACAATTATTTGGACTTTTTACTTATTCAGATCAATGGAATTTCTTAAGTGGAACCTACAGTTGTTAGAACATTCTTCTCATCCAGACCAATTGAATGTCTTAATCTGAATCTACAATTAAAAGGAATTTATACTCATCCAGATCAATGGGATGTCTTAATCTGAATCTACAATTAAAAGGACTTTCTACTTGTCCAGATCAATGGGATGTCTTAATCTGAATCTACAATTATCTAAACTTCAAACTCATCTACCAGACCAATTGAATGTTTTAATCTGAACCTACAATTATCCAGACTATCTACTCATCCAGACCAATTAAATGTCTTAATCTGAACCTATAATTAAAAAGACTTTCAACTCATCCAGATCACTGGAATGTCTTAATCTGAATCCACAACTATCTTAACTTTGAACTCATCTTCCAGACCAATCGAATGTCTTAATCTGAATCTACACTTATCCAGACTATGTACTCATCCAGACATATTGAATGTCTTATTTTACGACTCTATGGTCTGGAAAAATGTAACAGAAAGAAAGTGAAACCAACAAATCAAGTAAAAATCAACAAGCAATTTATTTCTAGATAATTAAAATGAAAAATCTAAAAGACACTTACAGTAATGTGTATTAATATCCAAATAATCCAATAAGAATTAGTGTCCTAATCACAAGTCCTAAATATAGAATATTCCGAATTTGATGCTGTATCCTTGAATGTTATGATGTGCCAATGGTCTTCAGAGTCCTGATGTACTAGTAGTCTTTAATGTGCTGATGTCAAAATGAAGTACTCCAAAATATCTCTGAATAAGTTCACATAAATTCCAAAATCATCAATTAAAAATCCAAAATCCAAAAGTCTATGAGCACTGTTATAATCCAATGAATATTTAAATAATTCCTCTCTTAGAATTTTGAATTACTTTCCACAACTGTAATAGCTCTTTACAAGACTGATAGTAATGTCAAAACTCAAAAACTGTCCACTAAACATGGTATATATAAAGATTGGTCACATGACAGAACATTCTAGAATAATAAATGTATGTGTGTCCATTTACAGGTAACTCGAAAGGTATTTCCAGTCTTATCTGTAAACAAAATCAACCTTGACCTCAAATTGTTAAACATTATGTTTATCAAAACTATGCTTGAACTTAAATTTGAAGTAAACAACCTAATTCAAGGACACTAGTTAAACATGTTTTTCCTGATAATCAACATTAAGATTTAAGCAAATATTAAAGTCAAGAAACATTTATAATTTCCTAAAATATCTATAATATTATATAAACATCATACATAACACTTAATTTGAACCTCCTACAATTATCTAGACTTTCTACTCCATGTGTCTTAATTTGAATCTACAGTTTGTTCATTATATTATTATTTCTCCAGATAATTATTTATCTGGACAAGATCTATCTCCCCAAGGAGTTTGGATGATCTTGGTTTGACATAATTTATTTCTTTCAGGTGGTTTGGACTCAAGTCTGGTTGCAGCCTTATTAGTGAAGCATGCTAAAGAGACAGGAATAGATTATCCTATTCAGACCTTTGCTATTGGGATGGAGGGTAGTACAGATCTTGCAGCAGCAAGAAAGGTAATATAAGAGCTAAAATTTGACACTCACAAAATTTGAGTTTCTTTTACACAAGTTGAGATTTAAAGTAATTGCATCTTTGTGCTGACATTTCTAAAGCAGACGAACAAGACTCATTTCAGCTACAGTTGCTCACCGACTTTATGGCATTGGATGATGAAATAGTCTTCTCCAGATGGAAAATTATGCGAGTTTTGATCAATTCATGTTTCACTAAAAAAATATTCCGTGTGAGCACATTGGCAATATTGAAGTAGACAATGATTAGCACACTGATGTGACAGGTAGCCATGCTAAGTCATCGGAATATGCTCAGTGGTCAATGTTTAATGGATGCTTAGTATACAGCGGACTGAAAGGTAAATACCACTTTCACTATGACACATAATACACCTCTCCCCCATTATAGCACACCTTGTTACAACACGATTTCGGATATAACACGATGCTACTATGGACCCCATGACCAAAGTCATATCAATGTTTAACAATAAGGGTTGAAATAAAACAAGGTGAAACTAAGTCTTATAACTTTATTTCCTTTTCAAAATGCCATAATTTTAAAAATGTTTTGATTGTGTCCGCTATACCATGGTTCTGTGTATTATACTATTCTCAATATATCGTTGTTCTGTACATATCACGGTACTCTATATAATGCAGTTTGGTATACAACGCTGTAGATGGTTATGGACTACGACTACTGCATTACAACAAGGGAGAGCTGTAGTACTATATGTGATCATTGCTTATAGAAGTTGGGAGTCTGAGCTGTTAATAAAGCATATGACCTATTCTTCCTTTTGCTACTTCAAAACTTAACCATACAAATCAGGAACAAAACTTGCTACTGCTAATTGGTTGAACAGCCTATTGATTAAAACTGAAAGTTCAGATTGATGAGAATTTTTTTTTTTTTTCTTCAAAATTTCATATTATAATATATTGGCAACTAACTTTGAACGGTTGTGTGTAAAAGTTGAATTCTGCATGTAGATTTGTTCTCAACTTGCAAATAATAGCAAGCTGGAAAAAACTAAAATTCATGCCCTGTTATACAGCCGTTAATTGACCACTAAGCCACTGGTAACATCTTTCAGTCAACTGTAACATAAAAGATATGACTGTGTACCACTGACCAATTAAATTGCCAGCTAGGTGTGAATTATTGTGTAATTTTTTTAGGGTAATATTGTTTTGGTGGCTAGACAAGAGCTTAACTGAGCAGGGCATGTAGTTACAATTCACAGTATAATATTGTCAAGTTCAACTGCAAACTCATAAGTCAAGTTCAACTGCAAACTGCAAAAACCCAGATCTGCCATCACATAATGCACCAGCAAATTTTGGTCTATGCAGTTTGTTAGGAGTAATCAGTAGAACAAACTACATAGACCATCATGTACCAGTGCATTATGCGATGGCAGAACAGGGTCTGTGTTCTTTGCAGTTGGACTTGACTTGTACATGACTATATGTGTACAATTTCAGATCTTTACAACTTCAGTATTTTTGATCTAGTTTTTACAACATACTTTTAGAGTCTGTTTCAGTCATTGGAGAATTTTCCAACGAGATAAATGCTGATCTTAAAGAAATAGATATCCTAATGAGTAGATTGAACATATTCTATTTTTCCAAGGGGTCAGTTTTGTAGACAGAGGGGTTCCAAGGGGTCAGTTTTGTTGACAGAGTGGTTTCATATGTGAACTTGATTTATCTATACTGGTTAAGTTTTAAATTGGTCGGTTAGATCATTGAAATACTGTGGAAAAAAGATAAATCTATTCCTATATGTGTTTTGATTGCATTTGCTTTCATCGTCTGACCTTCTATAGTAAGCATAGTGCACACAAAAAGGCAGAAAGCTCACTTGAGTAGTCTTACATAAGCATAGTGCACACAAAAAGGCAGAAAGCTCACTTGAACATTCTTTCAAAATAAATAAGATGAACATTAATTGCAACACATTTACATCCTGAAATGTGCTACAGTTCAAGTTAGTGTCCTGCAAACGCAATGTTTTGCACTGATTGACCCAGATACGTATACAGATTCTGTAGTCCAGTTTTGAGTCAAAAAAGTTGTTGCTTTAATTGTTGTTTGGTTTAAATTCATCTTTTTATTATTACTTATGCAAGGAAAATTTATTTTACATCAGAGTTGTATTGAGGACCATATCATTATTTTTTGTCATTCTCATTTAATATAGCAATAAGAGTGGACATTAGTTTTTGTATCGTTGTATTTGTATCATTGTTTTTGTATAATTGTATTTGTATCACTGTATTTGTAACACTGTATTTGTATCATTGCATTTGTATCATTGTATTTGTATCATTGTATTTGTATCATTGTATTTGCATCATTGTACTTGTATCATTGCATTTGTATCATTGTATTTGTATCATTGTGTTTGTAACACTGTATTTGTATCATTGCATTTGTATCATTGTATTTGTATCATTGCATTTGTATCATTGTATTTGTATCATTGTGCAAGCTGTCTTTCAAAACACAGTTTTAGACACTGTGTATCCATTACCTTAACAGTCTCTTCCACTGTACTTTGAATGCTGATATGTCTTTAAACATTCTATAAAGTTTACACTGAATTTTTCACTGTAAACTTAATCATTTATGCTTGGTCTTAAGGTGAGGAAATTTTCTGTGGTTGTTTTCGCTGCTTCAAAGTTGCATCAGTATTAACAATACACCATTTTGACTTCAGTCCGCATTTATCATTCAGGTACATGAGAAAAATATTCCTTCATTATGCATTGGTGTTGGATAGGAAAATTCCAACCCTAGGGTCAGAATTTTACATCAGACACTTGACAGAGCCTTATGTTTGACACAAAAGCCTAACCCTCAGGTGGAATTTTCCTACCTTACACTAACACATATGAAGGATTCTATTATACTTTGATAGTAATGACTGGTTTGTTGAATAATTCTGAAGTGTCGTAAAAAAATTTAAGTAGCTAACAAATGATTGCTGAGAAGCAATGTTAGAAAGAGTCTGATTTTCTCTTAATGGAAATGATACATTTTGAATTTTAATCTATAAAAAATTGGGAGAAATGCAACAATGGTAAATAATGTCACACACTTGTCAATGAGGAACTTGATTGTAATAACCTCGATTTAATGAATTGATTATTTAATATATGTATTCTTAGATCTTTTTAACAAAATTTACTTTATAACACTCATTTCATTAGTCCCTAAGGGTTTATCATAAACTGACTCCACTAAAATTAGGAGAAGACTCTACTATTACATGGAAGTTATATATAGATTTTACCACTCAATAGGTATCCAAGTATCTTCACACAGAACATCATGAGGTTGTCTTCACTGCAGAGGATGGAATTGCAGCATTGGAAACAGTTATTCATCACCTAGAGAGCTATGACATTACAACTGTCAGAGCCTCAGTAGGTTAGTATATTTCTCTCCTTTGGTCCACCCATGTGTGTGTATGTGTAGGGATCATATACATGGTGCCAGGTTCAAATATTTCTTGGAGTACGAGAAAGATATTTAAGCCCAAAGGTTTAAAATCCTTCCAGAGTGCTTTGGCAAGTTTGAACAAATGGCAACCCTTGTACGTTCATTAAGTACTGGATGACTAGGCTCATGGATTACAGAGAAAGAGGAGTGGTATGACAAGGAAAAAAAAAGTTCTAAATTGTCACATGCAATTCTGATCTTTGAGTACAGCTGTACCAGTAAACCAGACAAAACTGGTATGATCATGCAAGAATGTATGTAATTCACAACATTTTCAGAAACCATAAAACTTTTGGGACATTAAAAGTAAACTGAATTTATAAGAATATTATTAATGGTAAAGACCTTGGTGTATAATAATATCCATTTAGTTAATTATTAATTATCAGAAATGTTTTGTCACCAGATGCCAAATTAAAGTTTCAGAAAGTTATTGATGCTAAAATAATATAATTCACAACATATGTTTTGTATCTACAGTCAAACCTGTCAACAGTGGCCACCCATGGGAAAATGCAAAACTGGCCTTTGTACACTGGTGACATCTGTACACAGGTTCACCTTTTAAAATTAGTTTTTGAACAAATACCATACACCGAATATCATAAGCATTATTATTATTATTATTGTTATTATTATTATTAATATTATTATTATTATTATTATTATTATTATTATTATTACGATATCAGTGTCCTGATATAACACAATGATACAATCCAGAATGTCTTTGAAAGAGTTCACAAAAGTTCTAAGTAATGTATTAATTCAAAAGTCGGTGAGCACTTTAGTAATTCCAATGAATATCTTAAATAATTCCTCTCGAATTATATCTGATTTCAATGGCACAATGTAAAATCTGATCACAAAATGGATTCCCACAGACTGATCTAAAACAGGAATGAATTATTTGTTTACCAGATCCCTATTTATACACATTTTCACTTGACCTATATCACAACAGGATGTGAAGCAATCCATGGAAAAAAAACAGTCTAACTATAAACAAGACTGGCCTTGAACTCGATTGCTTATAAGCATTTCTGTGTACACATGATCAGAATCTAAAGTGCAAATTACCATCTTGGACAATATTTAAGCACTTATTATAGATTAAATATACATGACAATGTATATGTTGTGCTCTCCTAAATCTATGTTCCACACAAGATTACTGTATCCTGCTCACTTTAATCCATCCTATAAATTAAATCATTACTGACTTGAAATAATCACTGATCTTAGTTTGTTTTGTGCACACGACAAAACAATAATTTTACTACTGATTGACAGCTTACATATGACTGTAAAACAGAGGACTGACTCTTTGGTTGGCCAAATTGTTTGCTGGATAGTGGAAAAAGTAGTTGTATAGTCGCAGCAGAAATGGTAATCAAGCGAACTCATATCTAAGGGATTATTAAGCATAAGCAAGATATGGCCAATTTTGAGAACAAAGTTCATCTTCAAGAAGAGATATGAGTTACATCCCTTTTCATAATGGTCAGGGGTCATTCAGTATTTAAAACTTATCTGTAAAGGCAGACGAAGTTTTGGTTCATGGGTCACAAAGAATAGCCATATACGGCTTCTTTTGATTACCTATTCATCGCAGGCCTCTCACATAAGCCGACTGTCTTTTGATTTCGATGAGTTGAGCAACTATCTAATCCAGATATTGTTTTTGAAGCATGAACAGCTGTTTCTAAGCCTAATTTATAGAAGTTGGACGACCAAACAGTCAGTCCTCTATTTTACAGTCATATGTAAGCTGTCAATCAGCAGTGAAATTAGTGTTTTTTCATGGTGCACAAAACAAACGAAGATCAGTGATTATTTTAAGATTGTGATGATTTAGTTTATAGGATGGATTAAAGTGAACAGGATACAGTAATCTTGTGTGAAACTTAAATTTGGGAGAGAACAATATATGCACGTGTTTTATGTTTTATGATTTTGTTGACTAGTGCACAGAAAACAATCTTGATACTGTAATAATAATAATAATAATAATAATAATAATAATTCAGAGATCACCTGTGTACAAAGACCAGTTTAGCCTTTTCCCATTGGTGGCCGCTATTGACAGGTTTGACTGTATACTGTTATACATACTGTCAAGCATCAAATAGAATCTTCACTTTACATTGTCCATATAACAATAAATACCATCGCAACTTTGTTTCAAATAAAAGTAATTATGCAGAGAACAACAGCAAAGTAAAGATCAATCAAGGAAGTAAATCAACTCTCCAAGTTTTGTTAATTGGTTAATATTGAAAGTAAAATACTGTCAAGCATCAAAGAGAATCTTCACTTCACATTGTCAGCTTTGTTATTGCTATAACAATAAATACGATTGCAACAGGTGTGAAACTGTCGTAACTTCTAACTGGAGATTATATAGTTCCATGCCTCAACAAGTTTGGGAGTAGACCATACAATTTCATAAGCAAAGAGGGATCCCAAATAAACAGTTGTCATTTTTAAAAAAGCAGGCAAGAAAAGGTGAGATAATCCCAAGTATGATTATAAACTAGGATGATAACTATGGCATTGTCCTTAATGTCAGGCATGAGACTTTTCCATTTTTTTGGGTGGATTTCCGATGTTTGGCTCTACTGGTCATAGACCAGAAGATTAATTGTGCCACCCAGGGTCCAGTACCCAAAAATATATCCAGCAATTTAAATTTAATATATTTGTTTATGTACCAGACATTTGTTACCTTTACAGTGTTAAACAGTCATGCTAACCAGTAAGTGTTGATTCTTAGGCAAATAAATCCATGTCTAGGTAATGTAGGAAGGTTAGCAATTGTCTTGCCCTTACAGTTTAATGAGATCACTAATTAATGGTGATAAATCCAAGATGATCTATTATGGACCTATTCCTCTGAGATAATAACCCAATCATGTACTAGGTCTGAAGAAAATGACACATATTGATCTATCACTTGGATCCCCAATATACCATCATATATGAACTAACCACTAGCTCTGCAAACTGATCTATTTGAGCCAATGTCTCTAGCCAGTGCATGCTATATGATTACATGAATGCTTGAATCATCTACATTAACATCTTCCTTATCAGGTATGTTTCTGGTGAGCAAATATATCAAGGAGAACACAGACTCAACAGTAATATTGTCAGGCGAAGGGTCAGATGAGGTGGCCCAGGGTTACATCTATTTCCACAAGGCCCCCTCCCCTGAGGATGCAGATACAGAGAGTCGACGCTTGTGTCATGACTTGTATATGTATGATGTTCTTAGGGCAGATAGAACCACAGCAGCATGGGGGTAAGTCATGGAAGATATGAAATTAATGGGACAAGTTATAAACACAGATTTAAGATTCTATTACAGGACAAAATTTTTAGATGTATACACAGTGGTACAGTTAAACTTTATTAATATTTGGATGCTTTGGATATTATCCTTACACCATATAGAATGTGAGAGTACACGTAATGTTAAAAGCATGCAATAGGTGTATGAAAAGTGATATTACAGTGATAGTCATGTGATTGTTTGATTTTGTCACACAGTCGCACAATTGGTTTTCTAGATGCAGAAGTGGTGGGCAAAAAAACATGGAAACAGTGTTGAGTAAAGGGATATTTCCTGTCATTTACTGTTCAGTAAAGGGATAATTCGTGTCATTTACTGAAACTAATTGATAATTCGATGTTTTAACTTGTGGAAATATTGATTAAAGCTTCCTTTTGGAAAATTAAATGCTGTAGATACAATTTTTTAATGAATTGTAAATTGTCTACACCTTTTTAACCCCTGTAATCAGATCAGGGAGCCACGGAAGCTAAGTTAGTAAAGTGTTGGAGTTATAGTCCAAGGGTTGCTGGTTCGATACTTACCCAGGTTAGCCTGGGTCAGCTGCCTCGGTGTGTCCATGGGAAAGGCACACAGCTCTGATTTCCTCTGCATGATATAGCCAATAATGTGTTAAAAGTGCAATTAAAACAAACAAAAATTATGGTCAGTCTGTCCATAAATATGTTCATTTCCTGATGAAACTTGGCACACATATCGGACAGGTGGTTCATATGTGCCTTTTGCTATTCACAATTCTTCAGATTAACATTTTAAATGTTTTTGTCCATTTTTCTGTCCATACATTAATCCATTATCCACACTTTCATTTTCCAGGGGAAAGAAATCAAAACTATTTAAGATATCTCTGTAAAACTTGGTAAACATATTAGACTAGAGGTCCAGATGTTCATTTTGATATGTAAACATATTAGACAGATGTTCATTTTGTTATGTAAACATATTAGACTAGAGGTCCAGATGTTCATTTTGCTATGTAAACATATTAGACTAGAGGTTCAGATGTTCATTTTGCTATGCAAACATATTAGACTAGGGGTCCAGATGTTTGTTTTGCTATGTAAGCATAATAGACTTGAGGTCCAGATGTTCATTTTGATATGCACAGTTCTTCAGTTTCAGTATTTTTTACATTTCCATTAGTTTGTCTGTTCATCAGTCGATCCATCATTCAAATTTCATTTCTGAAGCATAACTCTAAAACCATTCAAGATATCTCTATGAAACACACACAAACACATACTTATCCCCCCCCCCCTGTTATGTAGATGTGTCTTTTGCTATTCACAATTCTCTTGTTTAAATATTTTTAAATATTGTTGTCTGTTTGTTAATCATCAATTCACTATTCAAACTTCATTTCTGGAGCAGAACTCTTGATACCTGTCACTTTTCTGTATACTTTTTTAAATACGAACTTCCTATATTTGAAATCTTTGACAAATCCTTATGTCTCCTAGCAGACATTTTTGCAGGGTGGGAGATGAAGATGATTTCATCTACTTTTTTTCTTTGCTTATTGCATAGTGCCCATTCTGTGTTACCAGGTATAGTTTATTACTAATTGTAGTGACAATCATTAAGGTTGTACCAAAATTAGTAAAAGAAAGTATATATCAACTGGCCTTTCATGTAAATTTTGTATGTCAAGGAAGGTAACTAAAATTTAGACAAATGATTAGATCTAATAGTGGTTACCTCCTCGTGATATTTGGTTCCACTGTTGATAGTACTCAGCCCTTTTCATTCTGAAGCCCAATCAGTGAGGCAGTTGTGTAGAATTGGAAATTTGTTCAGTGGTGCATCGTGGTCAATCTGGCTTTACTGGACAAGTTTTTCAAAAAACTTTTCAAAGTCATGTACCATTTTAAAAAGCATAAAATTTTCTTTAAAATCATATTTTTTCATTGAAAATTTTCAGATATAAAAAATTCAGTTGAAAGTAAAGTAAACTAAAAAACATGCTTTACAGTTTTTTTTATAACTTATTTTATATGCAATTTTTCTATCTGCAACATTCATTTTATCTCCTATATGTAAGTGTATGAAATGTGAGGAATTATACGCCATATAAGATGGTGACAAAATAATAAGAATCCATCAAGAATGTCAAGGTTATTTCAATTTTATTAAATTTGCTTGCATGAGAATTGGAGAGCAAGTAGAACAGATCCTTACTGGAAGTTGACAAAACTGTCCATTTTGTTTTAGTATTTTTATTTAATGTAAAAATATCAGAGTTTTGTTGGGTTTATTTTGGTACATTTCCAAGAATGCAGTAAAATTTCATTATATTATGCACACATCCAACCTCGGTATACGGGCAAACTTTATGAGCAGTGAAGTTCACAAAATGTCCATCTATTTTGAAAACCATTAAAGTCTTCATCATCATCAATATTCGAGTCAAAAATACCACTGAACTAGTTATCATCTGCTCAGTTCATTTCAATGTAGTCAAGATCACAATCCCCACTGCCTAAAATATCAATTTTCCCCATAAAATTGCCTATCGGCTAAAACACGGTATTGGTGCTGATAAAGGAATTTTCATGTTATATGCATGAAATAGAAAAATTAAACAAGATATGAACCAATTTTAAAGATTGGTAAGCCTGGCATATACCTCTCTTACTTTCCTGAAAATTTCAAGAGGTTAGTGTAACCCATTTTTGAGATATGCATGGAAACAAGCTCTAAAAATGGCCATTTTTGAGCGTTATGTAGTCTCACTCGAAAAAAGCTTGAATATAAAATAGAGAATTCTCTAAATATCATACTGAAATTATGCATTTATTGGTCTGGTTTTATGCGGAATTCTATCCTGCAAATATTGCTTCTTGAATTAAAGAAATCGGTAAAATATTATGGATTTTATAAGCAAAATACCGTCAGTAGAAGTTTTGTTTCAACACTGAAATTCAAACACTAATCTGTTGTTATATGCCAACATTTTGTACAAAATAACATTCATTATAACTTTTATTGACATCTAGAACTCGACTTTATATTATAATAAGTAGTAAAACCATTTAAATCACATGGCTAGCCAAGATATTCGATTGAGAGCTTGTTCTTTGTCAAACTTTCCAGTTCTAAATTTTGTAGTGTCTGTAACCTTTACAAGTTTATATGGCAATAATTTTGTTGTTTCATTATGGAAAAGTATAAATCCTACAAAGGCTCATGTGTATCCATGTGATGTCTAAGTTGGCCAAAATTGGTGGTGCTGTATTGTACCATTAAAAAACAGCAACTCAATAAAAAAAGTTACAGACACTACACAAACAGGTATAAAAATGAAAGATAAAAGTATTGTTCTACTTGTCATTAAAACATTGTTTTTCTCAATAGAAAGTTCCATCTTATGTGATGTAATGTTGCATCATCTATTTACCTCTGCAGCCAAGAGCAAAAAAGTGATGCAATAACTCTCTTGATTGAATATTGCATCATTCTTGTAGCACTGTCTGTTTGAGTAATTTACTACAAGACAATGTAACCTGAATTTCTTATCCAAGAAGAAGCTGCCTAATTACTTTTTCTGTTCTTTACCATGGTACATCCCTAAGACATGGGAAGACAACAAAAGCAAACCTCTGGGAACAACTCTGGTAAGTTTGTATTGAATGGTAAACCACACTCTTAAATTGTAGTGTCTGTAACCAATATCCCCTTTTTATACTGTCTATGACTTTATCCCTGTTTTTTTTTAAAAAAATGAAGCCAAATTATGTTTCCTATTACAGTATTGATGTGTAAGGCTAAATTTTGACATATTGTCTGTCTGCAATTTGTAATATTTTGGTATATTTATAGTTTCTTTCATCTAGATTTCTGATAACAGGCAACATTTTCAGTGATTTCTTACAATATGCAATTGAAACTGAGTATTTTTGCATTCCATATCATTAGACTAGTAAATTCAAACAGAAATATTATGAGAATTCAATGAGCTCAGACTTAGTATTGGATACATTGCTGATATTGTCAAATGGTTACAGACACTACTAGACATGTGAATTGACCCGACTGTTGTTTACATTATTAAGGAAAGTGTGCAATCATTGTAAATGCTAGAACATTGAATAATCATCAGGTTTTATGCTATTTCTTTTTCAATCAGATACTTTTCTTTAAGAATCTACAGGTTATTCCAGTTTGCTTATGTATGAAAGCATATTGCGTACTCATTACAAGTATGTTTTGTAAAGTCTAAATTTCATCCGTATACATAGAGGAACAAAAATGAGAATGAAGTTGTTTGCTTTTAGGAAGCAAAGATAAGCCAGAAGAAGATGAACAGAAGATTAAAGCTAGAAGGGAGAAGACGAGGCTAAAGGTACAAGCCTGGAGAAAAAAACAGAGGGAAAATAAGGCGAAACATGAGGAGCTAAAAAGGGTTGATAGAGAAAGAAGAAAAGATGCAAGACTACTAAAAAAACAGCAATCACTTTCCGATTCAAATCTTCAACAAGAATTAAGAAGGAAAAAACGTAAAGAAATGAAAAGGTATCGCCAGAAAAAGAAAGAAAAAGCAGCCCTGGCAATATCGGTTAATAAGAGTGTTGATTTAAGAAGTCCGAAAACTGCTGAATTAAGTAGAAAGAAGAAAGAAGCTGTGAAAAGAACCCAAGCATGGAGAATGCGTATCAAACTGAATGAAAGTATACAGCAAGAGTGTATTCAGACTGATTGTGAAATAGGAAATACTGGGTCAGCCAGAGATTCACCAATGAATAAAGTGTTACCTAAAGCAACTCTGTACAGACAATTAAAAAAGGTAAAGGAAGTATTACCAAATACCCCAAAGAGAAAAGCAGTCATCATAAGTAAATTAATTGAATCTCCATCAACATCAAAGTTTCTAAATAGGAATATAATGATAATGACACCGGATTGCAGAAAAAAACTTGAATTGACAGATACTGTTATACAATCTGTGTCGGAGAGCATTTCAGAAGTGAAAACAAGGAAAGGGGGTGCAAAGAAACATGCATACAACATCATTTGCGATGCATTACTGAAGAAATATAAAAGACACAGACTAAAAAAGTATTTCAAAGTATCAGTGAAAGGGCAAAAACCTAGTTCTACATGGTGGGAGACGAAACAAAGAAAAAGAAGAAGGGATGCACTTAACTCTCCATTAAAGAAATCTGTGAAAGATTTTTTTCTAAGTCCAGAAATCAGTAGGGAAGTGCCTAATAAACGTGAAACTGTGAAAGTAAGAAAAGGTGGTCAAAAAGAAATACTTCAAAAACATGTGATGACTATGACATTAGAAGAAGCCTACAAAGACTACAAGTTAAGGAACCATAGTCACAAAATAGGATTAACTTCATTTTCTAAATTGAAACCAGTGAATGTTAAAAAGGTGTCTGAAACAAGCAGAAGATCATGCTTATGCCAAAAGTGCTGTAACGTGGCCCTAAAAAGTGAGGCACTAACAAATGTAAAAAAAGCAGTGAAAGAAAATGGAGATTTGGATGAAATTTCAGTAGATAAGAAAAGCTTAAGTGATGCTACTTTTTGTAAATACGACACCAATCCAGCTATTAAATGTTTAAGAAGAGAATGCAAACAATGCGGTGTGAAATGTTTGCAGAGTTACCTTAAACCATTTGTTGAAAAGTATAGTGACAGGCAGATATCATGGCATCAATGGGAAAGTATAGAAATAGCAAAAGATGATAAAGTAAAGCGTTGCGTCTCCTGTGTGCCTAAAGAAACAGACATAAAAACATTAATTACATGCTTAGAAACTGACATGCAAGAGTATCCAGAGCACGTTTTCAGGGCCAAATGGCAACAGCAACAGATGGGAATTTGTGTTGATAGAATTGGTGAGGGTTCTATTGCTATGGTCATGGACTTTAGTGAGAACTATGGGTGTGTTTTTCAAAGTGAAGTACAATCTGGATTCTTCGACAGGAACCAAGTTACAATACATCCAATCATGTGTTACTATACAGAAAAACAGGGAGAAAAAGAATTCAAGATAAAGCATGCCATTATTGGCATCAGTGAAGAAACCAAACATGATGCAGACTTAGCTATCACTTTTGAGAACAAAGCTATAGAAATTCTGAAGAAGAAAGGTGTGAAAGTAGAGGAGATCCATGAGTGGACAGATGGCTGTGCTGCCCAGTATAAGGGGAAGAAAGCCTTTGCTGACATAAGTCTGAGGAAAAAGCCATCTGTAACACGAAATTATTTCGAAACATCACATGGAAAGAGTGTTTGCGATGGTCTCGGTGCGACAGTCAAGAATGCTTGCTACAGAGCTGTAATCAGCAATAGAAAGGTGATAGGTTGTGCAGAAGATGTATATCATTTCTGTACAGAGAAACTGAAAATGGAAAATACAGATAATGAAGCTAAAACAGTTTTGAGAAGGGAGTTCATCCTTGTTAAAGATGTTGAGAGAAATAGAGAAGAAACTGATGTGCAAACACTGCAAGGTACAAGAAAATTACATGCTGTAAAGTCAGGAAGCAATGATTATGAACTGAGCATAAGAAATCTGAGCTGTTATTGTGAGCAATGCATGAAGGTTGACAGGAGATGCAACTTCAGCGAAAATGTTAATGCCTGGGAAATGAGAAAGTTAGTACTCAATAAAGATAATTTAAGTCAGAAAGGAAAGCAACTTAAAGACAAGAATCCATCAACAATAGAAAATAATGACAAGAAAAGAAAACAAGGAAGTAACCAGAAAGATCATAACTCAGCAACAAGCGAAAAGCCTAATAAGAAACGGAAGTCAACAGAAAGACAAAACATTGTGACAAAGAAGATCAAAGTTGACAAAAAAGCACCAACCAACACAGAGAAACCAATAGAGAAATACCACCCTGGAGAATTTGTTGCTGTAGGACTTAAGCCAAAGAAGGGACCTCTAGATGTATACTTAGCAGAAGTAATAGACATTCTTCATAACGAAGTTAGACTTAAATACATGAGAAAGTCTGGCAACATGTATGTTTGGCCTGAAAAAGATGATTATTCACAAGAGGCTCTAGATGCTATCTTGTACAGGGTAAAAGCTCCACAAATAGTCAATGAAAGGGGTCATTTCAAGTTTAATGCAGCTGAATTGTCTAAGCTCAAGTCAAATCTGGAAAAAAATCATAAGCACTTCTATTTGAAATGACAATATAAAGTCAAGGTTTAATGTGTAGTGTCTGTAACCTTAAGATCAATCACATATGGGTCTGTGTTTGAGTCGGCACCTTGGGTTGAACAATACTTTAGTGACTATGATTTATTGAACATTCATTATACTTCAATATTTTACTCTTACAAACACTATTTAGTATTAAACTTTCAAGTGCTATTTACCAGTTCATAATTTTAACACAAGTATTGGACATATACCTGTTACAATGTGGTTTTATCATTTTATTAACTAATCAACATTCATTTAATGAATAATTCTAGTCAATGTGTTCATGTTGAATTATTTTTGAAGTGAATTTTATGGAGATATGTATGGTTCTGCAGCTGTATTGAAATGCTATAGTTTTGTAGTGTCTGTAACCAATTTTATGGACAATGTACTTCTGACTCTTATGGAAGTTTGCAATACTTTTGGCCAGTATTAATGATTTTGTTTGTTTAAATATTCTTCTTGGTGTTAGATAAATGCCTAAATAAGATTATTCTATGTCTTTTATGTTTGTTATGCAAAAGTTTCATGGTTAGGTTTTTTTTCTTAGTGATACCTTTGTCATAGATGTTTTGATTTTGTTATTAAGTTGTTTACCACTTCCAGTTATGTTGTTTACTTTAAATGTTGATATCCTGTTACTGATGTTACTGTGAAAAAAAATAAAGTTTTAAAGTTTTCATGCTGTTTTTCTTGCATGTTATACACCAAGTGTAGTGTCTGTAACTGTTGTTATACCAATGAATTGAAATAATGGTTAAACAAAATCGCATGCATGTTCAAGCTAAATCTAACTTGATCTGACTAGGGGACACCCTAGGGTATATAATGAGCTTCATTGAAATGTTCTATCAAACATTTCAATTTTTTAAGTGAGTGAGACTACTCTCAGCACCAATACCGTGTTTTAGCCGTATATTTTCATCAAAATTGGCATCCACACCAATGTCATCACTTGCTGCTTCTTTACTCACTGTTGTTTTGATCTCCGCATGTTAAAATTCAGTTTTGAAATAAAATTGTCTACTAACTAATTATCATCATCTCTGTTCATTTAGTTGAAATGAAGAAAACTATCTGTGCTGCATAAAACAACCATTATCCCAACAAAATTGTCTCTATTTTTCATCAAAATTGACATCCACATCACTGCCATAATTTGCCACTTCAGTGCTGTCTGCCATGTTGATCTCTGCACGTTAAAACTCGTGTTTGAATTCAAATTTTCAAATAACCAGTTATCATCAACTCTGTTTATTTTGATGAATTAAAGATAATGACCCCACTGCCTAAAATGTCAAATTTTCACACTAAATTGTCTTTATTTTCAACTAATTTAGCAAGTACATAACCTTTTGTTATTCACAATTGCACTTTAAATATTTTTTATATTTTTGTCTCTGTCTGTTCAGCATCCATCCACCATTTAAACTTTCATTTGTGAAGCAAAACTCTTGATGTCCATCACTTCCCTATACACTTTGTAAATACAAAACATCCTTTATATGAATCTTTGTCAAATTATTCTGCCACCTAGCAGACATTTTGGTGGGGCAGGGGATGAAGATGACTTCATTTTCTTGGGTTTTATCCCCTTTGTTATGTATTATGGGGTGATATAGTGATTATTATGTCTTTGTCTGTCTGTTCATAAACATTTTGTTTCTAGAGCATAACTCGAAACTCTGTAAGGTATATTATCCAAATGTGGTACAAATGTCAAGCAAGTTGCATAGAAGTGCCTTTTTGATACTTAGAATTTTCTGTATTAAATATTTTTTATGTTGCCAAGTTACCATGAAAACAAAGTGTAATAGTGTTAGTAGTATATAACTGAGAGTGCTGCAACCATGGTTGTTCAACCATAGGTAGTATAAACATTGAGAGTGCTAGAACATAGGGTATGGCATTTTCAGTTGGAGTCTTTATAGAAGCAGAGGACTGGAGGGATGGATATGTAATTTCTAGATGACTTGTGCTCTACACTGCCATATCTATGAAGGGGGTTTGTAGTGTCCATCTGTTTGTCCAATCATGCTTTTGTTTCTGCTCAAGAACTTCTAAAGGATTTAATTGGTTGAAACAAAATTTGAATTTTTTTTTTCACATAAAGAAGACCTAGCTCAAATTACATTTTCACGATTTTCCAACAACATTTACCATATATGGCCCGTTTGACTTGTAACTTTCCTAGTCAATTGCATTATATTAGTGGGGGCATCCATGTCACATAGATACATTTCTAGTTCTTTGTTTTCTTGCTGTAACAGGCTTGAAGTGAGAGTGCCTTTCTTGGACCACAAATTCTCAAGCTATTTCCTGAGTTTACCAGCAGAAATGAAATGTCCGCAGTTTGGGATTGAGAAACATTTGCTACGTTCTGCATTTCATGAAAAAGGCCTCATACCAGATGAGATTTTATGGAGGCCTAAGGAGGCCTTCAGTGATGGTGTGTCCTCTGTCAAGAAGTCCTGGTATGAAGTCCTACAGAACTACATTGATGAGCAGGTAACAATCATACTTTAGATTTTGTGTATTTATGCATATTTTGTTGTTTTTTTCAAGGTCATGATGCAAAATTTAAATTACAGGACAAGACCAACAAATTTAGAAAGTGCCCAATTCAGATTAAATTTGGGAAAGATAGTATTATACTTTTATAACAGACAGCAAGGTTTTATAATTTTTTTTTGGTACAAGCAGAATTTATTAAACAAGGAAATATTTACATGGTCTGTATTTACACTTTGACTGACACTAGTTTTTTGTTTTATCAATAAATTTCCTAAATCCAGATTCATCATAGTTGGGTTGTTCTCTAATTGCTGTTCAGACTGAAATTGTTAAATAATTACAGGGATAATGAGTGAACTAATTTTCAGGTACACGGAATGAGGCATATATACAAACAAGCAGAGATGCAAACAAAATAACAATATGAATTAAATAATTAGAAGTAGAAAATGAAATAATTAGACATCTATAAAGATTTGCAAGAATGTAAGATACCGTGAATTCATTTATTTTAGAGAGTATCAGATAATGTTTGTGGTTTTGTAAAAAATTACCATTTATTCTCCCTTATAAGTTTAGTCCAACTGCAAACAACATAGACCCTGATCTGCTGTCACATATATGGTAATTTGTTTTAAAAAATTAATATTTTCTAACTTCTTAAATTTTTTTATATTGGGAAGAGGTGCCATTGTTTCCACAGAAACTTTATTGTTTGTTGTATTTTTAAATTAATGGTTTTTAGGTATCACTAAACTAATTAGTTTTACTATATATTATCTATATTTATTTGAAACCATAACTTAAAGAAAATAAGTTCAAAAAGTGGACCACTGTGCGTCTCATTATTTAGCTTTTGGGACAAAATACAGTAAAACCTGTCAGTAGTGGCCACCAATGGGAAAAGGCCAAACTGCCCTTTGTACATGGGTTCACCATTCAAAATTGGCTTTTGAAGAAATACCATGCACTGAATATCATTATTGTTATTGTTATTATTATCATTATTATTATTATTATTATTATTATTGTTATTAACACAATGTTATCAAGATTAATTTATGTGCACTATTCAACAGAATCATAAAATATGCATATACAGTAAAGATCATTTATTACGTTTCAGAGGGGACTTGGAACTTAAACAATTATAACCGAGAAACGTTATATCCAAAAATCCTTTGTTTTTCAAAATGTTTATGTACTTGTCCATATCAGTAACATTGGACATAACATGTAGCAACAATTTATACTGGTATGATTACTGTCAGAACTTGTATCTGATGGTAATTTTTTTTAAAGAAACAACATACATTTTTATAAATACATGTTATCATGAAGAAAAAAAAAATAGATAAACTAGTACGTTTTACCATCTGATGAAAGCGTCAACATACATGTACATGTATTATCCGGAGAATCATAAAATCACTTTTATATGAAAACGTCTTTGTTCAATAACTTAACGACTAGTAAATTAGTCCTTTATTCATTTGGATGGAAGCAAAATTGTCAATAGTCACATGTTTTCTATTAATCTGAGATTTTTTGTTGATATGTTTTTCATTGATGTGCAAATGCTCATATATCTTCGTGTCTGAAGAGACATTTTTTCTTATTCTGACCAGTGAATTTTCAGCCATTTTCACAACAGTCAGAATTCTAAATGAACACAAGAGAGATTTACTTTGAGCTGTACTCAATTAGTCAACATACAGGTAGAGATTGATTAATTTAAGAATATTTATAAATTATACAGTAAAAAAACGTACAAAACAAAATCATTTCTTTTCATTATTTAAGGCTTTATTTACATTGAACCAGCAACCTGTGATTCTAAAGTACCGATTATAAATGAGGTATGATTAGCTGGCGCCTTTGTTTTTTACTGATTATGAATGACGTGTGATTATTGCGCTTTTGTTACCCGGTGTCTTTGTTGTTTAAATGAGCTCCATTGTTTTTTTGGCATCAGTGCGTCAGGTGGTAAAATCATTATAATTGAACTAATTTTAGCAGGTGGACCACACAAAGCAAATGCTATAACCAATTAAACATTGTAAGAAAGGAACGTTATAACAAAGCCTTTGGAATACATATTAGTTAGGAATTTGGCTAGGGAATTTAAACTCGAAAGTTATAATGGAGGAAATGCTGTATCTAAGAACGAAATAAACAATCTGTACTGTATGTTGTTCTCTCCCAAATTTATGTTCCACACAAGATTACTGTATCCTGCTCTCTTTAATCCATCCTATAAATAAATCATCACTGGCTTAAAATAATCACTAATCTTTGTTTTGTGCACCATGACAAAACACTAATTTCATTACTGATTGACAGCCTACATATAACTGTAAAACAGAGGATTGACTGTTTGGTTGGTCAGCATCTATAAATTAGGCTTGGAAACAGCTGTTCACACTTCAAAAGCAATATCTGGATTTTAGCCACTTGCTCAACTCACCAAGATCAAAAGCTTATGTGAGAAGTCTGTGATGAATAGGGAATCAGAAGAAGCCATATATGACTATTCTTTGTGACCCATGAACCAAAACTTTGTCTGCCTTTACAGACAAGTTTTAAATATTGAATGACCCCTGACCCTAATGAAAAGGGATATAACTTGTATCTCTTATAAAAGATTAACTTTTTTCATCAGAGCTAGCTTTAATTCCCATGCAAATATATGAAGATATAGAACTATACCTGTCACACTGGCACAAAAGGTGACTTCTATTTCTGTTGCGATAACACAACTACTTTTCCCTCCATCCAGCTACCAATTGCTTTGACTTTCTAACCTAATGATAAAAACTGTTTGACATATTGACACTTTCGAGTTACATTGACAATAAGACTGGAAGTGAGATAACAAATGTTTGCACATCGATTCACATGATATTCCTTTGTCTAAACAATGCCTTCCTCGTGAAACAAAAGTTTAGTTTGCATAGACTGAGCGGTTACTGTAGATACATTCCAATGACTGATTAAGGCAGGGAGAAACCATTGTTTGGTTAGCAGACACCTGGCTGCTGACTGCAGAAAGCAGGTGACCATTACACATGATAGTTATGTAGGAATTTTGCTGGGGGGAAATTAGAATGGTTATTCTGACCAGGATACCGCTATGTAAAGGTGACTGTTAAGACAGATTTGATTGTATATTTAAAAATTAGCATACCTTATGTTGCATTTTCTGAACTTCTGATTTCTCAGACTGACAACCATTCTCCAGGTAATCAAGGTTAGTGGCCTCAGGGCTGAATTAATACCCTTCTGGGAAAGACTACTACACCACAGCTGGCTAGCAAACCTGAAAAACAAATTTTGTTTCTTGTACACTGCTAAATAACATTCACAAAAGCGCAAAATACCATCTGGTTCTGGGACAGTTACTCAGAAAAAAAAAGAGAAAATCGTTTAGATTTAATTATGGGACTTGAATAGGATGCAGTAGCAGCTGATTGGGTCAGTTACAGTAGAGTGATACCTTGGAACAATAAAGAGATCCACAAAAACTGATACCTGGGTAAAAAAAAAAAATCCACAGGGAGAGGTGATTGTAGATGGCATAGAACAGGGTCAAAACACATGCAGCAGGCCAAGCTGGTGGCAACAAATGGGAAGATATCCTTTTCTTTTTACAAGCCTTGTCCAGCAGAAGATAAAGTGATTTATGCAGAGACATTGCTCATGGCCTTTTTGATTGAACATAATATACCTATACTTTATCAGGTTGAAATTTGTTTTTTCGACTACTGATAACATGCACTTCTGAAAACTTCCCCAAACTACTGAAAACTAGAGCCTCCACTACTGAAAACTACCCCAAACTACTGAAAATTAGGGCTTCCACTAAGACCTACCCCAAACTACTGAAAACTAGAGTTTCCACTAAGACCTACCCCCAAACTACTGAAAACTAGAGCTTCCACTAAGACCTACCCCCAAACTGCTGAAAACTAGAGTTGCCACTAAGACCTACCCCCAAACTACTGAAAACTAGAGCTTGCACTAAGACCTACCCCCAAACTACTGAAAACTAGAGTTTCCACTAAGACCTACCCCAAACTATTGAAAACTAGAGCTTCCACTACTGAAAACTACCCCAAACTACTGAAAACTAGAGCTTCCACTAAGACCTAACCCCAAACTACTGAAAACTAGAGTTTTTACTAAGACCTACCCCCAAACTACTGAAAACTAGCGCTTCCACTAAGACCTACCCCCAAACTACTGAAAACTAGAGTTTCCACTAAGACCTACCCCAAACTATTGAAAACTAGAGCTTCCACTACTGAAAACTACCCCAAACTACTGAAAACTAGAACTTTCACTAATACCAACCCCAAACTACTGAAAACTAGAGCTTCCACTAAGACCTACCTCAAACTACTGAAAACTAGAGCTTCCACTAAGACCTACCATAAACTACTGAAAACTAGAGCTTCCACTACTGAAAAGCTTCCAGAGGGGTTGGCATGTATGCATAACACAATTTGTTGTTATGGATCCCAACTATCACATTGTAACAATGGAGAGCTGTAATTAGCATTTGATTAATGAAAGGCCATAAAATGTACAATTTCAGCCCCTGAATTATTTAAAAACTATCAAATTTATTGCACAAACTACCTATAGCATCAAATATGTTGTAATTCAGTCAGTAAGAATGATATTGTCTGTAGCTTTGTTGTACACAAGACAACTGTTACAATGTTTTGTAGCATATTTTGAAAGAATTGTTGCCTTCTTTATTTGAGCAGTTTTAAATGATGCTCATGTTATTTAGAAATGTTGCCAATTTACTGTTAATGCTAATCATTTGAAGATTGTTTATTTTGTTCATACGGTAGATTATTAATTGGAAAAATAAATTCCAGAATATTCATCGTCTCTTTTTTTTCTTCTTTAGATAAATGATGATGAGGTAGAAAAATCAGCGAAGTATTATCCACACAACCCTCCCACAACCAAGGAAGCTTTGTACTACAGACGACTTTTTGAGAAGAAGTACTCTGGTTTTGAACGCCTCATTCCATATTACTGGATGCCAAAGTGGATGGAAACCAACGACCCATCTGCAAGAACACTCAAACACTATAAGCAGTAGAGGGAATACACAACAGACTTTTTAAATGCAAAAAACTTGCATGTTCATTAATCAATGAAAAATGTGTAGATATAACAATCTGTGAGTCATGTTTAGGCTCCATTGTGTGCAGTTATCTGTGTACATTAACTTTTCAGGTGACTTCTGCTTAAAGGTTATTGACATTCAGTAACTTTGTTAAAACTCCTCTTTCCAGTTAAAAGAATATTCCTGACTAAATTTCAGTTATTTTCAGATATGTTGTGAAACTCCAATTAAAGAAAAGAGTTTTAAATAAAATTTTAGACACTTTACTAATATAGTTGTGTAACTTGTTCATTGGTCCTCCACTATAACCAACCCCCTATTTTTGTGAACTGAGAAATATAACAAACTTAACTGCTTATGTCAGATACAGTTACAATTAATAGATACAATGCTTTGTTTTATTGAATGCCTTGTTATCTTGTATCATTTATAATGTACCAAGCATTGTTTTATAGTTGACCATGCAGTGCTGTAGCTGTAGCTGTTGGAAGTGTGGTATACTAACTTGTTTCTTGAACAGAGAAGGGTATTAGTTCCATTTTTAGACAGTAAAGATGAAAACAAATTATGTTTGATTTAGAGGAAATAGAGTTGTATTTCTCTCATAAATTGTATGGCAAGTATGAAATATCAATCAAATACATGAGTGAAAATCAAACTGGAGATTCAGTTTTCTTGGTAGAAATTGAGGAGGATAGACAATTTAAAAAAAAAAATTTATGTTTGTGAGTAAGATTGTCTACTTCATTTTGAAGAGTGCAGTGCAAGAGCTTTAATGGATTTTCGGAAATTTACCTTGTGTTAGTATCTATAAATGTATTGTGTAAATCTCTTTTGGGAAAGTAAAGACTTCAAGGAAGATGTCAATGCTATGAATGGATAGAATGAAATCACAGACATTGTATTGATTATCTCTAATGCTTTACTTTGAAATTTAGACTGGAAATTTTTTAAATGACACATTCCAAGTTTGAGGTGGATTGTAAATTTTGAGATGTTATATTTTAAGTTAAAGGTTGGAGTTAATTCTTTAGAATAGTACAATATACAACATGCCTAGAAACCTAGATTTAGATCTAGATTTTATAAGATATTTTTTATAAGGTTAAATAAAATACCAATAATAAACGTGAAGGTTTATTTGTTCCTTTCTCACACGAATATACAGCTATCCATGACATAAAATTTTGAATCTCAAAAAGTATTACAAAGCATGTTATTTCATAATAATTAATTGTCTGGTTATCTTTATTTCCATGAAGCAACATACATTTTGAAAGATTATTGACTAGTTCCTCCATACAGAATGTCTAAAGTTATATAATTTTTGGTTTACTTCAAGTTATGCATTTAAAGTACATCCTAAGAAATTTCCTCAGACACATATTACTTGATGGTACTCAGGCTGATTAAGCATTTTTAGTTCTACTGATCATAGACCAGAAGAGCTTATGGGATGGCCTGTTGTCCATCATCAATCGTCTGTTGACTGTCCATCTGTTGGCACAAGTTTGTTACAGATACTTCTAAACTACTTGGAGGATTGCCATGAAACTTTACACACACATTCATCTCATAGTCTAGTTGGTTCTAAATGAAAATGGTGCCAATCTTGAAAATCTTGTTATTCCAACTCCTCCAGAATGGATGGTCATATCAAAATGGGGTTTTCAATAAAAGACTTCTTATGAAGTTAAGAGGGTCCTATATGAAAATAGTACCGATCTGATGGCCATCATGGCAGCCATCTTTAAAATATTGTTATCGCTACTCCTCCTGAACAGAAAAGTTGTATCAACAAGGGATTTTTCAACAGAAGACTTCTTATGATGTCTAGTTGGTCCTAAATGAAAATGCTTCTGCTCAGATACCCAATATGGCCACCACACCACAGCAGCCATCTTGAACATATTGTTATTGCTACTCATCCTGAATGGATGATTGTATTAACATGGGGTTTTCACCAGAAGACTTCTTAGGGTTTCTAGTTTTTCTTCAGTAAAAATTGTGCTGGTCTGATACCCAGTATGGCCACTACAGCTGCCATCTTGAAAATCTCATTGCTACTCCTCAAAGATGGAAAGTTGTTTAACCAGAAGACTTCTTATGGTGTTTAGTTTGTACTAAATGAAAATGGTGCAGATCTGACATCCAGTATGGCTACCATAGCAGCTATCTTGAAAATCTTGTTATTGCTACCCCTCTTAAATGGAAAGTCATATCAACATGGGGTTTTCCAGAATAATTACAGTATATATTGGTCCTGAATGAAAATGGTGCTGACCTCAAATATGCCTGCCACAATGAACATATTGAAAATCTTGTCACTAATTCTCCTGAATGGATGGTTGTATCAACTTTGGGTTTTCACCAAAAGTCTTCAAATGGTATCTAGTTTGTTCTAAATGAAAAGGGTGCTGATCTTGAATCCAATATGGCTGCCACAGTGGCTCATTTGTAAATCTTATTGCTTGGGAATATCAGAAATGGTTTCAACTCTCAGCAGATGAAAAATAGAAATGGTCTTGTCTTGAATTCCTGAAAATTCTTTTTGGAGAGTAGAGTGTCAGTCCCTTTGATGGACTTGTGTTATTAGCTGTACTGGTTTTAAACCAGAAGTGCTTATGGGATGGCCTGTTGTCTGTTGTTCATCACGTGTCCGTCTGTTAGTATGCAATTATTATCACTACTCTATCTTAAGTACGTGTAGGATTTCCATGATTATACACACATTCATACCCTTGATATAGATGGTCCTAAATGAAAATGGTGCTGCTTGGACATCCACTATGGCAGCCAACTTGAAACTCGTGTTATTGCTACTCCTCCTGGACAGAAAGTCATATCGAGATGGGATTTTCAGTAAAAGACTTCTTATGACGTCTAATTGGTCTTAAATGAAAATGGTGCCACTCTGACATTCGATATGACCATCACAGCAACTATCTTTAAAATCTTGTTATTGCTACTTCTCTTAAACAGAAAGTTATATCAACATGAGGTTTTCACTAAAAGACTGATCTCTAGTTGGACCTATATGAAAATGGTGCTGATCTGACATCCAATATGGCGACCACAGTGGCCATATTGAAAGCCTTGTTATTGCTACTCCTCCTAGATGGATGGTCATATTGACATTAAGTTTTCATCAAAAGACTTCTTGCGATGTCTAGATGGTCCTAAATAAAAATGGTGCCAATCTGACAGCCAATATGGCAGCTATCTTGAAAATCTTGTTATTGCTACTCATAAATGGAAAATCATATCAACATGGATTTTTCATGTGAACACCTCTTATTTTCACCAGAAGACTTCTTACATGAAAATTGTGTTGATCTGACATCCAATATGGCTAACATGGCAGCCATCTTAAAAATCTTGCTATCGCTACTTGTCCTAAATGGAAAGTCTAATCAACATGGAATTTTCAAGCAAAGACTTCTTATAGTGTCTAGTTAATGAAATTAATGCTGATCTAACAGCCAATGTATTGAAAATCTTTTTATCACTATTCCTGAATGGATGGGCATATTCACATAGACTTTTCACTAAAAGACTTCTAATAATGTATATTTGGTTTTAAATGAAAATAGTGCTGATCTTACATCCGAAAGGGCCACAACAGTGGCTCATTTGAAAATCTTGCTATTGATAAAAAATATCGGAGATGGTTTAAACATTTTGCAGTTAAAACAAAGAAATGGTCTTATCTTGAATTCCTGGACATTCTTTTCAGCCAGTATAGTGTCATTCTCTTCTAGGGACTCTTGTCAAAAATAAAATAAGGGCTTATATCAGTGAGGTCTTGGATAAGCTGGATAGTGTACAAGATCTACAAATATTAATGAGTTTATCATGCATCTGATTATTTGAGCTTGTTACCAGTCTCGAGATGATATTTTTGATCCAGTTTTGATAAACTTGGAATATGGTCTTATATCATCAAGTTCTTACACAATTTTGATAAAAATATGTGCAAGATTCATACATGTGAATAAGGTGATCTGTCATCTAATTGACTGAGTTTGTTACCAATTTGGAAGCCATATTTCTGATATGATTTTGATCACACCTAGAATATGGGCTTATATCATCCAAATCACATGAGTAAGATCTGCAGATATTAATAAAGTGACCTTGCATCTGATTGGCTGAGCTTGTCAACATTTTAGCAACTCTTTTTCTTATTAGATTTTTATCAAACTTGATAAGTAGGCTTATTCAATGAGTTTAGTATGAGTGAGATCTATATATATTAACGAGGCAATCTTGCATCTGATTGGATGAACTTCTTAGCACTCAAAAGATGGTATTTCTGACCTGATTTTAATCAAACATATTAATCGGGCTAATATCATCAAGATGTAACAGATGAATAAAGCAATATTTAGTACAAAATCTTTATCAATATTAAACATTACTACCTTTTATACTTCTTTCCACTACTCTCTTTTCATGATCAGTATCATGGATACTTTTACAGAAATGTCAACCCCAACAAGACCGTATCAGTAAGGCAGTCAGTATTTTTACAGACCTGTAAACCCCAACAAGACCGTATCAGTAAGGCAGTAAATATTTTTACAGACCTGTCAACCCCAACAAGACCGTATCAGTAAGGCAGTAAATATTTTTACAGACCTGTCAACCCCAACAAGACCATATCAGTAAGGCAGTCAATATTTTTACAGACCTGTCAACCCCAACAAGATCGTATCAGTAAGGCAGTCAATATTTTTACAGACCTGTCAACCCCAACAAGACCGTATCAGTAAGGCAGTCAATATTTTTTCATAAGTTTGACCAATTTTCAGTAAGTTGTAACAAAATATCATGTATTGCTATTGTCGAATGGAAAAATGTACTTTTGAATATTCCTTTTTATACTTCTGTGCCGACTGTTTGAACATTTTAAGGGACTGATTGTCACTTTTGTCGTAAACTTATTTTCGTGTGTTAGACAACATTTATAGATTAGGTATAAGCTTTGATAATGCAGGCATTTTCCATAAAAAATATTCGTAGATTAAAACATTTGGGGTACTCCTGTAAATTTAGCCTGGCTCCCTTACCAATTCCACTGATTCTAATATGAAATCCTGGATTCGGACCAAACCCAGACAAGCCAATATCTAGATTTGACCGTACTGATTGAATTTCATATTTTTTGCTGTAAGTCCGTAATTTTCAGTCAGACTTATCATTAAATCATAAGGGTTGGCAGGTCTGCTTTTATATTTAATATTTTCAAAATGCTGATTTTATTGATGACAATTCTCTAGGAATAGCTTTCCTTGAGGGCAATCTATATGCACTTCAAGATTTCAAGAGATAGACTACAAATGTGTCCATTGGACAAAGAAGCCCCCCCCCCCCCCCAACTTGCTTGAATCAGTAGTGAAAGCAGAATGAGCAATAATCAGCAGAATGTTTGTATAAACAGTACAAAAGAACATTGTAAAAATGGATAACAAAAATCAAAGGGGCATAACTCTAAAAGAAATCGACTGAGCATCAATAACATGTTCACCTGATGTTGGTAATGTCGGTCAAGTTTCAGGGCAATTCATCAAAGCTATGGGCATATGAAAGAATTATCTATGTCTATACATTTAACACTAAAAGGGAAAAATGCATCATTATATCAGAAGAATATGGGCATGTGGATAATAGTAGCACAAAAGATTTTTATATAATTGGCCATGGGGTAAATTTTTTATTTAACAAACGTGCATATTTTATCTCTATATTTCACCCTTGTTATTTACACTGGTTCAAGAATGCATGATTTCATGTTGTATGCACAATGGGATGATTCTAGACCAGAAACATTTTTGTGCATGTCCAATTTGAGATTAAGTTTTGGCCTTCAATGTGCAAGAGTGGCTGCCCATTTTCTCCTACCTCTGTTTTTTACTCAGTTTTGCGACAATTGCCACCACCTTATATATCTCTGATTTTGTTCAGTGTAGGTTCTTTGCAGGTTTGAATATCATGAGTTGTGTGGATTTTCATGCACACACAAGAATGATTGTATACAGTATTTACATTGAAATCCCAAAACAGACATAACTCTGGAAAATGCACTCGTGGATGAAGTATATGCCCATGTTAACCACATGTAAAGGGCCCCGGGTGGCCAAGTGGTCTAAGGCAGTCCCCTTTAACAATCACTGACATCTCACCTCTGTCCACAGGGGTTCAAGTCTTGGGCTCGGCCAGCATGGGTATGTGAGAAAGCTTGCCAGTAGCTTCCTGTGGGTTGGTGGTTCTTCCTCCACCAGATATACTGGCTGCAATGTATAGCCTATCGTGCTGAAAAATATATTTCTTTATGGGGTTAAAAATCTTGTTTTAGGGATTTTCACATATTATGTGAAGAGAGTTTGGTATGACTATAAAGAGAAGTAATCAGGATCAGTTTTGTTGTGCCAATCATTTTACTGCTTCAGTTTTTCCATTCTCTGACAAGTCTGAAATGTATAGCTGTTAATGGTTATGAAGTTTTATTTGGTTTAAAAGGTGCAAAGGTACATCTTCAACCATGGCCACAGATGTCAACTATTTAGTGCTACTTTAAGACCATGTACAAGTCATTGAAAGTCTTTCAGTTAAAACCCAATATTGATATGACTATTCCTTTATTAGAAGAAGTGATAACATTTTTAAGATGGCTGCTATTGTGGCCATCTGTATGTCATAAAAGTGTTTTAGTGAAAACCCCAAGTCAGTATGACTTAGGAGTAGTAATAAGATTTTTAAGAATTTGTTGGATTGGCACCATTTTCAATCAGGACCATCTACAAGTCATAAGAAGTCTTTCAGTGAAAAGCCCACATTATATGACCATCTATTCAGGAGGAGTAGCGATAACAATTTATGCTGGTTACCATGGTGACCAAGCTGGATGTCATACTGGCACCATTTTCAAGTATGATCATCTACAGGTCATAAAAAGTCCTTTAGTTTAAAATGCCATTTTGATAGGACCATCTGTTCAGGGGGAATAGTGATCACAAGATTTTCAAGATGGTTGCTATGGTTACAAAGTTGGATGTCAGATTTTCATTTAAGACCATCTACAAGTCTTTCAGTGAAAACCCAATGTCGATATGATAATCCATTCAGGAGGAGTAGTGATAAAAAGATTTTCAAGATGGCCTCCATGCTGGATGTCAGATCTGCACGATGTTCATTTAGGACCATCTACAAATTATAAGACACCTTTAGTGAAAACCCCATGTTGATATTGACCATCCATGCAAGAGGATTAGTGATAATAAGATTTTCAAGATGGCCATCATGGCAGCCATACTGGATGTTCAAGCGAGCACAATTTTCATTTGGGACCAACTAGACCTCTATAAAATTGTATGGCAAGTTTAATGACTTTAAACAACTGCTAATGGGCAACAGATGGTTGTTGGATGATGGACAGATGGATGACAGATGATGGACACATGCCCATTGCATTAGCGCTCCTGGTCTTTGACCAGTAAAGCTAAAAAGCCAGGTTTCAAAGTTAGAGTTCCATTAAAACTCTTTATTTCATAATATTCTAAAATGGCACTGATGACCAGCTTTCGAATGATTTAAAGCAAAATTCGTATTGATGACCAGCTTTTGAATGATTTTAAAGCAAAATTCTAAGTCTGCAAACATTGCCCAGTTTTGCCTTGTTGAATAACTTGATTGAGTATCCATGTTTGATGGATAAGTTTATAAAATAAGCAACATTTTTAATAATGTAATGGAAAAGAATTCAAATGAGGTGTCTTAATTCATTCATGTATCAACTAATTCATGTATCAACTAGTGGTATGATCATTATCACAATAATTGAAGATTGTTCAGAAAAGTCAAAGGACCAAGCATTTGATTATGGTTTTCCATAATTGAATATACTGGCAAACAACTAGTTTTTTTTTCTTTTTTTAAAACTGTTCGACCTCATGGGACAAAATATTAAAGGAAAAAGTAAAATATGTGATCCATTCAATATAGCCTTTCATTACTTAGTACAACCCAAGCGCCAACAACATGGCAGATGACAAATGGACCAGTAAACCATTCAACTTTATGGAATACAAAAACCTTAACCATTACACAGTAGGCAAAAATAAAATTATTAAACAAAACTATACAAAATATCTCCAAATGATTAAATCAATGGCTGATTGGTTATGATGAATCAATGATCAATCTTTGAATTTCAAGCAAACACTAGCACCAAACAAAACCTATTCATGGTTTGTATTAATTTTATAATCATTCAGATTTAAATAAAATTAAATAATAGCTTCATTATATTAAAAATGACAGCTTGGTTCATACAGAAATCTCAGGACCAAATTTAGAGACTTTGCAAGGGTTTGTTATAATTTTTTCAAGGGTTTGATAAAATTAACTTACCATTGACTGATTTATTGATAGTGACACCTAACTATGCTTTGGGAAGTTAGAATACAAATGTATCACATGCTGGCCATAAGACAAAGGATAACACCAGAGGAATCCAAATAAACGTAATGTATGATAAAATGAAGGATTTGAACGATTCAAGGGGTTTCAAAGGGCAGTCAATGTAAATTTAGGACTTTTCCAAGGCTTTTTATGCTTTTTCTAATTTTCAAGGGTTTTTAAAGACCAAACAGCAAATTCAGGAGTTTTTCAAGACCTGTAAGAACCATGGACAAAGTTTTACAATAACAACTTATGAACTTAATTGATGCACTGAATTTGTTTGAACTTGCCCAGTAGTTTACGTGCTCAGCTGCTAAAATGTTGAAATTGTTTTTTAACCCAATCAGCTTTATTATCAAATACAGAAGACTTTATGAGATGACAGCCTTAGAAAACTTTTGCGTTTATGTTTGTGTTTTTTAATTGGATTACAAATGATGGGCTATAGCCAATGAAAATAATAAAAAAGTATGTAGAGAAAGTTTACTAAGGGAGAAATATAGTATAACAAATTCATGGATCAAAGTATTAAAACTATAGTACACCGATTACAAAAATTATACAATATGATTTGTGATATTACATATCCTTGACTTATTGAGAAAATGAGTCAACTGTCATCTGATACAAGAAAATGAGTCAACTGTCATCTGATACAAGAAAATGAGTCAACTGTCATCTGATACAAGCAAATAATGCATCCTCACAAGATCACAGAACTATCTAAATTCCCGTAATTCATGTAATTTCATACTCTAATTTTTCATACATCTTCCATTCATTAAACTCAATATTAATTCAATGTAATCATAATTAATTAAATCTATCATATTATTTCATACACAGAATGTAGTATTTTTCATAAAATCCTTTAAATGTTTGTAAAAAAAATTAGAATGAGATGAGTTATGCAAAAATGGTAAAAGATATCTGCAATTTTTTTAAACGAAACAAAGTGAGATTAAAATCATATACAGTAAAGGCATTGTTTTGTCTTTTTAAAATTTTTTATTAATTATTTTACCTTGTATTTTGATGTATATTTGAATCAAGAAGAAATGTTTACATTTCAAATGGCTTAAAAAATACAGATGTATGATTTAAATATGTCAAATTACCAATGTATTGTTTGTTAAGTATGTTTGATCAAATTTCAAATGAAAAACATACATACATGTATTTGTTAACTTTGGGTAAGTATTTAATTGAGGCCTAGAAGCAAAGAGACATAAAATATATATTATATTGCTAATAATACTACTGACAATTTTATTTTGGTATTATCATGTTATACTTCTTGTTGTCATCGCATTTGTCATTATTGATGTTATCATACATGAAACAATTTTTACCCCATACTCCAACACATCCCTGTTTAAATTCATGCTATAATTATTTGTTATTTTATGTTGACTACAGGTAAAGTCAACTTTAAAATATTTGTGTCCAGTGAAATGTGGGGCTCCAGGTGGCCATGTGGTCCATCGCGCTCACCTTTACAGATCACTCACATCTCACCTCTGTCCACGTGTGTTTGAGTCTTGGCTCAACCAATGTGGGTATGTAAGAAAGCTAGCCAGTGGCTTCCCACGAGTCGGTGGTTCTTTCCAGGCTTTTCCTCCACCAAATATACTGGCTTCTGTGTGCTAAGAATGGCGTTAAACCCCAAAAATCACGATCAAAATCCAGTGAAATGTATTATATTATGTATTCAGAAGTGTACAGTGGTTATAATCTGTTACAAAAAAATGTAAACAGGATATTACGAAATAAAAACATAATCACCATCTATAATTGTGCGGAAAGGCCTCTGATAATTTCATTTGAAAGGATAATTGTTTTCTTAATTGAGAATCTGCCCTTATTCTTTGATTCACTCTGCTGTTGTTATCTTAATCAGTAAGAACAAATAATGAGTGATGTATGTGATCGCTTGTCATTACAGTATCTACTGCTGTTCATTAACAGAAGGACAATGTCATTACAGTATCTACTTCTGTTCATTAACATACGGACAATGGCATTAGCAGTATCGACTGCTGTTCATTAACAGAAGGACAATGGCATTAGCAGCTCTTACACATAATCCTTAAAACAATGTCAATAATGAGTGCCCTTAACTTGGTCGGTCACTGTCATAAAGCATCACAGTATAGCTCATGTGTTTAAAAACACAAGTTTGGAAGCCATTTTGATGCTTTCTTATAAATTTTTTTTTATCTATTAGTACATGCCAAAGTGAAGATCAGATAGTCTTATTCTTTGATTATAGTAAACAAATTAAAATACTAAAACATTGGCATTTTCTATCATAAATGTAGAAGTCACTGAGTGAGTGAATTCAGTTCTTGGATATCTTTTCAGTGCTTGTACTGTTCGCTTTTTTCATACATTTTGATCTATATGTTTGGTTTTCGGATGCAACTGGATTTTATTTACGGATGGTGCATATCAAGGACATGTCTACATTACTGACATTTTTCAAACACTTATCAAAGGAAGAGACTGCTGCCAAATAAATGGTAAAAGTTTAATATCATACTCTGGGTAAAAACATTTTGTGTTTATTATATGTATATAAATATTTCTATGTACACGTGTCTTTGTATTGTTTTTTTTATATAGGAATTGGCTGTTAGATGCATTTAGCATTCATGATTTTTATGAATGGTGAACATTGCATTTTTCAACCAAATGCTGGTATTATTTTGTTTTCATATTGATAACCTCACTAACTTGATGTCATCTGTTGACCTCTTGCACCAATTCCTGTCTTGACTAGAATTACCTTGACAGTAAATTTTGTTTCAACCAAATCTCTAGCTATATTTAATCTCTCTCTCTCGCTCTCCCACACACACACATTCACCCATAACAACAAAAGTCTTTTTGAGTTATTTTATTTTTTATTGTAATTAAATTCATGTTAATGTTGCTGTATAAATATAAGTTGCACATAACTTCAGCATTTTTAATCACCTGTTAAACTTGATTAATGGAAAAAGTACCTGTCTGCAATGTACAAAGGTTTCTTAGTTATTATTAATCATTTATGATTTTGTTACTTACTACTCAAAAACATAGGTTATGAAAAGAAATAACAGTTTGTATGAGCAAAATTAGACAACAATTGTACCACTTTTTTTAGGTTAGCATATGTATGAGTAGGTCAGCAAGTACAGTAGGACCCCGTTATAGCACGATGGTCGGGGTCCACAAAACGAGATCGTGCTATACCCGAACCGTACTATAACCGAACAAGACAAAACCAAGTCATTTAGCTGAAGAAAATGAGGGGGGTGGGGGGGTAAATTGTGGTCTGAAAACAACGTGCTTCATTGGCACCGTTACCATCTTAAATAAATGCATATTAAATGAGAAATACACATGCAATGAAAACAGAGATTGCACATATAATATTTAACTTTATTCAGAGAACCATGAATTGGTACATTTATATATACATGTCTAATGTATAGCATGAATAGTTAAAGGATCAACACGTGTATTCACCAACCGATCTCATCACATGCGTAGGAGTGAGTCCATAATAATTCCATCGAAAATATGAACACAGAAGTATGATATCATTGTCTGATAAAGTTCTGAAATCCTACATCGTCGTCTAGTCATTGTAAATCGTCGTCATCTAGTCATCGTAAATCACGTCCGACTCCGATTCCTCAGCTTTACTATCGTATGCGGGTGCTTACGCAGAGACTGAGCTTGGGCTCTGCAAGTAACACTTTGATTATAAAGTCAGAAATCAATTAAAGGATGCAACTGGACACGTGTCAATTGTGCGGCAAGATCACAGGGAGTTCAAATAACCACCCTCTGTTACTTGGCACTAAACAAGTAAAACTCGCGGCTTGATCAAAGGATTGTCACGTGGGAAAACAAAGTGAGTGCTTTTACAAGCCAAAGGCTTATCGGACCACGTGCACTGGCAGATCACTTGGGAATTAAATCTGACTTGTGGAAACACCGGACTTAATCCTGTCCATGGTTTCAAGCTTCTTTTTAACAGTAAAAGCTTTACGTTTCCGTGTACTGTTATTCATTGTAAATAACTAATAATTAAAACTCTGACACCTATTTGTTTGAACGACTACAGCAAGAATAATTGTTAATCAACAATGGGGTCATTTTTATAGGCAATGTACAATATTATTCACTGGTCAACTGATTGCGTGGCGATTGTCTAACAACACCGACAAGCCACG
Source organism: Margaritifera margaritifera (assembly GCA_029931535.1). Classification (NCBI taxonomy): domain Eukaryota; kingdom Metazoa; phylum Mollusca; class Bivalvia; order Unionida; family Margaritiferidae; genus Margaritifera; species Margaritifera margaritifera. The sequence continues at coordinate 2,943,522 of JAQPZY010001639.1, read as the reverse complement.
TGTGCGCGTTGGCAGCTTTCGTTTTTTTGATGTTTTATAAATCATTGCCGCATGGTTTGAACAACCTTTAGCTTTGAGATTGACTTTGATGATTGTCAATGACTTAAATTAATTGATTTATAAATTGAGGTGCGAATATTTTATCAACCACCGCATTGTTTGGTGCTTGGCTGTGTATGCAGTTGAATGAGCAAACATATGTCTGCTATTGTTTGAACAATGATTGTACACAGAATGTATTGAAGACAAACACAAAGAAGACTTAATGACTTTATTGTTCATGTATCAGTAATAATAAGATTAACACTTATCAGCTTTAAAATGAGCTGACATCTTTCAAAAATAAACTAAGATCAAAGTGCAGTGATTGACTACTGACACATTTGAAATGAACATTCACAAATAGAAATGTTCAGCATCTTTATTCATATAAAGAAAGATGCAATCATAAGACACTTTTTCTTCAAGAATACAATACAGCTTACCAAATTATTAAATCAAACTCTTGTTTATTTTGGCACAAGACTTTGCAGTAGTTCAAGAAATTGGCGAAATTATTATAAAATTTCGGTAGCCATGCCATGATCGTATTATATCCGAATTTATACACGATCTCTTCCCCAAAATGATAATTAATTTTTTACACATTATTTTTCGTACTTGAAAAAGAATACTTTTTTTTTTCATATACGAAAAAATAGATGAAATTTCGGGAGCCATGCCACGATCGTGTTATATCCGAATTCGTGCTATAACGAAGCGTGCTATAGTGGGGTCCTACTGTATTGCATATCGCACACATCTTTGTCAGACCCAATTCCTTTATTTTTTTGTACATGTCAGTACCCAGATCTAATAATTATATTTTGTGCATATAATTTTTCATACTCTGGAAAAAATTACTTTTTGTGTAAAAAAAATTAAATGAATTATGGTAATTGACATGTGCACTAAAATTAAAGTCATTATCTAAAATCACTGCATCCATCATAAAATAACACAACTGAAGTGATCTTTGTTAAGAATGTAATTTGGGTCTTTGCATTTTTCCTTTGCGTATTGAGCCAAAGCCGAGTCCTCATTCGCTTCGGACCATTCTGGAATCGGGTCACTCCAGTCCTTTGGTGGACTTGTCCGGTACTCCCACACATCATTCCCATATGCTCCAGCCAGCCTTTCCTGTCTTCGTGCCTTCTCATGGGTAATTATTTCTTCCTGTAATAAGAAAGATTTTTTTTCGTCTGAGAAGGAAAGGATTGACAGTTGAAAGTTTCATAATATTATAAGTTATCATGACTTTGATAATATTATAAGTTATCATGACCTTGATAATATTATAAGTTATCATGACTTTGATAATATTATAAGTTATCATGACCTTGATAATATTATAAGTTATCGTGACTTTGATAATATTATAAGTTATCATGACTGATAATATTATAAGTTATCATGACTTGTATAACATACTCTTGTTGGCTTGGATATTAACATCAAGGTGTATTTTGAGGTTGAAGAAACCAAAAAAGAACTTGAAAGAAACACCAATCTTATTTGGACAATTAGTTTCCTTTGCACATGCCAGCATGGGAATTAAACCTATGACCAGTGTGGTGCAAATCAAATGTGTTAGTGCTGTACTATTCATGCATCTTGTATTTGTGGAACCTATTATCAAAATATGTAATGTGCAAAAGATGTAAAACTCTGGCCATAGTTTGACTAAGTACCGTATATACTCATGTATAAGCTAATACCAACTTCAAACTGAATCGACCCAGATCTGCCGTCGCATAATGCGCTGGTAGATCTGGGTCTATGCAGTTTGTAAGGTCTAACCAGTAGAACAAAAAACATAGACCCTGATCTGCTGGCGCATTATGCGATGGCAGATCAGGTCTATATTGTTTGCATTTAGACCAGGCTTATACGCGAGTATATACTGTATGTCTCACTCACCCTCGACTTCACATCGCTAATTGAAGTTTTTGATTTCTTGGTAGTAGGGTTTCAATCACTTTGATCATGAATAGTGTATTGGAAAAAGTATCTCCTTTCCAATTCCTTGGTCCTACATTTAATTCTTTGTTCTTTTATTTATGAGAATTACTTCTATGGTTATAGAGACAACTAGGCCTTGTAATTGGTACTGCAGCGTCAAAATCAGAAGACCAGAGTAAGAGAGGCCATGATCAACCTTAACATGCCTTTACAAAAAGCACATACCTGTAATATTCATTGCTTTATTCAATCTAGCTCTAAATGTGCTGTGACTGGGAGTTAACCTGCAATGGACTGGTATCCTGTCCAGAAAAGTCAATACCTTCAATGACTTCTCATCAAGGAAACCATGGCAAGTTCTGTCCATATGAGACGCTATGTGTTCATGATATCAATGCACTGGTGATAAATGTAAACAGTATATCTAATTTTAACCTCATGATATCAATTCACAGGCAATAAATATGTAAACAGTGCATCTAATCTTGAACCCATGATATCGATGCACAGGTGATAAATGTAAACAGTATATCTAATCTTGACCTCATGATATCAATGCACAGGCAATAAATGTAAACAGTGCATCTAATCTTGAACCCATGATATCAATGCACAGGTGATAAATGCAAACAGTGTCAATGTCTTATCTTTTAGGTCATGATATCAATGCACTGGTGATAAATGTCTACAGAGCATCAAGTCTTTGTACGTATGTAGCAGTGCTTTGTGGTACCTCAGCACAATAGTGGCTAAATGGTGTCAACTAAAGACAAATGTTCAAAAAATGTAGAAATGAACTGCACAAAACATTTAGGAAGATAAACCCTTCAAAATAAATGTAAACATCAAGTAAAAGATAAAATATTTTAAAAAAATTAAAATTCTGTAAAATGTATATAAAATACAAAATAATACTTGTAAAATGCTCAAAAGATGCAATCAAAAGATACGGTCAAAATTTGTTTTATAAACTGCATTCCCTCAAAAACATTCAAGAATATCTTGGGTGGTACATCATCTTGCAGTTTCTATCAAAATGCCTCTGTCTTACAGGGTGGAAGTCGACACACTTGACAACAATGTGTTCCATTGTCAGTGGACACTGGCATGATATGCACTCTGGTTGAGGTTCACCCATCACGAGTTATGTATGAGTCGGGTATGTATGTCTGATATTTGATCGGCACAATACCACGTCATCTCTGCAATTTGTTCTATACGAGGAATGTCATTTGCCAATAGTGGGTTGGATGCTCTTAAGTTTGTGGAGTTTTCATTCCACATGTTTTGCCAAGTATTACGAACATGCTGATTTAAAGGGTATTTGAAGTCAGTATATGGAATCTTCCATTCAGAAATGGGTGAATGCAGGGCAGCTCTGGCTCCTTTCATTACCCTTTATGTGACTAGGCAGCCAACAGTACAGAATACTTTTCTCAGACTGTATGAGCACATCATGTTTCTGTAATATCTGGGATATTAATGGGTTGTCAGATTTAAGATTTTGCAAGGCTTTCAATGTGGAAAGGGAATCCGAAAAGATGATCACATTGGTTTTTTGAGAGGTTTCAATGTATTTCAAAAGCTCCAAGTATGGCTGAAATTTCTGCAGTAAAAATTTAGAGATGGTGCCATGGGGTTTTGCAATGGCAGCTTCAACTTTGTCTCCATCTTTCAAACTGTCTGTATACAGGGATGTATGGCTATGATAGGCGGTTCTGAGATTTCAATCAATTTACTCCGAAAAAGGAGAGGATTTGCTGAAATTTTTTTGAATTGGCAAAGTTCAAATATAATTTTTGGGAGTGTTGATAACCAAGGTGGATATTTTTTAACACAGAATTTTGCAGTAATACCAAAATATGATTTTTGCTGTCTCCAAATGAGGACGAATTTGTATGTCAAAAGGTGGAATGAAGTTTGGTTTCTGAGCATTCAGAGGTTGGTATTTGGGTCTAAAGACTACATCATATGTGGGGTTAGATGGATTAAAGATAGTTTGGTAGCGTACTGAAGAGACAATTTTGTTTGTTTGAGATAAAGTGACAGTTCATTTGCCTCAAAATAGAGGCTTTCTGAAGGAGAAGTTATAAATGCACCCAGACAGAATCTAAGATCTTGATTGTGTATAGATCAAGCATCTGCAGGTAAGATTTACAAGCTGCTCTGTACACAACTGAGCCATAGTCAAGTTTAGATCTCACTAATGACCTGTATAACCGGTGCAAGATATTCCAATCTGCTCCCCAATCTGTGTTTGCCACGACTCGTACTAAATCCAGGGCTTTTTTACATTTGTCCCTGTGGTATCTAATATGAGGAAGAAAAGTTAATTTATGGTCAAAAATAAGCCTTAAAAATTTGGTCTTCTCCACAACAGGAATAAAACAGTCAAGATAGATCTTTGGGTCATCATGAATATGATGTAATCAGCAGTAGTGCATACAAACAGTTCTAGATTTCACAAATTTGTACCCGTTTTCTTCTGGCCATTTCTGAACTCTGTTTAAGCTTATCTGTAGTTGATATTCAATAGTATGCATACTCTTTGATCTATAATAGAACATCAAAAAGTCGTCAACATGTAGTGAGCAGTCATTTCCTGGATTAAAGCATTTCACTAAGCTGTTAATTTTGATGTTGAAAAGGGTGACTGACAATATGCTGCCCTGAGATATACCCATCTCCTGGGGATGGCTTCCAGAAAGGGTGCTGTCTACCATAACTTTGAAGTCTCTATCTTTCAAAAAATTGGAGATAAAGTTAGGTAGGTGGCCCCTTAGACCAAGGTTGAATAGGTCATTCATTATGCCGTACTTCCATGTGGTGTCATAAGCTTTCTCCAACTCAAAGAAGAAGGCAACTATATGTTCTTTCTTTATGAAAGTTTCTCTAATAAATGCTTGAAGTCTGACAAGATGGTCTATAGTGCTTCTCTGGCATCGGAATCCATACTTAACATCAGATAGTAGTTTGTTGGATTTGAGATACCAGAGTAGTCTATCATTTCTCATCTGTTCCATGGTTTTGCAAATACAGCTTGCTAATGATGTGGGATGATAACTGGAAGGGTCAGTTTGGTCCTTTCCAGGTATTGGTACTGGTATCACCATTGCTTCTTCCCTAGACTGGGGGAAGTTGCCAGTTTCCCAAATGTTGTTGAAAATGTTTAGCAGTGTATTTAGACCTATGTCAGGTTAAGTGTTTGAGAATGTGATAGTGGATTTCATCTGGTCCTGCTGAAGTGTCTTGGGCTTGAGCTAGAGAGCCTTGTAACACTCTGAGAGTGAAAGGTCTATTGTAATCTTCTGCATTAGCAGATTTGAAATTTAGAGGAACCTTTTCTTTCCGTTTTTTCACAAGGCAAAAGTTTTCAGAATAATTCTCTTGTGAGAAGTTTTTTGAGAATGTTTTGGCTACTGTATTTGAAATTTCTGGTATGGTTGTGACCATTTCATCAGATTTCTTTAAATTCTTGATACAGTTGCTTTTATTTTTGTCATTGAATTTTCATACCTTATTCCATACTGATTTAATAGAGGAGTGTGAGTTCAATCTAGAGACATTAAATCTCTAGATTTTCCTCTTGCTCTCTCTAATAGCTTGGTATATACGGTATTTATTAAGATTTTCAGTTGTTGAATTGGCATTGAAATGTTGAAGGACCTTTTTCCGTTCCATGATGGTGTCTTTGCATGCATCATCAAACCAGGGTTTGTTGGTATGTTTAGTTATTGTATTCACAGCAACATCCTTGAGTATCTTTGTAAACATGGGTATTGGATCCACTACATTGTCAAAATGATCAGCTGTCAGAGCCGACTCATAGAGAGACTGAAATGTTATGCAATCTGTTTTGTTCAATTTCCATCTCTGTCCAAGCTATTGAGGCTTGGGAATACTACTTCTTAAATATATTGGAAAGTGGTCACTGCCACATAGGCTGTTACCAACTTCCCAAGAGAAGTCAAGTAAAAGATATTAACTGCAGACAGATCAAAGGATGAGTAGAATCCTGCGGCAGGATGCAGGTAGGTATATGACTTATCATTAAAAAGGCAAAGATTGTGTCTTGAAACAAAGTCTTCAACCTTCTTCCCTCTCGTCGATATCTTTACAGCTCCAAAGTGTATAGTGGCAATTAAAGTTGCCAAGCAAATCAAAAGGCAACTGTTCAATAAGATGGTTAAGATCAGATTGATTGACTGAAAGTGATTGCAGGGAAATATACTGAACAAAATGAAAGAGTTTTATGTAAGGACACATGAACGGCTACAGTCTGTAAAGTAGAATTGAAATTAATTTGCATCATCCACCATGTACAGCATGTTTTTTGAAAACGTGCTGTACGTGATGAAGTTTTCAATATCAACTTAATTGTTTTTTTTAAAAAGGTTTCCTGAAGGCATACAGCTATTGGATTATGTTCTTTAAGTAGAAGATTAATTTCATCAATATTTGCCTTTACCTCAGCAATTCCATTGTATCATATTGTCAGACATATTTATGAAAGTGGTGGAAGTACAGGACTCTGGGAGTTTTCCCTGGTGCGATCTCAGGGGGCCCTCCAATGTCCATATTCTCTAGACTTCCAAACTTATTAAAGAGCTTGATAGGTTCATCATATCCTTTGGAAAGTCTGGCCTATTCTTTAATCTTCTCCTTATTTGGTTTAAAGCATGCATTTCTACTGGTGCCAGTGCTCTGTTGCTCTTTTGGTGGCCTGGATTTAACTGGCTTCTCGGCAGTAGATTTGGGACCAGTGGTTTGCTGCTCTTTACTTGGGCTGGATTTAACTGGTCTTTCATTTGTAGCAATGGGTTTTTATTCACTACACTCTCACACTGCATATTTGCTTTATCTGCTTCACTCTCTGTTTGGGTGGCTGCTAGCATGGGTTTTGGTGGCATTAAAACTGTGAATTTTATTTGACCCTCTGGCCATGTAATGTCTGTCTGGGAACATACACTATTTGTGGAAGGTTTCTTCTCCACTTTAGCCATGCTAGCATAAGTTTTGCCAGCCGTGTTAAGTGTAGCTCTGGCTTCCACATATTTCCTGGACTCAGGAAAGCTCATGCCTTTCTCTTGTTTAATGTGTTGGATCTCCTTCTCGTGCTTCCACTTAGGGCAGTTTCTGGAGTTTGAGAAATGTTCTCCCTGACAATTTGAACAATCCATCGTGACTTTCCTGCATACATCTGGGGCTGACTGGTTTCCTCTTACAGCCATCTTTGTGGTGACCATATTTCTGGCAGTTAAAGCAGAGCAAAAGATTAGGGATATAGCTCAACAGGAATATTAAAACCCCCAGCTTTGATTGATGTAGGCAAAGTGGCACAGTTTAATTTGAGGATATATATGTGTTGTGGGAATCAACTTGCTGTTACAGCAAATGTTTATTCATTTCACTTGTGACATGTTCTGAGATATGAGATTTTCAGGCATCTCAGTCCCACTGCTGCCATCCAAATCTCTAGATCAAACAACACCTCTTGAAAAATTGAGAGATTTGTGTTGAAATACCTTAATGGGCATCTCCACAAATCGCTTAGAGCAAAGCATATTGTCTGAGTGAGCTTCGCAACAAGTAGTTGGCCCGAATAAGTTTTATACATGTCTTGGCTCTCCAGCCAAGCCCTGAAGTGCTTTAGCTATCACAAAAGGTGATAGCTTGGTTAGTTTTTAATTCTCATCATTGGTTGCCAATTTCTCCTACTCGGATGAGATTCCTCATCCAAAACATTTTAGTGGCATACTAAAATATTCAACAAGGGGACAAAGATTTATGCTAATTTGTTGCGTTTCTCATGTCAGGGCTACAGAGAGTGATATACTCGAGCAAAGAACAAACTTTGCTCAACTGACCCTTGCCACCACCCTCAGATGCTATGTTCTTTGTAATGTCTGAATGTTGCTTTCATTGCAAAGGTGACTTTTTGAAAACTATGCAAATCAGCAAAACTGAGAGTTTTTAACATAGCCCTTGAAGCTTGGCATGACTTGCCAATTGGTGAGACCAGGCCTTTCTTACCACCTGTCTAGCTGAAGTTGAGGTTAAAGTAGCATGCTGCACTGGAGCAGCAAACCTTCGACATCTTCTCTACTCAACTACCAGGATCCTCTCCTCCAATGACACAGGATGCAAACTACGGCAAACAGGTTGCCTCAACTCAGTTGCCTCTTACAACATGCAGCAAGGACTCATCAGGTCTATTCTACAACCCCAAGCCTGCAGGGGGTCATGATATCAATGTACAGGTGATAAACATAAACAGCCTGTGTTATCTTGACCACATGATATCAATGTACAGGTGATAGATGTAAACAATGCATGTAATCTTGACATGATATCAATGCACAGATAATAAATGTAAACAGCATGTCTAGTCTGGTCCTCATGATATCAATGTACAGGTGAGAAATATAAACAGTGTGTATGTGATCTTGACCTCATGATATTAATGTATAGGTGATGAATTTAAACAGTACATCTAATCTTGACCTCATGATATTAATGTATAGGTGATGAATTTAAACAGTACATCTAATCTTGACCTCATGATATCAATGTATAGGTGATGAATGTAAACAGTACATCTAATCTTGACCTCATGATATCAATGTACAGGTGATGAATGTAAACAGTACATCTAATCTTGACCTCATGATATTAATGTACAGGTGATGAATTTAAACAGTACATCTAATCTTGACCTCATGATATCAATGTATAGGTGATGAATGTAAACAGTACATCTAATCTTGACCTCATGATATGAATGTACAGGTGATGAATGTAAACAGTACATCTAATCTTGACCTCATGATATCAATGTATAGGTGATGAATGTAAACAGTACATCTAATCTTGACCTCATGATATCAATGTATAGGTGATGAATGCAAACAGTACAGCTGATCTTGACCTCATGATATCAATGTATAGGTGATGAATGTAAACAGTACAGTTGAGAATGTAAACAGTACATCTAATCTTGACCTCATGATATCAATGTATAGGTGATGAATGTAAACAGTACAGTTGATCTTGACCTCATGATATCAATGTATAGGTGATGAATGTAAACAGTACAGTTGATCTTGACCTCATGATATCAATGTACAGGTAATGAATGTAAACAGTACATCTAATCTTGACCTCATGATATCAATGTATAGGTGATAAATGTAAACAGTACAGTTGATCTTGACCTCATGATATCAATGTACAGGTGATGAATGTAAACAGTACATCTAATCTTGACCTCATGATATCAATGTATAGGTGATGAATGTAAACAGTACAGTTGATCTTGACCTCATGATATCAATGTACCGGTAATGAATGTAAACAGTACAGTTGATCTTGACCTCATGATATCAAAGTATGGGTGATGAATGTAAACAGTACAGTTGATCTTGACCTCATGATATCAATGTACAGGTGATGAATGTAAACAGTACATCTAATCTTGACCTCGTGATATCAATGTACAGGTGAGAAATATAAACAGTGTGTATGTGATCTTGACCTCATGATATCAATGTATAGGTGATGAATGTAAATAGTACAGTTGATCTTGACCTCATGATATCAATGTACAGGTGAGAAATATAAACTGTGTGTATGTGATCTTGACCTCATGATATCAATGTATAGGTACTGAATGTAAACAGTACATCTAATCTTGACCTCGTGATATCAATGTACAGGTGAGAAATATAAACAGTGTGTATGTGATCTTGACCTCATGATATCAATGTATAGGTGATGAATGTAAACAGTACATCTAATCTTGACCTCATGATATCAATGTACAGGTGATGAATGTAAACAGTACATCTAATCTTGACCTCATGATATCAATGTATAGGTGATGAATGTATACAGTACATCTAATCTTGACCTCATGATATCAATGTACAGGTGATGAATGTAAACAGTACATCTAATCTTGACCTCATGATATCAATGTATAGGTGATGAATGTAAACAGTACATCTAATCTTGACCTCATGATATCAATGTATAGGTGATGAATGTAAATTGTACAGTTGATCTTGACCTCATGATATCAATGAACAGGTGATGAATGTAAATCATACAGTTGATCTTGACCTCATGATATCAATGTACAGGTGATGAATGTAAATCGTACATCTTAACCTCATTATATCAATGTACAGGGTGTTAAATAAAAAGTGCTGTAAATGGTAACATTGTGAACACACTATATATAGACATTAACATTGTGAAAACACTACACACACTGACATTATATCTTTTAGAAAACATGAAATCAATGACAATTAGTACCCCTCCCCCCCCCCCCCCCCCCCCCCCCCCCCCCGCCCCCAACAAACAGGGAATGTACAGTATCACTTTCCAAATTGGTGTTTTTTTCTAATTACCTTCAATAACCACTCTAGGCGATGATCTGTATTGATGTATTAAAACTTGTTCAAAATGAAATCATAAATAAATATTAGGTTGAATAGATTATGATATTCTTCAGTATGGCTAATGTACATATTTAAAGCATGGTACTATCAAATTTATGTGTACATCGTGTTCAGATAGTGTACAAACTGAACTTAAAATATCTTTACAATTTATAATCAATAACAAGACTCAAACTTAACTAAGGGCTGTTCCATTAATATATACTTGTAACCCAGGGAAGGCACTTTCAATGTGGAGCAGTTGCCCATTGATGCAAACTTACAATTTTGTTTTATTTTCATATAAACTTTTTGTGTAATCAGAGTACTCTAGCATATATATTTGAAAAAAACTACCTTCACCAGGAACAATGTATGTTTAAATGATAATACAGTATTTTGTGTACTTTAGATTTAGTAAATAAGATAATAAATTACAGTAAAACTAAATATATGATCTTGATCACAATGACTTCATAAACTTTCTCTTACAGTTGATAAGTAATTTATTGAAAATGTTGAATATGAAAAACTTTGAGGTCTATATATTTACATCAACTTATATTGAAATCATCATGTAAACTGCATGTGAACAAATATTATCCTCTAAAACTGCATTACTGAATAAACTAATAAGGTATCTCTGAAAGTGATCCACCTCTTTTATTATAATACTTATGTTACTCTATGGTATGGGGAAACTGTGTAACAATTGAAAGAGACAGTATTTATAGACTCCAAAAATGGGCAGCATGTGTCATGTTCCCTGATATTTATTTGACAGGCTATTTGCAGAACTTAAATGACAAAAAATTCCCCAAAGGATTGATCTTCAGTAAGTGCCTTTCAATCGACTTGCATGCAGTATCAATTGGGATCAATTGAAAATGGTAAACTTTATCAATGTCAACCCAAAACTGAAAAAGTTAAGGAAAGTTTCCAATGCTCTGGTTGGAACTCACTACCCATTCAAGTCAAAATATAAAATAATTCAATAAATGATTTATAAAACATACACGTCCCTAGGAATTTAAAAAAACTGTATATGCATCACTGCAACTCATGTATAAGTGTGTAATACAAGCTGAACTTCTTATTAAGACAATACTCAATTTGCTGAGTAAACCATATTCTTTACTTCGATACAAATTATATTCCTTCATCATTTTAAATTTTTCTTTCTATATTTTAATTTCACCCTTTTTTTTCCCACTAAAGAGGGCCTCATGGAAGAATAGTCATTGTACTAACTGAGCTACCTTCTATAAATAAAGTATTATTATTATTTATCATTATTCATTATTATTATTATTATTATTATTATTATTATTATTATTATCATCATTTTTGTGCAGTTTAGCCACATATAGTAATGGCTTGAGGATGGGAGAAAGAGTCCTGCCACCAGTCTGTTGCATTAACTTTCCTCTGTCATTCATTGGTCCAGCTAAGAGAGAATGGAAGGCTAGATGAACAGGAAGGTGGAAGGCTAAATATATAAATAGTAAAAGTATATATTGAAATCATACAATTTATGACAATACTGATACTTTATGGATTACAGATTCAAGGTTTCAATCAAAATAAATACATCTAATGTTTAAAAAGAAGCATGGATCGGCAAAATACTACCGTATATACTCGCATATAATCAAGGTCCAAATGCAAACAACATAGACCTGATCTGCCATCACATAATGCGCCGGCAGATCAGGGTCTATGTTGTTTGTTCTACTGATTAGTCCTTACAAATGCACAGACCACGATCTGGGGGTGCATTATGTGATGGAAGATCTGGGTCTATGCAGTTTGCAGTTGGTATCGGATTATACGCAAGTATATATGGTAATCAATTTAGATCATAGCAAATGTTTTAAAGAATAAAACTACATAAAGAAATTTTCCCAAAAATATTTTGTATCTCTTCTAATCCTTTGGTTTCACTCACATAAGCTGCCATTGAATATGTCCTTTTAAACAGTAGACAGTTTTCATAGCTTTTCTTCCACTGACTGCAGTCAAGAAACTTTCCAAACACAAAGTATTGATGGTGCCGTGCTCGTATACCTGGAAACAAATTACTCAAAAGTTAAACGTTACATAAAAAACCTTGACTTTAAGTTATAACAAAATTTTAAAAAAAAGCAAGTTGAATAAATTTAATATGTAATTGGCAGGTTCAAATTAAAGTGGATGTCATTATAATGAACTCCTCAGGGACCAGTTAAACATGGGAAAAAGGAATTTTATTCTTTAATAATTTCAAATTTAATGCTGGAAAGTAACTCTAAGGAAAGTCCATGCTGTTTTATAACATGACAGGCTGCTTAGATTTTGCCTGAATGTAAATTAAGTCATATGTAATCAACATTTAATTTAAATGGTTATAGATATGAGAGAATATTCACAAGTACTTGACTACTGTCTTGCATTTCATCAATGTTGTCAATGAAACCAAATTTTAGAGTAAAATATGTTTCTTTGATAATACTTTCCCAATCATAATACATTAGGAGTACATCACCTTGCAAATCCAACCCTCCAAAGGTAAAAAAGACACTTTTCACATCTTTTGGGTTGTTGTAGCAACAGAAGTGGTAAATATTTGACTGCTTGCTAAAGTGGAAGTCAGATGTGAATGGTCTCCCCTTGGAATGAGGGACTGGAAACAAATCCTGTCAATTTGTCAGTTACAACGAGAGTGAACGTGCATGGTCTTCCAGGGATGTAACTGCTGGGAGGGCTTGGGAGAGTGTGTCTGTATTATTATTCAGTATGTATTATCAAAGAAACATATTTTACTCTCAAAATTTATTTCTTCTTTGAATATGTTATCTGATCATAATACATTTGAAGGAAAGGTAAGTGGGTGAGGGAGTTATATCCCCATACCTCAGTGTTGGCCATCTCTGGTCTCCTAATGAATGTGAAGCAGCTTCAAGTTGTGTTAGATATGGGCTAGGGATCGGACGGGGTTTATGCATGAAGAAAACTTTTCACTCCTGTAAATCCAGTGGAAGTAGAGTAACCTCCATCATTATGAAGCTGCTGAACAATTGCTTATATAAGTCCCAGGGTCTCTAAGGTAAAAGCTAGAGAATGTTGTCTCTCACCTTCATCCCATGGCTTGGATTATGTCAGTTAGGAAACATAATGACTAGGAAGCAAGTTTTGTATGACAGGTGAGTTAAGGCAGCTCTAGACAGTGGTTCTAAAGATGCCTTATTCAAAGATGTCCGAACAAAGGGCCAAAGCCTACGGTTGAGACAAGTCAAAGTTTGCAAGAAGGTGGGATAGGTCTTTGTTCTGGCCTATATCTTCCTTTCCATGATGATGAAATTTATCCATTGCTTGTTATGGGAGCTAACATCGCGAAGAACCAAATGAGGAATTTTGCTTACTGTGGTACTGAGTCTTTTAAAGGAGAGATGTTTCTGCTTGCATTAAAGGAAGAAAACTCTTCATTTCCCCTCAGAGACTTTCAAAGTTGTGGGCTTTCTTGCTCGAGCAATTCTGTCAACCACTTGTTCTGAATTCTGTTTTCTTCTGAGGACTTGTCTGATATAAGCCAGATGTGAAGGTTTCGCATCTCTGGGTTTCGATGGTAGACCTGCATTCAGTTGTCAGAACAGGTGGGAATAAGGAAGGATTTTCCTGGGAATCTCTGCTGCTAAGTTCAATAGATCACTGAGCCATGATTTTTCCCACTTGAGGAAAGCAATCGGGATTAGACAGCATTCCAATTCTTTTGCTTTTTGCAAGACTTTGGCCATCAGAGGGGTTGGGGGAAAAGCTTATGGATCTGGGATTGGACAGATGAAGGGTGGGAGCTTTGCATTCCACCCCATTGCAAACAGGTCCATAAGGGGTTGACCCTAATGGATCTAGATTTCACTGAAGAATGAGGGGTGAATAGAAATTCGATATGAACTGGCTGATTCCATAAAGACAGCGAGTCTGCAACGATGCAGAGCCACCTGTGATGTGGCAAAGCTGGATATGGATTTGTTGATGATGACACCACTTGAGAAAATCCCAACCAGAAGGCAGAGCTCTGGACACCTGATCCAACCCTGCCTTCTGATGTAATTGATGACAGTCAAGTTGTCAGATAGAATGAGAATGCCCTTTCCAGACAGTCTCCTGCCATGATTGAATTCACTCTGGCCTTGTGGACAACTCAGACTGCCATGATGGTGTCTGTGCAGATCACATCTTCTAGCAGTTGACCCTGCAATGGGATGTCAGATATAAGCCATGTGAGGTTCTCCCATTTGTGGAGGTGGAACATCATGTATCCTGAAACTAAGAACACTTGGTCAAGTGGACAAAGTTTAAGGGATAGAAGAATCATCTGCAGTGGTCTCATGAACAGGTGGCCCAGAATGAGATCTGCTGCTGCAATGAAGAGACCATATGTATGTGTTTACTCAGCACAATAGTGGCTTCCATCATTGACCTAAATATGCTAAAAAATGTTTACTTTTCTCTCTGTCCGGATAATTTGTGTACTAATAAAAATGATCAATTTTCCTAAATATTTTGTTCAGAAAATTAATATCTTCATCGTCAAGAATGTATAGTGATGCGCCTGGCAAGTATAGTGCTAGTCGGAAGTAGTCTAAGTAGATCAACTAGGTTGCATTATATCTTTTCTTGCCAAAACGGAACACTTGCATGATGTTTCTGTGTTCTTTTACAAATAAAGAATTCTGTTTGTTTTTCTTTCTGTTTGTAATACTATGTCAGTCTGTATATTGTGTACATGTACTGCCATTGGTGATAAGCCTCAAAAGAAACTTATCTATGAATGTGACCCAGTTCTAATAACGATATTGTTTCATAATGTAAAGATTGTTTTTGACAACAGAATGTATCACCAAAATAATATACCAGTACATCTATTCATATTATGTTACCTCTAAAAATCTTAAAGATAATCCATAGTTTCCTTCAAGACTGTTTGAAGCAACCATGACACTTTAATTCCAAATATGGCAATGATTGTCCTAAATATGTAATAGTGCCAAATCACTTAGACTGGTTCAGGAATTTAACTGAGGAATACCATTATAATGACTCTAATTATAGGTCTGAGGTTATCAAGGGGAAATTTGCCACTGAATAAAACTGAGAACTTGCAAAACTCATGTGTTGGAGATATAGACAGCCTTATCACAAAGGAATGCAACCCAGTTTAGTTTACTGGAAAAGGGAAAACAGATAATAACCTGCACATATATCTGAACACTTTATATCACACAAGTTAATTCACTTTGGTGAGAATGGGAATTGATCTACATGAATGCATTGTCTCCCTTTGGACAGTCTATAGCAGCAGAAATAATAGAAGCCTGCAATCACATATCAGCTCTATGCAATGCTGATGACCATTGATTTTACAGTTATCAAAATGATTCATTAATTAATTTCACCAACTGTCTCATGATGAAAGTTTGTTTTTTTCATTTATCATTACCTTTAACAAGCTTGCAGTTTGCTTTTTTAGGACACTGCTTGATCACAAGTTGTGAAGTGTGTCAGCCGTTTTTATTACTGCCTATTGACAACACCTTTAGTTAATCCACATGATATTTAGTGTAAGCAAATTGGTTCCATGGCCAGATGGTCAACTACTCAATCACCAGTTTTTGAGTACAGGTAAAACCTTCCTAAGTTTATGTTCCAACTTTAATTTTTTACTTTTTGTTGGCTTTAAAAAACTTGCTTCATGGCTGGAAATTTTGTTGTACAATTTAAAATTACTACAAATTTGGAAAATATGGTGTCCAGAAAAGTGGAGAGTCTGGTTATTTAGATTAGTTATGGTATATGATGCTAATTAAAAATAAAGTTCTAACAACACAGAAATGAAGAATTGCACAAAAACATGGATATTAATGGGTTTTCAGAGTTAAGGTTTTGCAACAGATTCAGTGTGGAAACGGAATCTGAAAGATGATGACATTTATTTTTTGTAAAACTTTTGTTTGGAGATCTGCATATAGCTGTAATTTCTGTGAAAAGAAATGCCTGTTAACACTTGCATCCTTAAGCTGCCTCTCAAAGCAATGTAATATATCAGTGACTTGACCAGGCTGGTGGAGCTGTTTGAATGACAGATGGTCTTTCTTGACTAATAGATTGATGGATGCAGGAACTTTATAAGTGGCCAATGATAGAGTATGTGGTTTTTGTTTTTTTGTTTTTAATGGCACTTTTAAGACATTTCTGGCTATATTGTGTCAAGGAAATGGGAGCTAAGTGCCATATTCAAGGACACACCAATGCAGCTGATGAAGGCTGGCTTGGGTGGGTATCAAACCTGTGATGCTTGGATTATGAGTCCAACATTTTACCAACTGAGCTACCGTGGCTCCCTGGAGTCAGATGAAACCTAGAGGCAAAGTTGGAAAACATCCTTGATTGATGTGCAAAAGACCAAGTCTTCTCTGGACATTGTCAGATCAAGAAAGAAATGGTGCTTGTTAGAATGAATTTTTAAGCACAGAAGTGTGGGCTTATAAAGATGCCTCCTCTAATGCATGTGACAAAGATGCTGGCAAAGCCGATTGTGAGGGCAACGAACAAGGCTAGGGTCCACTGATGCAGGGACATGGTTATCTCCAGGCATTTACTGTGTATATCGCTAATTGTCTGGAACTGGTACTGAGTGTCTAGTAATGGGGTATTGCCATTTTTGGTACCAGGTTGCAACATAGTGTCTAGTAATGGGGTATTGCCATTTTTGGTACCAGGTTGCAACATAGTGTCTAGTAATGGGGTATTGCCATTTTTGGTACCAGGTTGCAACATAGTGTCTAGTAATGGGGTATTGCCATTTTTGGTACCAGGTTGCAACATAGCTCAGACCAGTGATACACCTGTCTGGAGCCAGTCCGCAATACTTCCAGGGTTTCAGTACTGGGTAGCATGAAACAGTTCACTGATTCCAGAACTGGTTATACAATGTGTTTGAGTAAAAGCCAGGACTGGAAAGGGCATGTCCTGCTTTTAAGTGCTATGTCTTTAAGCTGGGACTGGGTATACTGGGAAAATAGATCACCATACCCCATCCCAGAAATAAAAGGTGTAAGTCGAAGCTGTATCGGAGCTGGTGTGGTCTGTAACTGGTTGGCATCTGGTGCTGAAGTTTGATATTGGCTATGGGTGTAATGATATGGTAGAGTCATGATACAATATGTATTGTGATACACAGATCATGATAATTAGCTCAACTACAAGTTAAAGTTCAACTATGAGAAGAAAATACATTTTGCAGAAAAATCAACTTGCTATATATTCAAAACAAATTTATTTCACAGAATTTTTATGATTTAATGTCATTTAGTGTACTATACACTTAGAACTGTTACAAATAATGAAGTTTTTGAGATTCAACTTTTTAATGTGTCCACACTCCAATGTATCCAATGTTTCAATGTCTGTCTCCCACACAAAAGATTGAAACGAGTACTTATAATGTTCAGTGTCCCCATATATGAATTACATATAATACTAATACAGTAGTAGTATCATGTTCTGGAGTACGGCGTCTGAAATCTGGATTTAGTATTCTTTACATTATTTAGGCCAAACAATACAAATTTCCAATTGATAATTTGATAATAAACAAAATCACTATACATATAATATCAATTACTCTTCTAATCCAATCAGCTGTAGAAAATAAAACAGGCAACATACAATGTATAGTGTTTGTTCTGTCCGACATAAGAATATTTGCTTTTCACATATGACCAATGCTGTATTGCATTGGTTTTTATACTATAATGATGTTGCATTGAAATGATTTGTTTACAAACATTTCAAATTTGTTTAAACTAACTTATGGTGCATGTCCACCTTTGAATTTGACTCTAGCCACTGAGACATGAAATCAGATTTTAGAACATGTCTTCATCAGCCAATCAAAACTCTTCTTTCCCATGTATTCAATTTCAGTGCAAAAAAAGCATGTCGGCTGTGGATAGATAGTGCTAGCAATATGGACATGGTAACGAGACAATTATGGACTAAAGACTTTAAAATGTACTGCTGAAAGATATGTTCTATTTTTAGAAGTATTGCAATACAGGACAAACATATCATGCATTGTATTGTGTCCAAAATGTTCTGACTATTGATGCATCAATAAAGTATTGGCTATCTTGGGAAAGATCATTGTAGCCCGGGTGTGCATATTTAGCCCGTATATTCACCACTGGTGTAGATGGGGTACTGTACCAAGCTGGTACTTGCCCCAAAGATAAAGCCCTGAAGATCAGTTCTGTTTGCAGTGATGAGGGTGACTGCAGAGTTGGTGCCATGTGAGAAGCCTGTGATGGCCTGGATTTCCAAATCATCTTCTGAATGGACAAGATATCCACTTCTGGGATTCAGCTAAGAGGATGTTGTCGACCAAGGTAGCCTTGGAAGAAATATTATGGAATTCATATTTTTCATTGTTTACATTTGAGCTCTCTCACCCATACATCCTGAAAACAGTGCAGCACATGCCGACACAAGTATGGCTTGAATTGCACTCCATACAATTTATACAGGTAGAGTGATTGTCATCAGTCAGCCTGAACTGTTTGCACTCCATGCACTTTATCCTGCCCATTGTGTTGACACCCCTACATAGTGAGAGCAGAAAACAATAGCATACACAGGTAAAATCAGTCAAGTATCACATTAAACTTACTGTGAACTAATAATAATAAAAATGATTATGGAAATTACATGCATGACTGTACATGTAATAACCAAAGAACTACTTGACAGAATTCATAAACACAGTCAAATACCGAGCTGAATTAAAAGTACTAGAGACCCCTCAGGAGGCAATAAAAATGACACCAACATGCTTTCATATCAGCAGTAACTGATGGGATTTGGTGCCAATCCACTCTCATCTGATTTTTTCCATCTTGGCAAACAGATTACCAATGTAGCACTCTTTATTGCTAAAAACAAGTCAAAACACCTGATGAAAACATGTCTTTTTTAGCTTGGGAGGACTGGATCTGCAAGGTAGTGGATGTATTCCTTATGTATCATGATCAGGTAATGTATTTAGAGAAGAAATGCCCATGTATTGAGAGCAAAATAAGTTAGGTTATTTGGAAGACACTACCATGAAATTTCTCTAAACAGGCCCCTTTTGTAACCAGGATTCCTCTTTACACTGTCCACTTAATGGTTTATTTTACAATAAGGCCATTCTGATACTATCAAACCTCTTTTCAGTGATATTTCTTTAAATGACAGCAAAAATATGGAGAGAATCAACAAAATCTAATTTAAAAGTAATAAAGTGAGAACAGATTGAAATGCTAACAGACAAGGTGAGACAAGAATTATGATCTTCCATGTTTGAAATTTAATCTGTTGGCCTTACTCTTGCAGTCTTTATATTCATCTTTGTAAACATCACATGGCCGAACCTGAAACAGGTAAAACAAAAATGAGTGGATGATAGAAATTATACTGCAGTGACACAATATATGTGTGGATGATAGAAATTAAACTGCAGTGACATGATATATGTGCCTTTCATTCTGCCTAATTCTCTAGACATGAAGTTTAGACCACAATGTGTACTGTACACCATCAAAATGTTGGTGACAGTAGACTACAAAACTTAAAATCCTTTTTCTGTTAATGTAAGCAAGTAACCTGTTTCATGTAAAAGGAAATAATTACCTACAAAAGTCTTTGTTCACATATTTGTTTTAGCATGTGAAAATATTTAATATAGTTGTATAGTCATGGTGGTTTAGATAAAAATCCATTTACCGGCATATCTTTTATTAATAGAGATCAAACATTAGAGCATATTAAGCAAGTACTAAGTAATACCAACAACTGTTAATTGACTTGAATTTAATCTATTTCAGGATTAAACTTTATATTTTGCAGATTTCATGAAGTCATGAAGTTTGAAATACTGCATGAACGGCCATAGCGAAGTGAAGACTGTTCATGTATAGTGCGTAATTAATTTTAAGTTTCATGACTTCATGAATCCTGTAAAATATGATGTTCAATTCTTATAATTACAAACAGTTATAAAATTAATAATAAATCTCAAGAAATAACTAGCAGAAATACATTTTAACCATTATTTACAAATATTGGCAAAACACACAAGAAAGGCACATGAATACGTAAGTAGTTCTTTCTGGTTTTATGAAATAATAACTTTGACTTTTCTGTGTCACATGGTGCTAATTCAACCAATCTAAATGCTTGTTACAAATGCTTGGTAAAAATTTGACATTTGACATTTCTTATTTCAACATGAAATGCAGTTGCAGGATGCTAGGAAAGATATGTGAGGATAGGTAAAAGTGAAGAGATGGTGAAAGTAAACGCAGACATTCATCCACCAATTTATCCATTCAACCATCTATTTACTACCACACCCTCATTTAATTAGTATGACAGGCAAATTGATGGCACACTTTTTAGGATCTCACCTGTCAATTATATCAATGAAGGCACTGATAACAGGTTCTAGCTCATAGCGGCATTCAAACATGGGATCTATGGCACCAAAGGCTGGTGTGCTAACTATTCATTGTTTTCACAGACATCACGATTGTGTACACAAATATCCACAATGCAACGTGTGCGAACCTTGTGCCGCCATTTTGTTTCCCTAACAAACCTTTGTCAACATCGCATACATTAAAGAAAAAAAAAATTCTCAGATTTAATCATCAATAAGGATATTTGCTTCATCAAAATAATACACAGATTATACTTGAAACTAAGTGCCCCTATAGCATGATAGATAAAATAAAGCTGGAAGTTCCCTGGTTTATGTCGGACGATGGAATAATGAAGTTGAATTTCAATCATGCATATTTCTATCAATTGAACTGCAAATCATGCATATTTTTATCAAATACTAATGCAGTTATTTCCAACAAACAGACAATATTTTTTTTTTTAGTATGGTATCTCCAAGACTGCCATCTTGAAAGAGTATTTCTGAACAATGAGCTTTGGGATGCAATGCCAATTAAGGCATACAAATTTCAATACACGTGTATTATGCCAAAACTTTTATGTAAATACTTGTTGCAAAAGCAAGTGTCTGTGCTAGAGGCAGCTGACAAACCAATTTCAATTAGTACGGTTAAATATTGTATTTGTGGTGGAGATGATGATGGATGAAGGATGATATTAAGTGAAAGCGAGAACTGTTCCAAGAAGTGGCTTCATCTCGAGTGTATTAAAATGAAATGTGTGTCTAACAGAACATGACTTTGTGTCAAATATCAAAACCGAGTATTCTTAAAGTGCTTTAAAAAATATCAAATTATATATTAACACTTGGCTTTTTATCTTGAACTTGAACAATGATTGATTTCAGCCAGTGCATGTGTTGACCAGATTATGGTTGACTCTCACAACTACTTTCTTGTATAATGAAGTTTAAAACTGATTACCATAATAATTAGCACTTTCATATGGTAGTATAATACAATTAATCGTAGCAACAGACAAGGCAAACACTACTGCAAGGCTTGGCAAAAATAACAAAATCAATTATAGTAAACAAACCAAAAAGAAAAGTAAATTTATTCAATTGCCTTCATAATATTTTGAGGAGAACACTGTGTTGTTAGGTGCCAGTTCGTGTGGCTAGGGAATCAAAATGGCGTACAAAGAAGTGCACGCATTTTGATGACGTTACATGAAAACAATGGATTGGCCACCACTGTCTTGCCAATTGCCAGTACTATTTCTTTTTTGTCCAGTCAATACTACATAATTACAAATAATTACCAAACACTGGAGGTGAATTATTAATACTGGAGTGACAAAATTCTTATCAAGGCTTAATTGCTTGTTTCAGACACTTTGCTTAATGATTTTTTATATATATTATTTTAACAATAAAGAGTGTTATGTTTGCTTTTCTTTGGATTATCTCACTTTTAAAATCATCCAGCTATGGTTGAGAGTCAATGTGTATATACATAAATCAAGAACTGACTCAAGTCTGCTATATCTTCATTTTATAATAAGTATTTCCAGACTCTAAACTGAATTTCAGGTAGAAATGACAGAATTTCAAAGAATGTCAAATTTTGATTTTCCACCCAAGGAAGCCACCAGTTACAGTTTTTAAATGTCACAGGCTTTCAAAATTATAGCATGCTGTACTACCCTTAGAATTACTGCCCCCCACCTTTTGGGACATAATCCTCCCATAAAAAAGTAAAGGAAAAATTGATTTCATTCAATGATTATATGAGGTATTTGTGTCTTGCAAAAATAGTACAATTATGGGAAGTATGTACTGTATATACTCCTTTATATGTTGAGTTCCAATGCAAACTGCATAGACCCAGATCTTTCATTGCATAATCCACCTGCAGATCTGGGTCTATGCAGTTTGTTTGGAGCAACCAGCAGAACAAACAACATAGACCCTGACCTGCTGGCACATTATGTGACAGCAGATCAGGGTCTATGTTATTTGCAGTTGGACCTGACTTATAAGCGAGTACATACAGTAACCAATAAGAATGAGCAAAGCTTGAGCTGGACTTTTGGCCATGCTCATTTGATGGGCTGATTAGATGATGTATATATATTGAACAATGTACTTATTTAAAAGTAATACCCATATCATTTTTGTAACAGTGGTACAGGAAGTACACCTGCCTACAGCTGTCATTATCTTCCAGTGTTTAGTGCAAGCTCCATTAAAAATTTACAAGATTTATGCTTACTCTTATTTTCAATTCAATGAAAATATCAGTAAATATTTCTTGCAACTCAGGAACATTACTTTTCACAGGGAAAGAACTTGCATGAGACACAATATGGCCAGATCTCCATGATGTCACATGACATCAGGACACACATTTCCAGCAAGTTTGCTTGCTCTTTGGTTTCATCTATTTCATATTATATACAATATAAATCTTATCTCGATGACCCTATCTTACAATGTGTAATAAAATACTATTTCCATTGATGACCTTGCTAAAGACGGTTGACAAATGCAAATCAAGTCAAATTTTGGAGCAAAGTGACTTCTCTCTTGTGCCAAAAAAGGCAAAGTGGTGGGAAAATAGGGATAAGTGGATGTAGAGCCGTTCAAATATATAATGTTTACAACAGTTACTTAGAACAGTCATTTTACACAACTTTTTAGTAAAAAAATATATAAAAGGAAATGAATTACTCATAAAACATTATGAAAATATAACGAAAATGTTAATTTTGATTCAGCATCATTCTGTTAGTTTGTTATTGCAAATGTCGTTACCCTCGGAAATAGGTCACTATTGAAAATGGACAACGTTGCTTCATACTTTTACAGGATGAAATACAAAATAACTTTTTTTACCTTTACTAGCAGTAACATCCATAGAGTAATAATTTACTCATGACTGGGCTACAAATGCATGGAATTTTGTTCACTTCTTCAAGCTTCATGTGTGAATTTCTGCCAGGATTTTTCTTGTACAATTGAAATGTAACTGAAGGCATAAATAATAATTCAGAATTGTCCCCTAAAATGGACCCAGTTCTCAATAAAGTCTGATTTTAAGAGTTTTAGTCTGCATTGGGTTTATTTATAAGTTTTAACTGTTCGAGTTAATTGATTTTAAAATCTGTACACTTGTACTTAACAATTCAAAAAATTACACCTACCGGTAACTATCTTTGATGGCTTTCTAAACACGAATGTGACAAAATGAAAGCAAACATAACACCAAGTTTGTAGTGGATTAGTACGTAACATTTAATATTGAATATTTAAAAGTTGATTTTATACATGTTAATCCATTATACTATCTTGAGTTACATCTGTCTTCATTTTTTACAGCCTTCATTTTTAGAGCGGATTTAGAAAACCTCTGAACACTTCAAAGTTAGCTTGATAGAAGTTGCAGTTTTAAATTTTTCAATCTTTTACCACAATCATTTGCATTTACATTGTTATGTATAATGTTTACATATTTAACTTTGTCCTGGATTGTAGGATATAAACAAGTTGTTTACTTAGAATTCAAGGTCAGGGTTGCTTTTGTTCGCAATTATACTGGTTTTTCCACAAGAATTACTGATATCTGTCAGGTAAGCCATATGATTTTCTAGAAACTTCTGTAAGGTGACCTGTGTATATATGTACGATGTTTGGTAAGCAGTATTTCATTCCTATGCTAACTATCAGTCTTTAAGGAATTTGGTTTAATAATCAGATGTTTATAGTTGTGTTGTGAAAATCAGAGCAAATTCAGAGAGAGGAATTATTTATTTAAAATATTCATTGGATTACTAAAGTGCTCATTCTCATTTTGGATTGATACATGACTTTGGGATTTTTGTGAATACATTCAAAGATATTCTGGATTACATCATTCAGGCATATCAGGACATTCAAGACTAATGGCACATCAGGACATTCAAGGCTACTGGAATACACTCGGAACATTTATATTTAGGACTTGTGATTAGGATAATTAGGATTATTGGATTATTTGCGTTTTAATTCACAATATCATGTCTTTTTGAATTTTCATTTTAATGGTATAAAAATTTATTGCTTGTTGATTTTACTTGATTTTGTTGGTTTCACTTTCTTTCTGTTACATATTTTTAAGTTCTTGAGTCGTAACAACATAAATCAGGTAACAGCAAAATTTGTGTTAATTGCAGCAGCTTTATTTCTATTTATCTCCTTGCTGCTAAAAGTATATGTAAATTGCTGTTAGTTGCCATGCCTGGGGAATTATTTTTGTACCTACCTGCTGACCATATATTAAAAACTGGGGGTTGAGAAAGAAGAAACAAACAATTCTGTAACCTTGGCCTAGTAAGTTATTTTCTGGTATGGTAACCAAGTTAAGAAACCTATAAGCCTCTTAAAGCTCAGCACTATGATTTAAAGTATCCATTATTAAGGACATATGATTGCTATCCTTGCTGTCTTTGTCGCGTGACATATCTCTGATATTATATAGTTGTTTCTCATATTCTTGCGGGTTCCATAATCTTGTGGTAAATCATATTTCTATAATAAATACAATGGTGCGACACCTTTCTGTTGTTTATCCCAGCAACAGCGCAACAAGGAAGCTATCAAAGAGTTTGAACACCAAATATCAAAGACATGTTTCGTTTTGTGGTAAGTTGGGAAGAAAAAAATGAAAGGATAGAAAAAACAATGAAAATTAAATCCACCTGTATACCATCCTTCACCACTACACCCCTACCAAACACAGAAACAGTAAATAATTTTCCCAGTTAACAGAAAATGGTCGTCTGCTTGTCAATGAATGTTACCGACGTATCAGAATCACATGACAGCTTACTCCATAGCTCGGTCAGGTGAACAAAAGTACGGTAGAAAAAAAGGACCTTAACTCTATTGAATCCTGCACACTTCTTTAAGGCACTAAAACTAGGTTTTTTTCATTCTCTGTTGCTTTTATTTTTAAAATAAAAATAGTAATATTTCATTATTATGGCATAGTACATATGTTTTATTATCTGATAAAGTGAAAATATTGCATAATTATGAAATTTGTCTATTATTTAAACATCAAACTAAGAAGGGTACAATTTTGTAACAGTATGATCAAAACTGACTTCAGTAACATTCAACATTCGAAGTTATAATGAACCGACTGCCCTCCACCCACCACCTATCCTAACAAATAATATATTATTTCAATGACTAGAGTACTGTGGATAATTTTTTGGACCTTTCATTCGTGTTATTACCCTTCTGAGCCACCTTAGAGACAAATATTCATATACCGCGACATTATGGTAACCTCCCTTTAAAAATGATGGCCGTCACTTGGTGTGTTGATGAGCGGAAAATGAACTCTAATCTTTTACGGCACTAAGAATATATTTGTGTCAAAATGGAAACAGATGTTAAAGAATAAAACAACAACAGAATTATAGTTAGGCGAGTCTTTTTTAAATAATTTATAACAGTTCAATTCGTAAGTACCACGAGATGAAGCAACGCCAGTATACTTTCTAAATTTTACATTGTTATATTGATTGTTCGTGGTCCAACATACCATCCATATATCTGGCGGTAGATCTTTGATTTTGCTCTCCTTGTTGTCTCCTTCAGTTGACATATCAACTAATATTTTATAAATTTAAGTTTTCAAGTTAAGTCCTTTATTGTCTTGCTTGTTTGTTGGGCGCTGCCATATTGCAAATTTGTCATAATCAATAAAACGCTAAAAACTCTTTAGTTGAGGAAGAAATGTTCTTTGCTATAACTGCGATTTTCTCGCGTTTGGAACACTTTGGTATATTCCGCATCGTTTACGAATGAAATGGGAGAGTTATACGTATGCAGTTGTTTCTACACTCACAACTTTTACATTAGGGAACTCGGCTTACATTTAATTTACATAAACAAAGAGCAATTCCTGAACCAATATTCTAAGGTTAGATATGAAAGCTTAGATCCTTTTGACAATTTTTGTTTTGGAATCTGCAGAGTATTGGGAAAGAACATTATGTTCTGGACGTATATTGACAAAAGGGAGTGACTATATATACGACCGTCGGGTCTATAGTTTTTTTTGTTGTCTCAAAATGACTATATACCCGATGGTCGTGTATGTAGCCAATTTGTACAGATAGGTACACGACAGTCGGGTCAGGTTAGCTCTGAAATGACTATGTACACGACCGTCAGGTATATAGTCTTTTTCGATTACGGGACAACTCGGCCCATAACAGAGTCGGCCCACTAACGTTCTCGGCCTACCCAAATCGGCCCATAACGTACTCGGCCCATTTACGTACTCGGCCTCATTACGTACTTGGCCCCATTACGTACTCGGTCCACGATTTATATATTAGTAATGTTGATGTAATGTTTTTTTTTTCAACAGTCATTTCATTTGTCTTTTAATCTTTGTACATTTCTTTATGTTTAGTGCATCTGTGTATGATTTTTACACTTTAATTAACTTCACGAAAAAACAGTTGTCAAAAAAATTAAAGAACTAATTAGTCTTAAATAACATGTTTCGGGTAAATATTTCTTGTTCAATAACAGCAGGTGTTACGAACCCATATAAATTATAAGATGAAAGGGAAGGATAAAAAAAAATAAAAAAAATAAAAATTGCTCCTAACCGGACATTGTTTGCTATTTCTTTTACAATAACAACATGTGTTACGAAGTCACACAAGATCAAAGGTTAAGATCACCAATAAGAACAAGTGTTTCGAAGTCGTACAAGATCAAAGGTAAGGCCGACAAACAATTGAAGGCAGCACATGTCTACTCTACTACTTGTGATTGTAAACAATACTAACCGTAATTAAATATTTTATTTATATAAATTTTGCGCAATGAGACATTCAAATTACAATTAAGAGATTTCTTTTTGCAATCTTTAGTAATTATGGGCCAACTCTCTAATGGGTCGAGTATGTTATGAGGTTAAATTTGTATGGGGTCGACTTTGTTATGGGACGACTCCGTTATGGGCCAAGATATCCAGTCACCGTCTTTTTCGTGTCAAAATAACCATACCCAACCGTCGTGAATATAACAATTTATTTTATGCTAGGCCGTGAATTACTGGATTTTCCAAGAGAAATAATTTAGATAATTTTTCACTGCCGCATTGATCCAGCTTGTGAAATTGTAAAAATGCTTAAAAAAATAGCTGAAATGAGAAATATTTGCCCTATTCCTGTATTGACAAACAAATTTTCCTACACCTAAACTGATATGGAGGTTGAGGTACCTTAATTTACCTTTCTCTATATGAAATTTGAGCAAAAAATCTGATGGGCTAAAAGGTTTTTAAATTCATCTCGAACATTGGGTACACATTTTTCCATTCTAAGACTGGGTGTTCACTCAGACCACTTATAGTATTTGACTACCGCTCCCCCCCCCCCCCAAAAAAAAAAAAACAGTTTGTAACCCCCTACCGAATTTTAAAACTAAAAGCATCAAGGATATAATAAAATTCAAAAAACTTGGTTATTTCATTCATCAATTTATAATTTCTAACCTGATCTTCACCAGGGAGTCTCTAACACCATATCATCTTGTTCACGTTTCAAACCAAATGGGAGTTTTTTTTACTAACATGGTCGCCATATATGCGTGGATGAGTCTATTTTTTTCAGACAACAGATGTGATGTAGCCATCTTTAATAAGCTCTGAATAATTCCATAAATTTTCGTAACTTTGGGGTTAATCCTTTGAACACATGTATGTAAGAGTTGCACCTTTTTATTGTTCAATTTTGTTTAGAAAATTAAAACTTGACATTGCAAATATTGGATGCAGACAACACAGTTTTCACTGAAGATCTGGTAATTCACTGCCTAGCATAAAATACAATTCTGCATTACAAATGCAAGCTGACCATACACTCATTCGAAGTTTGTAGCAAATTACAAAATTTCAATAGCTTATGCATACTTGTGGCTGTAATGGCATTTGTGTAAAACTTGCATAAAATACTGTCATAAGTACCCATAATATTCCTTCCTTTTAATTTACACAAGCATATTGTATTTGAATGCCATAGATGTTTGGGTTGTATACTCGAGCATATTGTATTTGAATGCCATAGATGTTTGGGTTGTATACTTTATAACTAAACAAACCATCCTTTGATTGGGACTATATATGATCTGTTTGAAAAGAAAATGTAAGGCTTATCAAGCATAGTAGAACTAAAAAGATCAAAATATTGTCCATATGATTGGAAGCTGATTACCCTTAAAATGTTACATTTGTCAGATGTGACAATGTTAAGCTTTTTTTGCAAATTTCAGATTTTTTATGACTGTTCAAATTTTCAGAGTTCATAATTTATCTGATAAATTTAAAACAGATGTGTGGCAGATATATTGTTTCAGTTTTGTTGTACCAAAGTAACTCTCATCACTGATTTGTGGATATATCCTGAATATAGTCACTTGCCAACCTGAAAACAGATGCATAGTCATTTATAGTTAATGTAATCTGTTCAAAAACACAATCATTACTGGTATGTATTGAATGTTGAGATTTGCTTTGAAGGAAATGAATATTTTTACCAAAGATCCTGTTAAATTACCCAACTTTGTCATTGTAGTTGTACATTGGTTGTATCTGGCATATTGTCAAGTGTATTTCATTGACTGCTATCCAAAATATTCTGTTTTAATGTGAATTGTGTTATATAATTCATTAAAGGTGCATTTCTTTATTTTACTTCAGGTGCTGAAACAGCATGGTTATAGCACAGATGAAAGGATCCAGTCTGTTTTATCTCAGGTGATAAGATAAAATTGATGACTGTTAAGATCTATACCTCTAGATAAAATTGATGACTGTTAAGATCTATACCTCTAGATAAAATTGATGACTGTTAAGATCTATACCTCTAGATAAAATTGATGACTGTTAAGATCTATACCTCTAGATAAAATTGATGACTGTTAAGATCTATACCTCTAGATAAAATTCGTCCACTTCTTAATTTCTCTTCATTACAGCATCTACTAGACTTTTGAAAGGATCTGAGAATCTTATCAAGCACTTCAATAAGTTCAGAAGTCTAGAAAGTATAGAAACTGGAGAGCCCGCTGATATTGAACCAGGGAAAGCTCCCAGAAGTCCCATACTTCCACCACTTTCATAAATATGTCTGACACCATAAAACTGTGAGGTTTAAAGGCAAATATTTATGAAGTAAAATTTTCTACTTAAACAAATTGCCTCAATAGCTGTTTTGCTGTTCTCCTTTAGGAGACCTTTTAAAAGAAAACAATGTAGTAATCTAAAATATTTCATAACCTACAACAACTTTTCAAGAAATACTGATAAGGCAGCTGGATCAACATAAATAACAAAACACCTCACAGCCAAATGAATCTCAATACTATATGATCTGTTTGAAAAGAAAATATAATGCTTATCAAGCAAGCAAATGTTGCCAAAAGTTATGGAATAATACCGAACCACCCATCTTCGCACCGGTACCTGAGGTATCCATCCACTTCATGACAACATATGGGTGCATAAATCCTGAAGGAGTACAGCATCCAAACTTTTCCACATCCTCCATACAGCCCTGATTTAGCTTCAAATCATTTTTGGCTGAATCCTGTTAGCAAACATTCGCTGAAGTGCCGACAATTTGAAAGCCACCTTGGTCATTAGTATGGAAAATGTCAAGAGGTGGTCGTAGCATGTGCCGTTTGTAGCTCTCTTGTTTAGATTTTCACTTAATGTTTTACTTCCAAGGAATATCTCTAAAAATTATAAAAAAGGAAGTGAAAAAAGAATTAATTAGTCATTAAATTTGGCTGCTAAAATTGTTTCCATAGGTATTTGACATTCAAAATACAGTGAACTAAGAATTCTTTATCTTTCTTATTTTGTATTCCTCTGGAAAGTAACTAAGTTCCAATTTTAATACCTCTATGTTTTATATAAAAATTGCTGTCTTTTATTTGAGTTTAAAAGAATCTTTTTGTTTGCATGGAAATTGATTTATTGCAAACATCAAATTTGAATTTGTTCCTGATGGCATTTGACCTTTGCCAATACTATTTGACTAAAATTCTTAGCATTACTGGGGCATTGTCAGTTGACACACTGGGACTACATGAATTGAAAAAATAGAAAAACAAAATGACTTTTAAAAAAATGTTTGGGCTTTATGATCCTGTCTTATGTGCTTGTACAAGCAATGTCAGGGTCTATTCTAGGACACAGATGTGGTATTCACACTAATTTCTAAAAAATCATGCCCCAAAAAGTCAAACATTTAATGGATCCAAATCCAAATCGCACATAATATTTGCAAGCCTAACTTTGATTACTTAGTTAAATCTCTCCTATATTTGTAATTCCCCTGCACACCCCCCCCCCCCATTTTTATTTCTCAAATAGATGGTCGAGGTTTACTTGTAAATTTTAAGTATCCATATAGATCCTAGTGCATCCATTAATGTATATTATATGAGTTGCATCTTTTCCCACTGGGTTTGAGATGAAGAGTTCAAAACATGGGATATGATTGAGTAAATATGTACAGTAGTCTCAGAATTTTGATTCATGAAATTTGACTGCAGCCAGAGGGATGGGGATGGTGTAAAAAGTGTGGATAGAGAGATAGTGTAACTGATTCATGAAGTTTGACTGCAGCCAGAGGGATTGGGATGGTGTCAATCTGCTATCAAATATGGCTGTCATCACCAAGAAATAGAAAAGCCTGTGATTTATCTGTCAGCAGTTGCTATTTTCAGTTTCTTTTAAAAGACCACCAGACCAGTTTCAATCAAACTTGGCATAATGCATCCTGGCATAAAGGCCTTTCAAGTTTGCACAAAAGATGCAGATCTGCTGTCAAATAGGACCACCATTGATGAAATTAGAAAACTCTTGTAACAACTTTTTCTCAAAAACCACTGAACAGAATTTGATCAAACTTGACAAAAAGCATTTTGGCATGAAGACCTTTCAAACTGTACCAAATGATGCCAATCTGCCATCAAATATGGCCACTATTGCTAAAAATAGATAAACCTTTAAGCATCCTGGCCTGAAAACCTTCAAAGATTTACAAATGATGCCAATCTGCCATCAGATATGGCCACTATTAAAAAAATTGAAAAACCAATACGCAATTTCTACTCCAAAAGTGCTGAAAAATTTGACCAAATTTGACAGAAATCATACTAGCATGAAAACCTTTAAATTTTATACAAATGATGCTGATCCATCATTAAATATGGTCACGATTACTAAAAATAAAAACAAATCTTTAAACAACATCTCTGAAACTGCACAGTTGAATTTGTCCAAATTTGACAGAAAGCATTCTTGTATTAAGGGCTTTCAAATTTATGCAAATGATGTTGATTCTCATAAAATATGGTTGCCATCTATATATATGGAAAATTCTTCAGATGACATTTTGTCAAACACAATGTCATTTGACCAAATTTTACAGAAAGCATTCTAGCATGAAGGGCTTTTAAGTTTGTATAAATGATGCCAGTCTGCAGTAAAATATGGCTGCTGTTACTAAAAATAGAAAAATCTTTAATAAGTTCTTCGAAGGAAGCACTTTACAGAATCTGCTCTAGCTTGAATGCCTTGCAGATTGATACAAATAATGCTGTTCTACCATTAAATATGGCTGCTGTTGCACAACTTTATCTAAAAATTAGTATAGCTTTGTTCCAAAGTTCGAAGTTTGCTCTAATCTTGCATTATGTTGATGAAACCTTGATAAGATATATCTGAACTGGTTCAAAGAACAGCACATTCCCATCTATATTATAAATGTTTTTTCAGCTGGAATTTGTCAAATTTTTGAATGACTTCACATCACAACAGTGGGATAAAGAACACATGTTTACAATGGCAGACATGCCATTACATCAAACGGATGAGTGTAGATTGAACTGCAGAGCTGCTTTAATCCAGTGATTTAACTAATGATTTCCTTCATATTTACTTTCTAGATTCTTTCTGTCTATAAGTGATAGATATGGGTATAAAGGTTTTTGTTTGGTAGTTCTAGGTATCGGATTTGTCATGCAAGGCATCAGAAGTTACCATTGCACAGTAATGGGGTTGGTAAGATCTGCATATATTTATGGGTAATCTTGTATCTGATTGGCTCAGCATGCTACCACTCTGGAGATCAAATTCTTTATAACCATATACCAACCGTCATATTATAATGAAAGATAGTAAGGTGATCTTGCATTTTGATTGTTAACTTTTAGAGACTATGTTTTTCTTCTGATTTCGATAAAACTTGGTAAATAGGCTTATATGATTAAGATCTTCGTTTGATTATGAGTGAGATGCGTATATATTAGTTATGCCTTTACCTTTGAAAAGAATTTTTATCAGACTAATCACAATGGTAAAGTTTAAAGCATTGTGATCTAAAAGTTGGGAGACAGTTTACATAAGTTGTGTTCTTACAATACTACATAAGTCTGCTGAATGGTCAAATATTAAGTTATATAAGCCAGGTCATTGATATCAGGCCCACTTTGGCCACTTGTTCACATAATTTCTAAGTAAAATTTCTTTTTTCTTCATGATTTATTCTCCATCCTTTACAGCTGGATAGTGAGCTACAAAGAAGGAAAAACTTGGGACCAGATTTTCTACACCGGCAGTCCATCATCAGAGAAAAATATAAACTGCTTCATCCGGAGATTTTTCAGCTGAAGGTGACAAATTTGAGTCATAATAGAAATACCAGCCCTGCCTGAATGGACACCTTAACTGATATTGCAACCACATTGGCTTGTTGCAATATCTGAAAATATTGATGACATATGCATGTATACTTTAAAATATAGGGTCTGTCAATGAGGAGGGTTTTTGCTTCTTCCATGAATTTAATTTCAGTATATCTCATAGACAAGCTTTGCTGTTATTTTTGGAAATGAAATGAAAACAAACACCCCACCCCGCCTTAAACAAAAATTGAATCACCTCAGATTACAATGGAAAGGGCACAGCTTTATTACTAGTGATAAGTGTGGTAACTTGGTACATATAAATAGTTTTTATATGCATGTCATAAGGTGGAATGTATTATGTTGGAATGTTGTCCATCCATCTGTTATCAGTTTCATTTCTGCACAGTAACTCTTGTTCTCCACTACCAAAGTTGCTAAACTTTGTGGATGGCTTGCACTTGGGGTAAGGGTGCTATCGATTTTGGGATTTAAAGGTCAAAGGTCAGGGTCACTGTGACTGAAAGAAGAAAAATGGTTTCTGCACAGTCTCCGAATACTCAGTGCAGAAACTGTACAACATCACAGCCTTTTCTGGGTTGTACTTAAACCATTTGTGTTTATTTGCCCAGCATTTCTGGTACTTTCTTAGTCACTTCTCTTTATCATATTTGCGACCTCGCTCTCTCTTGTCATCATCTAATTTCTGCTGTTTTGGGAGTGGCTGCACACCTTGCAGATACTTCTACAGGCTTACAATTGTCAACATACAATGTATTGAATGTTTATTAAAACATATTGTTCTGTATAATTCTGGATATTTCATTGAGTTGGTGAACATGACCTTTTCTGATTGGTCAAGACTAGCCTGAGACCTTGCACATTTTGTTATCATCAGTAATGAGACCAGTGCTTGGGGGCAGTACACCAAGCGAGTACTGTGTGCGCGAAAACTGTTTAGACAATAATAACACTAATTTACTTGATGAATGGATGAGTGGTTTAAAACCTGTCCATTTGTGCCGTGAGCATTTATTGTACCTTGTCAATTACAGGATGTTGGTAGGTACTCAGTTAACACAATAAACAGATCACTTAACCATTAAAGAGATTTGCCAACTCACGACCACTTTGTAAGTTCATAACTGTTATAATAGGTGACCGGCTGTAATTTTCACTGCCCCAACAGATTTTACTGATCCGCCAGCAAAATCACTAACTGCGGGATAGCAATAATTTTTAGCCCTGCCTTAATTCTCCATCCTCTTCTGTAGTTTATAATCATTTCTCTGCAGGTGACAGTTTTCCACTTTGAATTTTTCATGGTAATCATCAACTTTAGTCTCTGCTTCTCTTAACTGCTGGTGAAATGGTTCATTTGTGTCTATTGTTTGCATCTCTATTTCCTCGAGTGCTTATATTGGTTGCCTGATAGTAACTGATGGTTCAGTTGGATATTCTCTTTTAATGTTGCTAAGCAATTGACTTTCCAAAGATTCTCAAATTTTTTCTTAATCCTTTTTAGTCTATTCTGAAATTCATCTGTTATGGTGGAAGTAGAAGAGTTGGAACAGTTAGAATATCTTAACAGTCTAGCATTATGTCTAAGCTTTTTTAACGTAACAAAATAATCATATATTATGAAATTAATAAGTTAAATTTTTGTCGGGACTTATCTGATCTTCATTTCCAGTAGTTCTCTATTAGAATGACCATAGATGTTATTTTCTAAATCTGCAATTTCTGCTTCTCAAATTAATCTTGATATTTTTCTCTTTTGTACTTGGTTATAAAAGTTTGTCACCACAATATTGAGTGATCTCTTTTTAATTCAACTGGATTACCATATCTATCGATTTTATATAATATTCACCATTACTATCTCTAGACATATTTTATGAATATTTTCTAATCTTACAGTGTAATTTCTTAATAGTATGTAGTATAGGATTAACATAAACTTCAATATTCATGCAGTGCAAGCATTTTTTCTGCTGTTCAGGATCAGAGAAATCACATAGAATGACATGATCTATGTCTAGTTCTTCTTCACTTACACCTTAAGGCTTTGCGAAGTTTACAGTAGAGGTCAGTAGATGGGACATCCAGTATTTTAAACATTATGTCACACTTAATGTGTATTTTTTTATATAAAGATTTCAAAGTTATACTTTATGTTATTCTAATTAATCTTAAGTTTTCATCAATTTGGTCTATAATTATAGTACTCAATCCAGTGATCCCTATTATCATCTCTCCACTTTTTACCTTGTTTTATGCAATACTCTTTTGTTCACAGGAACTGATGGTTCCGTAAAACTTGGTTGTGTCTTACAATGCAATTCCAGAAATGATTTAGTCTTTTCTCCAGTTGGGTAACTTTCTCACTAGATAAATAACAACATGTTGATCCAAACAAAAAACATCAACACAATTTACCATGTGGCACTTAAATCTGTTGTGAGAACAGGTTTAAGTGTGACATCTGTTGTGAAAACAGATTTAAGTGCCACATTGTAAATTGTGTTGATGTTTTTTGTTGCATACAGCATTCTTTTAAAACAACTATTAAAGTTTACAACTGGTCCATCGTCAACAATAGAAAACTCAAGAAATTGCCAGGTTATTCTTTCCATTTTACTAATCCAAATTTACTAATTTTACTGATTATCTTATAGTACATGAGCTTTTACCTGACAAAATTTTATAACACCATACAATTGAATGCAAAATCAAACATATATTGCTTTTGAAAATATAAGTCTGCGTGACTTTGGCTAACTTTTTTGCTAGATAAATATCTTTTTCACTAGTTAAGTAATAACATGTCAAGCGAACAAAAAGCATCATCAACACAATTTACCATACAACACAAAGCTCTTCCCTTACTGTTGCATACAGCTTACTTTGAAAAGCTATTTAACTTTACTATTGGTTCTCCATCAACAATGGATATTGGGGAAGTTTTCAAGCTGATCATTCCAGTATATTTGGCACATTTTACAAATGATTACTTGACAGCCAATGGACTTTTATCTGAAAATACTGTTACACAATAGATAGAGTAGTAGTTGTTGTTAGGAAAATAGCTTATGAGATGACTGAAATGGCAAAACATTGTATTCTAGAAATCACAGATAAAAAATGATTTGGTCAAAGAAATTGAAAACTACAGAATCATGTGAACAAAATACAGAATGCTATACAAAGTTTTTGAACTGGTTAAATGCAGCTATGGAAATGGTTTCAGCTGGTGTAGGTATTGCAGTTGCTGAATTATGTTTATCTGGAATAGCTACTTGTATAGTTGTTCCATTAACATCACTGGATTTAGCACAGCAGTTACAGGAATTGTTTCAAAGCTTTAAATGTAAAATTGATTTGCAACAAAATTTTGAAACGAAATAGTAATGTCAGCCGTTGTATCGATGAATTGATAAGCAATGTGATCATTGATAAGAAGCATTGATGAGTTCATTTTCATCATCAAATGAGTACAAAGAGATGAAAAACAACAAGGGAAACAGTGAAGGGCAGAAATTGAAGAGAAACACTGCTAGATAAATGGAGAGCTCAAATTAAGAGAGGTATATTATGATTGAATCACTCTCTGAAAATGAAATATATTTTTGCAATCCAATTGATAATGGAAATGGCAAAACTATTATTTTCATTGCAGACAGTAAATTTTGTTGTTGGGTATTTTACATTTTGGATGCACTAAATTTTTTTTACTACATCAATGACAAGAATGAAACTATGACTTTTAATTTCCATTGGTTATTTCAACCTAGAAATGTTCATGGAAAAAGTCAAAGGAATGACTTCAAATAGTGGCAATGAAGAAAGTACTGATATTTACACCTCATATTTTGTGGGGGTATTCCATAAGTACTCACTTGATGGTTACAATATAATTTTCTTTTGCAGACAGAATTCCTGGAGCCAGAGTTTTTATATCTGGTAAACTACTGCAAGCAGAGTGATGCAACAGTCGATGGAGTTATGCAATATCTGAAGGAAACACAAGGTTACTTTTTTACTTTTTTCAGTTTTGCCCATCATATTTTCATGCTTTCCTGTATGCCCTTTTTCATATGTACATTATTATCTTACTGAATTATGATGCAAATTATTGCAATATAAAGTATTTGTTTAACTTAACTCTTGGTGAACAAATTCAGTTTTGTATTTACTTTAAGAATGGCTTAATAACATACTGTAAAATTAAATCAAAAGTTGTGAGGTTAATGGAGGTTGCTAAGTAAAAGTGGACTGTACTGTGGAGAGAGCATAAAGTGTTACCCATGTCCCTGAATTGTCTCTTAATGACTTCACAAAGCATAGAAGAATTGAGATTGAATTGGTTAAAGATATTGATATTTATGATATAAATGCAGAGTTCAGTTTTTCCCACAACATTTGACTGTTATTATCCCTGCACATTGCAGCCTTTTATATAAAGAGACCTATTTTCCATTTCTCGTTAATTATTTCATAATTACATGATTGTTTCATTTATAGTTCCAGTTTATTGATATCTAGGTTGAGTTCCAGTTTAAACATTTTCTTCCAATAAGGTTAAAGTCTTTTGTTACTGAAGCATACTGAGAAATGTGTTATTGTGGGTTGGGGGAATTTATTTCTTTAATTAATCTTCTGGTTACCTATACAATTTTGTTCAGTTTAATTCTTGACATGGAAAATTTCATGTTTCTAGAGGTCTAGTGATGTGCAAACAGAAAAGGCCTTCATGCATGATATCAGCTTGCTAGAATTTCAGTGAAATCACTTTTGTTCATTCATATTTAAAACATAATTCTGTAATTGAGGAATGGTTTATTAGCTCACCTAGCCATAAGGCCAATTGAGTGTATGGTTTGGCTCTTCATCTGTCATGCCTGTCATCCATTGTCCTATGTCTGTCCTGCATTTGTCAAAAATTGCTATTATCAGCTTCTTCTCAAAAGCCACCAGACCAATTTCAACCAAACAAGACACAGAGCATCATGGTATAAAGGTCTTTCAGTTTGGTACAATTGATGCCAATCTGTAATCAGAAATGGCCACCATTACTTAAAATAGAAAAACCTTTAAACAGTTTATTGAAAACTGCAGAACAGATTCAATTTGTCTTGAAACAAATTCTTCTCCAAAACTGCTGAATAAAATTTGACCAAACTTGTCTGAAGCATCCTTGCATGAAGACCTTTCATATTTTTACCAACAATGATGATCCACCATAAAATCTGGCCATTGTAACTAAAATTAGATAAATCCTTTAAATGACTTCACCAGATTCTTCAAATTGTCCAGATGATTCTGATCTGCCATCATATATGGCCACTGTTACTTAAAATAGAAAAACCTATAATTGACTTCTTCAAAACAATAGAATTTGGCTAAGCTTGATAGAAAGCATTCTGGCATGAAAACCTTTCAACTTTATTGAAATGATGCCGATCTGTCACCAAATATGACCACTGTTACTAAAAATAGAAAAACCTTTGAACAACTTCTTCTCCAAAACCACTGAATAGAATTTAACCAAACTTGACAGGAAGCATCCTGGCATGAAGACCTTTCAGACTTATACATATGATGCCAATCTGTCATCAAATATAGCTGCAGTTACTAATAATAGAAAAACCTTCAATAACTTCTTTTCTAATTAACCAGTGAACAGAATTTGAAAAAATTCGACAGAGTGTGTCCTAGTTTGAACACCTTTCAGATTTATGCAAAAGATAATGTTCCACCCTCAAATATGGCTACTGTTACTGAAAGTAGGAAACTTTGACACAAAGGATCTTGGCATAGTGGCCTTTCAAAATGGGACAATGATGCTGACATGTGTCAAATATAGATGAAGATACACAAACAAAAAAACATTGTAACAATTGTTTTCATAACATATAAAATCAACAGCACTGAAGAAATTTCAGCATAAAGCATCCGACTGACTCTGATTTCTTGGCCAACTACTGCGTTTAGCTGTTAGGCAAATGTCAAACAGGTGAGTAATCTCAGGCAATAAGGAAAATTTTAGTCTTCCTTTAATTGTTAAATCTGACAATTTTAGCATCATTATAAAACATTAGCATGTTTGATAGGATAAACAGTTATTGTTTCAAGCAACTTCAAGCTCACTTATTTTCACTCGTGTCAAATACTGATTTGCCAAAAAATAAACTTTTTTTTCAGTGAAGAAGGTGTATGCATTTCCCGTGTTCACAGACAGTTTCTGTCGCAGACTTGTAGAAGAGCTTGGTCACTTTGAGGAAAGTGATTGTCCCAAAGGAAGATCTAACACAATGAACCGTTATGGGGTAATTGTTTGAACTACAGTAAAACTTGGTTTAAAGGATACTTCTGTGGAATCAGCTCTGCGGATAACAGATGAAAAATGATCAACCTTTTAATTAATTATTCAGTTAACATGTTATATTTTTTGTGCAAGCCTACAGACCATGACAATTTATATAAGACTATTCTCACCTTCATATGACCTATCCTTCATAGTTAGGTCATTTGGTGAACTGCATATTATAATGTAGATTGTCAATATTTTACTAAGTTTTCATAGAGCACATAATTTGCAACTGACCCAGATGTTATTTTTCTTGATGAAATATTACAGCATAATCTTTTTATTTCACGTACCACTTCCTGCAATACAAAGATTTGCTTGATGTTAGATCTCGTTGTTTTTTGTTTTAACAGCATTTTTAACACATTATTGACTATATCATGCTGGGAGCTAAGTGCCTTTCTTAAAAAGACTCCGAGGCAGCTGATCTGGGCTGGCCTAAGCTGAACTAAGAACTAACTAAAAAACCACCAGATTCATCAGAGAGTTTAAAAGTAAACTATTTACTTAGTGCTAAACATTATTGTTTTTGAAAAATGAACTTATTACTGTAACCTGCACAAGCTGTCAATCAATTGTAGTAGTATTCAAAATTTAAAAAAGACCTTTGACCAGTTTCTTAGCAGGCTATTTGTATTATATATTATCACACCTGGATTGCTAAGTTTATCTAACCTTGAGCAGTACCGGTCAACACTTACATATAGAATAAATAGTTTTTATAATACAATCTGTGCAAGTTGTTTACTGATCATAAAGACTGACTTGTTCCATTAGATATAAACATATTTCTTTTACAGATCAGTCTGGATGAAATTGGCTTTAGTAACTTCATCACAACCCTGAGAGTGGACTATCTGCAACATATAGCTAGACTCTTGTTTCCTGAGTGGGGAGGTAGTAACCTGGACTCTCACAAGGCATTTGTTGTTAAGTACAAGGTTGGAGAGGACCTTGACCTTGGTTATCACTATGACAATGCAGAAGT
Organism: Margaritifera margaritifera; assembly: GCA_029931535.1. Lineage (NCBI taxonomy): Eukaryota > Metazoa > Mollusca > Bivalvia > Unionida > Margaritiferidae > Margaritifera > Margaritifera margaritifera. The sequence goes on along the minus strand of JAQPZY010001639.1, from coordinate 2,902,471 downwards.
CACCTTAAATGTGTCTTTGACAGATAGCTTCCAGGGAAGTTCCTTGTATTTTGGTGACATGAGAACTGTTCCATTACCTGATACAGAATGCACAGAATACTGTCATATATATGGTGTGGGAATACTTCACAGAGGGCAGCACATGCACGGAGCTTTGCCAATACATTCTGGGGTCAGGTATAACCTAATTACTTGGATGAGGTCTTCCAAGATTCGCAACCAGTTATGCCCAATGTGCAAAAATAAGCCAGACCTGGTAAAGACTGTTGGCTATGGAGATGGGTTTACTGCTGATGCACAGCAAGCAGTTGATGTGTGTTCATTAACATGATATATTAGAATGCAAATCAACAAGACAAAACAAAAAACAAGGCTGCAGTACTCTGACTAGGAGCACATTTTACTTTGATCATTGGCTGGCTCTTTTGGGGACCTTCTTTGCAGTTGTCTGATGTAATTGTTCCAACCAAAGTGTAACCGAGGTTTATTCTTGATTAAGAAAAACAAAATTGGCAGGCACTGGGCTGCCATATGTAGCTGTATATATGTATATATGTATAGGGTTTAATGGCATGTCAGTACAAGCGTGGCTATAGAGTGACATTTAATTGCTCCAGAAATTTGAAGGTACAAAATTGCAAGAAGTTTTAGGAAGATAAATCCTTTCAAATAAACGTAAACATGTAGTATCACAAGAGAAAAGATACAAGGTCAAGATGTCACCATTTTATAAATGGTATACAAATTAAATGATAATGGTAAGAAATATAGAGAAAATCTTCAAGATGTAAAGTTTTAAAACTGTTTGTAGAAAATTGTGTGTAGATTATAAATCCATTTTTCTGGTAAAATTTAATGAATTCCCAAAACTTGCTGTTATAATTAAAGAATAGTTGGATTGTCCAAAATTGCTAACTGTATTACCTCCCTTGACAAAGCCTCTGTATGTTATTAGATGTGATGTCATTCTAAAACAAGCTGACCAGCTACTGATGTATTAGTATGCACAGTCATTTCAAGTAAAAATGATGGATTTTGTGAAGTATATATTTACAAATTGTTTTACTTTTTCTAATTTCTACATGAAGAAAGGTTCAGAAAGTGTACCGATTATACTTTAGCAAACTGGGAATTATTATGACGAGCTTTCTGAATAGACCCTATTGCCCATTTTCATTTTTCTTCTCAAGTATATTACAAGTAATTAGATCATCATAACCATTCTAAACAATGACAAAAGGTTTTAGACATATCATTTAGGCCATTATTGGGAGAAAATGAGAGCAATCAATAGAGAAGAAGAAGAAAAATAATATCTCAAAACAAGTTATTTCTTTCATAGGGTACAGAAATGCGAACTACAAACATATCTTCATTAAACCTTTGCTTTTTATATTTATGACTGAGATATTAGAGCAGCAAATATCAAGTAGAACATGGCCAAATATTATGTTAGGAGATAAGGGGTTACTTTTAAAGGGGGCCAGGTTTCCCATTTACCATTTAAAAGAAGTAGAGTTTATTTTCAGAGAGTTATAGTCTTTAATTTTGACTAAAAATTGGAACCTTTTTTATTTTTTCAATGTATCTTATATTAATATAAATGTTAGAAAATATGCAGAGGTCACGCTTCTGCATTTGTATGTACAATAGTTTTTGTAATACTTTCAAGTAATTGTCATCACTGGTTTTCTTTTTTTTCTCAATCTGCTAATGACTATTTTGATCATATGTGTAGCATTAGTTGTTTCAAGGTCTTAAATTTCCACATGATCACTGTTCATTTCATAACTTATCACACATTTCCTACACTATTATAGCAAGTTCTTTGTTCTGGTGATATCTCACTGGAGACTTTTAAATGCCTTTATTCACAAGTTCTAAAAATGTAAACAAGTACCAAAAACAACTTTAGGAAGATAAACCATTCCAAATAAATGTAAACAAGATAAAATAGGAAAAGGTAAATGTGTTAAAATTATGTAAAATGTATATAAAATAAAATACAAAGGAAAAATATACAATCCTTAAAATATAGGCTCAAAATTTGTAATGTAAACCACATAACCTCAAAATATCTAAGATTTTCTTAGGTGGTACAGTACAGAACATATAATTTTTCACTTCTCCATGGATTGTGGTGGGGGTGGAGAGGATAAAGAAAAAGTCCCTCCACAGTGTCTCAAAGCATTCAGATGGAGCTGCCATGGCTTCATGTAAACAGCTCTGTATACCACACTTTCTCATGGAGTCGTATCCACTAATCATCATGGAAATGAAGTAGTGTCTACGAAATGGGTGTGATGTACTTTTATGACCCCAGCAAGCATATGCTAACAAGTTTCAATGAGAGAGCACAGAGATTAATTGCTTAGCAGATTAATTGCCTTCATTGCCCTTATAAATTAAGGGACATGGATCTTTTTTTATTTTTCCAAATAAAATGTTTAGATAACATTAACATAATGCCAATGATATGAGAACTTTATTAATACTAAATATTGAGTGAAGCATCTAAATTTCAGGTGGAATGTAAATCCTGTGTTTTTGGAACCATAGGCAGTTTTTTTTATCATCAGATGATTAAAAAATTGAATGCAATTCTTTGTTTGTTAAATTTGATGTATTTACAATAAAAGTCGCTACAAATGTTTACATGCAAAAGCTGACAAACCCCACACTTATGGACACTTACAGGGTATGCACTCTGCTTGAGGTTCACTCTCAGGAGGTATACACAAGTCGGGTATGCGAGTCCTACAAGTGGTCGGCAGAATACCACTTCATCTCTGCGATTTGTTCTATATGAGGGATGCCACTTTCCATAGATGGGTTTGATGTTATGAAGCTTCTTTGTCAAAGTTTTCATTCCACATATTTTGCCAAATGTATATAACATACCAATTAGGGTTACCATATTTGAATTTTCAAAAAAGAGGACACTCTTGAGAGTTGGTGTTTTCTATCAGAGTCTACTAACTCACATTGTATTAATGTGTTGTATATAGTATATATATCACATTAATCCATCATGAGCATATACGAGTAAAAGTGAGCATACGCGAGTATATATTATATAATATAATGTGACCTGTGTATTACATGTCATCCTTTCCTTTTCCAAGTCCTTCAGTCATATATTAATTGGAAAAAAGTGCATGTAGGTTCTTTCCTTGAATGTACTTCTTTGAGATATTAACTAATGTAAAAATATTGAACATTATATGTTTGATAAAGAACGAGCAGGGCAAAATCCTGAACATTTTTAGATATTGTAAAAACCCGGCCGGACAGAGATTTAAAGACCAAAAGGGAGGACATGTCCATGAAAAAAGGACATATGGTAGCCCTAATGCCAATTGATATTTTTGAAGTCAGTATATGGAATCCTCCATTCAGAAATGGGTGAATGCTGGACAGCTATTGACTGCTTTATCAGCCCTTTCATTAGTCATAATACCAGTGCGACTGGGCAGCAAGTACAGAATACTTTTTCCAGATTCTTTGAGCAAATGTGTTGTAAGATTTGGATATTAAAAGGTTGTCAGATTTAAGGTTTTGCAAGGTTTTCAGTTTAGAAAGGGAACCTTAAAAGATGATGAAATGTTTTTTAATAATGTTTCAATGTAGTAGAAAGTTTTTAGTATGGCTGCAACTTCTGTGGTAAAAATGGAGGCTTTAGCAAGTAACCAGCTTGAATTGAATTTACTCTGAACAGTGAGAGGATTGTTGAGGATTTTTTGAAATGGCAAAGATTAAATATTATTTTTCGGGGGTTTTGATAACCAAGGTTGTGATTTGGGAACATAGGATTTTGCAGTATTTCCAACATTTATTTTTGCTGTTTATAGGTGAGGATGGATTTGTATGCCACAAGTTAGAATAAAATTTGGTTCATGGTGTAGTAGCATGTATTAATTGTACAGTTTGGTTTACACCATCCACTGTTGGATTTGATTTTAATATTATGTGATACACATTCCATTCATATCTCTAGTTTATGTGATATTACTTAATACACTGTCTTCTCATATTTAAAGGAAAATTAACTGCTTGTAACAAACCAGTTTTATTAATGTATAGTGTGCAGAACATTTGGTATTTACATGTACCAAGTTTTGCTTTCTAGCACTCTTGTAAGTGATAAGTTCTTGCTTTCTTTTCTGCGGTGGATGGCTTTCCAGATGCATAGGATGTTGCCATATTTGGAAGCTCTTGACCTTTGAAAGCAGTAATAGCCTGTGTCATAATGTTGCCAAGTCTATTCCAGTTATGCTACAAATTGACAATCAGTTAAAAATGACTCATTTTTGTGCAGATGTTAGTATAAGTTTGGATTTAATATAGATGTACTGGTAATTTAATTTCATATTAAACATTTTCAAAATTAAATGTCTTGCATAGATCTCGGAGTATGTGGATAAAATTTCGAGTTTATGTAACAAATCAGTAACAGTTATACTGTCATAGTTACAAACTCTTGCCAGAGTAGTTTTGGTAGTTTGCACAGATTTTACAGCCTTATAAACTGGTTCCTTCTGTATGTCCATAATTTGAATTCATCTTCATCATTTTTTATTGAGTTTAACATGATTGTCCCATGTAATATTTGTTTTCAGCTGATCGAAAGTAAACTTTATTGCAACAGTGAATGATGGCAGCTTTCCTAGTCCAAACTATGGTTGTGAATATTGAAATTTCAATAGCCATATCTATAAAGCTAGTTGTTTTTAATAAAATGTTGTTATATAGTTCCATTAACTTATATTATTCACTGAAGGCACAGATGAAAATCAGAGTTAATTTTCTTTAGACTGTGCAACACTAACACCTTTCCAGTATGAATAGCATTTAATGTCTACAACTTTGAACTCCGTAATATCAGAGTGTTGCATATAAACCAGATCATTTGGTGGTTTTAGTCTTTTTTCCATTAAATTATGCAGTAATATTTGTTGTCTTACCAAGGATGCATAGGCAAGACACATATATGCCTCTGTAAGTACTTCCAGCACATCCCGGACCTTCAAATTCAAGTCTTGGATCCTTAATGTTCTGAGACTGTGGACCCTAGACCCAGTTTTTTTAAAATGTGAATTCTGTATATGTATATTTTCCCCAATAGGTTATAAGAAAATAACTCCAGTTTGCAAGAAAGATGATTACATGAATAGAAATACAGAAGTCTTATGTTCAGAAAGTGTAGAAGATAAATTAAAAAAGGTATTTGAAATAAAACCACCAGTAAGGTTGACTATAGCAAAGTTTCATTAATTTTCCTTAAATGCTATACTTTTATGCCAATGAATGGACTCCCTTTTTCTCACCTGGGCCCCCATTGTTCCTATCATGACCCCCTTTTTCTGGAGACTGAGGGTCCTGAACTCTCAATGACAAAGGCCCTTAGACAGCTCTGGACAGAGGGAGCACTTTTCCAATGGTGTTTTTATCAGTTAACATTAAGGTTTCACATTTAGCTCAGTTTCTCTGACACTGTTGTGTGTACATTTACACTTGATGGTGTATTCATCTTGGTGGATACTATTCACCAGGTGCAAAAGTAGGTTACAGGTCCTTTTTCAAGCTCTGGTGATTATCAAGTATTTGCATTTAGATTGATTTCTCTGACATTATTGTATGTAGTCATGAAACTTGATGGGTTTATTTATTTTGGAGGGTACTACTCACCATGAACAAAGTAGGTTACCGTGACCTATATTTCATGCTCTAGTCATTATAACTTTTTGCATTTAGCTCAGTTCATAGTCATGGTGGCTTATTGGTTACCTTGCCAGATCTGTGACTGAAAGGGTACAAATTTGAATTGTACCCTGGGACTGACCAGCCTAGGTCATTGCCCATGGTGTGTCCTTGAGCAAGGCACTTTACTCCAATTGCCTTGGCACTAAATAACCTCATTCTGTTGTTGTGCCATAAAGCCTCAAACCAAATTAGTTCCTTAGATACAATTTGATGGGTGTTACTTATATTAGGGATATTAATCACCTCAATGACCTCCTATTAAGGTAACAGTGATCAACCTTTCTTGCTCTAGTGACAATACTGGGTTTTTGGAAATATGCCACGGCGGAGCAGGTGACACATACCATTCTGCAAAATTCTTGTTCAGTTGATGAATTTCCGAGCTCCACATGTGCTGCCATCTGTTATTTAGTCTGGGGCATATCTGAAATAGCCAATCCATTGGTACAAATTCAAATTGACACTTATTTTTTTATCCAATTTTTGGCTTGGAAGAGTTCCTTTGTGTGATTGGCATATTTTTAAGTCTCTTTTACTAAATATAGTTTGTATTACTAATAATAGTAACAACTGTATGGTCATCCTAAATTACTAAGAAAGTATAGACCCACTGGCCTTTCAGGTCAATTTTATTTGTCAAGGGAGGCAAGTCAAATTTAGGTAAATGATTAGACATTATAGTAGATAGCTATCTTGGATATTGTTCCACTGATGATAATACTTGAAACAATAGAAAATGCTTTTAAAATGAAATCTCCACAATAATTCCTTAAATAATGTTTCAAATGTTAATATAAATTCTGTAGTGATATATAAAGAAAAAAATGTTTAGAGTAATAAAATGATTTAATATTTAGAACAATCTATTTATGATAGTAAAAAGAACCCTGAATAGGTATATCTCTGGACCTATGTTCTTCTATCTGACTCTGAATAGGCATATCTCTGGACCTATGTTATTAGGACACTGAATAGGTATATCTCTGGACCTATGTTATTAGGACACTGAATAGGTATATCTCTGGACCTATGTTATTAGGACACTGAATAGGTATATCTCTGGACCTATGTTATTAGGACACTGAATAGGTATATCTCTGGACCTATGTTATTAGGACACTGAATAGGTATATCTCTGGACCTATGTTATTAGGACACTGAATAGGCATATCTCTGGACCTATGTTATTAGGACACTGAATAGGCATATCTCTGGACCTATGTTATTAGGACACTGAATAGGCATATCTCTGGACCTATGTTATTAGGACACTGAATAGGCATATCTCTGGACCTATGTTATTAGGACACTGAATAGGCATATCTCTGGACCTATGTTATTAGGACACTGAATAGGCATATCTCTGGACCTATGTTATTAGGACACTGAATAGGCATATCTCTGGACCTATGTTATTAGGACACTGAATAGGCATATCTCTGGACCTATGTTATTAGGACACTGAATAGGCATATCTCTGGACCTATGTTATTAGGACACTGAATAGGCATATCTCTGGACCTATGTTATTAGGACACTGAATAGGCATATCTCTGGACCTATGTTATTAGGACACTGAATAGGCATATCTCTGGACCTATGTTATTAGGACACTGAATAGGCATATCTCTGGACCTATGTTATTAGGACACTGAATAGGCATATCTCTGGACCTATGTTATTAGGACACTGAATAGGCATATCTCTGGACCTATGTTATTAGGACACTGAATAGGCATATCTCTGGACCTATGTTCTTCTATCTGACCCTGAATAGCTAGATCTATGGACCTATGTTCTTCTATCTGATCTTATGTAAATTAGTATCACTTCAACCCTCATTGAAAATCAAAATCTTTAATATCTGAGTCCATATCAGTAAGATGGATTCCTGTATTGGTGATTTTGCACACACACAAAAAAAAATCAGAAATTAAACTGGTTTCTAGTTTCTGTCATTTCCAAAATGATTGTGTGCCACCTAGTGTCCCTTCCAAGAACTTGAACTACAGTTAATATACAATGCATTCGTAATTTTCCATTCTTTACACTCTACTACACTGTTTAATATCGTGGTGTTACAAGTGTAGTCAACAATGTGCTGCAGGGTAATGCACTATGCTGGACAGATCAATCTGCAGTCTGCTATGGATTATTAAAGGCAGGGTAAAATATACAGGGGAATTGACAAATTGGCCAGGTAGGACCCTTTCTGTGCCTGTATTACTGAGTTCAATGGAACCACATGACTTCCGCAACACTCTACATCAGCAAAAGATGAAAATGATCAATATTCTGTGTTCAATGTGGAATTAAAATAAATAAAAATTTGGTTAACTTGGTGTCGGCTCTTGTATGTAGAGTGTATACACCCATTCAACAATAGGTACAAGATTTACTGTATAACTGCAACAATTTTCTGTATCAAATACAGTATTTAAAACAAAATATACATGGCTGCTTATATTCTATATATGTATACTAGAGAAATAAAATGTTTAAATTAAAAATATAGTAAATATTTAATTATGGTGGATGGTACTAGTGACTCTCAAAGTACACATATTAATTTAATATGGTGTACTTTTTCAGTTGTGCAATATCAAATAATGTCAAAGAAGGAGAGAGAGAGATAGGTTAGCAGGAACATGTACAACAATAAAGAAAGACACTACATCTTTTATTCTGTCCTAAAAATCTTTGTGCATAGATTGAGAAGAGTTTCCAGCATATGTACCTTAACAGATGTATGTTTCCCTGTATTTGTAAGGAAGGTGACATGTGCCTTCACAGATGTACATTTCCCTGTATTTGTAAGGAAGGTGAAATGTACCTTCACAGATGCATGTTTCCCTGTACTTGTAAGGAAGGTGAAATGTACCTTCACATATGTACGTTTCCCTGTATTTGTAAGGAAGGTGAAATGTACCTTCACAGATGCATGTTTCCCTGTATTTGTAAGGAAGGTGAAATGCACCTTCACAGATGTATGTTTCCCTGTATTTGTAAGGAAGGTGAAATGTGCCTTCACAGATATATGTTTCCCTGTATTTGTAAGGATGGTGAATGTGCCTGAACAGATGTATGTTTCCCTGTATTTGTAAGGATGGTGAAATGTACCTTCACAGATGCATGTTTCCCTGTGTTTGTAAGAATGGTGAAATATGCCTTCACAAATGCATGTTTCCCTGTATTTGTACGGATGGTGAAATGTGCCTTCACAGATGCAAGTTTCACTGTATTTGTAAGGAAGGTGATATGAACCTTAACAGATACATTTTCCTCTGTATTTGTAAGGAAGGTGAGATGTGCCTTAACAGATGCATGATTCCCAGTATTTGGAAGGAAGGTGAAATGTGCCTTAACAGATGCACATGTCCTGTATTTGTAAGGAAGGTGAAATGTGCCAATAATCTGGTCAAATTATTAGCAGATACATGTAGCATTTACCAAATTTACTCAGTTGCTTCAACTCCTTAAAATAACATTCATACAGTCTACATTTTGCTTTTGAATGCATCCAGGATGTTATACATTTATTTTATAATGACCAATTTGTCTTGTGGATATCAATATGCTGTTGTACTGCATATTAGAAATCTCAAGTCAACACAAGCCACACTAAGGCTTTATTTTTCTGGATGACAATGCAATAGTGCCAATGTGGCATCATTTTGCTGCTGTATGGAATAGCTACAATTGGGTCCAAACTCTGTTGGCTCAGTATTTGCTGCACTCATAGTGTTGTCTCTACCTGTTGCTGTGGGTGTACCTGAATTAAAATGAGTATGAAATGAATTTGCAGACAATGCATCTTTTTCCTGCATGTCTTCACCAGTTTCTTGTTGCTTCCCCAATTCTGAAAGATGTGCTGAACCAGTTTCTTGTTGCTTCCCCAATTCTGAAAGATGTGCTGACACTTCATCATTCATATTATGAATTTTTACCAAGTGTACACGCAAATTTGATTTACGGGTAAACGATTTATGACAAATGGGACATACAAATTGGCGTATCCCTGAGTGCACTTTGTAATGTCCCATTAAGTTTCCTCTGCGGGAGAATTTGTGTCCACAAATTTCACATTCATACATCTTTGATACTGAAGCATTTGTAAATGAATCTTGTAAATTTGAGGAACTTTCACTTTGATTCTCTATCACTTTAGAAGGCATCTGTGAGTGAGAATGCAGATCGAATTCTTCATCTATTGGCTCATTTTTTATTAAACCTATTTTAGGTTCACTCCTTTTCTCATTTTGTAAAGTATTCTGTGCATCATATGGAGGCAAATTAGCCTCACTGCTTGCTGATAAAAATATATTTTCCATGGAAACATCTGAAGTAGAATCATAGGTAGATGTGTCTTCTGTGGGATACAATTGCTGATAATGGCCAAAATTGTGTAAATACATGTTTTCATTTGTTTGATTTATGTTGGAAAATGGCTGATAAGGAGATACTGAAAAAGTGCATCCCTGCATTGTACTAAATAAAAGATGGTTGTTACTGTTCAAACTGTCTGATGACTTGTCAGCAAGCAAAATGTCTGAAGTACAATGGCAAGATTGCCCTTGGTTTTCTGGTACTAAATGTTTTTCTTGTCCTTCATTATCTGATTCATTTTTAGATAAGGTAAGCATTGGTGCATCCATAGCATCTATTCTGTCTATTTCTGTTGTATTATTTTGGCATACTTCTCCTAAAGTATTATTATCACTATTACTGCAATAGGTTTTCAAATACTCTGTGATAGCATTGTTGTTAAAGTTATGAACTTTTGCCATGTGAACTTTAAGATTTGATTTGCGATTAAAGTCTTTCTTACAGGTAGGGCAGGTGAAAGGTCTGACACCTAAATGAATCTTAATGTGAACTTTTAGATTACTTCGTCTGGAAAATCTCTGCTCACAGTAAGAACAAGGATAAGATGGCTGTTTGGATAATGGAATCCCTCTTTCACGGTCAAATTCAGTTATGCTACTGCAATTGGATAATGGAATCCCTCTTTCAAGGTCAAATTCAGTTATGCTACTGCAATATTTATTTTCAGTGTCTTTACTAACCAAATAGTTTTCAACATGTATTCCCTCCTCCACATGTGGATTAGAGCTCTTGCTAATATCAGAATTCTGGACGTTATCACCCGCACATTCTATTACAAATTTCCTCTCGTGTTCATTAGAATCAGTCTGTGGTATACTGAATTTATCCATGGTTGTATTATTTGGATAGTTCTTGGTTTCGTAATGTTTGGCACTAGAACCAGTTTGGGATTCAGTGGCACCATTTATAGGTGTATGGTATTGGCTAATTTGAATTTTCTTGTGGTCACCACTATTTCCACATTGTAATTCATTAACTTGACCATATAATAATTGTGTATTGATTTTTGTATTCTGAGGTTTGGTTTGTTCAGCCTTACAGTCACTCTGAGAGTCATTAGCACCATCTAAAACCATATGATTACTATTCGGTTTACTGTGATGTTCAACATCACCAATATATGGTCCAATGGCTCTCTCTCTTGTCAAAATGATGTGCGAATCTAAGTGTTTGGACAGAAACATTTTATGAATGTCAATGGAGCCGATTTTTGTATCGGTATTACTTAGGCGTTCATATGCTTTTCGTTTTTGTGGTAACACAGAAGTGACTGTTTCATCACTGAGGCTATGAGCCCTGGCTAGGTGACCTTTAAGGTTTTGTCTTCGAGCAAAAGTTTTTTGACAAGCAGCACAAGAAAATGGCTTAATTAAATAGTGGCTTCTAAGGTGTGAATATAAATTACTACTCTTTGTGAAACCCTGACTGCACAAATTACACTTGTAAGGCTTTTCTCCAGAATGTATCTGCAAGTGTTTGGATAATTGTTCGGCTTTCCTGAACCTTTGGCTACATATTTCACAATAGAGTTTTATCTTCTTATGGTTATTAATATGGAATTCTAGGTGTTCTCGTTGGGTAAATGATTTATTACAAATATAGCAAACATATGGTCGTTCACCACTGTGGACTTGAAAGTGGCGCTTAAGGGCATTATTTTCGTTGAATTTTCTCCCACATATTTCACAACAATATTGCTGTTTGGCAGTTTTATTTGATTTAAAACCTTGATTTGATCCACATTTATCCTCAAAGATGTCATGGTCAGTTGCAATCCTTTCCAGATGAAAAGATCTTGGTTTGTAATTGGTGCTAGATACATCTGTCTTTGAGGAAAGACTTCCATGCCCATTTTTATAACTTGAAGACTCTGATATTTCATCTTCAGATTCATCTTTTTCCATTTCCTCACCATCACTTTCACTCTCATTTACTTTATCATCATCATCTACATCAGAACTTTTATCATGCATGTAACTTGGACTTTCAGAACCAGGATTGAGTGGTTGAAATCTCGTAATGCAAAGAGTTCCAGTAGAATGCGTACGGAAGGATTTCCCGGGTTGTTCATGGTCTGTGTCGTCCATGCAACAACTTGCTGGAAAGTGAGAAGGGTCCATAACTGGTCCTCAAGTATGAAGAAATTTATGAGGGCAAAACACCAATTCTGCAAAAGAATGATTAAAAATTCTGTCAGACCAAAGTAAACACAAACTATGATAACAAGATGCACATGCAGTCATAGACATGCATATTACTGCACTTCAGGCATGTTGTTCTTAACATGTTTTTCTTATACAGCACACAACATAGATTCCCCCTTTCAAAATCTTCGGAGCAATGAAAGATCATATTGTAACCTACACATCTGAAAATGTCCAGCAGTAATATTTTAGGGATCATCCATAAAGGACGTCCGCAAAGATGGGGGGAGGGGGTGTTTGTTCAAATGCGGACGGGGGGGGGGGGGAGGGGGTGTAAAGGACCTTGCGGACGTCTGCAAGCTAGTATTTTTTGTTATGATATTCTGTGTTGAACAGCTGCTTTAGGCCTACTGAATGTATTCCAGTATGTTTTGCGGACGTCCTTTATGGGTGATCCCTAAGTATAAATTATTTGTTAATTTCAATTTGTACGATTCGTGCCACAGAATATATATGAATGTGTTGGCTGACCATGCGACTGCAGAGCTAGTGCCTGAATAAAGACTTTTTTAAAGAAAGAACTTTCTGTTTATTTTCTTCTTTGTTTTGAGCTACATGTTGTGATGAGATCAGTGAGCGTTGTATTTTGAGAGCACCAGCTATTACACTGCCAGACCATAGAGCAGTGTATAATGCTAGATGGGGACGTCCGCAGCCGGGGGGGTTGGGGGGGTAAGCCACATGCGGACAAAAGTGGACAAGGGGAGGGGGGGTAGGAAAACAGGTATTATCTGCGGACGTCCTTTATGGACAACCCCTTACAGGTTGCATAAATACTAAGTAAACAAGCTGCATTTTTGAAATTTCCCTTTCTCATCAATTTTTCAAGAATTGTCAACAAAATTTAGCCATAAAAAAAGTAAAACCTTATTGTGCATGTATACAAACCACATATCTAGCCTACAATGTATCAGCAAAATGTTCCAAGCAGTGTGGGAGGAGAAGCGATAATGATCAAAACTCCCTTTTCTTTTACAATTTTTCAAAAACTTTAGCAAAAAATGAAGCAGAGGAAAAAAGTTGTCTTAATGCACATCTGCACTAACCACATATCTTGCCTACAAATTTGAACAAAATAATCCAACCAGTGTGGAAGCAGAAGCTATGATAAACTAAATTCCCCCAAAACCTCCTTTTTTTGAAAAGTTTTAAAGAAAGTTACACAAAATTGGGCCAGAGGGAAAAAGTAACACCACACTTAACATCTACACCAACCACATATGAACTGAATTCCCAGGATACCCAATTTTTGAAAATGTTTCCATACATTTCCACAAAAATGGACCAGAGGAAAAACATCAAACCTTATAGAGCATCTCCTACACTAAACACATATCTAGTCTACTGGTACATTAAGTTTCAATAAAATCCTCCAACAAAGGGTCAGAGTAAAGAAAAGTAGAACGTTATTGTCATCTACACCAACCACATATTGAGTCTACAAAGTTCAATAAAATCCTCTAAATGATGTTGGAGAAGAAACAATAATGAACTGACTTCTGAAAATGCACCGTTTTGACACATTTTCAAGAAATTTCCCACCAAAAATAAGCCAGAGGAAAAAAGTAAAACCTTATTACACATCTACACCAACCTCATATCTAGCCTACAAAGTTCTCAAATTACCCCTGAATTTTTCAAGAAATTTCCACAAAAATGAACCAGAAATTAAAAGTAAAATGTTTTGCATGTCTGTGTCAACCATGTATCTAGCCCACAAAGTTCCATTAAAATCATTTTTAAAGCAGTGTGGTAGAAGTGACAACAAGCTTGTCATGGACAGATCTAGAGATGGACAGAAAGCCAGACAGATGGACACATTGATGCATGGGTACAGAAATGTGGGCATAGATATTGTATAATAATTAATAAGGGCATATATATTCCTATTGCAAAGTTTACGGTAAAAAGGGTGGCTCATTTAGTCAAAGAATATATGTTTTGAAATACTTCATATACTGGTTAAGATGACCTCTTTCACTATTCACCAACCTCAGATCAAAAGGACAAACCATTTCCAGTTATTCACGATGAAAAGTGTGACACTATCCTGAGAAACCATTTTCTCACACTGCACAGCAGAGGTATGCGTAAAATGGTCAAAACCATGCATCACTGGGCTGTTATCTGGTATCAAGATAGATGAGGGCTTGTTGTGGGGAATAGCAGAGTAAGCTGTAAGGTCATAAATCAAATTTCAGAATACTGCAGATAAATTAACTGCTGTTGCAGTTTATTCGACCTTATTCAGAGACCACAGAAAATAGGGTTAACACATGTGATTGCTTTGGACTATTTTACAGCAAGGACAAATTGTTTAAGGAGATTATAAAGTAATGAGAAAGGAGAAAAAATAAACAAAAAAGTACAGAAGTGTTTTTATGAACTCAAAAAGGTTTCATTGAAAGAACTTGGAAAGTGGATTAATCAAAACATAAATCTGCTTCTTTATGTCACTCGTACATATTTTCCCCATCATTCTCGGTGTGTATACGTATATGAAGAAAGGCATATGTATGTACTATGTATGTATCGATATCTGTATGTATTGTTTCTCCTTCTCTCAACCCATCCACAAAGGATCCAGTCATAAATAAATTGTAGCTCTTTCTTCACCTAAGTTATAAAAGCAAAATCGCTGCCATATGTTGCAATAATAATAATATTATTAATAATTAAAATATGATGCTTGCAGCATTTTCTTTTTGATGTGGGGGCTCTAAAACCTGAATCACATAAAACTTACTGAGGAACACTTGTGCACTTTCTGGTTCAGTACTGAGGAACTCTCATGCACTTCCTGGTTAAGTAAGTCATAATGCCATTGTGGAGAAGTTTGGACTTTTATCAGGATGGTTTTTATTTTTCAAAGTTTCTAGATAACAATGTTTAAACAATACAGAGTCTTTCAACAGCATGATTAGTTTTCAAGCCATTGTAGTACAGATGAAAAAAATTCTTTTGCTGAAAACAATAAAGACAGGGGTTTTTTTAAAATACAGAAAATGTAAGTTTTTAAGTATTTTGTGGAGAGCAAGTGAGCAGTACTCCATGGTGCTGAATCATTGTTGGAGTGAGCAGTGCTCCATGGTGCTGAATCATTGTTTCTAAGGTTTTCTTGGGATTGTTTGAGTTTTTCATTCCAAACTGAAAAAAACACTCCTATTTTTGAACCAGATTTACATTTATATCATTAAATGTACAGGTTTTGCTCAATCAGTCATTTCAAAAGTGTGTAGAATTTCAGTAGGCAAGGTGGTGGAGGTGGGATAAGGAACAGAAAAAATAACAAAGGATCTTATGGATTTACAGCTGAATTTTATTCATTCTTTTGAAAGGATATTGGTTTTTCTTATGTTGCAGCAGTACATTTCTCACACTCATTTGGCGAATTATCATCAACTCAAAAAGAAAGTATACCCAATGGGGACAAACTTACACAGTATTTAAACTGGAGTCTCTCTGATGCTCTACTGGTCAAAAAGAATTTTCAGGAATTCAAGACGAGACCATTTCTTATTTTTAACTGCCAAGTGTTGAAACCATCTCTGATACTGGTGAGCAATAACAAGATTTTCCAATTAGCTGGTGTGGCAGTCATATTGGATATAAGATCAGCACCATTTACATTTAGGACCAACTAGACATCATTGAAAGTTTTTTGGTGAAACCCCATGTGAATATGAGAAGCAATAACAAGATTTTCAAGATGGCTGCTGAGGTGGCCATACTGGATATCAGACTGGAACCATTTTTATTTAGGATTAACTAATCATAAGAAGTCTTTTGGTGAAAAACCCCATGTGATACGACTTTCCATTCAGGCCATATTGGATGCAAGATTGGCATGATTTTCATTTAGGACCAACTAGACATGATTAGTCTTTTGGTGAAAACCCCATGCGAATATACCCATCCATTCAGAAGGAGTAACGATCACAAAACATGTCGGATGTCAGATTGGCATTATTTTCATTTTGGCCCAACCAAGTCTTCTGGTGAAAACCCCAATAAGACTTTCCACTTAGAATGAGTAGCAATAACATGATTCTCAAAATGGTGGCCATATTTTGATTATCAGATCAGCATAATTTTCGTTTATGACCAACTATACATCATAAGAAATCTTCTAGTGAAAACCCCATGTTGATATGAACATCCATTCAGATGGAGTAGCTATAACAGGATTTTCAAAATGGTCACTGTGTCAGCTATATTGGATACCCAAGGGCACCATTTTAATTTCGGACCAACTAAACATTACAAAAAGTCTTCTGGTAAAAACCCCCATGTCAGTAAGACCTTCCAGCCAGGAGGAGTAGCAATAAGATTTTCAAGATGGCTGCCCTGGCCAGCATATTAGGTGTCATTTTGGCACCATTTTTATTAACGACCAACAAGACATTATATGAAAACCTCTGGTGAAAATCATGTCAATATGACTTTCCATTAAGGAGTAATGATAACATGGTTTTCAAGATGGATACTGGACATGAGATCAACACCGTTTTCATTTAGGACCAACTAGATATCATATTAAGTCTTTTAGTGACAGATTTTCAAGATGGCTGCCATGGTGGCCATATTGGAAATCAAATTGGCACCATTTTCCTTTAGACATCATGAGAAGTGTTCTGATGAAACCCCCCCATGTTAAAATGACTTTCAAGAGGAGTAGCAATAACAAGATTTTCAAGTTGGCCACTGTGATGGCCATACAGGATGCCTGAGAAGCACCATTTTAATACACGACCAAACATGCATAATAAGAAATCTTCTGGTGAAAACCCCAGGTCAATATGACTTTCCATTCAGGTGGAGTAATGATAAAAAGATTTTCAAGATGGCTACCATGGTGGCCATATTGGATGTCAGATCAGCACCATTTTAATTTAGGACCAACTAGACATTATAATAAGTCCTTTAGTGAAAACCATGTGTCAATATGACTTTACATTCACGAGAAGCGATGAGATTTTCAAGATGGTTTTACCTGATATAATAAATACAGATCAAACAGGTTTTATTAAAGGAAGATATATTGGTGAAAATATCCATGGCCGATATGACCTCATGTTCTACACAAAAAAGTGTGAGAAACCCGGTCTTTTATTTTTAATGAATTTTGAGAAAACATTTAATTCTTGGTATGGCCATTCAAAGATATGTGTTAGTCTTTTAAATTTAGTTCTGATGTTAAACAAGGGTCCTGCGAATTGACTGATGCTCTATTGGCCAAAAAGAACTTTTAGGAATTCAAGATAAGACCAATTCTTCCTTTTAACTGCCGAGTGTTGAAACCATCTCTGATATTCTTCAGCAATAACAAGATTTTCAAATCAACTGCTGTGGTGGACATACTGGATGTCTGATTGGCAAAGTTTTCATTTGGGACCAACAAGATATCATTTAGAACCAACAAGACACATCATAAAAAGTCTTCTTGTGAAAACCCCATTTTGATATGACTTTCTGTTTTAGAGTAATAATGTCAAGATTTTCAAGATTGCTGCCATGGTGACCATATTGGATATCAGATTGGTATAATTTCCATTTAGGACAAACTAGTCATTATAAGAAGTCTTTTGGTGAATGCACATTTGTCAATATGAGAAGCAGCAACAAAACTGTCAAGATGGCCATTGTGGTTGCCATATTGGAAGTCAACTTGGCGCCATTTGCATTTATGACCAACTAGACAACATAATAAGTCTTTCAGTGAAAATCCCATGCTGATATGACCATTCATTGTGGAGAAGTTGTCATAACAAGATAATCAAGATGGCCACTGTGGTGGACATATTGGATATCTGAGCAGCACCATTTTCATTTAGGACCAGCTAGCTCATCATAAGAAGTCTTTCAGTGAAAAGCCCATGTTGATATTACCACCCATTCAGGAGAAGTAGCATTAACAAGATTTTCAAGATGCCCACTGTGTTGGCCATAATGGACCTCAGATTGGCACAATTTCATTTAGGACCAACAAGACATCATAGGAAGTCAGATCAGCACAAGGGCCCACTGGGTGGCTGAGTGGTCTAAGGTACTTGCCTTTACAGATCACTAACAACTCGCCTCTGTCCACATGGTTTCGAGTTTCAGCTTGGCCAACATGGGCATGTGAGAAAGCTTGCCATAAGCTTCCCAAGGGTCGGTGGTTCTTCCCATGGTTTTCCCATATTCTTTCTCCACCAAATATATAGCCTATCATGTGCTGAAAAATGGCATTAACCCACAAAACCAAACGAAACAGATTGAAAAACCATTTTCATTTTGGACCAACTTGACCTTATAGGAAGTCTTTTGGCGAAAACCCCATGCTGACATGACCATACATTCAGGAGTAGTGATAACAAGATTTTCAAGATGGCCACTGTGGTGGCCATATTGGATATCTGAGCAGAACCATTTTCATTTAGGACCAACTAGACCATGGAATGACTGACGGTGTGTACAGTTTCATGGCAATCCTCCATGTAGTTTAGGAGGAGTAGCAATAACAAACTTGTGCTAATGGACGGACGACTGAAACAAAAGATCATAGGCTCTCCTGGTCTATAAGCAGCAAAGCTAAAAATGGATATAGCTTTTCTATAATATAAATTTCAGTGTAATAGCAAATGGCCAAGTTTCACCATGGTTCATTATAAAAGAAGGTTGTAGACAGGTTGATCCCCTGTCCCTGATTATTTTCATTGTATGTGCAGGGATTTTGGCCCATATGATCAGAAAAATCCAAATACTAAAAAGGTATATAAGCAGTGGTTCCCAACCTTATTTGCTGCGACCCTAAATCAGCTACCAACAGGACCTCCCAACCCTCAGGCTTATATGGTTTAAAAAATTTCTTTTGATGACCCTTTGCGACCCTACTGAGGACCCCCCCACGACCCTGATTTGGGTCACGCCCCCCCCACAACCCTGATTTGGGTCGCGACCTCAAGTATTAAGGTAAACAGTAAAGACCATCTAATATCACAATATGCTGAGGAAACCTCATTACGGTATATACTCGTGTATAATACGATACCAACCTGCAAACTGCATAGACCCAGATCTGCCGTCGCATAATGCACTGGCTGATCTGGGTCTATGCAGTTTGTAAGAACTAATCAGTAGAACAAACAACATAGACCCTGATCTGCCAGTGCATTATGTGATGGCAGATCAGGGTCTATGTTGTTTGCATTTGGACCAGGCTTATACGCAAGTATAGATGGTAATTTCAGATGGCAGTTGACAATCTCTTAAATCTGCATTAGATCTCATCTATATCAATTTGCAAAGTTCTTTGGATTTGGTGTAAAGCAATTTAGTCTGGGAATAAGACAGGGTGCAATACAAGATACTGTTAATAATATAATTAGGATTGGAAGTCACCATTTTAGGTTTCAAATTTTCATTGAATTTAGATATGATAAAGCTAAATAATTATTACAGAATTAGAGAAATAAAATATCTACCTTCTAGAAGATTACTCGCAACATTTGGAAAACAAAAGAATTTGGTATATCTTAAAATTAATTCGTCTTTTACATACATTACCATATCCTCTTAAAAAGTGCTGCAAGAATGAAATCCACTTTTCTATAAATTTTTTGGAATGGATCTAGAGACAAAGTTAAAAGAAATATCACAGTAAAGGAAGGAGGTATGAAAACGGTGAACCTGTTTAAAGATTCAATTAAACTTTCTTTGTTAAGAAGGTTTTAAGGATATGAATCAAAATGAGAAAAAAAAATTTGGTAGATCCATCCCATTTTGTCAAAAAAGTTTTCCTTTTTGGAGTTGATTTTCACAATTATGTCAACAACTCGATACCTTCTGGATAGAGGTTTTTGCTGTTTATATTCAATTATTAGAAAAATTTGAAGTGTGCAAAGAAGAAGATCTTCTCCAAACTAAGTATATATTTTTATCAGAATTGACGCTCTACTATCCAAAAAGAATTTCCAGGAAATCAAGATAAGATCATTTCTTCTTTTTAAATTCTGCTGAGTGTTGAAGACGTCTCTAATATTCTTGAAAAGTAAGATTTTCAAATTAGTCGATGTGGTGGCTATGCTGGATGTAAGAATGGCACCATTTTCATTTAGGACAAGCTAGACACCATTAGAAGACTTTTGGTGACAATCCCATGGCAGTGTGACAATCCATTTAGGAGAATTAGTGACAAGATTTTAAATATGTTCATTGTGACAGCCAAGTAAACACCATAACAAGTCTTTTCTGTGAAAATCGTGTGTCAATATGACTTTCCATTTAGGGGGCGCTCTACAGATATTACGTGCTTCTGAGAGAGTGACAGGTGTAAGATGCACAATGGAGAGAATGTTGGCATACCTCTATGCTACTGTGTACTGTGGCTGAAATTTCTTTA
This sequence comes from Margaritifera margaritifera, assembly GCA_029931535.1. Classification (NCBI taxonomy): domain Eukaryota; kingdom Metazoa; phylum Mollusca; class Bivalvia; order Unionida; family Margaritiferidae; genus Margaritifera; species Margaritifera margaritifera. The sequence goes on along the minus strand of JAQPZY010001639.1, from coordinate 2,881,735 downwards.
CATACTGTACTTGTGAAAACTGTACATGATCTAAGCATACAGCAGACAGAAATGGCCACTCCAAAATACTTGAAAAATCAGCCTGAATTAGTCAAAAGTACACTATTTTCAGCAGTTATTAAAATAGGGAAACAAATTTGCCAGAGTAGGCAATATCAGCCTCTGAAAGTACAATGAATGAATTAAAAAATATATAAAAAGTAAAAAAAAGTTATCTGCTCTTTTTTTAAATTATTTACCTTTGATGTCCGGGAAGTGAAAATGACCAAGCGGAACTAGCAGTTTTTTGAGAGGTGCACATCTTAAGTAAGACCAAGCTGTATACTCTATAACCCAAATTTCACCCATCAATCATACACCAAAATAAAGGGAATTATAAGTTCTTTTAACAATACCTAAGATATACAAGGTCTATTTTAAATAGCCAGGACAACTAGTGAGGAAAACCTGGGTAATTCTTTTTCTTTAAAAATCTAACCTTATGCAAAATACGAAACTGTAGAGCGCCACATTAGAAGGAGTAGCAACAAGAAGATTTTCAAGCTGGCTACCATGGTGGCCATATTTGGTGTTTAATTGGCACCATTTTCATTCTGGACCAACTAGATATCATATTTAGTCTTATAGTGAAAACCCATTGGCAATACAACTTTCCATTCAGGAGGAGTAGCGATAACAGGATTTTCAAGCTGGCTACTGTGGCAGCCATATTGGCAGTCAGATCAACACAATTTTCATTCAGACATCACAAGAAGTCTTTAGTGAAAACTCCATCTTGATATGACCATCCAATGAGTGGCAATAACAAGATTTTCAAGATGGCCACTTTGATGGCTATATTCGATGTCTGCCTGGAGCCATTTTCATTTAGGACCAACTATTGGTTATATTACATGTCTGAGCAGCGCCATGTTCATTTAAGACCAATTATACCTTGGGATGAATGTGTGTGAAATTTCATGGTAATCCTCCAAGTAGTTTAGGAGGAGTAGTGATAACAAACTTGTGCTAATGGATTGATGGACACTGGATGACAGACGACAGGCCATACCATAAACTCTTCTAATCTATGACCAGTAGAGCTAATAAGAGACCACAAGGACAGTAGGAAAATAAATCTGAAACTAAATTTTAATAACTGTGAGGCTACTTCTGTGGTCAAATGGCATCTTGTATTTGAGAATATACAAAAAGTTGAATGGTTTAGGTTTTTAATTGGCTATTTAGGGTCACAAAATGTCAACATTAAGTTTAACTTTTGCACATAATTTTGGTCACACAATTTTTTAAAAAAGATATGAAAAATTAGCAGCATTGTTTGCCTTTGCAAAAATACAGTAAAAACTAAACCAGTTTCTTTGGAACTGTATTAAAACAAGTACTTTTCTACACAATGCTTTAAAATGGATTAAGACGGTGTCATTATCTAATTAATTTTACCCTTTCAAAAGAATTTTATTTACTTGGAATAGTTGACAAATGGCAATCAGATGATACTATGTGACTGAAGCAATATATTTATTGATGTAAATTTTGTAACAAACCACCTAATGTTTCTCATTTTAAGAAGGTATTCAAGTTATATTTTCTATCAGAAAAGCACATTGCTCATATCATTAGCAACTGGGAACACTTAGATAACACATGGATTTGTACAAAAGGTTTTTTGATTTAGTATAATGCATGTCTGTATCATGTGAAAATATTTATGGAAAAATGAATGAGACTGAGTGAGGATAGATTGAAGGAATATGTATGTATGTATGTATGTATGTATGTATGTATGTATGTATGTATCTATGTATGTATGTGTGTATGTGTGTGTGTATGTGTGTGTGTGTGTGTGTGTATGTATGTATGTATGTATGTATGTATGTATGTATGTATGTATGTATGTATGTATGTATGTATGTATACTAGATAGATAGGAAAACATAAAGAAAAAGGATTTGATACAGGCAATGAATTTATTTCCTTACATTATTAAATAACTGATAAATATATTATCATTGTTTTTTCTTATAAGAGTATTTTAAATATGTATATAACCCCTATTTATTTAATTTTTTTTTTTGGGGGGGGGTATTTTTTCTTTTTGTATTTTTTAAGTTTCAGTAAATAGTTGCAAAAAATTTGATAATTTCATTGATATTTATAATCTAAGACATACAATGTGGATGTGATTCTCAAAATACATCTTTTCTAAACAGACTCCCCAACCTTGGCATCATTATATGATTGGGGTAAAAAAAAAAAAAAAAAAATTTATTAATAAAATAAAAAGTTGTTTTTATGAGCAGAGGCATACATGTGCTATATTTGTATCTATATCTGGTATGAAGTCAGGTAAAGAACTTTTCTTGTTTATCTTATTGGGAATATGCTCATCACTCACTTGAAAACCCTTAGCTACAAAATCAATTCATGTACCAGGTACATTTAAATTACTATTACTTGAGAAATATTACTAATTTTTCTGTTTCTTATTTTCAAAATAAACATGATATATGCTGTAACAGCAACAAATAGTATCAAAAAGATTATAGTGTCTGTAATGAGAGAGAGAGAGAATAAGTGAATAATGAAGGCTTTGTGTGGAATATACAATCTTTTACTTTTGTTCTCCAGGAAAAGAAAAGCATACAAAAAAGGCAACAGTTACAGCTTACTTCTTGGAATAGACAGCACAATCATATTCTTCATATGCAACTATAACCACATCCTGCAATATAAATTGGAATTGGTTAGCTACATTTCATTCAATATTACCGGTATATAAATTCTCCAGTTTGAAAAACAAAATGTTCTTTGTTTATTTGATCCACTTCTTTGTTTATTCTTTTGTACTACTTTATATGATCGATTGTGCTTTTCATTCAACAGAAGGGGCCCTTGATGGCCGAGTTGTTTAAGGTGCTTGTTTTTACAGATCACTCATATCTCACACCTGTCGACGTGGGTTCAAATCTTGGCTCAACCAATGCGGGTATGTGACAAAACTTGCCAGTACCTTCCCATGAGTCAATGGTTCCTCCCAGGTTCTTCCTCCACCAAATATACTGGCCGCTATGTATCACCTATCATGTGCTGAAAAATGGCATTAAACCCCACAAAACCAAACCAATCATTCAATGGAGGAAATAAAGATAAAGATATCAATTTTATAACTGAGGTAAAAACCTAGGAGTGAATTGCAAGCTCTCTGTAAATTACTCTTGATGACCTTAAAAACATTATTTTGTAAGAAGAATAACGTGGCTGGGGGGGGGGGGGGGGGTCAGGGAGAGAAAGAAAGATGGGAATTGTTTGCTTTGACAGAACTCAAACATTTACCAGAATGTTATGAAGCAGCAAATTGTGCTGACATATACTGAAAGGAAAAGTGTGATGTTATCATAAGTACTGATATTTTTAAAGTCCGGTTCCTTTCCTTTCTTGTTAAAAATTGTAAGTATTTAAAATTACATTCACTCAGAAGCTAACCCTCTGTTACCATTCTTTTCAAAGAGTTGAAATCCAAAGTTATCAGTATTTAGAATAGACATACAGTGTTATAGCTAAAAAAGGATAGAAAAAACCCCAATGAAGAATAAGATTATAATAAGAAAAAGAAAAAACTTTCTACAATCAAAGTATGACAGGGTTCAAGTTTATGTACCCCAAAAAATGCAGGTATATTTCTTAGGTATAGTATGCTACTGTGGATAGAGGTGGTGGTGGTAATGATGGTCACAGGGCAAGAATGTGCAGTAAAATTGGTAAAGTGTCATATATTTTCATATTATCTGTCGCCATATAATTTTGTGATTTTAACACCTAGTTTTTAACTGTAGTACTGGAACATGGGTATGCAAGTAAACAAATCTTTTGGGAATAAAATGCCAAGTAGGAAGTTGGAGAAACCATTGATAAGGTTATTTATAATTTCATTGCGCCTCCACGAAAAGCCATATGTGTAGGTGTGAAGTGATAGGCAAGTGTCTATGAACTGAGCTCTAAACAAATTAGGAGACCATGTTCTATTCCAATCCTAACACAGCTAGTCTTGTTGGTACACAATTTCTAATCTCAGATGTCTATTCTCTCTTGTAACTTGACTGTCTGTCAGCCTTCCCAAATATTCCGTTATTTCGCTGGAATACTGATACAGAAGGCAGGTCTTTTCAATGCCAATACCACAATAGGTCCTCTAACAAGAAAAAAGTTGATGTTAGTTTGTCAAATAGAAGAAATATCAGTACCACACACTAATGGCAGTGAGAGAAATAGAGAACTCTTTTATTATTTAACAAATCTGTATGATTATGATGACATATATCTAAAATCATATATGTATATCAAAGATCTATTTTAAAGTCTACTTGAGGCACAATCATATTAGTGACTGAATTGACATAATGGGTAGTTTTTATTCAAAAATCTTTAAGCTTGCAGAAACTTCTCAAAGTAAATATACGTTACTCGACAACATGTTTAAAAAAAAGATAAAAAATGTACTCTCTTCAAAAGCAAAATTTTGTTTCTTAATGTTACAACCGATTTTCTTTTTTATCATATACAATAAAAGCTCACTTTTTATATCCCATGTCTCTTTTATCTAAATGTACCTCAAGTTCACTGGTCGAGTGCCTGTAAGCATCAAATTTTATCTTCTATTCCAACTTCTTTTCTGCTTTTTTCCACACCTACCACTCTCTTCAATGAATATGTAAAGGATTGGGGTTCAAACCTATCCATAAAAAGATATAAATTATGTATTTATGCTCCTTTACAACTTTAGATGAAATTTTGGAGAAAAGGGACGCAGAAGGAAAGAAAAGAAGTATCATTTTATAAGCTGTATTCTTAAAATTCTGAAAGAATGTTATTACGAGGCAGTCCAAACAGTACATAAACTTTGCACCTGGAAATAAGATATTGGGCAATGCTCGCAAATTGACGATGATTGTACTGATGATAATGACAATAATGGGGATGATGAAAAGCAAGAAGACAAATTAATAATAATAATACTTTACCTTTCTGTTGCAAAAAAGTATGCATTGATTTATAAAACTAATATTATGAAATGAATGACAATGATTAAACTTGTGATGTGATGAATGTGGTTATTACTATTATCATTGTTGTGTTTGCTGCTATTATCATCTTAATCATCATCACCATCAGTATTATCATCTGCAGTAGTTGCTGCAGCAGGAAAACTCATTTTACTATTTCTATTGTAATTGCCTATAATAAATGGTATTATAACTACAAGGTAATTATCATCCTGATGAATAAATGGACTTCAGTTGGAAAAGTGTATTGTAATTGCCTATAGTAAATGGTATTATAACTACAAGGTAATTATTGTTCTCCTGAATAAATGGACTTCAGTTGGAAAAGTGTATTGTAATTGCCTACAGTAAATGGTATTATAACTACAAGGTAATTATTGCTCTGCTGAATAAATGGACTTCATTTGGAAAAGTGTATTGTAATTGCCTATAGTAAATGGTATTATAACTAAAAGGTAATTATCATTCTGCTGAATAAATGGACTTCAGATGGAAAAGTGTATTGTAATTGCATATAGTAAATGGTATTATAACTACAAGGTAATTATTGTTCTCTTGAATAAATGGACTTCAGTTGAAAAAGTGTATTGTAATTGCCTACAGTAAATGGTATTATAACTACAAGATAATTATCATTCTCCTGAATAAATGGACTTCAGTTGGAAAAGTGTTAGTTATTCTACTACTAATAATAATAACAAACTTACCGTGTATTTCCCATATAACTGCCTACTTTCCCTTCAGTTCTCTCCAATCCCTTAATGGGCCTCACCTAGTGACTGCGATTTATCTGGATGCTTTTCTTCAGCATGTGTCACACAGACTGGTGAGTCACATGATGTGATATATGTGGCTGGAGCAGGTAAACAACGAAAAAAAACCCGACAGTCTTTTACATTTTAAATGACAGTTGAAATATGCCCACAAATTTTATGTGGACATGCTCTTGATAACTTGGCAGATATAACTATTATGAAAATTAACCAAGCAACTGACATATTTCTCAGGTTTACTGATGTAGAGCATTTCTGGCGGCAAAAACTCACACAAAAGAATACCAATCTTTCTACATCAATTTCTCTCTTATTTGTAGATAGATCTGGATGAAATAAACAGTGATAGATAGGTTGGAAGAAGTATAAAGGAACCATGTCAGGAAATTAAAATTAAAGATTCTGATCTTTTGCTGTTTGCTTTTTTTAAGTACTGTCTGGTGTAGGGAAAACTTGTGTATTACAGTATGGTTATGAATTCTTCAATATTTCTGTAATTAAACAAAATATTAAAAAAACTAACAGGCTTCTCTTAAAAAAGGCTTCTGGATCCAATAACAACATTTTATGATGAGAGAGAACAAAATTTCTTTGATACTGATTAAAACAATTAACATCAGATTTCAAAAGGAAAATTTCAAAAAGTTTGTGAATTCAAAACATGTAGATTAAGTTTCAGCATGCTTGAGATGTAGCATCTTTGTGAAGATAATTTTATATGTTAATAGAATTGTTTAAACTTTTATGGCCACATTTTGGAGAAAACAGGCAACGTTTTAAAGCCACCCTTCTTACCTTAATACATTTCATTTGCAGCAATGCAATGAGGGACTGAGCTCAGTTACTTCAATTGAATCTGATGAGTAGCACCACCAGAAACACTGGTCTAACAAATAAAGAAAAAAAAATCTCATGTCTTTTTTTAAGTCATGTTATCTTTATGACAATCTTTTGTCACTACAACACTTTCTGTTGAGAAAATATATTTTATTCAAACCTGAACTATTTAAATATTATTAACTTAGAATTATTTGTTAAAAGACATGGATTGAAAATGAGCCAAAGATTACATTTTGTATTTATTTAATTTAACAGAAAATATAGGGGTGCCTTTCTAGGCAAAACTATTGCATACTTGAAGCCTTATGGAAAAGTTTCTTTCTTTCTTTCCATTTCTATTTTCCTGTTTTTTTTGTATTCATTGTTTGTTCTTTGATACACATTTTTAAAGTAGGAACTTTGTATATTTTGTGAGAAATAATAATAATAATAATAATAATATTATTATTATTATTATTATCATCACAATTATTGCTGGTGGTGGTTGTGGTTGTCCTGTTCTTGTTTAGAAAGCATACCATGATAAACCATACTTTTATCCAAATACTTCAACATATTACAAAAGTTTTCTTTCAAAACAACAGACTTGTACAACAAGGTACAGTCATATGCCTGCCATATGTTTAATAGTCATATACATGTACGTAGGCACAAGCAGAGCACGGCTGACTATTGACGAACAAATCTCAATGACCTCGAACTTTGGTCAAGGTATGCAGTCTTGAACTAGATTTACAGTGCAGAACCCATTATTTTGTTATTAGACTTTGACCATTACATTTAACCTTTATATCCCTGAAACTATAGGTTTCTTTATTACCCTAAGTGCAAACCAGCCACAAAGTTTGGTCATGAAACTTACTCTAGAGTAAAAGTTTTTCTGCAAAACCCACTTTTCTTTGAGCCACAATGATCATGACGTTTAAACTTTTGACCCTCAAATCATGAGGCCTCTTTCCATACTTTAAATGCAAGCCCTCCACAAACTTTGGTCAAGGTACATAGCCTAGAACTAAAGTTCTTAAGCTATATGGTTCATACAGACATTTCATCGGGAAATTCAAGCACAATTTTAAATATAATTTTCAAGCTTTAACTGCAGTTAAACTGAGGAGGAATGTTGATTATGGTGTGTAAAGTCCACACAACTGCGGAGGAATTTTGATTATGGTGTGCAAAGTCCACACAATTCAGGGAAACTACAGATGAATGTTGATTATGGTGTGCAAAGTCCACACAATTCAGGGAAACTGCAGATGAATGTTGATTATGGTGTGTAAAGTCCACACAACTGCCGAGGAATGTTGATTATGGTGTGCAAAGTCACACAATTCAGGTAAACTGTGGATGAATGTTGATTATGGTGTGCAAAGTCACACAATTCAGGTAAACTGTGGAGGAATGTTGATTATGGTGTGTAAAGCCAAGACATCTGCAGAGGAATGTTGATTATGGTGTGCAAAGTCCACACAATTCAGGTAAACTGCAGAGGAATGTTGATTATGGTGTGTAAAGTCCACACAACTGCAGAGGAATGTTGATTATGGTGTGCAAAGTCCACACAATTCAGGTAAACTGCAGATGAATGTTGATTATGGTGTGTAAAGTCCAGACAACGCAGAGGAATGTTGATTATGGTGTGCCAAGTCCACACAATTCAGGTAAACTGCAGAGGAATGTTGATTATGGTGTGCAAAGTCCACACAACTGCAGAGGAATGTTGATTATGGTGTGTAAAGTCACACAATTCAGGTAAACTGCAGAGGAATGTTGATTATGGAGTGCAAAGTCCACACAACTGCAGAGGAATGTTGATTATGGTGTGTACAGTCACATCATTCAGGTAAACTGCAGAGGAATGTTGATTATGGTGTGCAAAGTCCACACAATTCAGGTAAACTGTAGAGGAATGTTGATTATGGTATGTAAAGTCACACAATTCAGATTAAGGTATTTAATTCTTTGACAAGACCCCTGAAATATGTTTGCTGAACAAGACCATGGTGAAGACACTGTAGCTGAAGGGACTTCAGGACATTGGGGTGGGGGTGATCCCATCTATATCAGTTTGGGAGTTAGCAGTTATATTTGACTGAGTTTCGGACTCCTTGAGCTTTCATGACTAAGCAAAAATATTAAAAATTAATTCCTATTATCGATATTTCATTTTCTGTGTGCTTTTCACTCTTGCCCTAGTCAATTTCCTTTCAACAAACACATTACACAGCTCTTTTTTATCACTTAGCCATCTTACCTTTATATAGCACTTATGGCAATTGCATTTGAAAATTTGCTTCCTATCACTGAGTGCTTGATTGACTTTTTTTATCAGCCTTAATGAACCAGTAAACAATTTCCAATGAGGCAGAGTATTAATGAACACATTGGCAATCCAATCAGAAGTTTTGCTAAATATGTAAGCAACCCAACATAAAAGTACAATTCCAGCAAGATCAAGTTACTTGACTTAAAAAAAAAAAAATCTTTGTATTTCTTTATACCCCAAGTACAAGCCATCCACAAAGTTTGGTAACTATGGATTGTGGAGAACTCAAGTTATTGTACAGGTTGGTAAGATGGACCGATGCATAAAAGTGGTATTTGCTCAAATTATAAAAAAAGCTATCTTCACAGTTTTTTTTCTACAGAGGTTACAAATTACAAGTTGTACAAATTAATAACTCATCTTAATCTTTATTTTTTGTATTTTTAAAAACTGTTCCATGTATAACATAACAAATCCATGCATTTGAATTATCTTTACCTCTTTTGGAAATCATTTTTCCTATTACAAAAATTAAGCTTTGAAATTTGACATTGCTTTATTAAAGAAGAAAAAGTCCTGATAAAAAAAATGTCTCCAGGTTAATGAGGAGATACCGAACATTAAACACTGCAAATTTCAAAGGCAATCCCTACATGCATTTTTAAATTATGTGGATGTTATAAATAATATTATACAAATCCTATATAAATATCGCAATGCAGTCCTATTATGTAAAATTTAAATTTAGCAGAGTTTAATAGAAAGAAGGAAAATTAAATATATGAAATTACATTATTGGAAACAGCAAAACATAATCATAATCTGAAAGTCGACAAAATTTTTATATAAAATTAAAGGCAAATTAACATAAATATAAATCATTGTCACTATTCAAATTTATTTAGCGCTAGGATTAAAGATAATTGAATGACAAGGACAGGATTTTCCTGTAACTAATTGGGGGATAACTGAGCAATGAATGCCATTAAACACAATAAAATGTAATGGCTACAGAACATGAAAGATTTCATCAATCCAAGGCTTTCAAAGAAAGCTATCTCATGCCAGCAAACAGCACTGAGATACATAAAGATTTTCCCAAACCAGGGTGTCTGGGTCTATTCAAGAAATGAAAATTTTGAGGGGAGATCCCCTCCATATGAAAAAAAGGGGGAATTTTCCAAATACAGGAGGGATTTAAAGAAGAAAAAAAAATAACAAAGGTGGGCTTGAAAATATAACTCACAAAAATCATGCATTCTGCGCAACTCTTTAGAAATTTAGCATGATTCCTGCAATCTTGCATCCTGCAACAGACCCTGCAAAGTTAAAAAAAAAAAATCTTCAAATTATTTATGTTACCATGGCTGCTGGTGGAAAAAATGATCCATATAATACTAGTATGTCTTACTTTCTGATAATGTTGGTAAGAAAAGAAATCTACCCCAAAATGGTAGATTGCGTACGATTCCTAAACAACTACACCCAAAATATTCACTAGCTGGAATACCATGACCAACCTCCTTCTTTAAATTCCCAGGAACAATGAAACCTACTTTAGCAGATTTTACCTATACATAAAGCACCTGTCCATAAAGGTTACATCCCTTTTCTTATTATCATTTTAATTTTAACCTCCCTTATAAATTATGCCTGCCCATAAAAGACAAATTGTGCCATCCACTGATTGTCCATTACAGACAGGTTTCATTGTATACTATTCATATCACATCACAGACCTTTACATTTACCTCCCTTGAAAGAACTGTCAGCCATCTTATGGGTAATGTCACTATATGAAACATAAAGCAAAGGTTTATAAAATATTCATATCAAACAGCCTATTTATTATGCACAATTCCAAACATATGGCAAACACTTGTACATTTTAATTTTGTAGCCCAGCATATAAATACAATACTATTTTACATTTACATATACAGTAGCATGGAAAACTGACCCAAAGATGGCTACAACCTGTATCTAGGTAGGTAAATATCAAAGGTAGTTAGTGTCATTCTACCAGACATTTGCTTGACTTGGAGATGTTTGCACAGAGAGAGAGAGAGAGAGAGTCCATCTTAAAAATATGTAACAGAAAGAAAGTGAAACCAACAATGTAAGTAATATCAACCAGCAATTTTTCCCTATAATACAAAATGAAATTCAAAACATACTTACAATATTGTGAATCAAATTCCGTATAATCCTAAATGTCCTAATCACAAATCCTAGAATATAGAATATTCTGAATGAGTTCCAATAGTCTTGAATGTCCTGATATACCAAAATGATACAATCCAGAATGTCTTTGAATGAGTTCACAAAAGTCCAAAGTAATGTATTAATTTAAAAGTCAATGAGTACGTTAGTAATTCCAATGAATGTTTAAATAAATAATTCCTCTCGAGTTCAATGGCACAAACTATAAAATCCCACAGACTGATCAAAAAAACAGGAATGAATTATTTGTTTACCAAATCCCAATTTACACACATTGTCACTTGACCTATATCAACAGGATGTGAAGCAATAAAATGGGAAAAAACCCTGTCTAACTGTCAACATGACTGGCCTTGAACTCAAATTCTAGTAAACATTCTATTTACTAGTGACCAGAATTTAAAGTACAACTTACCTGCTGGACAATATTTAAACATACATTATAGCTTAAATATATACAAAACCGTAATATTCAAAATGAGGCTAACCAAAACTCTGGTAAAGTCGCAGATATGTCGACAAACTATTTTCATTATAATTGATGTATTCATTAGGGTCTACTTCACTTGAGAAAAATATATACTTTAAGTGCATGCAAAATGTTTTAAATAAGATGCACCCTTGCACCCTTTTTCACAGCAAAAATTGAACGGGTGCACATCAACACTGGCAATGCATTGTAAAAGACGCACAAAAATAGTCGTCCATATTGTTAGCTATTTTGTGCTCAGTGGCAAGTCCACTAAGTCAAGATGCATGAATTTATCACTTGGGTGATGAGGCAAATTTCTCACCGATCAAGATTACTTCCTGCTTTGATTGAGCTCTTAAGCAAGTGAAACATAAAGAATTACAGAATGTCTTACTTTTTAAAGGCCAAATACTTCAGGCCTTGAAACTAACAACAATCCACTAATACTAGATCAGTAAATTGGCTGATAGATCACAAAAATTCCAGCCCTCACAAATCCAATGGATCAGTAAAACTTTCTACTGGTTGTTATCATAACTTAATAAATTGCTTTGTGTGGATGTAACTAATAAAACATGGGATGGCATTCCCTTTCATGGTTAATTGATCTATTTATTGTGTTAATTGAGTTCCTGCCAAAACCTTGCACCTGATGAGGTGCAATGAATGCCTGCGGCAGAAATGACTGTGTGTTCTGTGCATCTAGTAATAAATGGTACTTATTGTGAAAACAGCCAGTATTTATGTCATACTAGCATAATAGCCTGACCCAATGCACTAATTTCAATACTGATGATAGATCAATTACACCAGCACACACAATACATGCACAGCAATACCTACTGGTAAAGTGGACCATGGCCTAATGAATAATCGGATAAAAGTCAGAGAGCCAGGTCACTCTGGTTTTGACTCAGTACACAGAGTAAGCATAGATTTAATAACTTTTTGCTTTGTCTTGAAACTGTCGGAAAGCATGTACCGGTAACTGTGACATAAAAAGACTAGCTACACTAATCTGTAACAATCACTCTTATAGACCTTTACCAGAATCCTACTTGGCGTTGATCTCTCAGTCACATGAATCTACTGGAACAATAACAGAATGGTAATGAGAATCTTCTTAAAACTAAAACACCAATTTGCAATGACAATTAACAGACATAGTCAAAGTGATTGATGACCTATCTACAGTTGGTGATAAATTATCCAATGCCAGCATTTTTCCATGATAATTATGTATATGAGCTATTTGTTTAGTAATAAACACAACATAATTGAATAGCATAAACTATACAGTCTATTTATAAAGTAATGACTTGGAAATGCTAGTCTTGGTAGAACTATACCACATTTACAGTAGTCTACAAGAAAAAACAACGATGATAGATCATTCTCATATTGGACAACAAGAGGCAGTCTGGCTGCCCGCACACACTATGACATGTTCTTGGTCTCACCACCTACTGAAACAAACCCTACCCGTAATCTGGGATTTTAGTCTGAAAAAAATAAAAAATCGAATGGCTGCACTAAACATTGGTACCAAATTTATTACGCTATGCGAAGTGTAGCTTTAAATATCAGTGTTGATTCTTAAATCGGTTGCGCGAGAAAGGAGAGAAGTGTCCTCCTTGTAGTTTTATATATTACATGTATGACCGATAGGTAAATTTTAAGCAACAATACGAGCCCCTGTGATTGTAATGTAGGGGTAAAAAAGTTGTTGTGACATAGCCTGAAGAAAAAAAAACTTTTAAAAGTTAAAAATATCTTTAAATACGATAATTATATCAAAATAGCTTAAAAACAAAATAATTAAAAAATGCATCCTATTTTTAAACATTTTTTAAAATACTTTTGGCATCATTTTTTATGTTTTATTGCAGTAAATATGCATATGAAAGCAATGAAATATATTACAGATGCACTTAATTAAAATACAGAGACATTATAAACGATCTGTTTCCACACTTTCACCTATTTGTCACATTCCAATCTTACGTCACGTGGTCTTTATTTCAGGGGCACGAACCACAGATGAGCTTCCCGAAATAGACAAATTTTGACACGCTCAGAAAAACGGTAGCTCGCAAAGGATTTAGAGAGTTTATAAACATTTTTCGACCATGAATAAATTAAGTAGATATAGTTGAACACTTTCTATGGTTATTTGAAGAGAATCTCACAATATATTATAACGATCGCTTTAAATTTCACGTTAAGAGCACAAAATATGGCGGATCGAGGATAATGTCAATTTCTTAGGGTTCATGTGTTCCGTATTTGTTAGCTCTTCATGTAGCAACCCCATTTTATACGGCCCTTCCAACTGTTTTTATTTTTTTCAATGCAGCATGTAGAAGATTTAAACAAAAAACAAAATGCTGGGTGTTACAGAGAAAACTCACATCATTAGTACTCAAGTTGTTTCTTCGGTCTGATGTCCAATTCATTTAAATTCCATGCATTTAACAGTCTATGCATATGCAATCATACGAGATATACTGTATGAAACAGTAGGTAAGATTAATTACCGTGATTTCATTTTTGCCAGAACATTAAATATAATTTCAAAGTATGTACAGACTTATCGAACGAAGTGCCACACTTATTTTCTTTTCGTACGACTTCCATTTTCCGAATAGGAAAGTTCCGAATGAGTTCAATTACTAGTCTGGTTCCCTGATTTGCACCCCGCTATATGTCTTTAATATATAGACCCGACCGAAAATAACCTTCTGGGCCGAATCGACCCGGGCCGAACTGGTTTTGGGCAGATTCGGCCCAAACGCTACTTTCGGTCGGGTCTATTCGGCTGGTCGTTTCGGCCTGCATACGTTTTATTAGGGATATACTATACTACTTTAATAAAGATGTTTCCATTGAAATAATATAACGTTGAGCAAAAGCAAGTGTGGCCTTTTGCAGATTACATGCAAATGTGTGGGAGCGAAGCGGCATCAGTAAAAAAAGAAAAAAACTTAAGGTCTACAAAGCCATTGTGTAGCCGACCCTGCTGTATGCTTGCGAAACCTGGACGGTGTACAGACGCCATGCCAACAAGCTGAACCATTTTCACGTGGGCTGCCTGAGGAAAGTGATGGATAAGATGGCAGGACATGGCCCAAGACAATAATGTTCTCACACGGACAGGAATTCCAAGCATCCACACTCTGCTGATGAAATCACAGTTGAGATGGGCAGGCCACATCACCAGAATGTCAGAAGACTGCCTGCCAAAGAAGATCTTCTACTGCGAGCTGAAAGAGGGAAAGCGATCTCAGGATGGTCAGAAGAAACGCTTCAAATATTCCCTCAAGTCATCCTTGAACACTTCAACATTGACCCTGAGTCTTGGAAAGATCTCGTAAAGGATCGCTCCACCTGGCGGAGTCTCATCCATACTGCAGCTACAGACCTTTGAACTGAGGCGAATTGCAGAGGCAGCGCAGAAGCGCGAGCAGCGTAAATATCAGAATTGCGACACATCATACATTGATCAAGCAAAACCCAAGCGGCATCTCCTGTCCCGTGTGCCACACACAGTTCAGAGCACAACTTGGCCTAATCAACCACTCACGTACTCACAAAAACCAAACCAGTTAGTGATGTCATGGTCATCTTCGAACTCAAAGGACGAACAAAAACATAACGTTGAGCAACAAAGTGCCAGTGATCATAGTGACATATCGGCTGATTTATATTTTGAAATAAAAACAACTTAAATTAAAAGTGGCTGATTCGGACTATGGTTATTTGGATCAAATTACAGGTTGATTCGGACCAAAAGCCAGGCTGATTTGGACCATGTTAGAAATCACCGTAGATAACAAAAAAATAATGTTTTCCCCCAGTTTAAATAGGCTCAATTTTATGTCGGTATTGCAAACATTTGACTCTCGATCGTTGACGAGCATACATTTATTTTACAAACACTTATTAAAGATTATTAACTTAAGAGGCCGCAACTAATTGCGCATTTCATTAGTTGTCCAATAAAGGAACAATAAGTGTTATAAACATTACATACGGGTGGCCTGTAGTCTTTATTTCAAAACGAATTAGTGGCGTTGTCTTTTTTTAGTTTCATTTAAGACTTTGATTTATTTTGATTGCAGTGGTCGAATTAAGGATAAGAAAGATGACAGTTTGTGTAAATGAAAGATGTATGTTACCGAAAAGAACAGAACATAACAAAACTTTATTAAAAAAGAATCATACTCAGGCCATACATATAGGCACAGGAATCCAGTACAACCAAAGCTCTATTATATGAGAAACCATAATGGTGCACAACAAGGAGAAGTACAATGCCTCCAAAGCAAGCGATAGATAGTAAGAGTGCCGTCTAAGAGTCTCAAACCATAGGATGGAAGACTAAGCAAAGCATACAAATTGTGAGTAAAAGACTAATCTACTGGAGAATGCCAAAAATGGAACAGAGACAAAGAATATAAACAAATTTTGAACATTTAATAATGGAAAATCATGTCAGTGAAAACGTGTGTTTCAGACCAGAACAGCGAGGACATTTTCAGTGAAAACGTGTGTTTCAGAACTCAAAGGCAAATATTTCGTATCTACAACATATAGAAAATACCAGTATTAACAAATGTTTCCCATACAACAGTCACGGAAACCGAGCAAGGCAAACTCCTCGTGGACAGTCGGCGCACGGGAGCGCAGGGAATTGACCTTTCAGCCGTTGCGGCAGATCAGAGAACAACATGCGGGGACATACTAAACACACTGTACGCAAAAAGAATAGACATGGAAAAGATTCAGGCTATAAGCAGCACAGGAAAAGGAATTTTCATACAGTAGTAGGGGAAACTACGGATGCTGGCTCACAGCCTCTATTTTCATATGATTTTATACTTAAAATCATCTTCACCTCTGTTTCATGCCTCGGGACCTCGCTAACGCTCGGAGTCCCTCGGCAATCGACTTCGTTTACTATGATTTTCAGTGTAAAATCATAAGAAATTAAGGCCTGTGATCTAGCATTACGCACTTTACCCTACTACTACATCTGCTGCAGTAATAAAAGAGAAATCAAACCCCTCTACTTTTTTTAAAACTTTTTTTTATGTTAGATAAAATTTTCATATTTGTTTTGTTTACTTCAAATACAATTTATAATCATTAATCTGTTATTACAATTGGATAAAAACTTCTTTTGTGTTATTTATTCTTGTTACATAAAATTACACAAGCTATGCTCGTGTTACACTAAAACAGAACGATTTGGTATATCCTTAAACTCATTGTATTCTTTTTCGTATTGTGTTTCATAATGCGACAATCTTAACGGAAGCAAATCACTTAACATATCATCCTTAACGCGAAATTCTTGAATAAGATCCAACATGTTGTACCTCTCACTTATCAAATAAGTTCTTAATTGATTCAAAATTTTATTGTACGTTATTAGGGCGAGCTTGCATGAAGCTTTTTTGTTTTCAAATTTTGGTTCTATCTTTTTACTTGCCGCGTTTAATGCAATACCAACACCTGATATTAGTAGCATAAAAGGATTTGCTGTTCCTCCTGCTGATATAACACCATTAGGATATATGCTATTGCTTTTAATATTCTCTGATAATATCTATAAGCTTTTTTTTTTTTTTTTAGCACAATAACCTTTCTTATGATAGTAATTATAATACGCTATTCATTCCTTGAGGTCGTCATCTGGCATGTAATGGGAAATATGGTTAAATCAATTACAACCTTCTTTTGTTTCATTTTCTTTTAATCAACTACATAATTTTTATTATTTGTCATATTTGTTAACGGCTGCTGCTTGATCAATCATTATTCTAAAAGCAATGTTTTCTTGTTTATTCAAAATTTCACGATACTTATCAAACCTGGCAGATCTTCGATCTTCATAAACGCTGTAATCAACTTTTGCAAACATAATCAAAATTTGTTGGCACTTTGTTAACATAGCTAACAATAAAAAATCCTCATACATGTCAATATATTCCGTCGCAGCTTTAACAAGAGGGAGTGATATGTTTAGAGAAAGATGTTGTCGTATAATCGTGAATGCGGAAGCAAAATTTTCTGGTATTATTTTCCCAAAAATTTATTTCTTTAGCTGCCTGTTTTATTGCTTCATAAAATTTTTCGTTTTTTGGATCTGTTAAAAAAATCATGATATGTTATTAAAGAATGGTCGATATATTTGTTTCTTCCTTCTTGGTATTTTATTTACACTAACATCATGAAGATAATCCTTTACAAAATCTTCATTATCCTCAATAAACAAAATGGCTCTTTCCACAATAATTTTTTACGATAACCATAGCCATAAATTTCATGATATATAATTGTGTACGCAGCAGCAAAATCGTTGTAAAATATCAGAAACTTTTTCTGCTGCTCCTGATATTATGTCACTTAAAACTATACCAAGTTTTGCTGCTATAACCTCACCAAGTTTTCTGTGATTGATATCCTCATCTTTTTTGCTTGTTAACCTGTTGTGGAAATCGTAAGTATAATATTTTTGTCTTACATTTTCAAGCTTAAAATATTTAAACTGAGTCTCAGGTTGCCATTTATTTTTGTTTCTATTTCTTTTACCGCGCCAATATCCTTATCAAATTTTTCTTTTTCTTCTGCTGTTAATTTGTTATCGCTTCTTCAATTCATTCAGCAGCTTCTAATGCGGAATAAACATCTTCTTTATTGTAAGAAAATATTTTGTTATCTGTAAATGTCCATGCAAATATGAAATAAGATGCTGCTAACGCATGAACATCATCAGGTTCTTCATGCACTTTCAACATCATTATAATCAAGACCTAATTCCTTAAACAATCATCGTTTTGCAAAATGTTCTTTTAGTTTTGGATTTTTGTTAAGCGCGTACTTTTTTCTCATAGCATGTTCATCAAGACACTTTGTGTTTTTCCTATGATTTTTTTTTTTTCTTTATCACCAAACTTTCTTTTAGTTATTGATTTTGTTCTAGTTATCAAAAGAAGAGTTTCTTGATTTAACTCAAGAATAATTGTATGCAACAGATTCTCCAACGATGCTTCTGCCTTTGCGCGATCAGTACAAAATTTAACAAAAGCATGATACAACTGGTCTGGCAACTGATCAGCTCGCAATCCGTAAACGGAAAGATAGTTTTGGTCGTTATCTGTTTTAGCCTCATCGTTAATAACACTTGTTTTAATTTTATGCAGTTCTTCTAACGCGGTAAAAACTGCTGGTGGTGTTCCATCCAGGCTGCCAGGTCTACCGCTTGCTAATGTGACACACGGGTTAAATATTTTATTATAAAACTCACGACAAACTTCAACGATCTCTGACATTCTGTTTTATTGAGATCTGTCACATAAAAATTATTGTCTGCTTTATTTCATACCTTATCTGTCTCTGGTGTTGGCGCAATTACTGTTACACTAAATCACAGGCCTAAACCAGGCCATCAAGAGTAAATATCTGAAACAAAGTTAGTACAGGATTGACAGGTTCTGCGTTAAAACTATACATTCTAAACGAACTATATTTTGTTGCGGCGACAGGTGTTGATAAAACGAATTCTGTTGCAACATTTCCAACGTAGGTTGGTACTACTGGCGGTGTGTAAAGAACATCACCTGCTGTTGCAAAATTATTATTCGATCCTTCTAGTCGCCAGCATAAACTTCCAGACTGAAACAACGCTTGGGTATTGGATTTTTAACCAAAAGTTTGTTGAAACGCCGTTTGTGACCCACTCGTTTGTACCAACAGTTGATGTCAGATGATAAGCAATTGCGTTAAAAGGATTATAACCCGCTTAGTTTGATGATGCGCTAGCAATAAAACCTGTTCTGTTTTTTTAATCTGTTGCTAATGGTGGAATATAATCTACGATATTTCGTACGCGCTTTGTTCCACAACCGGAAACGCTGTCAATATAAGCTTTATTAGTTAGATCAGCACCGCTTGTTGGTACTGCAATTGATGTAACTTTGTTTGTCCCCATGTCCAATGCTTCTTTCATTGTGTCTCCTACTTTTTTTACTACAGATGTTAACAAATTTGTTAAGCTTTGATACGGTTACAGCATCACCAGGTTCAGCCGGTAGTGGTATGTTGATCAAACGATTATTGTTCATGTTCAGATTACCCTGCATCGTGTCACCAGCACGTTCCAGAGCGTAATCTCTTAAATATTTAACACTAACCGCGTATGTTAAATCACCTAGTGGATCTTGGTCCAATCCGTGTATAACCTTGCCTCCCATATTGATTGATCCTGTCATTGTTGTACCAGCACGCGCTATGCATTGTGTTAGAACAGCTTCAACTTGACCCGAGCTAGCAACATCTGATAGATCAGCAGGCGGGTAGCTTGTTGGTAATCCTGTTATTCTACCACCAGTGTAAAATCTTATTATTCCTGGTACATTATCACCAGCTTTGCTTGCTTTTTATGTGGTAACAGTGTTTAGTTGACTTAAACTTGCTGCTAATGATAAGTTACCATCTGGCAGAGGATAAGTTGTTTCCAAATTTATTATCTCTTTATGTTGATATCTCCTGTCAATGTGCCACCGTTGATACTTAACTTTTTAACATCAAGTGACTGCAGTTGACCAAAGCTTGCTGCTTGTGTGTTATCAACATTTGCTGGTGGGTATGATGTTTCGAAATTTATTATCTTTTTGCCTTGCATGTTAAGATTGCCAGACATAGTGTCACCAGTTTTCTTAACATAATTTGATAAATCAGCGCCTACTGTGATGCTTGTACTTTCACCACCGTTTCCGATTAGTGTTCCGAACTTTGTGAAATAGCTCATGTTATTCTACTATAGTACACTAAATTGTATTACTGCGCGATAAAATTACTTATTACTGCGACTTACGTTATAAAATTACTGATTTATTGTTACACAATTTTGAATCAACAATATTAAATTTTTAATCAATAATATTTAATTTTGAATCAACAATATTAAATTTTGAATCAACAATATTAAAATTTGGATCAAAATTGTATAACAATTTTAATAATGAGCGTTATCAACTTCGACACGGATAAGGTAATAAAACAGCAGCATAATCTCAACCTGTCAAGTTGTCATTATCTTATTGTTGGCTAATCGGGATCTGGTAAAACAAATTTACTTTTAAATCTCTTACTAACCGACAAACTAAACTGCGATCGTGTTTATATTTATACTGTTAATCCACAGCAGGATAAGTACCAGCTGCTAACAGATTATAACGAAACGTTAAAGAACGAGCTTGGCGCATCATACGATAATGTTATTATCAGAGAAGCTGATGACGTAATTCCAGTAAAAGATCTTGACGCAACAGAAAATAAAATTGTAGTTTTTGATGACATTCAGCTCGAACACAAGGAAACTAATAAAATAAAATCTTATTTGTCTTTGTCACGTAATAAGCGCTGTAATGTGATCTTTCTTTCACAAGGATTTTACAACATCGATCGTTTTATCAGACGAAACACAGGTTGCTTTATTTTATTCTCTGGCATGGACAACACCGACGTGCAGAATATTGCACGCGAACAATGTGGTGGCATTACTAAAGAAGAATTTGCTAAACTGTATCATCAAGCTACGACCCAGCGTGCTGACCGAGGTAAACACGATTTCTTCTTATTTGACCGTTTCACGTCAAGTAAAAAACATATGTTCCGTTGTGAAATAAGTGAATTTTTATGTAATGATGATTAATAATGACAACAAAAATGGAGATTTTGAGAAAACTCGTAGAGGCAAAGAAAAGAAATAAAGAAACTTTTACTCCTAACAGAGCAACGAGCCGAAGTTCTCAAACCAGTTACCGAAGCTGTACTCGGCGATGTTAAAATAACACCCGAAGAATTAAAAGAGCGCGAGGAGAAATATTTGTTCGGACTAATAACAGAGGAGACAGCAGAATCACACAAAAAGCAGGATGTTATCATAAAAAATTTTTGCAGGATCAACTGTAGGACGATAAGCCAATAGGTGACACTGCTGATACGTTCACACGCGAGAAGAAGGGCAATATAATTAAAAAAGCATCGCTCAGTGAGATCACAGGAGAAACTGTCCTAACATTTGCAAATTATAATATTGAATTTCCAGGCAACAAATTTGAAGATAAAAGGGCGTTGTAAAACATAAAAAAGTGGACCAAGGATGAGCTTGAAGAATTTTGTAATAGTATTGACGATTTTGGCACCAAAATGAAAAATACACAAGACGTACTAGCAAAACCGGATATTCCGATCAGCACTGAAGATATGAGACCACACAAAAATAATTTGCCTAATGTTTATTACGCGATAATTCTTTACCGAAGAGCTAACGCGTTTTTAAAAAAAGGATTATGCACGAGGTTTTGTTAGCATTATGAAACAATATAATATCCCGCCTTTTATCAAAGAGACAAAAGAGGCATTTGGTTTCGGTCTGAATACAGGAACAGGAACAGTTGGCGGGAGTGTAAAAATATTTACGTCAACAAAGGAAATGGTCGATCGTTTAATGTTGCTTATTTCTGCAAAAGAAGCCGGCAATACCGGCATGGAGATTGACAATGAAATTGTAGAAATTTTAGATCAACTGCGATCAAAGGGTATGCTAATATCAAATGAATACAGTATACTGAACAGCGACCTTGTCGCCGCGATTTTGTCTAACCAATAGAACGGCCGTGATGATTAAATAAATATCTTCTTTAAATAACTAAAAACGGCAGCGGGGTACCATTTGTCTGCGTCGATAGACGCTATGATTTAGTGTGGCGATTATAAATGGAATGCAAACTATACGCTCTTACACGATTCTTCTCAAACGCAAAATGATAGCGCAAATTTCACTGTTACGCATACTCGGCCAATTGTGCTGCATCCGAAAGAGCAATACGAAATTGGACTAATTTCAGCTAAAATGTTGCGTAGGATGTTTAATGTTAACTTAATGTTAACGATGATTTTACTCTTCGATCTGGTGTGTGGATTAACGCTAAAATTCAACATGGTGCTTATAACGTTACTGATCTTAATACCGCAATAAAATCATTAATAATCGAAAATGGCGCGGCTGATGATAATTTTTCATTGGAGCCGAATTACAGCACGCTTCTTGCAAAAATAACATTAAAAGGTAATATGTTAATCGATTTCAACAAAGCAACAAGCATTGAATCTCTGCTTGGTTTTAATAAACAAAAATACGGCTCTACTGTTGCCGCATCTATTTCATACGAAAGTGAAAAACCAATAAACATTACTGAGGTTAATACGATTTATATCAACTGTTCGATCGCAGAAGGATCATATTCATGAAAAGGCGCAAGAGGACAGTCGATCTACAGTTTCTCACCCGATGTTCCACCAGTTTTTTTTTTAATTCAAATTAGTCCTAGACAAATATTTTTTTTTATCCGCTTAACATCGAGCAACAGACTACAACAATAACAAATGACGTTGACAGATCAGTCTAAAAGGTAACTTGATCTTAATAAGGAGGTTGTTACATACTACATGAATTTGAGGTCATCACGTTAACGTGATACCAAAATTAAAAAAATTATCTAAATGAAAACAATAATGCAAGATAGAAAAATTTATCGAAAAAAAGTAATCGGTGGAAATATTTTTGGCAGTATTTTTTCGAAAATAGTGGAACACGGACCAGGCCTTGCCACTAAACTCGCTCCAGTTGCCATAGACGCAACAAAATCTTTTGCAACAGGTGCAGTATCAGATGATGGTGTTGTGGTTGGTCTGTAGATAGATGAGAAAATAAAAGGTGGACCGGCTAGCGGTCTGCCGCCATCACAAGCAGAAATAAAGCAGGTCATTACCGAAATAGTCCCAACACCAGAAAGAGCTAGGGCGATGATAAAAACAACAACAAAATTATTATCACCTCGCGGTGAGGAAATTGTCGGAAAACTAACAACAATTTCCAAACCTAAGCTTGACATACCGCGTTTTTAGTGGAATAATAATCGTTGACGCTCTACCAAATATACCGCGGAATAATAATCAGTATCGTTTATATCCATTGTTGAATAAATGCTTGCATTTGATCATCAAATATATCGCTGTAATAGTTCTGAAATTTTGTCTAAAGTAAAACAATAATGACAACAACTAAAACTTATCTTGATCTTAATGAGACGCAACTGATCGACGAATCAACTACAGAATTAGAGTATGTCGAGTATATTGATGATAACTCAAATGACATGAACACAGCAGGACAACAAACAATAAGTACAAGGGACGAAGACATCTATCTGTTACCACACAAAGCTTTTATTGAAGTACGAGGACTGTTGCAGGACGCTGCTGGTGCGCCTTTTGCATCCGCCAAAGAAATCGCATTGCTGAACAATGGTTGATGTCTGTTTCGTAGTGTACGATATCAACTTGCCAGTCAAACAATAGAAGACATCACAGAACACTTGCCTGTAACAAGCACAATAATCAATATTCTTTCATTTAGCGAAGATTACTCAAGATCAACAGCTTTGGTTTAAGGACACCGGAAAAGGTGGTGCTGTTTCAAACGAGTTTAAAACAGGGAATGAAGCTGAAGCTGGTGTTGGTAACGGTCTTATTTTAACACCTGCTGGGAATGTGCTAACCCTGCTGTACAACACACAGATGCCGCATTAACAGCTGATGCTTCTGGTGGTGCTATTGTTGCTGCTGTAATAAGAGCTGCTTTGGCTAATGCTAGAAGAAGAAACTACAACGAGGGATATACTACACGCAGAGCCTTTACTAGTGATGGCGCACAGGTTACGATGTTTTTACCAATTGGTTCAGTCTTTGGTTTTTGCCGCAACGTTAATAAGGTTTTTAGAAGCATCAAGCACACAGTAATCCTAAACAGATCCGATAATAATAACATTGTTTTTATGGAAGGAGGAGCGGACGGACAGTTTAAGATGAATCATCTGTCAATGTGGATGCCAAAGGTTGTGAAGCCTATAACAAGAAACTTGATCTCAAGGAATCTTTAGCGTCGTTTACAAGACAAATTTATTTTGAGCAAAATAAGGTTTATAGACAGGCAATACCAAATACCGGAAGCTACACCTGGCGAGTAACAACAGCACCATCAGAGCAACTGCCACGGCACATATTTGTTGCATTTCAAACAGCAGCACGAGCTAACGGTGACCAAACAACAAACAAAAGAGTATTTGATAATTTAAGTCTTCCTCGAATAGTTACCAGAATAAACTCACGGCAGTATCCCGAACGAGAGCTGTTCTGTAATTTTACTCCTGGAAACAACACACATGTGTCACGTGCTTACCTATCATTGGTGGAGGCTATGCAAAAATACCAAGACACCGACAATGATAATCAAATATCAATCGAAGAGTTTAGAAGACTTTGCCCTATATTTCGCTTTGATGTTAGCAAGCACAGCGAACGACTGGTGGGTAGCCCAGTTGACACTGAGATTAGTTGGACATTTGAAGCAGCGCCTGGTGCTGGCTATTTCACTTATGCGCTTGTAACATCTGACAGGTATCTCACACTTGATGCTATTAAAGGCCGCATGATGATTATGGTGTAATTGCGCGCAATCACTAAAAGGTGAAGAAATAAATGTCGTATATTTCATAAGAAATAGTTGGAAAACTATATCACCAAAAGGCGACTGGACTATGGAATCCTCTTGAACGGCAATAACAATATTTCAACCAAAACTTAGCATACCACGAGTTCAAATATAATTTTGTCTAAACTTACTCAACCAAACTTAACATTGCGTTCGATCACCAATGATCACTTGGCGCGATCACATATAATTTTGTCTAAACTAAAAAATAATGTCGTACATTTCACTTGAAATAAACTTATCTGACGGACAAATACAAAATTTAGCAGCAGCGGTAGCTAAACGTGAGGCAGTTTCATTAAAAATTGAGCTTGGGAAGGGTTCCTCGAAGCAGGCTTCCTCACACCAAGCAAAATTAATGCTAACAAAAACACAGCAAACTAAACTTAATAAGGGCAGGCCATTTGTGCTTAATCTTTCTAAGGCGCAGATTACAGCTATAGCACAGTCTGGCGGATAATTTTGTCCGGCAATAGCAACGCTAATAAAAACATTAGCCCCCAAAATAATGCCAGTGCTCGGTACATTGGATATCGCAGCAGCACGTGGTGAGATCTCTGATGCAACAAAGAAAGCTGTGTCTGAAGACGGAGTCTCCTGCGACGGAATTACCAGAGACGGCGTTAAAACAGGTGGTGGAATTACCAGAGAGGGGATTAAAACAGGTGGCGGAATCAAGCAAACGATATAAAATAGAGGCGGAACAATATGAAAATTTTGTCAAAAGTTGTTTAATAATGCCACCAAAAAAGCGAGCAACAAAAAAACGAGCAGCACCAAAACAAATGACAGATAAGCAGATGCAAGACGGATTTATTGGACCGCTGTTAGCGGGAATAGCAGGCAGCCTGTTGCCAAATCTTCTTGGGATAGGTAGAGAACTAACATTACCAGGTACCAGGCGCAAGTGAATCCGATGAGCAAAGATCATAGACCTGGCAGGAAATCTGCCACACCATTAAACAATTTTGAAATAATGGACAAACTAAATAACGTTAAAAATTTTGTTGGTGTCTTTTCAAAAGATCATTTGCCAACAGTTTGTGTATAGAAAACGTGCTGTGTTATTAATATCCAAGATTTCAACGACGGCAATGGAACACACTGGGCTGCACTTTACGACAGCAACAATTTTGTTTCGTTGGGGCTTCCACCCCATCTGATACTGTAAAAGCGCATGTGGAGTGCAAACTCCCTAATAAAAAATAAACTATTCTTCAAATCAGATTCAAACAATAGGGACATCAGCATGTGGATATTTTTGTGTAATGTTTATTAAACAAATGTCAAAAGGAACATCGTTTTTTGATTTTATAATGCAGTTTGATCCTTTGCCAAGTAGTAACACTGACGATATTGCCTTCGTGGGGGCTATGTAAGTATAAACAATGTTAACATATTGTTTGAAGTGCAGCACCAGAACCTGATGATGATATTTTGTGTGAAGCGTAGTATAAACAACATACTGCTTAAAGTGAAAAACAAGAACTAACAACCTCGATGAGGAAGTTGTAACAACAAAGAACAACAGATTGAGGATAAAGATCATTTGCGATGTTTGTGGGAAAAAGAAAAGCATATTTGTGAAGAAACCAGCACAAAGTAATTTGCATGTGGTTGCAGCAGAAGATGTTGAAAATGTTGGAAAAGCATTAGAAAAGATTGTCCTTGTTCGTCCAGATTCACCATGTTGATAAAAAATGTATAACCCAAAATTATAAACAATAATGCAACATTGTAAATGTGATGAAGATCGTCATCATTGTATGGAAGGAAATAAAACATTAACGTACTGCAAACGATGTAATGTAAATAAAACGTGACAAATAAATATAACTCGAAAACTTGACCTATAACAGCCTGCCTAAAGATCAAACAAAATAGAACACAACAACATCTTAAAAGAAAAACAATAACAACTTTAAAACAACTCAAAGGATCTTAGGGGCAAAGGTCACTAAGGATTTGCAACTTGTTTAGGAGATAAAGGTAGGGAACCCGCCCAACAGGTAATATCTGAAGGGAGGGGAGTACTAACCCGGAAACCCTAAGCTCAGGAAAACTTGGAAAACTAGGAAAACAACAGAAAGAAGAACCTCATTCGAATTTGTTTTTTCTTTTTTTTTTCAAAATTAAAATAATAAAGCCTTTTGATATTTGGAAAGTTAACGAGGGGTCATCTCTAAAGCTCTAATCAGCTATATATGCTGGGACGGACTTAGAGGTGACCACAAATAATAAAAGGGAAGAGACAAAAAAAAAATCAGAGAGAGAGAGAGGATGGATTATCGAAGTAATGGAATTCGTTACCCAAAACGTTATTCTGACATTCGGTACATTTTCTTTCATCATATGGATTTTATTACATCGACTAATTTCAACATGTAATTTGTAGATTGACGTCCTAAATGTTAAAATAGGTAAGCACAATTTTGTATTCAATATTCTTCATATTTGAATACCTGTTTTATAAAATTTTAAATTTTTTCCTTTGGATGATTTTTTTTTCTAAAACAGATAACAAATCTTGTTTGTGTTGATCTAAGACGACGATTTTAATAAAAGTCCTAGTACCTTCCTTCCTCATAAAACTATGAGAGAACCTTTTCAAATGTTTTGCAATTGAACCTTTGCAAATAAACACAAATTTTTTTGATTAAAATCAAAAGAACTGTAACAAATTTATATATATATATATATATATATATATATATATATATATATATATATATATATATATATATATATATATATATATATATATATATATATATATATATATATATAATAATTGTTTACTTCTAAAATATGAGCAGCAATAAACATGGAAAATTGCCATAAATATACCCATTGTAATTATATGACACACATATACATTTGCATTTGGCAACTAATAATATATAGTGGGTGTAACGAACTGAAGGGCAGAATTTTGCGGAAATCATAGCACGTGGGCCGGACGTCTTACTAGGGGTTACATAATTTCGGATCTCTGAATTGGCTACAAAGGTATTTAATCCTTGTGCAGCGGGGCTATTGCCGAAGGACATATTCGGGCAGGATACCCCGTGGCGCGCCAAGAAGGTGTGAAGAAACCTGGACCCAGGCAGAAAGAAAATCAAACGATAGGCGTGTCGACTAATTAGAGATGATAGAAGCTAGATCTACCGGTGGGAGGGGCTAACCCTTTAGGTAGGAAAATGCGTCATCCTTATTCGTGAACGCATAGAGAAACATCAGTGAGCTGCTAATTCTCCAAGAGTAGAGACGTATTGTCTGGAGTAGAGCGGAAGTATGTGAGGAGGGAATTCTAGCTAAAAGCCACTCCGAGACTTAACTCGTAAAAAGAAGAGAATTGAACTGGGTAAACAAGCGTCTAAAAGGAAGCTCCCAGGGGTTCCCGTGAGAGTCGGCGCTGAGAGATTCCCAGGGTGTACGCAGTGTCGACACCGAGAGAAAGGTCGAAGGAAGCCGAGTAGACTTCCAGGGTGTACACAAGAGGCACGGGGTGTAGAAGGAGGAAGAGGATGGAAGGAAGACAAATTAGAGCAGATGAGTACTTGGGACAACTCACTGAACAGAGACTCTCTCACAACAGGACAGTAATTTATATATGACGAATTAAAGTGTAAAGGGCATTTGGACAACCCGGCCCATTATTGTATTATGATATACTGAACTGAAGATTTATGTCCATGAAATTCTTGCATTGATTCGTATATTTGATAAAATTGTTATATATTCAACCTTGAGTTGTTATATGTATTTAGAGAGTCGGAATTGCTGACTGGGGGCTCGTGAGTCATTACATTTTAATGCACACTTTCTGCAGTATTATTTATGATACCGTAGTGGATCTGCAGTATTATTTATAATAAGGTAGCGGGGTTGTGACATAAGTGGGCGCTTCGCCCGGGATATGAAATAGACATATATTTTCTTTACGAACAAGGAATTTTTATCAGATAAGTACTATTGTTAAATTGCAAAGTGAGAGACTCTATCTGTTCTTTGTATGTTGTATTTTCACATGTGCATGGATATTACCTTATCATTTACCTAGAGTATTATTGGAACAAACATTGGGCCAGATATCTCTTACCTGAGGCAAGTTAGTATCTTTGGAAGCTGGTAAATATTTCGTTTGTCAGGGATTTATAGCTTCTCGTCAACTCTGTAGAAATCGAGACAAGGTATCATTTATACATAGCATTACGTTAGAATGGCGACGGAATGACAGATGATTAGGGAATATCTTGCCATAGGCCAGGAGGATTTAGGCTACGATGGGGACCGACTCGCGGAGTTCGTGGAAAACCGAATCAAGGAATGGAAAGCAGAAAGGGAAGCGGAACGGCGAGCGGTCGAAGCAGGTAGAGAAGCGGAACGGCGAGTAGTCGAAGCAGAAAGAGAAGCGGAACGGCGAGCGGTCGAAGCAGAAAGGGAAGCGGAAAAGAAAGCGCAAATGGAACTGGCTAGGATTGAAGCTGCTTCCAGAGAGAAAGAAAGAGAGCTCGTCAACGCTCTCGAGATGGAGAGGTTGCGGATTGAGGCCAGGTCTGCGGGTAGAGAGGACTCAAGTTCAAACCCTGAAGGCAACGTACGGCAGATCGCTGACCACCGTATTGTCCAACTTAACATGCCGCGGTTCAATGAGCGAGAGGAATTGATCGACGATTTTCTGATGCAGTTTGAGAAACTTGCGGGCGCGCACAAAATTTCCGAAACGAACTGGGCGATAAACGTCTCTGCATTTCTACAAGGAGCTGCTAGGGAAGTTTTCCACAACCTAGCAATGGATCAAGCAGATGACTACGACGCGCTGAAAAAAGCACTTCTTTGCCATTATCAGCTGACCGCCGAGACGTATCGGAAACTTTTTCGTGAGTCCAC
Organism: Margaritifera margaritifera; assembly: GCA_029931535.1. NCBI lineage: Eukaryota > Metazoa > Mollusca > Bivalvia > Unionida > Margaritiferidae > Margaritifera > Margaritifera margaritifera. The sequence goes on along the minus strand of JAQPZY010001639.1, from coordinate 2,851,584 downwards.
GAAAAAGCCGACCGAAACCCACTCTCAGTTTCACACACGCGTTCGCGTGTTGTTTGAGAAGTGGAAGAAGATGTCCGAGGTGGAGCGAACGTACGAAGGCTTGCGTGAGCCGATTCTTAAGGAAAACGTCTTGAGTACGTACTGACGGGAGTTAGCAGTGTTCCTGGGAGAGAGAGAGAGAGAGAGAGAGAGAGAGAGAGAGAGAGAGAGAGAGAGAGAGAGAGAGAGAGAGAGAGAGAGAGAGAGCCCAAGACTCTAGAGAAAATATGAAGCATGGCCGAGAGATATGAGCAAGCGCACTCGCGGACTGGGATCTCCGGAAGTACATCAAGACTCCGTCCCGCTGAGTCGCACCGTGTAGTTGAGGGAGAACCAGCCAGACATAACTGTCGTGCGGAAGGGGAAGTCGGGGGTGGACCTACGGGGAAAGAGTCTTCCCACAAACCCAAACGGACTCAAACCGCGGAGAAGGGGTTTGCAGGACGGCGAGAACCGCCGGTGTGCTACCACTGCAAACGACCAGGACATTTTGTCAGGGACTGTCTTAAGAGCAGGCAGGCCCAGGTTAATGCCGTTGCCAGGGAGGCACTTAGGGCCGAAAAAACCTGTAAGCCAGTCAACCTCGCGTCCGCCACCGTCAACGGCGAAGCCGCCACCATCTTGTACAACACGGGGTGCAGGTATCCAGCCCTTGACAAGAAGTACGTGAAGCCGGAAGACTATACAGGGAAGGTAATTGAAGTGCAGTACGCCAATAGCACGCGTGACTCGTCGCCAGTTGCCATCATTGACCTCGACTCGTCGTACGTCAAAGGGAAAATTAAATCCGCGTGTTTGTCTGGATTGTCGCATGAAGTCATATTGGGTTGTCGCTATGTGCTACCACAGTCAAACCCAGAGACCTGTACACCAATACCGGTGAGTATTGTGGATACCAGGTCCAAGGTCCGTCGTGCAAAGTCGACGCCGATTGAAGCTACTTCGTCGTCGGTTGGTAACTTGTTACCAGCCGAGCTGAAGGAACTGCAGCATGAAGACGCAACTCTGGCGCAGTTGCGGAAACACGCTGAGGAGGGAACGGAGAAGAGAACTCCAAGTGCCGAAGTAAAGTTTGTCTACAAAAAAGGCATCTTGTACCGCCACGCCAAAAAGGGTCACGAGCACTTCAAGCATGTTGTCGTACATAAGGCGAAGCGAGAGGAAGTTTTGAAGCTCGCGCATGAAAGTCTCTTGGGGGGACACATGGGAATTGCCAAGACGCGTGACCGTCTTGTCAAAGGATTTTACTGGCCGGGGATCCAGGGAGATGTTAGGCGGTTTTGTCTTTCGTGCGACAAGTGTCAGAGGATGGCGCCGAAAACAGATCAGCGGCCCGTTCCTCTGGGAAGATCACCTATCATCGATGAACCATTCCGCCGTGTCGCGATGGACTTGATCGGACCGATAAAACCCGCGTCAGCACACGTAAATCGTTATATTTTGACCGTCATCGATTACGCTACACGCTACCCGGAAGCTGTCACGTTGCGTAATATCAACTCGGAAACTGTAGCTGAGGCTCTACTTGGGATTTGGTCACGAGTCGGAGTACCCGAGGAAATTCTGATCGATCAAGGAACGCAGTTTATGAGTCACGTGATGGGTTAGGTGAATCGCCTGATGTCGATTAAACATTTCACTACCACGCCGTATCATCCCCAGTGCAACGGATTGGTCGAACGCTTCAACGGGACGCTGAAACACACCCTTAAGAAGTTGTGTAAAGGCCGTCCTAAGGATTGGGATCGTTACATTCCCGCCATGCTATTTGCATATCGGGAGGTACCACAGGCTAGTTTGGGATTTTCCCCTTTGGAGCTCCTATATGGGAGAACGGTACGAGGTCCCATAGCCGTGCTGAGACAGTTGTGGACCGATGACTACGCTGTTGAAGCGGCACGCACTACCTACGAGTACGTTGCCGACCTTCGTAACAAACTAGGGGAAGTTTGTACGTTGGCGCTGGAAAACCTCAAGCAGGCGAAGTCTCGTCAAGCGATGTACTACGACAAGCGAGCTAAACCACGCCAATACGAGGTTGGAGACAAGGTGTTGTTGCTATTGCCACAGGAACACAATAAACTGCAAGTCTCGTGGTGAGGACCGTACGTCGTCACCGAGAAGGTTGGGGGTCAAACCTACCATATTCGACTCCCGAACAAAGAGAAACTGTACCACGCAAATCTGTTGAAAAGGAACCGGGAACGAGAGTCAACTGCCGATTTCGTCGTTGCCACGATCGTCACCGAGGAAAACGAAGGCGACACGGAAGGCGCTAACACTGTTCCGAACTGTCCGCTTACGAAGGCAGAGACAGTCTCGGACGTGAAGTGCGACCCTACATTGACTAGGGAGCAGCATGACTTGGTCGAGACGCTACTGGCAGGATATGCTGATGTATTAACGGAACTACCAGGGAGAACGTCACTTGTCGAATTCAGTTTGAAGTTGGTAGACGACAAACCGATTCAACGCAAACCTTATCCTTTACCCCACGCGAAGTTGGAAGTGGAAAGGAGGGAAGTTTAAGAAATGGTTGCTCTGGGAGTAATCGAACTCGCAGACTCTCCATACAGTTCCCCAGTTGTACTGGTACAGAAGAAAGATGGCACCCATTGTTTCTGTGTGGACTATCGTAAGTTAAACCAGGTGACGGAGTTCCAGGTTTAAATGCTACCGGACCCGGAGCATATTTTCGCTTCCGTGTCTAAGGCGAAATATTTTTCCAAGATGGATTTGTCAAAGGGTTATTGGCAGATCCCTGTGAGGGAAGAGGATAGGTCGAAACTCACTTTTGCAACCCCGGATGGAACCTATCAATGGTTGGCCATGCCTTTTGGGGTCCAGAACGCGCCGAGCGTCTTTACGAGAATGATGAGAAAGTTATTGGAATCCTTGCGCGATAGGGGCGTATCCAACTTTATGGACGATCTTCCGCTAGCTACAGAAACGTGAAGTGAGCACCTATCTCTGTTAGCAGATGTTTTAGAGCGATTACGTCAAACTGGATTGACGGCTCGTCCATCTAAGTGCCACATCGGATTCCGCACGTTAGACTATTTGGGACATACGCTAAGCCAGGGCACACTGTCACCAGAGAACTCTAAGGTGGAACAACTGCGAAACGCCGCGCGTCCCACTACTAAGACCGAAGTACTGTCGTTCCTAGGCTTAGCTGCTTACTACCGGAAGTATGTGGCGAGTTTCAGCGCGATTGCGGGACCGTTGTCCGATTTGACCAAGAAGAGGGCTCCGAATAAGGTTGTCTGGACCGATGCGTGTGAGCATGCCTTCCAAACCTTGAAGGATAGACTGACATCCGACGCTGTTGCCCGTTTACCGGACTTGACCAAAGAATTGCTTCTTCTCACGGACGCGTGCGATACTGGTGTTGGCGCATTGTTGCTGCAAGAAGACGATGGGACTCTTTTTCCCGTCGCGTATGGCAATCGGAAACTGTCCGCAGCCGAGAAGAACTACTCCGTATCGGAGAAGGAATGTCTCGGAATCGTGTTCGGCATATCACGGTTCGAGCGGTATTTGTACGGACGGAAGTTCATTTTGGAGACAGACCATCAGCCACTTGCTTACCTAGCACAGTCGAAACTCTCGAATGGACGCCTGATGAGGTGGTCACTGTTCCTGCAACAATATCGGATGCAGATAAGGTACATCAAAGGCGCCGAGAACGTTGGAGCAGATTTTATGAGTCGGACTGCCGTCCTCGTTAACGTGAATCACTAGCATTATTGAGAGTTGCAAACTTCTTTGTTCAGGTAAGTAGTTAGCGTGTAGTCTCGTTAGTTGATTTTGTTATATATCACGTATATATCCATATTTCGGAGCAAAATTCTGTGAATAAAATCCCGATTTTATTCTTAAGCGTGGGGGTGTAACGAACTGAAGGGCGAATTTTGCGGAAATCATAGCACGTGGGCCGGACGTCTTACTAGGGGTTACATAATTTCGGATCTCTGAATTGGCTTCAGAGGTATTTAATCCTTGTGCAGCGGGGCTATTGCCGAAGGACATATTCGGGCCGGATACCCCGTGGCGCGCCAAGAAGGTGTGAAGAAACCTGGACCCAAGCAGAAAGAAAATCAAACGATAGGCGTGTCGACTAATTAGAGATGATAGAAGCTAGATCTACCGGTGGGAGGGGCTAACCCTTTAGGTAGGAAAATGCGTCATCCTTATTCGTGAACGCACAGAGAAACATCAGCGAGCTGCTAATTCTCCAAGAGTAGAGACGTATTGTCTGAAGTAGAGCGGAAGTATATGAGGAGGGAATTCTAACTAAAAGCCGCTCCGAGACTTAACTCGTAAAAAGAAGGGAATTGAACTGGGTAAACAAGCTTCTAAAAGGAAACTCCCAGGGTGCCCGTGAGAGTCGGCGCTGAGAGATTCCCAGGGTGTACGCAGTGACGACATCGAGAGAAAGGTCGAAGGAAGCCGAGTAGACTTCCAGGGTGTACACAAGAGGCACGGTGTATAGAAGGAGAAAAGGAAGGAAGACAAATTAGAACAGATGAGTACTTGGGAGTATCCGGCCCGAATATGTCCTTCGGCAATAGCCCCGCTGCACAAGGATTAAATACCTTTGAAGCCAATTCAGAGATCCGAAATTATGTAACTCCTAGTAAGACGTCCGGCCCACATGCTATGATTTCCGCAAAATTCTGCCCTTCAGTTCGTTACAGTGGGATTTTGTCAATCTTTCTTATGAAAGACTCAGTTATAAGACAGAAAGATATAACATTAACTTATAGACCAAAAATATCACCATTTTGCAACCAGATACCAATAAAAAAAAAAAAAAAACCCCAACATTGAAAAACATCTACTTAATCAAGTTTGATTCAATTAATACATTTATTTAAAAATCAATCAACGGTACCATTATTAGTATTTATTTAATTTAATGGTGTTAACATTACAAACACAAGACATAAATGCCTATGAGAAAATCTTGTTTTCTTATTTATTATACTATACACTTTTGCACAATACATACATTTACATATTTTTAACTAGATAAATTACACATTCGCATTCTCTTTTGCTTAAATGTACACGAACTCTTTATATATCGTCTATATTGAAGTACAGTGGGCCGAAGCGACCCACATTTGTGAGCCGAATCGACCAGGTTGACATAGTGGGCCGAAAGAACCGGACCGAATCGACCCAGGACGAGCTGGTTTCGGGTCGAAATGATCTGTACACTTTCGATCACATGCAAGAAAATAAAATTTCGACTAGCATCGGAAAGAGACGAGGATATTCCGAATGCGGCATGGATGTCAAACAGCGTTTATTTTTCGCTGTTGGTGCTTATAAAACTGTTTTAATAATGGGATCGTAACGACACATACGGGATGATACACTGACAGAGGAAAGAGATATAATGAGTGGTCGAGTAGGGAATCTGAGCCCTCAGCAGGCTGAGGCACTTGAAAAGGTCTGGCACTTTTGAAGCTTAAAGTACAAAAATAGCTGACACACGCCCCTAGTCACGCTGTCTGAAACTTATTTACTTACATCCCTGTTTATTCTCCTCTTTCTCTTCTTCTTCCTTTTCCCAGACCGAGATCTTCTAAACGCGGAGAGGTTTAAAGATACAGAGGCAACAGGCAGATAAAATACAAAATAGTTTAAAGGTTTTATGTGCACTTTGAGCATCTAACGGCGCGTCTTTTTACTCCAATATCCCCTTGTAATCGTAAAAATTGTAAAATGGTCCAAAACATTATTGATTTTTGGACGTATTTTTGGAATGTATAAATAATGATTGTTAGAAGTATTAATAATGAAATAGAAATAAATTAATTTATCATCATACATGCATATATATATATATGTATATATATATATATATATATATATATATATATATATATATATATATATATATATATATATATATCTGTCTATTTAAATTTATCTAAAGACTCATAATAATAGTATTTCTGATAGACATATAATATTCCTAAAGAGTAACTAATATTTATATTTAATTTTAAAGTGTCTATAAATACTCAGAATAGTAGTATTTCGTATACACTATTAATCTTCTTAAATATTCACTAATATTCATGTTAGATTTTAAAGTTTATCTCCTAGGTTGTGCACGTTCATTCAAGCCACGTTTTCGTTTACCAGGCTTTGTCATGATACACTTGGCTTTATTCGGAACACTGAATATTCCATCACTGGAAAAGATTACATCTGGTTGTTTTGTTCTTTTTGTATTTTCCAGGAAATTGTTAAAATGTTTTTTTTTTTCATCATCTGCTTTTTTTCTCCATAGTACTTCGGCAGCTTGATACATGGCATAAGGTGATGTCAGCCTGAAATTTCTCAAGCCATATAAAGCACGCCTTATATCCTAAAACTAGATTTACAGTACTGAATAATTTTTCAATAAAATCTGGTGTCTGTTGGAGCTTCCAATTTACGGCCAATTTCATCACATTGTTGATCGATTTGGCGTTGTTATTGGTCAAACTGTTCCAATGATAGTGGTGGCAGTATTCTTCTCTCCAACTCAGCAATACATCGGAGGTGTTTTCCACCTCATTAAGATGCCTACAAATACACGTTTACATTTTTAACATATAAATAGGTATTTTACACAACTATCATATATATTATTTTATATAAATTTATGTTTAACTTTTGGTCTTTTATGCTTTGTACATTATTTATTTATTTATTTATTTATTTATTTATTCTCTATTGTTTTAATCTCCTAAAGGAAATTATATCTTAATTGGATTGTTTCTTTTTTATGCTTGTTTTGTGTTTCTGCTTTTGTTTTAATCTTCTAAAGAAAATTTTATTCTTATTTGTTTACCTCATTTGTATGTTTGCTTTGTATTTCTCATGTAAGTCATCAGAGTGTCTAATCTATTATATTTCATTAGATCAAAGGCTAAACAACTAGCTACTCAAAATTGTTAAAGTCAAGCTAAGGATGGCTATAAAAGCCAAAAACGTTTTGTGTTTAAGCAGATGTTGTTACAATGCGATCTTTTCAGACGTGCCTGCAAACAGAAAGTGCGGCTGAACTATCTTGAGAGATGGTGCTTTACACCGGTTAGAAGCAGGGTTACCCAATATATTCAAAAAGAATCTAAATTGTTGCACATGTAACTAAAACTCCAAATGCTGATGTTAGCTTTATTAATCTTTCGCATCAGTAACAAAATATCTTTTACTTGATTATTATTGCATTTTTTATATATTTTTTTCTTCTAAGTCAATCATATAACTCATTATAAAATTATGTATATTTTTACATGCACTGATAACCGTTACTTTATTTTTTCTTCTTTTTAAGTTTATTTTCTTTTATTTTTACTTTCAAGTAAATTACAAACGCATGGTATATATTAATATCATTAAAAAATCCATTTTACATTACGATATTTTGCAAGATTTATCTGGAAAGCTTTGGTAATTTATTTAAGTCGTGATCACGTTAAGGAAAGACAAAACAGAAACCAACAACAATATGGACATTTTCTATCAAAAACCAACAAAAGAGTGGTGAAATAACATCTTTTTAATTAAAATACAACCACAAACATCCAAAAATCACTTATGTTTTGGACCATTTTATAAATTTTTACGATTATTGGAGTATATTGGAGTAAAAAGAGGCTCCCAGCATCTATGCTAACCAAATAGATCTTCTGATCAGTTTAAGTAATTGATTTGTAAAGATCACTCTGCTTCTTTCTCATCCAATACTAAAGTCCTTTGACTTTGGACAATGCTAAAATTTAGATGTAAATTTATCTTCTGTCTTTAGGCTGGTGGCTTTGTTCAGGGTATGCATAAATTGATTTCTGCACTGTTCACTACTTCCCCAAGAAGTTGTGTCCACCATTTAATTATTTTAATAGAGAACCTATTATGTCTCCAATTAGTCCTGCAATTCTGTTTCTGGAGTTTCCAGTGGTGTTCACTAGTTATTGCATTTAATTTTTAAAAACAGCTCTGGCCTGACTTTATTGATTCCTCTCATTATCTTGAATGTTTAAATAAAATAATTTCTGCTTTCTGCCAATATTTCAGGGTTGAATTGCATTAGTGGAGATAAAGGCCAAAGCATTATATATGTATATAAACAGGGCTCGAAATTAATGCTAATCCACTATCCTGTGGTGAGTGATTTTGCTAACGGATCACTAAAACCCAGCCGACACTAATCTGTTGGAGCATTGAAAATTACTGCCAGTCACTATCATAACAGTTAAGAAGCGGTCGTGAGTTGGCATTTCCTTTAATGGTTAATTTATTTGTTTATTGTGTTAAGTGAGTACCTACCAACATCCTTGACGAGGTACAATAAGTGCTTGCAGTGCAAATGGACAGGTGTTAAACCACTCACCAAGTAAATTAAGGTGATGTAAAAACAGTCTTCGTGCATATAGATCTTGCCTGATGTACTGCCCATAGTGGCCAGTTTGAAAATCTAATTATTGCTGAAGAATATCTGAGACATTTTGACACTTATTTGTTCAAAAAGAAGAAATGGTCTTTTCTTGGATTCCTGGATATTTTATATGTCCCGGAGAGCATCAGTGTCTTCAAGAGACTCTTGTTCCATATATTTTGCCAAGTATATAGAACATGCCAATTATTCATTGCTTGCTCATTGGCTGTGAAGTCCTGGTTTACTTATGTATCATATGAAAGGTCTGGGATAAAATTAAGAAAGTGATTATTTTGTTATTTTTTTAGGCTTTTTAAGTGATTGAAAAAGAATTTTCAGTCAATTAGCTCTCTTACAATTCATGATTAGAATGATTTTTATTCCGCTGGTGTTTGGCATTATGGAGAGCTATTTGCATGTCTTTACAGCTAACATCTTACCAGTGTTGCTGGTGTTCATTTATTTTACAAGCAACTAATTCAAGGGATTTGTTTTCAGCATTTGTTAGAATGTCAGTGAGGAAGTTAGTGTGATTATTGATAACCATCTTGAAATAAAGGATATAAATATCCCATCCTTAGGGTACTAAGGTGGAACATTTTTTCTGCTATTTCCAGGGATGAGGTGGGCTGTGTCCCAGCTGCAACTGACCATACATCAGCATACAGGACTCTCTGTAGGTTTCTGAAATTGAAAGTCCTTAGCCATAATTTTCAAGCAAACTGAGAACCCAGTACAGCTCTCACAATATATAATTTTGAACTTCTGTCAGCTGAAAACTTTACATAAAAACCATTGTACTTCTTAAAAATTGGATATCACAAATATATATATATATATGAATACAGTTCTGCACTGCAACCGGTTCCATCATCAGCTGGGGATTCCCTTTCCTAGAGCGTTTTGGCGCTGACCCAAAACGTTCTCCTGGGGTGCGCCGACTGAGTTGATCAGACTCAGCCTGGAACCAATTAGTTTTTCCATGGCTTCTCTCTCCTGCCAAATCCAATGTGAGGCTTCCTCTGCCTGTTTGTCAACCTTGGTGACTAAATTCCTGCGGCTAGGTCATGTAATCCCAATAACTCCCAAGGCACGCCACAAGGTCTGTGCTGCAAAGCCTCGATATCCTATTTCCATCAGTAGATTCCAGTCCTTCCATCCATTCTGCTGGCACTCATGGATGAGTGGCTGATACTTAGCTAATTTCCTCTTATGGGCCCCCTCCATGATAGCTTCCCATGGCACTGTCATTTCCAACAAAATCACCTGCTTAGTACCTCCTGACGACGGTACAATATCGAGTTTGAAGTTGGTGTTACAGATGTCTCTTGGGAACTTCAGCTGTCCTTTTACATCTGCCTGCATTTCCCAATCCTGCGCTGTTGTCAAGATGCCTCTTGCTCCAGTCTTTTGCCTTTGTGTCTCACCGCTTCTCACAAAGCTGATGAAGTTGGGACCACTTTTCACTTGGCGTTTCTTTCTCCTGGCTATAACCATACTGGCAGCAGTGTCAGCAAGCACTTGGTCATAGCGCCAACGATAATGACCATCTGTCAGAGTTACAATGCAGGATGACAACACGTTCTCTAAATTTGCAAGTCTCCCACAAAGTTTACAGTTTGGGTCATCAGTTAATCCCCATGTCTTGAGGTTTGTTGGTGTAGGGAGAACATCATACACTGAGCGTAAGAGGAAGCTGATTTTGTGGGCATCAACTCTCCACATGTCACTCCAAGACAGTTTCCTGGACCTCGCAGCTTCCCAGCATAGTCAACCTCCCTGCTTCCTCATGCTGAGAGCTTTAACTTGCTTGTCTTCCACTTCTGCAAGACTTACTTCTTTCTGGACCATGGCACGCTTCTCTTTGGTGCTTGCTGCTTGCCACGTAGGTCTTTTCAGACTTCCGAGACCCATCCTTTCTGTTGCTTCTTTGCCTACCATGTCACTGTGTCTCGGTCTGGATTCAGCCTCTTCAGCTTCCTTTGCTGCTGCCCACTTTCTACCTGTCCATACCTCCACTGCTGCTTCTCTTGTCTTCTCATCTGCACTATCTTAAAACATCATCACCTTCCTGGCCTTGGTCACCTTGAACTCCTCTGTCACTGATGATAGTGGTGCATGTAACTGAAGCTTGCTGCCGGTACTGTACAAGCCAATACTACTGAAGCTCATTGGAACTCCCATCCATCATCACATATATGTATTGCACATTCTCTCAACTGCTTCTACAGCTGTCAATGGGACTTGGTATACTAGAAGTGGCCAAAGGATTCTTGGTAGAATACCATCCTGGTAACACCAGGCCTTGTACTTCCCAGGTAACCCACTCTTGTCTGTGGATTTCATCCAGTCTTTGGCTTGTTGCTTCATCTCTGCCACACTCTCATTGTCATTAATGGAGTCCTTAATCCACTTGCCGAGGCTCTTAACTGGTTGCTTACTCAGTGTTGGTATTACTTCCTCTCCTATTTTGAACCTGTATTTATCTTGAACCTTCCCTTTCTTCAGGACCAGACTTCTTGACTTAGATGACTTAAACTTCATCCTGGCCCAGTTTATCAGGTCGCCAAGATCTTCTAACATTCACCTACCTTCTGGTACTGACTTGGATGTAATTTTCATGTCATCCATGAAAGCCCTTGTAGGAGACTGCCAAACTCCAGATGACATAATTGGTCCTCGGCTCATCTCTGCTGACTTCACAAGGAGATTCATTGAAGCTGAAAATAGTACTATTTAAATGATACATCCAGTTCTGATGCCAAATTCTAATCTCTGCCATGCTGTTGTGTATTCTGACACAGTGAGGCGCATTTTGAAGTTATCAAGGTAGTGTTGAAGCATGTCCCTGAACTTCTCTGGTACATGATACTTTTCTAGAGTCAGGTTCACCAACTTGTGTGGAATGCTGCCATATGCGTTGGCGAGGTCTAACCACAACACTGTCAGATTGCCTTTGTTTTTCCTTGGCATCCTGGATGATCTTAGTTAAGACACTTGTGTGCTCAAGGCCACCAGGTACTCCTGGAACTCCACCTTTCTGAACTGAAGTATCGATGTAATTGTTCTCCAGCAAGTATTTCATCAGATGCCGGGCAAGGATGGCTAGGCATATCTTCCCTTCCAGATTTAGAATGGACATTGTCCTGAATTACATGATTCCTGATGAATTCTCTTCTTCGGAATAAAGCAGCCCTCTGCAAGCAGCCAACTCTCTGTTAACTTGCCTCTTCTCCATGTGACCTTTATTAGCTTCCAAAGTCTTCTGGTTAGTCTTGGACAGTATTTGTAGACGTTATAAGGAACACCATTTGGTCCAGGAGCTGATACTGCCCTTGCATATTTTATAATGTCCTTCACTTCGTCCAGTCTTGGTTCTGAACTGTCAATTGGAACTGCTGGTTCTTCTGGGTTTATACGTTTGGGCTGATTTCCGAGGTCTTTCTCTCTGTCTGGATCACTGTGAGTTTTTCTCAAGTGTTCTTCTACCTCCTCATTCAAACATTCAGGTCTCTCTGATCTTTTGTCTCCTAGCAGCTTTTTGACGAATCCAAAATGGATTGGCAGTGAAGTGTGCTCTCTTCTGCATACACTCTCTTCTGTTCTTTCTCATGATCTCTGCTCTTCTCAGTGTCTTCAGCCTTTCATGTAGGTTATCTCTGAGGTCACTCAGCCCCTTTTTCTCTTCATCCACTGCATTGGGATTCCTTTTTGTCAGCCTCCGCAGCTCTGCTCTTATGTTTGCAATCTCCCGAAGTATGTGGTTTTCTTTTGGCAATGTATTGCTCTGCTTCTTTTCTTTTATTCCAAACCAATCTTTTCCCATACTGTAGCTGATGGTAGCCATTGCTTCTACCTTTCTGTCAACACTTCCTGCCCATATTACTTCATTAGTTTGTCTATATCCTCATCAAACTGTCTCCATGCTGTTTTGTTGGAACTCACATGCCATTTCACTCTTAGTTTCTGTTGACTAACACTCTTGTTTACCATTGTAGCCCTTCTCTGGGTATCCAACTCCAGTCTCCAGCTCAAATTCACCGAAACATTTATATTCTCAATCCTGTTGCTGAACTAGTTTTCATCCTCTAACACTTGGAGGTGCTGGACACTTTGGTGTGTATCCTGGTCCATCTCCTCCTCCATCTCACCAGGTTGCCCTATGCGTTGTACTAGATTCAGGATCGGAGGACAGTCCATTTTGGTATGGTGAATTTTAAGCCCTCTCTCATTTTTACATGTTTTGCAACAACTGCAGACTTTGGATGTGTCCGTATTCTGGTTTGTTGTCCATTGATCAGGTATGTTTGTATCTGTGGTCTGCCCGTTTGGTCAATCATCCTCCTCCACTCTCACACAACCTTGGGGGTATCTCACAATATATCTATCCATAGCGAAGTTGTAGGTTTCTCCTTCACATGAGTTGTACTCTGGCTTGCTAGGCCACCTGTTCACCGGACTTTCCAGATTGTCAGCAGTCTCTCCTTGCTGTCACCATTCTTTTCATGGTTGCCAATTAGTCTTTCCTAATAGTCACTGGGGTCTCCAGATATGGCAATATATGAATACAGTTCTGCACTGCAGTTGGTTCCATCATCAGGTGGGGATCCCCTTTCCTAGAGCGTTCTGGCGCTGACCCACAACACTCTCCAGGTGTGCGCCAACTGAATTGATCAGACTCTGCCTGGAACCGATTAGCTTTTCATCGCTCCTCTCTCTTCCGCCAAATCCAATGCGAGGCTTCCTTTGCCTGTTTGCATTAAAACCATTGTACTTTTTAATTTGGACATCACCAGAACATATTTTTACAATATCAGCCTTTCATTCTAATTAGCCTATCATGTATTAAATGTCAGATACTGTACTCCTCACAGGCTGTAGCACACCTGAAATTACCCATGTCTAATGAACCACTATTGTAATCAGTCTATGTCAGAATTGTTTTCTGTAACAGAACACAGGACTTCCAACATTACCTTTGCTCCAGCAGATTAGTGACTTAATCTCTGTAAACACACCTTGCTGATCATGAAGGTACATGTAAGACATGCTGTTACTAATCCCGTCTGTGATCTGATGCAGTCCAAGTGTCAGTGGCCCTCATTAAGCTCATCTTCTGTATTAGTCATGCAAAACTAGCAACAGAAGTGCTCCAGTGCAACCCAGTGTTCATTATTCAATCACCAGAGGGAAAGTAATTGTCACTGATAGATGCTCATTTGCAAATATGCATACTAATAAGGTTCATTAGAACAATTGATATGGCTAGAAAGCCATTGAGCCTTTAAAGATTATGCATCAAGGAAACATCATTGACTTTGCAAAATATGCCAAGAATGATCAGGTCTCAATCAACATAAAATCATGGAATACTAGAAGCATCATGAAATAGTAGAAGCAGAAGTAGCCTATCAACCCTCTTTTCCCCAAACACACACTCACACACACACACACACACACATACACACACACAGACACACACACACACACACACAGACAGAGTCACTTGTATACACATAAACCTTTCATCTTTATTTCCTCTTTCAGTTTTGGGAAAATGTAAAGGACCTGTTGAAGCCTGAACATGATGACTACTATCTTCTCAGATGGTTGAGAGGTATGTACAACGTGTGTTCCAAAATAATATATACTAAAACAGAGAGATTAGAAGTAGGAAAGAAGAAATAATAAAGCAGTAACAGTTTAATCTATGGGGTAGACACAGAGTTTGTTTTCCTATAGTTTTTATTAAAAAAATACATGTGAGGGTTCAGGGATTTTCCTATGTCAATTTTGGGACTGAGTTTGGGCCCCATTCCGATTCCCAATCCAGAAGTGGTCTATTTTCCCAAATTGTATTGGAAAATTTCCAGATTAGACAAAGAAAGGTAATACTTAAATGATATTCCTCAAGAAATACATGTAAAAACAGACAAAACTCACATTAGAAACAAAAATAAATACATGGGGACACCAGTAGTCTCTGTTTTCTTGTATTGAAAATTACCCAATAAACATGGTTCATACAGCCTTGAACAATCCTTGAATTTGAGGGGTTGCCTTAAAAGGTCCCTAAGTTTGTTGAAAAACTTCTTGAATTTTGCCCAGAACTCCTTGAATTTTCCTGAGGGAATACAAAATGTTAAAATCGAATAAAATATATCATTTTTTACATTAAGAATTTGTTATGTATGTATTACCCAAAAATGATAAATAAAAATGTAAAATGGGATTCAGTTTTGTGAATTAAAGGACACACTACACAGGTTTCTAACACAGTCCCTGAGATTATATATGTGAACCTGACATGCATGTGTAAATGCCTGGGAAAACTGCATGCACAATTTATGCCTGTGTAAAAAACGGGATATATCAAATCGTGGTATATGATTTATGGTGTTTTATAGAATCTGTTATTTAAACCCACCCCCATCTAGTTGGGCTAAGGGGCAGGAAGTTCAAACAGGGTTTAACGACAATGAATACCTAATAAAAAAAAGCTTTGGAAGGATGTGGCTTTACTGCAGATTTAGCAAATGTGCATTACAAAACATCTTTGATTCTGTGTTTCATTCATTGTGTTCCTTAGATTTATCAAAGGAGAAAATAGGTTACAGTGATCTACTTTTTGTATGCACAAATGATTTGTTGCACTGAAAAGCCATACAGACATGTTTGACTGTAGCTGATTGTAAGCCTAAAGTTGGTATGTATTGCCACTTCATTGCACATGTGCACATTAGGCCCTTTTTGAGGACATGTATGTTTTATGAAAACTTTGGTGAAGATACTGTGCATAAACTAAAATGTTTTCATTTCGACAAGAGGCAATAACAGTCTTATTTTTAGTTCTACTGGTCATAGACCAGAAGGGCTTATGGGATGGTCTGTTGTCCATTGTCCATCTGTCGTCCGTCCGTCTATTAGCACAAGTTTGTTATTGCTACTCCTCCTAAGCTACTTAGAGGATTGCCATAAAACTTTACACACACATTCATCCCATGGTCTGGTTGGTCCTAAATGAAAATGGTGCTGCTCGGACATCCAATATGGCCACTGCTGTGGCCATCTTGAAAATTTTGTTAATGATACTCCAGAATGGATGGCCATATCAACATGCGGTTTTCATTAAAAGACTTCTTATGATGTCTGGTTGATTATAAATGAAAATAGTGCTGATCTTATGTCCGATATGGCAACCAGAGCGGCCATCTAAAAAAATCTTCTTATTGCTACTCCTCCTGAATGGAAAGTCATATTGACATCGGGTTTTCAATAGAAGACTTATTATGATGTCTAGTGATATACAATATGGCCACCAGAGAGGTCATCTTGAAAATCTTGTTATTGCTACTCCTCCTGAATGGATGGTCATATCAACATAGGGATTTTGCTAAAAGACGTCTTATGATGTCTAGTTGGTCCTAAATGAAAATGGTGCTGATCATCATGATGTGCAATATGGGTACCACAGTGGCCAGCGTGAAAATATTGTTATCGCTATTTCGCCTGAAAGAAATGTAATATTGCCATGGGGTTCACCAGAAGTCAGACTTCTTATGTCTAGTTGGTCGTAAATAAAAATGGTGTTGATTTGATGTCCAGTTTTGCCACCACAGTGGCCATCTTGAAAATCTTGTTTTTGCTAATCCTCCTAAATGAAAAGTATTATTGCCATGGGGTTTTTGCCAAAGACTTCTTATGATATATAGTTGGTCCTAAATGAAAACGGTGGTGATCTGATGTTTGATATGGCTGCCACAGTGGCCATCTTGGAAATATTGTCATCACTACTCATCCTGAATGGATGGTTGTAAAAACATGTAATTTTTTACTAAAAAACTTATTATGATGTCTAGTTGGTCCTAATGGTGCCATTCAGACATTCAGTATGCCTGCCACAGTGGCCAGCTTGAAAATTTTTTTATCACTATTTCTCCTGAATGAATGGTCAAATCAGCATAGGGTTTTCACTGAAAGACTTCTTATGATGTCAAGTTGGTACTAAATAGAAATGGTGCCAATCTGATGTCGAATATGGCCACGATGGCATCCGTCTTGACAATCTTGTTATTGTTGCTCCTCCAAAATGGAAAGTCATATCAACATGGGGTTGCCACCAGGAGACTTCTAATGATGCCTTGTTAGTCCTAAATGAAAATGGTGCCAAGTTGACATCCAGCATGTCTACCACAGCAGCTAATTTGAAAATCTTGTTATCACTGAAGAATATCAAAGATGGTTTCAACAATCTGCAGTTAAAAGGAAGAAATGGTCTTATCTTGAATTCCTGGAAATTCTTTTCAGCCAGTAGAGCTTCAGTCCCTTTGAGTGACTCTTCTTTTTTCTGTAATGGACAGTATGATTCACTGGTTGATTGATTGCAGGATGATTGATAACATGGTTGAGCCCTGTGCGTATGAAGGCAGATTTGTTTTTTGCTGTTGTTATAAAGCAGTGCCCAACAATTTCAACAACCTTAATTTCTGAGATTGACACTGATGATTAGCAATTACTTAATTAGGTAGGTAACTTAACTGATTTATAAATTTGAGTGAGAAAACTTTTTTTTGACCACCTCATTGTTTGGGGCTTGGTTGTGTATGCCGGTTTACAAAAGTTAGTTTGCCCTAGGGCAAGCTGACTGGAAAATTGAACTTGCCCTTGGGAGATTTGAGTTTGCTCCAAAATATGAGCACATAATATCAGAACAGAAGTTTAGAAAAAGTGAAATAAAATGTGGAATGTTTTATTGAATTGGTTTTATATTTTTTTTGCAAATAAACATCTTATTTTGTTTTCCTTTATTTTTTTTACACATTAAAAACATGTCCCAATAATTAATTATATCAGAAACAATACATCTATTAGTGCATGTAGATATGTAGTGTAGATACGAGAAAGCTTGACATGGAAATGAGAGTGGTTTTGTAATTATTTATTTATTTATGCATGAATGATATGAGACATCAATTTTCCTCCATGTAATTATTTATGATGTATCCATCTCCTGTAATTACTAAGTAAATAATAGATGATAAACACTGCTCATAGGTGGTAGATGTTTTGGAACATCGATCATGCGAATCCACATAGCTGATCAATGAGAGAGGAGTGCCTTTCATTTCCATACATGCCTGTAAGAGAAATCTTGTGTGTTATGTCATTAGCAGGTATCACCTAATTACTTTGAAATTGGTGACATGCATCAAAACAATCCTTGACGAAATGACTTTTAAGAGTTTGCAAGTTTGGCACATTTCATTGGACCAGAAAGTCAGCCATGCAGTTTCATTGGCCTGCATAATGATTAGGGAGAAGTCTGCTTAGCCCGGTAACTCTGGCTACATTAGGACTTGAAAGTTGGTGATCTGTACAAATATTACAGTTCAGATGTAACTGATAACAAGTTAAAGTATAAATATGTATTCCCTGTTTGTCAAAACTTGCTTCAGATAGTGAGGATTCACATTATCATGTCTACATGAGAAAATATGAGACTGATCTTGACATTAACTACAAGATGGAAGTGACAGACTTTGATTGTGTATTGTGAAATAAAGGATTGATAGATGAATGAAATTGTGGGCATTTATTTAACAGTATTTTGCAGTACAGAATGTACAAAAAAAACCGTGCTAATATATGTACTGGGGCGAGTTTGCAGAGTGTAAAATTTGCAGAGCAGAAAACATTACGAACTGAACATGTCCTCATTCTCTCTGAATTTTTGGGACTTGCCCATGGTAGGCACCTTGCACACTTGAGCTTGCCCAAGCCTATTTTGGGCTTGTTCCAGGGATCAGGCAAGTGGATTTGTCCAGCCCTGCTTATGAATCACTGAAAAATGATACTGCAAAACAGTGCGGGTTGCAATGAGGCTGCAACCTCAGGAACAAGTAAATGTAAGCATATTATTAATCAGTTATGAAATGGTCTGGTGCAATTTCAGGACTGGTTATGGTCATGAGATGGCTCATTGCAGTTTCAGTACCAGGTAAAATAAGGGGAAAACTGCTCAGTTACAAAACTGCCTGGGTCCATTTCAAAACCAGGTAAGGTCACAAAATGGCAATGGGCCATTTCAAAACCAGATAGAGGTTGCAAAATGGCCCAGTGCTGTTTTAGGACCAGGTAAGATTGTGAAACAGTGTCACCATTTCATGACCATTGTTTGCTGGCAAAATGGCCTGGTGCCATTTCAAAATGGCATCAGGTTATTTTGAAATAGCACTGTCACAACATGGCCCCCAACATATGCACCAAATAATGGACAGGATAGACATAGATCTGCTGTAATGTAATGGGGTAGTAGATCAGGGTCTGTGCTTATCCTTCTACTTATGATTGCAAGGAAACACTGTAGAGGCACATATGTCATATTTTAATTTAAACTGTTTGGATTGAGTTTTATATGGGTAAATACAGTAGATAAAAAGTGAGAATCATAATTTATCAAATGATTGTCATCAAAGCAGTGTATGTTGTGCACGTGTTATACCCATAACTTTATGTATCGTATATATTCACAAGTCAAGTCTAACTGCAAACTGCACTTACCCAGATCTGCCATTGCATAATGTGCCATCAGATCTGAATCTATGCAGTTTGTTGGGAGTAATTAGTAGAACAAACAGCATCAACCCAGATCAGCTGGCACATTTTGCAACAGCAGATCAGGGTCTATGTTGGTTGCAGTTGGACTTGACTTATAAGCAAGTATAAATAGTATGTCTTTTTATTGTGGACATAGGTACTGCAGGATTATTATCAAGGACATGAATTTGTATAAACATTAAAACTGATCAGAGGAGATGATAAAATATGAAGATAGTCTTTATTGTCGAGCCTGACAAAGCAACGATTTTGGCATCCGTATGCATATCCACCTATTTTTGCATCCACCCATATGTCCAGCCACACTCACGTTAGTATCCACATGCATGTCCACCTATCTGTACATCCATCCATATGTCCAGCCACACTCACATTAGTATCCACATGCATGTCCACCTATCTGTACATCCATCCATATGTCCAGCCAAAGTTTTGAATGTATGTTGTTTTTAGCTAAATAAAAGGCAGTCAGGATGCTAAGGGGTCTCATGCTTTTAAAAAAAAAGAATTGATCTTTTAGTAAAATATAGAAACAAGCCACAATAGTATTATTATTATTATTATTATTATTATTATTATTATTATTATTATTATACTGTCATAAAGCTGTTTTTAAAACTATTTGTTGTAACGAACTTGATAACTAGATGTAAAGGCCTTATTGACAGATTAACAGACAATATTAAGAGAAGTCTGTATAGCATGTTGATTTGAGTCTATTGTTTTGTACTTGATGTGCATATTGCCTGGAGCAAAAATTTTGAAGAATAAACTTGATACGATAATTATTCTTAATTTGATAGAGGAATCATAGTGCTTCACGTTCTGGTGGTCCCATATTACTTCAGCATGTATTACAGCATCAATTTATAAATGTCAAACAATTCATCATATTCACAATACAAAGGAAACAGTTAAAGATTTTTAAAAATGTCCCAACTCAAAAAAAATTTTGGAAAAAAACCCACAGCTATTCCATCAAGGTATTTAAAGCTGTGTTCGAGACCAATTTTCTTTAAAATGGATCTTCGTAATTTTCTATTGTGTCCACTTGTATATCGTATGTTAGCTAAGTGCCTTTCCTAGGAAAACACTGAGGCAGCTGACCCGGGCTGTCTTGGGCAGGTATTGAACCTGCATGTCTTGGATTGTTAGCCAGACCCTCAACCAACTGTGCTATTCCATCAAGGTTTTTAAAGTGATATTCGAGACCAATTTTCTTTAAAATGAATCTTTGTAATTTCTATTGTGTCAATTTGTATATTGTAAGTTAGCTAAGTGCCTTTCCCAGGAAAACACTGAGGCAGCTGACCCGGGCTGTGTTGGGCAGGTATTGAACCTGCAGCTCTTGGATTATTAGGCAGACACTCAACCAACTGTGCTACTGTGACTTTCTAACATACTAAAGAGAGACAAAAGTGTCCAACCTTCATCAGCTCCTCAGAAAGTCACGAATTGAGATATCATATATACCGTATTTACCGTATATATTGGGACAGGATAAAATAAATGAATTTTTTCCTGTCCCACAACTTATGGTTAAACATTTTTTCAACTAGATCATATGTCCCAAAACTTATGAACCGAAACAAATTGTGTTGAATTTGCCCCCCCCCCCCCCCGCAGCACTTCATGTTAAAATAAGGTATGTAAATTAAACGTTTATTTGATAATAAACTGAAAGAAACTAACCTTGTACTGTTCTCATTTATTCCTCTTTTTTGATCTTCATAAGCAATTTATGCATAAAAGACACAAACGTATCCACTAACACATGGTCCGGTAATGTAGAGTACCGGTCGTGTGTATCGCTTATGTCAGGTAACAACATTGACACATTATTTTATTCACGTGAATATAGGTGTCCTCAGAAGTTTGAATACCGGTATATTATCAAACTTAAAATTGGATCCAGCAAAATCACAAACAATAGAAAGAGAGAGACATAAATAACGACCGATTGCTTGAAGGCACCAGCAATTCACGCATGATCTGGTGTATGGTGCAAAATAACCAAGAGTGTATTACATCCAGGTTAACAATATAACAACATTTCGCAAATAAAAATCATTATTAGGAAATACATTCACCGTAAGAGCAAATGACAATATTTTCGCTAGCATGGGATACAGAATGTATTCTTAAAAACAACTAATGCCGTGTATATTATTTACCCTGCAGACATCAATGCCTGTTTGTAACGGTTACGATTACAGATGGCAAACAAAAGAAGACCGGGTGGTGAATAAACACAGCTGGTAGCGAGCAATAAACTCATTGTTTCAACTGACCAGTAGATATCAAATACAAAGTTTATTTTATTACAAAGCAAGCAGACCCTTGAAGCCAACTTTGAATTCTTTTAAGTGTGCTGATTTTTTTATATTCAAAGTCGGCAGACCAAGGGAAGCCGGCTTTGGTTTCTTTTAGCAGTATTCACAGGAATTTTGAAAATAAATTGAAACAGCGGAACAGTCGGGGTCTGTAAGTGACACTTTGAGCATACATTGTGAAATATACTGGTATTAAAGGATTTGCCACAACTGAACAGGTGTCAGTTGTGCGGCATGATCACAGGAAGTTCAAATAAATTCTGTCAGCTGAATATAGGACTCTACTTGGCAATGAACAAGTATTAACTCGGCGGCTCGATCAAAGGGTTGTGAAAACAAAGTGAGGCTGCCTTTACAAGCTAAGGGATTTGCACTGGCAGATAACTGAGGAAATATTACTTGGGAATTGGCTCTGGCTTATGAAAAAGGCAAATATAAATCAACTCAAAACTTTTATTGCATCCAACAGTGTTTATACAGCAAAACAAAATATAATACAAGTACGGGTTGCTCCGACTTGCACGTATTTTAAAAGTACGTAGTGCAAACATCTAGTCTCCTATATTGCCCTTAGATTTATCAAATTTTGTTCTCCAAAAGTTTGCAGATAAGAAGACAAGTGTAAACAAACAAAACTGACAGCGGTTTTTATTTTATTTTTTTAATAAAATATAAGTTCTAGTGCATTTTTTTTTTACCAGCTAAGCATCGATATTATGATTTAAAAGGTGTCCCAAAACTTACGACTCGAAAAAAACGATATGTCCCAGAACTTACAGTGCACAAAAAAATTACTTTAAAAATTAATTTATGGTGTCCCAACATATACGGTGTCCCAACATATACGGTAAATACGGTACTCATGTACAAGTCAGATCCAACTGCAACTGCATAGACCCAGATCTGCTGTTGCATAATGTGCCTGACATACTGGGTCCATGCATTTTGTTAGGAATAATCAGTAAAACAAACAACATATACCTGATCTGCTGGCACACTGTGTGATGGCAGATCAGGGTCTATGTTGTTTGCAGTTGAACCTGACATATAAGCAGGTATAGACAGTAATGGCAGACATGATTATATGTAAAAACACTGATGTGATTTCCAGTACTTTCCTTTTCATGCATATGCATTAAAGATCCTTGTGGCACATGCAAACGTACACAGCCTGAGGGTTGGCAAAACAAAGTGAAAAAAGCATGTTGTCCTAGCTGATTTTGTGCCCAACCTCATACCTGTTCTACCTCAAAAGAGTATTATAGACACAATCATAAACCACCACAATCCCATGAACACAGTGCATGCATGTTTACAGTCAGGGTAAAAGAGTCTTATTTTCAAAATATGCATGTCATTAATTGTAATGAATACTGTTTTTATTAGCTCTAATGGTCATAGAACCATTGTCTGTCCATCCGTTAGCACCAGTTTGTTATCACCACTCCTAAACTTCTTGCAGGGTTGCCATGAAACTTTACACACACATTCATCCCATGGTCTGGTTGGTCCTGAATGAAAATGGTTCAGCTCGGACATTGAATAATAGCTGCCACAGTGGCCATCTTGAAAATCTTGGTATCACTATTCCTCCTAAATGGATGGTCATATCAACATGGGGCTTTCACAGAAAGACTTCTTATGATGTCTAGTTGGTCCTAAATAAAAATCGTGCTAATCTTATGTCCAATATGGCCACCATGGCAGCCATCTTTAAAATCTTATCGCTGCTCATCCTACATCAATAATCTTATGATGTCTAGTTGGTCCTAAATGAAAATGGTGTTGATCTGACATCCAATATGGCTGCCATGACAGCCATCTTGAAAATCATGTATTCGCTACTCCTCCTACATGAATGGTCATATCAACATGGGGTTTTCGCTGAAAGACTTCTTATGTTGTCTAGCTGGTTGTAAATAAAAATTATGCTGATCTGACATCCAGTATGGCCACTGTGGCAGCTATCTTATGATGTCCTGTTTGTCTTAAATGAAAATGGTGCTGATCTGATATCCAATATGGCCACCACACAGCAACCATTTTGAAAATTTTGTTATCACTACTGATCCTGAATGGATGGTTGTATCAACATGAAGTTTTTACCAAAAGACTTCTTATGATGTTTAGTTGGTCCAAAATGAAAATGGTGCCGACCTGACATCCAATATAGCCACCGTAGCAGCCATCTTGAAAATCCCAGTAGAGCATCAGTCCGTTCGAGGGACTCTTGTTTTTAATGTCACATGTTCTAAAAGAAAAAATATATATATATATTTTCAGCAAGACAATTCAATATTAAGAAAACAGAAGAAATGATCAGAGCTGTAAGTATTTCTTAGATTTAACATTAACGTATTGCTAGCATCCCACATATTGCAATGACCATATTGAATCAGAAAGACATTACTCTTCAATAGTGAAATGATACATTTCACATATCATCATGATGATCATCCCTTATTATTTAATCATTAGTATTGTTACCTGTACAGGGAATTTTTAGGGTCCTCAGTAGCCAAAAAAAGACCTCAATCCTAATGTAAATGGACCCCAATCCAATGTAAAATATTTTCAAAATCATGCAGAATTCAAAATTTCAGCAATTTACTTCTGAAAATGTTATTCCCAATTGATCAAAATGTTCTCGAGAATAATGGGCTCGGGCCCCATTCCCAGTAATCCAAGTAAAATCCATGCCACAGCACAACATTTTGTGGCTGCAGTTGTTACTTTTCCGTTTTTCAGCATTACAAATGGCGTGAAGAGAACCAGGTAGACACCATACTGGAGGACTATAAAGAGCTGGAAGTCATTAAGAAATATTACACAGGGGGTCACATAGGATATGACAAGATGGGATCTCCCGTATGGATTGACCCTTTTGGACTCATTGATATGAGAGGTAATAAATCCATCTGAAATCTAAAGATGTATACTTTTACAACAGTTTATAAGTTTCATAAAGTTGTGTCTAAAATGTTGTATACCACCCCATGGCATAAAAGATAGAAATATCACCTGTAGTATTTCTCCTGTGATAAGTTCAGGAGTTTGCCTTGTTAATCTTTTCAAATGTGGTGGTTGGGCTTTGCTTTTGGCAAAGGCTTTTTTAAATAAATAAAAAAATATTGAAAGATAAATTTTTGTTCGCCTACTCTTTACAATATCCTTTCAAAATAACATCATAATATAGAGTGTTTTAGTACAGAAGAACAGAAAAATAAACATTACTTTGATTAGTTATTTCCACTTCTGTAAAAACAAAATTAAAATTTTTAAACATTTCTATGAGATACATTACCTGATCACAGATAATTGAATTTTTACCACCTCTTGGAATTAAATTTTTACTACCTCTTGAATACAGCCCTCCGTCAAAAAAAATAAATCATCTTTTCTGCCTAAAAAGAGTATCCATGGGAAGTACTGTATTACAATTATCTCCCATTGCCACCGCTAGCTGGCTATCAGCATACCAATAGTTTTTCAGTTGACACTTTTGCTGAGAAGCTGTCAACATCTGTTCAGATTTTGCCTTTCTTTTTGACAATCTGCTTGCAAAAACTTGGTGTGGCATTGTAATTCTAGAGTTACTAAAAGCAGAGGTAATGGGGTTTTTTTTTTTTTTTCCACTAGTAATTTTACAGTTTGGTTTCATTGCTGGACTCAGCCTCTGACCTTGTAGTTGCACAGAGTATTGTTAATACTAGCTTGAAAACTTTAGGTTGCAGACACTGCTGATATTTTTGAACGTATACTTCAATGCATTATTTCATGTAGTTCCCACCTTATTGTTGTTCTTGTTAATTAGTAATTTTTAGTTGACCTCAATGAAGTAGATGTAAGCTATTGTTACCCCTTGTTGTCAGTGTGGATGTCTATACAGATAAAAATATATACATATGTACACTCTCATTGAATGTCCAATGATTCTTTTTCCAAGGTCCTAGGCAATAGTTTGGGGTCGGATACATAGCACCTACTCCTGGGCAGGAGCCTAACTCTGTACATTCATGTACATGTACATTAGTTGTAGTCTTGGTTAAGTTTTTTAATTTAGCTCAGGTTCTTTACACACTGTATAAATACTGTTATACCTGGAATAATGAAACTTTGTGAAGGGATGCATCTTGATGAGTACTATACCCTCATCAAAGTATATCATTGTGACCTGTATTTTATGCTTCACTGACTGGTTAAATTCTGCGTTTTAAGTTTATTTCTCAGGCTCTGTTCATGCTAAAATCATCAACTAGATGAGTGTATGCATCTCTGTTAGTACCACCTTCTTACCACAAATGGAGGTTACTGTGACCTACATTTCACATTATACTGACTTGGGTTAAGTTTTTTCATTTAGCTTATGACCAAATAGGTTTGTTGCACCCTGTATATTTACTGTTATACCTAGATTCATGAAACTTGGTGAGGAGATGCATCTAGATGAGTACTACTCCCTTGTCACAAGAGTAGGTCACTGTGATCCATATTTCATGTTTCACTGGCTTTTGTTAAATTTTGTATTAAGTTTATTTCTGAAGCTCTGTTTATGGTAGAATCATCAAACTAGACGGTTGTACGCATCTCTGTTAGTACCACACCCATGCAACAAAAGGTCATGGTGACTTACATTTCATATTGTACTGGCTTAGGTTAAGTTTTTGCATTTTGGTCATAACCAAATAGGTTTTTAGCACCCTGTATACATATTGTTATACATAGAATCATGAAACTTGGTGAGGGAATGCATCTTGATGAATGCTACACCCTCATCACAAAAGTAGGTCACTGTGACATATTTTATGCTTGACTGACTTTGGTTCAGTCTCAAGTACTGTTCATGCCAGAATCATCAAAGTAGATGATTGTATGCATCTCTGTTAGTACCACACCCTTTCTACAAAAGAAGGTCATTGTGACCTACATTTCACATTTTACTGGCTTATCTTAAGTTTCCGCATTTAAATCTTGACCACTTGGAATTATAAAACTTGACGAGAGGATACATTTTGACAGGTACTGTACTTTCCACTCTCATCTTGGATGTAGGTCACTGTGATTCATATTCCACATTTCACAGACTTTGATTCAGTTTGATGTTTTTACTGTTCATACTTCAGTCATTAAACTAGATGACTGTATACATCGCTCTTAGTACTACATGTACACACCTAACAAGAAAGTCACATTTGACTGGGTTAGGCTAAGTTTTGCATAACTACATAGCTTTTTGGGCTGCTGTATAGATACTGACCTTATTCTTGAATCATGAAACTTTGGGATGCATCTTGATGAGCACTACTCCCTCATTTTAGTAATAGGTCATTATGGCCCATATTTAACACTTCACTGACTTGGGTTACATTGTGTATTTGATGTTAATTTCTTAGGCATTGTTCGTGCTAGAATCATGAAATTGATGATTATATACATCTCTGTTACTACCACACCCATAAACAAAAAGAGGCTCATCATGACCTTTATTTCATCTTTTACTGACTTTTGTGAGGTTTTTACACTTAGCTCTTGACCACAAGTTTTTGGCATGTTGTATGCTTACTGTCCTACCTAGAAACATGAAACTTAATGAGTGGACACATGTTGATAAGTTTTATATTCTTTTTGCAAAAAGAGGTCTCTGTGACCTATATTTCATGCTTCATTGACTTTGTTGAAATTTTGTGCTGAAAGTTAATTTATTGGTTGTTGTTTATGTTCCAGTCATGAAACTTGATAAATGGATACATCTCTGTTACTACTATACCCTTGAAAACAAAGGTCACAGTGACCTAAATTGTATGCTTTACTAACAGGAGTTAAGTATTTGTGTTTATGGTCACATAAATTCATCCATGCTAGACCTATATAAATCCTAGTCTGCTCAGAAAGTCCTTCTTGTGCAGGTGGAAGATGCAATAGATTTGTTAATTCAATGGTAAACTTGCCATATTAATGACTATACAGTGTCTATGGTGCATAATTTGATGTCATAAAATAAGTGTTACATCTCAGACAAGGTTTTCCAAACATTTCACACTTAATTTAAGCTGCCCATGTTATTCAATTTTGAAACACCAGATTAGGGGCAATTTATTTCCATATGAATGGAGATAATTCCTGATTGGTATTGTGAAAAAAGAAACTTTTTGGTTCAAAAAAAGATGCAATGTTAGACACCAAAGGGATCTTTGTCCTACATTTTTTGCAATATCATTGAAAATATCCAAATGATGTTGTGATTGTGATAATGGAGATACCAAAGACCCAGTCTTACTTACTATATTGAACATTTGGTTCAGTAAAAAAAAATGTAGTCATTATCATTAATTGGTTGGAGATGTAACAGGACACCATTATTGCTTATTCACTAATGATCATGAAATACATTTGAGGACTCTACAAATGAATAATCATCAACTTGAAAGATTGAAGTCAATATAATTTTTTTTACATCCTTGTTTTGCATTTTTAAAGGATTAATATTCTTAATTTGGGTAATTTAAATTTTTATGTCCTGTGTTACATCCAATAAAGGATTTTTTTTCCCCATTTAATGTATGATGGGTCATTTATTTTCTCTATTGTCTGTTATTCTTACAGATAAGTCATTACTAACGGTATTCATATGTTCTTTTTAAAAGAAATGTGATGTAAAAACCACTTACTCATTATCACTACATGTACTGGGGATATTGGGGCACATGTTACATTGTCAGCATGCCCTTTACACAAAGTTTTTACTCGTATTGATTGCACATTACAATTCTTTTTTTTCCAGAAAGAATTACTTTCATGAAATCATCCTTGATTCAATATCAAAAAGTGTTATTTAAACTTAAAATCTAGCAAGTATGTAACAATGGACACTAATGAAATCGGTTATCCAGCTATCCAGCAGGAACAGAGGCTGGTAAAACTAAAGTTCTTGAAAATCACTTGTGACACTCAAATCATTTCTGCATTAATTTAAAGCAAAATACTATGTAAATTGAACTTGTACACTAATTTACATGTATATCTATTTATACTATTTTCCATCTTTACGGAGCAAGGTTTCCATGCACAAATGGTTGTTTACATAGGTGCAACTGTGGCGAGAAAGTGGGCATACTTCCATTTTGTTTGTCGATGTTTGTATGACATTGGATTATCATAAATGAGGAGCATAAAGATGAATAATAAATACTGCTTGATGTAGACATTGTCAGCTATTTTTCAAATTGCTGCCAATATTTTGTAAGAATCTGAGAAGTAACATTCTGACACCAAACCAATTTATAAAATTCTGAAAACTTTGTTGAAAATTGTACTGGTGCTATCTTTTTACAACTTGTATCATGAATTAGGTCAACATGTGTACTTTTCTTGCAAGGTCAAACACAGCCAGAAACTTATGAGATTGGCATAAAAATCTATTCCATTTTGGAACATAACACTTAGGACAGGAAGGTTGTGTCTGAACATTGTAAAGAATAATTTTATAATTTATTGTTTTTTTTCGTTCTGAGGAACTCTACATGATTCAGATGTATATAGTTATGCATTCTCAGTAAATTGAATGCCAATGACCAATGACCACTCTCTTATCGAACAGCTGGGCATTATGATGGCATTTAATAATGACACCCTCATTGTGGACACGATAAAACTTTGGAATGTCCTTAACATTTTGCTTGAAAATTTTAGTTTTTAAATTTATTTTACAAATAGTCTATCAAAAATATATCAGTGTTATGTCTCTATTGGTGACTGCAAATGCCATAAGCACAGGAAATACTGACATAACACTTATTTTATTGCATCAAATTCTGTACCATATTGTATGTTACCCTCAGCCTGTTAACTGTATTGTATGAGCATAGGAATTAGATAATTGGACTACATGCTACATGCTTTTCATGTGAGGCCTCACTTGCAGTGGCTAATCAAGGTAATTATTGATGCATGAACAATGTTAGTACTGCAGGTGTTCACTCCAAGGTTACTCTAAGCCTGTGACCTTCACCTAGTAAAATCTGGCTTCTGGGGGCAAACAGTTATAATGGCTTGTCGAACAGATTTTAAGAACAATGATTTTAGAAACAAATAATATAAAAACAACATTAATCTCATGTTTTTATCACCTCATTTATAGTACCTCTACTTTGATATCATAAAAAAGAATGTTCTTTTTTATTGTTGTACATCTCTTATGCCCTGTTACAGTGGGTATTTAGGTAGGAAAGTTAGTGGGTGGGTGGATGGGCAGGTTGGTGGTTTCACAGTATGTATGCACAATACTGGCTATCAAGTGCTGATTAAAGGTTAAAATTTAAAATGTTTAAATGTTTAAAAGTTGAGATGCACAGATAAAAGATTGAACAATGGCTACTGGAGACTAGTAAAAGTAGAGGTGACCTATGTAATTGTTTATTACACTCTTGTGTCTTAATCATTTCAGGTACACAATGACAACTAACTGTACTAAATGTAAAAGGTCACAGAGGACACACATGATACATGTTTTGCATGAACCAAATGCATGTCATCTAGGTCATGTGTCTACTCTAGATGGTCAGAAGAGATTTGGTCCACAATTCTGCATAGGCATCTGAAAGGCAAAGAGAGACATTTAAAGTCAAGATCAAAGACATGGA
The DNA here is from genome assembly GCA_029931535.1 of Margaritifera margaritifera. Lineage (NCBI taxonomy): Eukaryota > Metazoa > Mollusca > Bivalvia > Unionida > Margaritiferidae > Margaritifera > Margaritifera margaritifera. Next base: position 2,821,513 of record JAQPZY010001639.1, on the reverse strand, counting down.
AGTTTTGAGTTTGCATCCCAACATGGAATCAGGAGCCAATATAGTGGGGGATGCCTTGATGGTCCCTCCCCAGTCCAAGATATCTCAGACTCTGCCATTGGTGGCCATTATGTCAGGGCACCAAAAACTGGAAGAATGGAATACCTAGGATGCAACAGCATCATAACCCTCTCCTTTGCTGCTTGGGTCTCAGATGAGATGCCTGTTACAGGAGACATTGTTGCAAATATGTCCACATTTTTTTCAGCACAGTGAGCATAAATTTCCACCCTTCCACATGCCAGAGCAAGGCCAGAATGTCTGTAAGACCAGGCATGGGGTTTTGTTTCAACCTTGCTGGTTTCTACCATTTGCCACACCAGCTGACCTTGCTGGTTGCTGCTGACCTGGTTTCAGCCTAGCCTGTCCAGCTAGCTGACTGGCCATCCATCGCTGCTAATTATGCTGGGTTGGGCCACAAATTGGCCAAAAGTCCCATCTTTTACGGAATGTTGGAGGGACCCATTCAACTGATCTGTCCTCATGGGTATTCATCTGCCAGCCCAGGTGGCCATTCTGTCTTTACAAATTGTACTGATCATCTCAAGTTATATGCCATGTTACTGGGACCTGTCCAACTGGTCTGTCTGCATAGTCACCAAGCCATCTGTGCTGGCTTCACAAACTCTGTTGGTTGCCCATCTGTCATTTCAGTCAACGGGTCGAATGTTCATGGCTTATCCTTTGGGCAGGTACCAGGATATGTCTATAGATGATACCACATCTTCCCTTCTACTTGGTATGTTATCTGCAGATGCAAAATAAAATGTATTCGAAGAGGACCACCTGCTACCCCATCCCTGTGAGTGCAGGGAAACCTTGACTAACCCATCCGCTCTGACCCTGCAGTGGAGAGAAGGGAGTTTAGCTTTAAAGCGACAACAGAAAAAAATCTTGCGTACCTTGTTGCATGCTGAGTGCCCTCATCAGCCTTAGTGGACATATATGATGAGGATGAACATCTCACCTTTCTTCTGCTTCCACAATCAGCTCATATCAAAGAAATGTCTTCTTGTCTGTCTGACAAGATCTGAGACTATGGTAGTTCACCAGCAATCTTCTTCGAGAACCAGCTGCTTGCATCCTTTTCCACCTGTTTGAATGGTACTCACTTGGTTGCTTACCACATAGAGGTCACAAGTTTGGACAAGGATATCATGGAAGTGAACATGTCCACATGGCAGTTTTATAAGATTGGCCATTGTGTTCTTAAAGCAGCTTCAAAGCTGGTGCATAGTTTGGTAGCAACATTGTCTTTGCTTGATTTGGCCTTGCTAGTGGTCTTTTGGCTTGCTGAAAAATCAGTTAATGATCATGCCTGGGAATCAACTTATTGCATCGCTAAAGTTATTAGCAGAGCAGCACACCACACCATGGCCAATGCTCTTGATTGTGTCATGCAACCTCAGTCTGCAGTTTGTAAGGACTAATCACTAGAACAAACAACATAGACCCTGATCTGCCGGTGCATTATGCGCTGGCAGATCAGGGTCTATGTTGTTTGCATTTGGACTCGGTATATACGCGAGTATATACGGTAAGTCACAACATTATGTGGCTCTGCAGTCTTTACCTTTTGGCTTTCCATTGCTGTTTGGTGGTCCCTGGTGAACCTCAGTTCCACAGCTGGCTAACTTCTTCCCAAGGCTCTTTGAGGAGAAGTTAGCTTCCATCATAATCAGGGGTTGCAGCTCCATAATTTCAGACACATTCAGACATGAGAGAGAGGATAAAGGCCATGACAAGAACCTTTTGATATTGCTAGCCAATTTTAATCTAAATCAGCCCTGATTGCTATACTTGTTCCCTAGATGGAACCTTTCTTGGGTTTTGACATGGTTCAACTCTTCTAAGTTTGAGCCCTTGTCCAAAGCATTCCTAAATCTGCTATTATGCAAGACATGTTTTCTAATAACCTTAACTTCAACATGTCGGATGATTGAATTGTGTACCCTTTCGGTTGATCTAAACTATCTCCAGTTCTGTTCATATGGTTGGATTGTTCTGATGATGCATCTGAGCATCATAGACAAGAACAGGTTGTCATCTGCAGAGTGAGGTAGCTCTGCAAGACCCAGTTTGTGTTCTCAGGTACTACTTGAAATGCACTGAATGCATTCATGGGACCCAGCAAGGTGGGAAAGCAGGACACAACTCCACAAAGTTTGGCCTCTTGGCTCAAGTGGGTGCTTCACTGTGCATACTCTGACATCTCACAGGATCAGATATACCACGTGAAAATATATACCTATGAGATTAGAGACACCTCTGCAAGCCTTGTTTTTTGGATGCTTGAAAATATTGTTGATACTGTTGGCTGGCCTGTGCAGTTGACCTTCTCGACCTTCTACCTTCAGGTTCTAGCATCACAGAGAAGGGAACTGAATCTGGTGGTTCCACTGGCAGCTGCCCAGATGATCACTAGAGCCCATTAACTGCAGCACACCCTCATCATGGGTGTTGGGTTATAGCTTACAATTCACAAGAAAGGAAATTTTATTATTAACTATGTTTCTCCTAGAGTACTTACCTGATCACATTACAGTTAAACCCTCACACCTACTGGTAAAATGCAAGCATCCTCATTGATGTTACACTCCATCTTAAACTAAAGAACATGTAGTATATGGGTAGCCACCAATCGGGACAAGGGGAGATAATTATAATGGTATTTTAATTTGTTCATCTTAATGGGAGGCTGGTTTCAAGAGGTAGCAGTTGTTAATTCCTAGCATTAATATGATCTGGTAAGTATTTTAAAAGAAAGATAATTTATGATAAAAAGTTCCTGTCTACAAATATTATGCAAAATCATTAAATGTTTGTTTAGCCTACCTTGGCAGAAGTTCAGTATAGCAATCACTTTGGTGTCCATGTTTGTGTCATTACATCCATATGTACATCTTTCTGTCCACACTCTAGATGTCAATGTTAATGTTTTTTTTTAGATTAAGCTCAGTGTTAAAGTTTTTGTTTACTTTGTACCTAAATTAAACACAGGCTCAAAAAAGGGGAGTTTTTTCTTAGAAGAAATGGCTTATGTGGTCAGCTGGCACTTGTATAGTTTTAATTTATGTTATGCATAAGAATTGAATAGATAATATCATTGACTTGATTGCCGATTAGCAGTGTTATCATCCATATGCTTTTCATTTTTTTTTTCTTCTTCACCTAATTTTGTTCTAAATTTAGAGTTACTTATATTACATAGTTTTATCCCAGGACTGTAAAGAAAATGTGAGGTTTTTCCTTGCATTTTCAGTCTCTGAATGGGCAGTGTCAAATTATATAAATGTTAAATTTATAATGGAGAAAGTAAATCTCTGATCTCTTTCAATTTACAAATTTACCAAAATTCTTCAGAAATCAAGTTTAATTGAAATAAAGAAATGCTAAATATTATTTTAATCAATAATTAACTTTGTATTAAAATTTATACATAAATATATATTGTAAAAAAATTTATTGGAAGAGAATTTTTGTTATCTTTAGGAATCCTACAGTCCTGTAAAAAGAGTGAAGTTATACGAAATAAAGTGTGGATAGTTGAATCATTCTACAAGAGCTTCAAAGAGGAACTTGAAAAGGTAAAAAGCACATCCATTCATATTTGTTTTTTTTTTTTAATTTTTTTTTGTTTGTTAGCTGATATTCATCCTATAGTCCTGTCTTTGAAAAGTCACTAATAAGAAAAATATCTGCAAAAAACATTGTGTGGTATGCCATCATAAAGCTTATAGCGACAGTTTGTTCAGTTGTCTGTCTTTATGGTGACTGTTTGTTTAGTTATTTGTCTCTGTGATGACTGTTTGTTTAGCTGTCTATCTTTATGCATTTGTTAGCACAATGCAATTTTTCCAGATAATCATGAGCTGAAGGAATCCCTTAGTAGTAAATGCAGTCAAGACATAGAACACAATTTTACAATATTGTTAGATATACTTCATATATTACATCAACAACATATCAATGTTCTGTATTATCAATTTGTTTTTGTTTTTGGACACTGAATGTTTTCAGACATCAAATGTTTTTCGAGCAAAATAATTGTTTGATATAGTGTAATTTTCAGATAATGTTTTAAAAGAATTTTACTTGTGCACCAAAGTTTTTGGACACAATTGTAGTTTTTCAATGGTAAGAAAAGAGAAACAGACTAATACCATTCTTGGAAAATGAAGGAATAGCTTGCTTATCATCAGAAACAACCGCAACAAATTAGAGTCAAGTTGTAAAGAGTTACTGACACTGATATGACAAATACCATTTATTTAAAATATATTACTTACGAATAGGGGAAAAATCGAAATGTTAAAGACATTAGAAGGATATGTTACACTTTTTTAAAAAGAGAAAACCATTAAAGTCACAGCCTTCATCTTTAAAACTGTGTTTATCACCTCCTTGTGGATAATACTAAAACTTCCCCCCACAAATACGAGTCGCATGTTTAGGAATTTGTTTCAATGGATAATGACTTTTATTTTATGCTAGGATGTGAATTACTGGATTTCCCAAGAGAAATAAATTTTATAATTCACTGGAGTGAATTCCTAAAAATCATTTTTCTCTGATGTTGATGGACATCGATAACATTATGACCAAGAAATTTGATCCACCATTTTGACATTTACTTGGTCTAGTGGTAAGTATGGCCACCTCTCATGCAGGAGAAACATGTTTAGATCCCACTATGGGCTTATGTTTTGTTTTGTTTTTTTTTCTTCAATTTTTTTTTGTTTTTGTTTATGTGCTTTTTTTGTCTTGAATTAGGAGGGAGAATTATGTTACTACAGATATTTTCTGTGCAAATATACACAAAATACAGCACAATATGAACGGTAAATAGCTGTTATTATTGCACGGGATACTGTAAGACATCTGCTATTTCAATCTGTTATACATATTGCTAGCCAATACGTTTGAGGATAAAATAAAAAGAAAATTTGCTTGTTCTGAGTGAATAATGGTAATATTTTATCTCATGGGTGAAAAACTTTTTCACTCACAAGATAAATATATCAGTGTTTCACTCGATACAAGCAAATATCCTATATATCTAACAGTTTAGCACAAGACAGATCCTTATTTTATGTGTATTATCTATTGATATGAATTTATAAGTACAGAAATGTAGTTACATTTTTGTTTTAGATACGTTTTGTAACTGGACCACACAAACTTGTATCAGTTCATTAGTTTTATTTGTAATATTTAGAACTGACGTTCCACTTTCCACTTGCTACTGGAATGCTCTTTTGCTTTAACTACATGTACCTGGAAAATTACAATAAAAATTTATGGTATCATATCTGTTATATTTTCTTCTATTTGTTTTTACTCAGTGTCAAACTCAGAAACCAGTCTGAGTTATATTTATGCAGATTTGTCATGGATGGTAGATGAGTGGGAAATTACACATTTGTCTAGGGTATCAATAAGTTTAACTGTCACTTGGCGGAGTTTTTGCTTCATATTTGTTGTGTATTTCTAATATGCTTGCAGTTTCTTGTGGACTGAAATAAATTAGACAAAACCATCCAAGTAATATCTGTTTTCACTTACAATATATACTCGCGTATAAGCCAAATAATTTAGGAAAAAAATAAAAACCTGGAAGAAGGGAAGTCAGCTTATCTGCGGGCCAAGGTCTATTATAGCTGTACTAACACCATATAAGCCATTAACCGAGTTACACTGCTACATGAGGAGGGTATATATATATATATATATATATATATATATATATATGTATGTGTGTGTGTGTGTGTGTGTTGTGTTATTTTACCTGCTTCCTCTATTTCATCATTATATGTCGTCTCAGACTTATGGGTTGATTTATGTGCGGATCATGCACTCTTTAATGTTTTTATTTATTCGGTTTGGGGGTTCGGCTTATACGCGAACGGGCTTTTACATGAGTATACACAGTAGTTGCTTGGGCTTGGATTTTTTGCTCATTTGTTTTTGGATACTGAATTAAATATTTGTATATGGTATGTTTTCAGACAGCAACAAAAAGAAATCATTTTTTGCCATCTCAAAAGAAACAGAAAATACAATCAGTACAGTGCATATTTGCATACATTCTTATACAGCTGTATTTACTTGCACATATTATGTTATGGATTTGTCTGTCCATTTGTGCATTTGTTTATCAGTCTGCCCATCTGTCCATTAGCATTTGCTTCTCCAGCCCATAACTTTATAATGGTTGAAGAGATTTTCATGAAACTTTGCCCAAGTATATATTATAACCAGATGGTGTGTTGTGTACCATAGCTAAGCCCCCTGCCTGAAGCTGAAGGTAACAGCAAAGGAGAATGTAATTCAGTGACTTGTGTCCTTGTTAAGAGTATAACTTTTCAATGACTGTAGATATTGTAATGAAACTTTGCCCAAGTGTACATCATGACCAGATGGCATGTTGTGTACCATAGCCATACACTCCTGCTTCAAGGTCAAGGTCATGGCAAGGGAAAATGTAATTCCATGACTTTTAAACTTTTCCGGAGTATAACTTTTGAACCAGTGACTGAAGATATTTTAATGAAACTCTAGCCACTTATGTATCATTTATAGACAGTGTGTTGCATACAGTAGCCATATACCCTTCCACAAGGTGAATGTCATAGCAAGACAAAATGTAACTCTGACTTGTATCATTGTCTGCAGTATAACTTTTGAATAAATGAAGATGTTTTAATGAAACTTTTCTGAAGTATATGTATCATGACTAGATGTTGTGTCAGATACCATAGCCACCCCTGCCTCCAGGTCAAGGTCACAGCGAAAAAACTATAAAACTGACCTCTATCCATATACGAGTGTAACTTTTGAACCAACAAAGATATTTTAATGAAACTTTTGTTCTCGCAAAAGGTCACAGCAATGGATGATGTAAGTCAGTGGCCTATTTCCACATCCTTTTTGTCACTTTTTAACCCCTACATATTATGTTGATGAGATTTTATCCATGTCTGTCTTATCATAAAGTATTCAGGTCCCTTGCTCAAAGGTAAAGGTCATTAGTAGTGGAAAGGTCAAGGTCATGTGTTGTTCATAAAGCTCTTGTTGTCACATAATAATGATATAAATATTTTTGTAATTTATTGTTTATAAACATTCTTACATTGGACAGCAGTGATGTCTGTGTTACAGGATAATTTCTAAAATATTGTGTGCCACCCTTTTTATTACATAGTTTTATAGCTCCACTTGGCCTTGCTGTTACAGGTGAGACAATCTATATACTGGTATGTATTCAAACCATTTAAGAGACAAAAGCATTTTTACCACTTCCTGTATTTTTCTCTTGTAGACTGGCAGGCGGAGAGAAGAAATCATTATCATATTTGATCTTGAGAAACTAGGAACACGACATTTATGGAAACCAGGTTATATCTTCATAATATTTTTACTTGAAAAAATAAAATCTCCAGTCAGATTTTAAATTCACACTTCCAGTATTAATTTATACAAATATAAAAAAATACAGGGAAACTACACAATAACACTATGGTGAGGGGTCCACATTGTGCCATTGTGTTATGTATCGTATTGTGCAATATCAAGACAAGCAATTTAACTGAAGACACTATTGAAAAAGATGAAGGGTGGTGCTGGTCTCAAAACTATGAGCTTCATTGATGCAGTTATCAACTTAACTGATACTTTTTACATGAGAAATAGTAAAAACACAGTGATTACGGTACATATATAATATTTATTTTTCTGAAGAGAACCATGCATACATCAAAAAGGTGCCCCATGGAAATTCAGTATGGCTATCATGGTAGACAGTTTGAAAATTTTGTTATCACTACTACTCCTAAAAACATGGTCAAATTGACATTGGGTTTTTTCATTAAAAGACTTCTTATGATGTCTAGTTGGTTCTAAATTAAAATGGTGCTAATCTGACATTCAGTATGGCTGCCATGGTGGTCATTATGATAGTCTTGTTATCGCTACTCCTCGTGAACGGATGGTCATACTGACATGGGGTTTTCACCAACAGACTTCTTATTATGTCTGGTTGATACTAAATGAAAATTATGCAGAGAATCTGACATACAATATGGTCAGCATGGTGGCCATCTTGAATATCTAGTTATGGTTACTTCTCCTGAGCAGATGGTTGTTAATGACATGGGTTTTCATTAAAATACTTCTTATAATGTCTGGTTGGTACAAAATGAAAATGGTGCTGATCTGACATGAGATATGGCTGCTATGGTGGACATCTTGAAAAGCTTGTTATAGCTACAGTCATAGTGACATGGGTTTTTACTGAAAGATTTTTTATGATATCTAGTTGGTCCTTAATAAAAAAAAAATGGTGCTGATCAAAACTCCAGCATAATGGCCATGGTAGACATCTTGAAAATCTTGTTATCACTAATCCTTTTTAAGGGATGATCATATTGACATGTAATTTTCACTAAAAAAAATTAACACTTTATTTAGTTGGTCCTAAATGAAAATGATACCAATTTGACCACAAAAATTTGACCAATCTTGTAAAAGCTACATCTCCAGGATGGATGGCCATTCTGATATTTGTTTTGTTTTCAAAACTTCTTCTTTCTTGCAATATATCGTTCCTGTGTTAAAATGATTGGGAGCTTAGATGGCCATCCTGAAAATCTTTATATGGCTACTTCTTCTTAACATTTGGTCAGCAGTTAAATAGAAGAAACGGTCTTATCTTGGATTCCTGGACATTCTTTTCAGCCTTTGAGGGACTCTTGTTTATTTGTGTTATGGCCTCATATTGTCAAAGTCACCAACTTTTCTTACTAATTCCCTTTGTATGCAACTGTATATTAATGACACTTTGGCTTAGTTTGATATTTAGTGTTGAGTGTGCATTGTCATTTATCAGAGTTGTGAGCTCTGATTGTTGGACCCACCCACTTTTGTTCCTCACAATAATTCCCTTTATTATTTTTGTTAGATTTCAAAAACATTTTATGTGCAGCTCTATATTAACATAGTTTTCAGCCTCCTGTATCATCATCTAATTTAGTTATGGACGCTTAATATTAGGCCCACATTTTGTATGCAGACCTCACTAGGGTTTCATTGACAGTGTTCTACGTCATCAGTGGTGTCTTTTTTTACAAATGTACCTTAACTCATTTAATATGTCACCATTGTCACCTGGTTCTTACCTCTATAAAACCACACACTCCGACTCCAGTGCAAACAACAAAAGCTGCAGACATCAATTCCAGGAATTTGCTTGTTTGTTATAAAGTAGTGCCCAACAGTTGCAACAACCTTTTGCTGTGGGATTAACTTTGTTGACTTACAATTACTTAATTAGGTAGGTAAATTAATCAATTTATTGATTTGGGTGATGTACTTATATCAGCAATGGCATTGTTTAGAGTATGGGTTTGTATGCCATTTCATTCAACAAGCATTGTTGGGGTGTTGTTTGTCCTGGAATGAACAACAATTGTGCGAAATGCATTTAAGTCAAACACAAAGAAGAATTATTGGCTTTATTGTGGATGGTTCAATGCAGATTAGATTAACAGTTATCAGTTATCAATTTTTTTAAGAGGTGAGATCTTTAAAAATAAGAATCTACCAACGAAGTGCAGTGGCTGACTATGGACATATTTGAAAGGAAAATTCACAAATGGAAACTTTTAACATCTTCATTCATTTAAAGAAGGACAAAGTGTTTTGACCATTTTTTTCTTTAAGAATACAATACATCTCACCACATTATCAAATCAAATCTCATTTACTTTGGCAATAAAACTGTAATAATGAAAAAATAAGAGAAATTTGTGTAGAGGTTGTACAGATTTGGGAGTCACACCATAATAGTGTTATATCCAAATTGGTATTATAACACAGAGCATTATAGCGGGATTTCCTTTTATGAGTATATACAGATTCATTCAAATTGCAATTATCAGACAGCCTTGTTTGATTGCATATTTGTGCAGTTGTTTTTCTTCTTCTTAGGATAATATCTATTTATTGAAGAATGCCCCCCCCCCCCACCCCCTGTAAGGGATATGTTATAAATTAGTTTTTTTTCATGTGCTGTATATACTCAGGTATAAGCCGAATAATTTAGGAAAAAATAAAAACCTGGAAGAAGGGATGTCGACTTGTCCATGGGCCAAGGTCTATTATAGCAGTACAAACACTATATAAAGCATTAACCATGTGCGGGTCATGCACTGTTTAATGTTTTTACCTATTCAGTTTGGGGGGTGGCTTATATGCTAATGAGTAAAGACGGTAACTGCACTGAAATTAAAGAATGAAATGTAGACTATGTATACTTTGTTTTGTAAGTTTTGGTATAAAGGTAACTCAGAGTTAAATATCATTCCAGGTGTTGATGTGTTCAATGAAATAATCAAGATGTTTGAGGACCAGTATCCAGAAACTCTCAAGTATGCTTTTATTGTGAATGGTGAGTTTATCTGCCCTATACATTCCTAGCAAAGCATGGGGTATATTGTGGTCAGTCAATCCATCCATCCATTTCTGAATCAATCCGTGTAACACTTTCTGTTGCTACACCATGCCTTGATCATAATTACAATAATATTGAATCTTGCCCAAGTGTTCATTTGATATGAAATTTATTAACCCTTTTCATACTGAAGCCCATTCAGATAGGCAGTTGTATAGAACTGGAAATTTTTCAGTCAGTGATTTATGCAGCATGAGAGAATGCAGTGACGTGGTCAATCTGGCTTTACAGGAAAATTTTTTGAAATTATTTTTCAATGTTGTATACCATTTTAAAAAGCATAAAATTTTCCTTAAGGTCATATATTTCTTGACTGAAAATTTTCTGACGTAAAACTTCAGTTGAAAGTAAAGTTATGTCAGCAAAAATAAATGCTTTACATTTTTTTGTAATAACTTACTTTCAATGCAATTTTCCTATCTGCAATATTCATTTTACCTCCTCTATGTAATTGTATGAAATGGGGGGAATTTTATACCATTTAAGAAGGTGACAAAATAGTAAAAATCCATCAAGAATATCTAAAGTTATTACAATTTTATTAAATTTACTCGCATGAGAATTGGAGAACAAAAAACAGAATAATCCTTACTGGTAAGTCGCCAAAGCTTTTTATTTTGGTTCAGTGTTTTTATTCCACAATAAATTGTAATGTAATAATATAAGAGTTATATTGGGTGTATTTTGGTCCATTTCCAGGGATGCAGGAAATTTTCATAATATTATGCACACACTCAACATCGGTATATGTGCGAACTTTATGAGAAGTGAAGTTCTCAAAATGTCCAGTTAGCTTGAAAAGCATCCACGTCTTCATCATCGTCAGTATCCGAGTCAAAAATACCAATTAACTATTTATCATCAGCTCAGTTCATTCGATGCAACCAAGATAACGATCCCCACTGCCTAAAATATAAATTTCCCCCACAAAATTGTCTAAATTTTCATCAAAATCGGTATCAGCATCACAACCGCTTCAGTACTGTCCGCCATTTTGAATTACAAACGTTACAATTCAGTTTTGAAATCAAATTTTCTACTAACCAGTTCTCATCATCTCCGTTCATTTCGTTGAAGTGAAGCTCACGATATGCACTGCTTAAAACATAAAGTTTCCCCACAAAATTGTCTATATTTTCATCAAAATCGGCATCCACATCACTGCCGTAAATTGCTGTTTCAGCGCTGTCAGCCATGTTGATCTCCACACATTAAAAGTCGTGTTTGAAATCAAATTTTCAAATAACCAGTTATCATCAGCGCCATTCATTTTGAAGAAGTAAAGATAGCGATCCCCACTGGCTAGAATGTCAATTTTCCACGTGAAATGGTCTTTATTTTCAACTAATTCAGCAAGCACATAACTCTCTTCAATTCCCTCTTCAGAATATCACCGCCATATTTTATCTCGGCACGTTAAAACTCGATTTTGAAATCAAATTTTTACCAGTTTTGGGGTCTTTTAAACACAATCATGCAACAACATGTGGACCTTCTACCTTTATTTCATTCTTTTCAAAAGAGTACACTTAAACTGATGACGTTTTATACAGTTAAACACGTGTCTGCAAATGTTGGTAAAGAAAATTTAGTGAACATACGTCCGGAGTCGTATCCCGCTGTCAAAGGGTTAAACGAGTTGAATAATAGCATATAACACGAGCTGATTGCAGCAAGTGGCATAGGGTTATATTACGAGTTCTAGGCTTGCAATATAATCTTTTAAGTAGTTGCTAAATTTCCTTTAAAAATACTGACATGTCTGATTATATGTTTTACCAGAAATTGGCTGCTATATGGAATTTTCCATTCCGGATCTGGCTCCTATTCAACTTTAGTCATCATCCATTATTAGCTAGTATTTTCTTTTATAATTTTCCTCTTTTTTTTTGTTGAAATTTTTATTTCAAATCTAAGCTTGATTTATTGGTAAATGATCTTTTTATGTATGTTTATTTGTTATGAAAATTTGTATACAACTTCATAATTGCATTCAACTAGTAGACATAAGTGTCTTCAAAGAAAAATTCTGAAGACAACAGCACTGGCCCACAAACTTTCAATTGCCAGATATGTTTTAATTTTAGCTCTATTGGTCACAGACCAGAGGAGCTTATGCAGCGTCCTATTTTCCATTGGCCATCTATTAGCATAAGTTTTTTTTATCTCAACTCTTCCTAAACTACTTGGAGGATGATCATAGAACTTTACTAACAAATTCATTCCAAGGTCTAGATGGTCCTGAATTAAAATGGTGCTGCTCAGATTATGGCCATCTAAAAAATCTTGTTATCATTACTCCGCCTGAATGGATGATAATATTGACATGGGGTTTTCACTAAAAGGCTTCTTCCGATGTCTAGTTGGTTCTAAATGAAAATGGTGCTAATCAGATATTCAATATGCCATCCACAGCTGCCATCTTGAAAATCTTGTTATTGCTACTTCTCGTGAACAGATGGAAGTATTGACATGGGGTTTTGGTGGTCATCTTAAAAATCTTATCATTACTCCTCTTAAACAGATTGTCATATCAACGTGGTCTTGAACAAAAGACATTTTGTGATGTCTGGTTGGTTCTAAATAAAAATGGTGCCAATCTGACAGCAAATATGGTAGCCATCTTGAAAATCTTGTTATTGCTACTCCTCCTGAATAGATGGTCTTATTGACATAGGGTTTTCACTAGAAGACTTCTTATTATGTCTATTTGGTCCTAAATATAAATAGATATAAATAGTGCTCCTTTGATATGCAGAATGGCCACCATGACAGCCATCTTGAAAATCTTATTGCTACTCCTCCTGAGCAGATGCAGATGGTAATAATAATAATATATATCTCCCTTGATAACTCGTACACAATGGGGTCCAAACACAGACTACGGTATAAGTGAGGGCACGAGTTACCAAGGGACCTCTGAAAAATTAAGAAGGGGATAGCATCCTGGCTGGACATCGACAGTGAGAAGATGGGGGTGTGGTGTTTAATGGTTTAATACTCATTCTATAATTGCATTGGGAATAATCATAAATGAAAGCTTTTTCCGATGAAGTTGTTCACCTTTTCTCTCTAAATTACCTTTATTTTCAAGATAACCATCCTCTGATTTATACAATTTATTTCCACAATCAAATATGGCCATTTTGACTAACTTTGACTAACTTTGACACTATACACCTCTCCCTCGATAACTCACGCACAACGGGGTCCAAAAAATAGACCGCACTATAAGTGAGGGTGCGAGTTACTGAGGGACCTCAAAAAAATTAAGATGGGGATGCCATCCCAGCTAGACATAGAGAAAACCTCAGGGGGGTGGGGGGGTAACGTGGCTGTTTAATGGCTGAATACTCGTTTTATAATTGCATTGGGAATAATTGTCAATAAAAAGCTTTTTTTCTAATGTAGTTGTTTGCTTTTTTGTATGAATTACCTTTATTTTCAAGATACCCAACCTCTGAAATATCATTAACAACATTAGTGCAAGCGGTTTCAACAACACTTGTACGCGAAAATATTGTGTATTATGTCACTGCTTTTTGTTGTTATTGATTCACAACAAAACAAGATTCCTTTTTTTCAAAAACAATAGACATTTATTTCATGAAACAACCATCAACGTCGAAACTGGATTTATTTATTGTTCTATTAATAAAATATGGATGCTGTGATTTCATTGCAAGTAATAGTGAAACTTCTCATCCTTGAGGAAATCTCTGAGTGGAAATTTAGAAATTTTAAGTTCAATACAAACTCTGGAACTAGCTTCTCCATAATGAACCGTATTTGTGAAACAAAGCTTTATATTCACCAAGTACTCATTTCGCTTGGTTGATTTACTATCTTTGTGAATGAGTAGGCTAATTTCAGGTAGTTTAATTATATTACTTGCATTGATCAATTGAAATGAGTTGACCTGACACACGGCCGTGACCGCTAGCTCTTACGCAGGAGGATTTGCACACCTTTTAGCTTTTCTTTTATTCCACCCCCTTTATTTGACTTGATACAAAAGACGTAATTAACGTGATAATACAAAGCAGGTCTGCTTTTAATCGAGTGTAACAACACAACAAATACTTCCGCAAGTCGGAGATCTAAAAACGGTTGGCACATAATTAGGTTCTCACGGAAATGCTCGCGGACATAGCTGTGATGGTTGAATGATATATTTTTCACATTTAAATACAAGAGGGCATATTGCATTTATGATTGTTACACTGAAACCGAATTGAAAGATAGAATTAAAACACAAATTTCACTTGACAAAACTTATTTAATTGGTATTTATTTTTTAAGTGTTGCCACCAGTAGGCATTAATGACATTTTCATTGACCGAAATTTCATCGAATATTGTTATTAAGAGTGTACTGACAATGTTGTTTGGAAAGGAAATTGAACAAAATATATGACTTCTTATTAAAAGTTGAAAATTTCATGATGTTGATTCAAATTTCAGGGTACTAACCACAGTTTTTGACGATAAAACCAGCGATATATCAAGGTTCCATTTACTAATTTTAATTGCAATTTTTTTTCATGTTCAACAAATAGGGGCCAATTTTTGTGGTATTTTCTAGTTTTAAAAAATGGGATCCAAAGCTGACCTTGCATTATAAGCGGGTTCGTGAGTTATCAGGGCGCGAATTATTGAGGGAGTGGTGTATATCAAAACTTTACCAGAATTTGAGCAACTTTGACACAAGATAGCAAGAGTAGAAAAACCTTGAAACAGTTGTTTTCATAGCATTTGCAATCAACAACATTGAAAGAAATTGTACTTAAAGCATTCCCCTGATGCAGACTTTTTAGCCACCTGCTTTTTTGCATTTGGCTATTGGGCAATTGTCAGCCATATGAACAATATCAGGCCCACCTGGGCCTCTTGTTAGCACTTATTTTCTAAATTCCTTTTTTATTCTAATCATACTTGGCATGAATCATTATGAAGCTAAGACAATTAATTTTGTGATAGGCTTGCTTGCCCCTTTTACCTTGGGGGTTGCAGTAATTATTTTTTATTTTTTGTCAGTATTTATGTGAATTTTTTCACATTTGTGGACTTCGTTATTTTGACCTTGTGATCCAACACAGTACCATGGGTGCTTATTGTTAGTTGTGTATTTATGCACACTGCCAGTATTTTTGCTTGTTTAAGAAACAAGTGTTATTGTTTTATATGAACACTTTTGGATTGTTATTTTCCTATATTTTTCTAATTCTTGTCTTTTCAGTTGAACAATGATGACATAATCTGCCAAGTGCTAGAATTTATAGCCAGTGTTGACATGCATGATAAGTGCCCCTCTTGCATGAAGCGTTCTTTGTCTTCTACTTGCAGTGTATGTGCAATGTGGTCAGAAAGGATTTGGTCCATGTTTTTGTTGAAAAGCTTGAACAATCGTAGTTAAAGAGCAAAGAAATGACATTGCAGTTGCTGTCTTTGGGGAATTTTTGTCCCTACATCCATCACAAATCTCCAAAAGTGGCTTTAGTTAATGGGAGAGTGCCCTCCCATTTTTTGGCAGCCCAGTTCACGTAAGTCCCTCCGCATGCCCAAACATGGCCTTCGAGCCTGTGAGTCCATGCACATAGGGTATTTTTCGGACATTGATGATCTGTACTTCCATCCTTACATGCCATACACTGTTGACCACCGTGTTAAAATGATTCCTGCATTTGTGACAAGACAATCTCTAGTTTACAGCAGGAATTCCTCTGGAGAGGCCACAACCGGAGATTACCATATGTACGGGTGCCAGCTTGTATGGTTGGAGGCTTACCTTCTGGCCTGCTTCACTATGGTCAGTGGCAACTAGATCCAGAGAAGAAATCACTCCATATGAACCTTTGGAAATTAAGGCTATAGTGAGTGCATTTTATATATGGAAGGATCAACATTGCAGGAGAGCAATTCTCACCATGTTGGACAACTCAGTGGTGGCGTCCATCCTCCTCAAACAAGGGGATGAAATCGCCCAACCTATGCACTCTGATCTGGGACTTCCTAAAATGGTGTTCCCAGCTAAAGATTACAGTCCAGATCAGACACACTCCCAGCAAGCTCAATGTCCTAGTTGAGTGATTGTCAAGAAGGTGCCATTACCTCCACTCGGTCTTTCAATCGATTTGTGCACTTTAGGGGCATCCAGTGATAAACCTTTTTGTGATGTGGTTCAACCAGAAACTGCCCCCCTTCATCTCTCCAGTCCTGAATCCAGGAGCCTGGGCTGTGGACACTCTCTCAGTCAGTTGAGACAGGGTTTGGGACTTTGCATATCCTACTACTTTTCTGGTACCGAGGATAATATAGAAAAGGAGGGACAAAATTACAAAGTGATTCTAATAGCCCCATGCAGGTAGGACAAATCCTGGGTGAACGATCTGCTTCATCTGGCGATAAACATCCCCAGGAAAATTTCAGTGAAGCCCACCCTGCTCAAAAGCCCCACTTGCAGGTGTTTCATCCCTGCCCAGACAGGCTTCTTCATCATGCCTGGCTCTTATCAGGACAGCCTTGCATTGAAAGAAATTTGAATCTTCAGTCATGGAGAGATTTTCATGAGCTAGAAGGCCCCCCACTTTAAAGGCTTCTGAAGGAAAGTGGCAGGTTTTTGGAGACTGGTGCACAAGCAGTGCACTTTCCCTTTGAGTGCCTTGATCCCTCAACTAGCTAACTTTTTTCACTGGCTTTTCCAGGAGAAAATTTAGCTACTATTAATCTCAGAGGCTACCGCTTCTTGATTTTGGACACATTCAGGCATCATGGTAGAGGGGATATAGGCCATAATAAGGTCCTGCCTAACTTACTGGCCAGTTTTGATGTGAATCGGCCCAGATCACTCACCTTGTTTCCTAAGTATCTTTCATATGTTTTGATTTAGCTCAACTCAGATAAGTTAAAGCCTTTAGCCAGAACCTCACTGAAGCTGCTATTATGTAAAACATGTTTTCTGAGAGCCCTAGATTCAGCATGCAGGGTGATTGAGTTGCATGCTCTTTGGATGGACCTACACTAATCCCAGTTCAAATCATATCACCATACCTAGCTGACGTCAGCAAAACATCACAGGTTTAGTACTTTCTCTGGATTCACCCGGATTTTGTTGTCGGTGAGAAAAAGATATTCTTTCTTTGTATCCATTTATTGTCATCACAGGTTACATGACCAATGGTTCTGCTGTTAAAATCTTATGAGAGCAGTTTATCCTTCATATAGGGAATCCAGCCATTCTTTCCTCAAAAGGTTCCTTTGGTAGAAGTTGGATGCTCATGCATTTCTTCCACCTATTACAGTGAAACATCGCTATAACACGCTTTGTTATAGCACAAAATTAGGATAAAGCACAATGATTACGTGGCTCCCGAAATTTTGCAATAATTTTATTTATTTTTTGAAGTACTACAAAGCTTTAGTGCCAGAATAAACAAGAGTTTGATTTAATAATTTGGCAAGATGTGTTGTATGCTTGAAGAAGAAAAAATATTCTTGCTTATTTTTGAAAAGATGTTAGCTCCTTAACAAGCTGATAATTGTTAATCTGATTTTATTATTGAACCATCAAACAATAAAGCCATTAGGTCTTTGTTGCATTTGTCTTCAATGCATCCGGTGAACAATTGTTGCTCAATCCTGGGTAAACAATAGCTAACAAATGTTTGCTCAGTCATTTGGCTTACTCAACCAAGCACCAAACAATGCGGAGGTTTTAAAAGTTTTGAACCCGAATTTACAAATCAATTAATTTACCCACCTATTTTAGGGAGACAATAGACCACTAATGCCTGCTCAGTCAACTGTCATTCACACCTGCTGACAGAAGCTCCAAATCACACATATACACAACCCACTGTAATTGTAAAGTTACATGCATATACATAGCGTGTACTGATGTGGACCATTGACTGGAACAGAACCATCTAAATTGTAGGGGTGGAGGGATTTGCTATTATAATCAAACATACAACTCCTTGTTTTACCTCTGTGTAGTGCAAAGCCATAGTTATAAATAAAATTTCAGTTAATATTGTTTTTTTTTTATAAATTTGTTTTCCTCTGTCGTTTAGAGAATGACTCAACTGTTTTGATGGAGATCACTCTTTACCCATGAAATTCAGTGGTTTACTCCCATACTGGGTCCAGGCAATTATACACAACTGTTCCAGTGTTAATCAAAAGTACATTATGAAGGTCAATGCCTCTGACCTAGATACAAGTTGCAAGAAATTTTATTTAACATCGGTGGTCTGGGTAAAATACATAAAACACTAGCTCTGTATAAACTATTTTACTGACATTGTATGCATTTTCAGTTTAAGTATTTTTCAAGGTAATACAATTTTTTTTTTAGAAACTGCCAATGTCTGATGTTAGCATTTTATTGTCGGTAAAAAAAATCTGACCCGTTGGACATGTCCAGTAAATATGAATGTTTCAGATATACAGTGTTTCCTAAGTTAGTGTGAGTGTATTAGCAAGAAATTTAATATTTGGATTTGAATGGTATCTAGAAGAAAAATTCTACCATGAGATCGGCTGGTGGGTACACTTAACTTGCCAGTTTTTTTGTTCACATATATGAATGAATCAATTGATTTTTCTGCAACAAAAAAATAAAATAAAATATGTAATAACTGTTTTAAATATTTCTCGTTTAAAATGTGTCAAGTTGGTAACTACATTAATGAGGTCCGTAGTTTTGTGCCCCCCCCCCCCTCCGTATGGTATACCTAAGAGGATACATATTTGATATTTGCTTCATATAACTGACTTGGTTGGATAAAGCACAGAATCCATACATAGCATGATAGCACTTTGTGGACCCTGACCATCGTGTTCTAGCGGAGTTTCACTGTACCCATTCTCCTATCATTAACTTTCTGCTTACCACTGACATGTATGGCTGCTACATTCATGTGCCTTGCCTCTGCAGTGACTGATAAATCCACATGCAAAACAAGCACTACTGTTCGCTTGCTGGTTATGTGCTCTCGACCTTAGTGACGGTTAGATCCGTTATGTATGTTCATGTTACAATCGATCTTATTGGTCAATAATGGGAGGTAAAAGGACATTTAACCAAACAAAATAGAGTTAACAAATGATCGTTCTTGCTAAATATGGGGCTTTTCTGGAATTTTGTACCACATGTTAGTTAATAAATGCGTTTGTAGTTGGCAGTGGAAACAGTGGCTTTGCTTATGCTGATGATTCTGAATCAAGAGTTTTCAGGTTTTTCTGAAGACAAAATTGAGAATATGGATGTAAGAAGTGTTGGTAGTGACATTGAACTATCTGTGTCCAGTCTATGAGAAATTGAGACAGAATCATATGATGAAGACAGCAAAGTGTGGACAAGAGAGCCATGTGAGCCACAGAGTTTACAGAAAGTATCAGCCCAACTTTTGTTTTAGATGAGGGGAAGAAAGAGATTGATTTATATAAAAAAATATTTTCTCCTGGCATTGATTGAAGGAATTGTAGCACAATATAATGGCTATGCAGCAAGATGTATGGAAGAGAAGCCTGATTCACTATGGCAACCCCAACAATGGGAGAAATGCTGGTCTTTCTAGGCATACATTTGATATGTCAATTCTGGCACTTCTGAACTATGCCCTAGCTTGGCAATCTACACGGCCCTTCCATATACTCAGTATTCCACAAATTATGAATAGATTACATTTAAAAAAAACTGTCCAAGTATTTGCAGGTAAACAACACCAGGTGGAATCCACCAAGATGTCAACTTAGACATGATAAGTTGTGTCACATAAGACCTGTTATTAACAAAGTTTCAAAAACATATCTTGAAAATTATAAGGGTCATAAAGAGCAGAAGGGGTGATTGCATATAAAGGTAGATTACCCTTTAAGCAATATTTGCAAGCAAAGCCAACAAAATTTGGAATACAAGTTTGGGAATGGACAGAGCCACACCATAGTTATGTGCATGAATTCCAGGTTTATACTGGGAGAGAAAAAGGCCAGGCTGCACACACGACAAAAGAGGGCCTTGGTGCTTGTGTTGTAACAGATCTTACTGAGAAAATACATGAGAAATCTCATGTGGTTTACATGGACATTTTTTTCTCAGGTCTGGCACTGTTTGAATCACTAAGGAAGGAAAAAATGCATTGCATTGGTATAGTATGAGCAAATCAAAAGGGAATGCCAGTGGCAATAAAATCTACAAAATTAAAGAATAGGGGTGACATTGTGCTGATGACAAAAGGCAGTCTCTGTGCTGTAGCTGGGAGAGACAGAAAAACTGTCCATTATCTATCAACAAGTTGTGACCCAGGTGAGAGGCGGATGGTGTGCAGGAGGCATACAAATGGTAGCTACCAGGAAGTTCCAGCTCTGTTGTCTTGGAAATCTATAATAAATACATGTTTGGAGATCTAGCAGAGAAGAAAAGGATGCAGGACTCCATCTGCCACAAAGCAACCAAATGGCGGAAATATTTTGTTTGGTTCTGCTTTGATGTAGCTTTAGTCAATGTCACCCAACCACAAACATTTTACCAAAAGAAAGAAAGAAGTCAGATAGAGACAACTGGATTTTCGAATTGCTTTTGCACAGCAAATGATAGGAACAATTAGAGGATCAAGAAAAAGAAGGGCACCATTTGTATTTGATAATTTGTGGAGATGCACATTGGCCCACACAAGCTGAAAAACCAGGGTGATGCAAGCAGTGTTCAAAAGAAAAAGGCGACATGAGGTGTCCATAATGTGCAAACAATGTGATGTTCATCTATGTGTAAAGCATAACTGCTTTTACAAATACCATGAAGACCAACTTAAGAACTAATAGAACATAGTGACCATTTAAACATTTTTAAATAATTACATATACATATTTGACCAATAACTTTGTATAAAAGACTGACATAAACTTTAGTGTTTAAAAATAGTGTTTTGTGTTCTATTCATGCATTTTAATACCAATCGATTATCAGCAGGATAAAAGAATCAAACAGGCATATGGTAGTTATAGCTTTTTTATATGCATGGTTTTAGTATATAAATCAGTCAATAATACAGAAAATAATTAAAAACAATTGGCCCATATCCCCAAATCATCAACTAAAAAGTTATCATTTGGCTGCAGCAGCATCAGGCTCTGGTAGTCAGCCCCCAAATCAGCTGCAGTAGTAACCCCAGCAGTTAGGCAGAGCAGTGAGCCACTACAGCAGTACTGGTAGTTAAAGAGTTAATGCGATCGAGGAATGTATTCAATGTAGAAAGGAAATTTTGTAGTAAATTATGTTTTTCTGTAAATACTTACCCACTCATATTGCTGTTAAACCCTCCCACACCTCCCCACAAATGTGAGCATCCTTGTTGATGTATCGCTCAGCTTAAAGTGGTTAACATCAGGTTGATGGGCAGCCACCTAGCCATGGTAAGTGGAGGTATGGGTGAGTTTTTTCCCATTGTCAATATGGTATATAGATGGGAAAGATGAAATTTTTTTTCCCTCTCAGGTCTGGATTCGATATTTAGCGGAGTTTATTTTCTGACGTATATGCGATTGGGTAAGTATATAATGTACAAAAAAATCTACTTTCTCATTGCAAAAGGTATCACCCTGATTTCCCCAGTGGTAATCCTTGTTATGAAAAGAGAAATGTGCATAACCTAGGGTAGGTTTAAAGTTTTCTTTATTTTGATATCTAAATGATGTGGTTGGTTTGGGTTTGAGAGTACACAACTGGGTCTTACTTCTGATCTGTGGCTCATAGAAGATTGCTAGCTCTGCATGTCTATTTTTCACTTTCTGAACTTCAGAGAGGTAAATTATTTATAAAAAGTTGATCATTTTTTTTGTTTTTTTTTCATATTTTAAAATTTCATAATAAAATAGAAATTAGTAATGCTTAAACTGAAAATTTGTTTCTGTATTTGAAGGACAGTCAAAGTTAGTGTACTTTGTGCTATTTCAGGTACATTTCCCAAACACACAGGTGTTGTTTTCATCAGCTGTTTTCCAAATAATAATCAGAACAAAATGTCATTCCATATAGGCAAAATATAAATAAATGTATATTAACTTTCTCCCCATTGTTCGGGTTGTAGAGAACAACTTTTCCATGTGCCTTGCCCACTTTTAACAGTATTCTAAAACCCCAGAGCAGAACCTTAAGGTTAAATTTTTTTTAATTGATGGAGTTTGTTCATATATGTGATGAATCATAATTTATGAAGCTAAGACAATTCATTCAGCAACATGCTTGCTTGCCCCTTTCACATTTGGTCAAGGTTACAGTCATAGAAAATTTGCACTTGTTTTATTTATTTATAGTTCCTAAACCCCTTGATGGATTTTGTTCATACTTGATATGAATCATTTTAAAGTGAAGACAATTCATTCTGCAACATGCATGCTCACCCCTTTGACCTTGGAATTGAGGTTACAATCATAGAAAAATTGTGTTAAGGTTCAGTTTAAGTTTTTTTTTTTAATATGCTTGTATTTCTTAAAGCCCTTGATGGATTTTGCGCTTTTGGACGAATCATTATGATGCCAAGACAAATCATTCTGCAACATGCTCATACAACCTTTTGACCTTGGGTCATGGTCATGCATTTTACAACACTGCTTCAATCCTGGGTTCAACATGCAGGCCCAGACCTTGATGTTGAACTATGAAAGACATGATGATGCAACTTTAACCACATATATAAATGTCATGTGACAGTGTGTAATGTACTGTATACCATGAGCCTGGCTTAAATGTTAAATTCAGTTGGAAGTGGAGGTCTTTAACAAATTATTGTGGAACTATTGAAGCTCTTTAATTATGTGCAGTGACTTTTACATATAAATCATTAAAAATGTTTTGATGAATCTTTATACACATCTAGATTCTAAATATATAGTATTTTTATGTGAGATTTTTAACACCAGGTCATGATATTACACATGATTTAAGCGTAAAGTCAAAGAAGTATGAATTAACCTTCATGTCAAACTATTACCTTTGTTTTTATGCAGTTCTAAACAAAACAAAATCAATGTATCCTGCCATGTAATAAAATTGTTTGCTAATTTAGGAAGATATATAGGAACCTTTCTGCAAGATTTCAGCATTTTGTATGCCATGCCTTAGCACAATACTGAAGACATTTCATATGAGATTAGCACTCATGCAAGGTCCTGCAATTATGATATATACACTGATTTGTTAGATATATGCTATAGTATGGACATTTTTAAGGCAGTGGAGATAATCTTACCTGATATTTTTAATTTCTCTTACAGCACCTCGATTGTTTCCTATTGTATTTAAAATTGTTCGTCCTTTCCTGAGTGAAGACACAGTGAAGAAAACTCATGTTTTAGGATGTAAGTATAATGTCTTTTTTAAATTCCCAATGAAGCTAAAGTTTGGTCTTATATAATTCCACAAATGACTAGTTACATTGCTTCATATAGAAGATGAGTTATGAATGGTGACTGAATACCGTATATACTCGTGTGTAAGTTGGGTCCAACTGCCTAAAACATAAACTCGGATCTGTTGTCACATAACATGCTGGCAGATCAGGTCTATGTTGCTTGTTCTACTGGTTACTCCTACCAAACAACATAGACTCTAATCTGCTAGTATGTTATGTGACAGCAGATCAGGGTCTATGTTTGTTTGTTCTACTGGTTACTCCTACCAAACAACATAGAACCTAATCTGCTAGTATGTTATGTGACAGCAGATCAAGGTCTATGTTGTTTGTTTTACTGGTTACTCCTGGCAAACAACATAGATGCTGATCTGATATCACATAATGTGCTGGCAGATTAGGGTATATGTTGTTTGTTCTACTGGTTACTCCTAACAAACAACATAGACCCTAATCTGCTGGCACATTATGCAAGAGCAGATCTGGGTCGATGCAACTTGGCAACTAAGATGGTGGGAGCAGTGGTGGCCTGGCACTGGCTTTTACAATTTTATCACTTTACATTCATTTATTAAATGAACATAAATTTTATGTATATTTAGAAGAACTTGCCAATGTCTCTGAATACTTTCTGAGTAGAAATTGGAAACATATAAATGCGCTTAGATGGACTTTTGGACTTTCCAAGTACCATCAAAGAAATTTTCCCACCATACACCAAATGAAGGAACTTGGGTGTTCCAGTTTCAGATTTACATGTGTACCTCGGCATTAATATTTTACTGTGTGGAGATGTTTCCCCTAACCCTGGACCAGTCCAGTATCCTTGTAGCCACTGAAGTAAATCCATAAGAAGAAACCAAAAGGCATTGCATGTGACCTGTGTGATCCATGTTATCATGCCAAATGATTATTGCCAATCTCATCACTCATGGACTTCACTCTATATTCTTCAACTACGTGTGTCACAGTTATGATCCTAACAGTTATTTCCCCTCACCAGACTGTTCTGTCATGGAGGTATAAAAGCAATGATGTAAACATGAGCAAAGACTCGGACCCATTTGTTTCGAGCTCAGAAATCTTCATAAATCCAACCCAAGATGACCAATAATATGTCATCTGAATATAAATAGTATTAGATATAAATTTAATTACATTATTTTGTCTTACAGGACACTCTAGTAGATCTGTTGTGTTATCAGGCTAAAATTGACACTTCTTTAGCTCAGATTTATTTAATGTTAAAGGTTACAATCTTGAAAGGAAAGACAGAAATTGTAATGATGGAGGTATACTTGTTTACTATCGGTTTGACCTACCTTTCTGATGAATTGAAAGCTTAGAATGTAACCAAAGGGAATCAATATTCAAGGAATTCTGACTTAGTAAATGTATCTGGGGTGTTCTATCTTTCTATAGATCCCCAAGCCTAGCAGATGTTGTCTTTGAGGCTGATATAGATACCAAATTAAATACTACTTTTAGCAAGTATGAAAATGTATGTTTAATAGGTGATTGCAACTATGATCTTTTAAATATGGAGAAAAATCAAACCCTTATATAAATCTTTGATATTTTCAGTTTAACAAATGTCATAGGGAGCCCTACATGCTGTGTTAAAGACTGCTACCCCTCCCTATTAGATATCATTGCTATGTTAAAGACTGCTACCCCTCCCTATTAGATATCATTGCTATGTTAAAGACTGCTATCTCTCCCTATTAGATATCATTGCTATGTTAAAGACTGCTACTCCTCCCTATTAGATATCATTGCTATGTTAAAGACCGCTACCCCTCCCTATTAGATATCATTGCTATGTTAAAGACTGCTACCCCTCCCTATTAGATATCATTGCTATGTTAAAGTCTGCTACCCCTCCCTGTTAGATATCATTGCTATGTTAAAGACTGCTACCCCTCCCTATTAGATATCATTGCTATGTTCAAGACTGCTACCTCTCCCTATTAGATATCATTGCCACTAACAATCCACACTTATTTTGTCATAGTATACATTTTTGAAATGTGCCACAAGTGACTGGCATCACATGATAGTCAGAAACACTTAAAGAATACTATGTTTCAAACAGATGTGAGAAATTACATTCAGAAGCCACACAAATTTTGATGAGAAGCATTTCTTTGATGATTTTAATAAAATACCTTATCATGTCATTGACACATTTGATGATATTGATGATAAAAACTGGGCATATGAAAAGCTACTATTGGAGGTCACTGATAATCATGCTCCGAAAAAAAAAAAAAAGAGACCCACCTCCTAACATGAATAGTGAACTTAGAAAGGCCATATATAAAAAACATGTATGGCCCATAAAAAATTTTAAAAATATGAAACTAAACCATTCAGGGAAACTTACAAAAAAAAAACAAAAACAGAAATGTTGTCACCAAGCTCTGAAGACAATGTATTAGTTGACTTTATTTCTTTGAAGGGTGCAGTGGTGGTCCAAAATCTAAGGACTTTTGGCCTACCATTAAACCTTTTTTTTATCAACCAGAGATAAAAGTTGAGACTGTAACATTCTGATTGAGGGTAATGCCCTGATTACTGACCAAACTAAAGTCTGTGAAATCTTCAATGAGTACTACATTAACATTGCAAAAACCATTGGGTCAAATATACTCATAGATATCTCTACTATCCATCCTAGCACACAGGCTATTCATGACAATCAACCACCTGAAAAATACCACTCTTAAATTGAAACCTGTAATGCCAAAACAAGTTTTCAAAATTATGAAAGGCCCTGATACAAAGAAATCTACAGGTGTTGACTACATACCTACTAAAATTCTCAAATCATGGTCACCAGTTTTATGCTCAGAATTTAGCATACTCTTTAATACTTTTATTGACCAAGGGAAATTTCCAGATCATCTTAAAGAAGCACAGGTAATCTCAATCTACAGAAAATCTGATCCAGTGGATAAGGCCAACTACAGACCAGTCAGCATTTTACCTTGCACTTCAAAACATTTTGTGAAATGCTTCTATGTGATAGCTCCATTTTCATTTTGATAATATTTTTCATAACTTTCTATCTGCTTTTTTGATAATATTTTTCATAACTTTCTATCTGCTTTAGAAAAGGGTATGGATGTCAAATCACAACACTGATACTGATGGAGGACTGGAGGTGCATCCTGGACAATGGCTCCAATGTGGGTGTTATACCAATGGACATGTCCAAGGCCTTCAGCAGTCTTCCACACAGCCTCATCACTGAAAAGATGAAAGCCTATAACATTGATCAGAACTCGATCAAACTAATTAAAAATTACGTGTATAACCAAAAACAATGCATTAAACTGGAATCCTCATATAGTACGGTAACTGTTATAAAGCCTCCAAAGGAGTACCACAAAGCTCAATACTGGGACCTCTCATATTTAATATCTTTATAAGTGGCATTTTCTACTTCATTAAAGAAACAACACTATATAATTACGCTGATGAAAACACCATACCTTGCATCCATAAAAATCAAAATAATTTAATATCTATTCTACAAAATGAGAGTAAGATACTGACTGACTGTTTTACAGCCAATGGTATGCAAGCAAACCCAAGAAAATCCAAGCTATTGTTCTTGTCAAAAATGTGCACAATTTGTCCAGCTTCACCATAGAAGACCATGATATACCCTGTGAGGACTGTGTGAAAGTCCTTGAAGTAGATATTGTCTCTCAACTAAATTTTAGCAACCACATATCTAAGATCTGTTAAAAAGCAGCAAGACAATTAAACATCTTGCAACATTTCAACCACTATTTGTCCACTAATGCTACACTATTGATCTATAAATGCTTTATTAGGACAAACTTCAACTTCTGTGTCCTTGTTTCGCATTTCTGTAGCAAACAAAATTCTTAAACAAATGGAAAAAAATACACTATAGGGCACTAAAATTGGGGTAAAATGATTTTAATAGTTCATATGAATCTCTTTGAAGAAAAGCAAATGTTCCTACTCTATATATCAGTAGATTCAGATATATGGCAACTGTAATATATAAGATACTTCACAAGGAAAGCAAATCTTTCTACTCTATGTATCAGTAGATGCAGATATATGACAACTGTAATATATAAGATACTTCACAAGGAAAGCAAATCTTTCTACTCTACGTATCAGTAGATGCAGATATATGGCAACTGTAATATATAAGATACTTCACAAGGAAAGCAAATCTTTCTACTCTATGTATCAGTAGATTCAGATATATGGCAACTGAAATATATAAGATACTTCACAAGAAAAGCAAATCTTCCTACATTACGTATTAGTAGATTCAGATATATGGCAACTGTAATATATAAGATACTTCATAAGGAAAGCAAATCTTTCTACTCTACGTATCAGTAGATGCAGATATATGGCAACTGTAATATATAAGATACTTCATAAGGAAAGCAAATCTTTCTACTCTACGTATCAGTAGATTAAGATATATGGCAACTGTAATATATAAGATACTTCACAAGGAAAGCAAATCTTTCTACTCTACGTATCAGTAGATTCAGATATATGACAACTGTAATATATAAGATACTTCACAAGGAAAGCAAATCTTTCTACTCTTCGTATCAGTAGATTCAGATATATGGCAACTGAAATATATAAGATACTTCACAAGGAAAGCAAATCTTTCTACTCTACGTATCAGTAGATGCAGATATATGGCAACTGTAATATATAAGATACTTCACAAGGAAAGCAAATCTTTCTACTCTACGTATCAGTAGATTAAGATATATGGCAACTGTAATATATAAGATACTTCACAAGGAAAGCAAATCTTTCTACTCTACGTATCAGTAGATGCAGATATATGGCAACTGAAATATATAAGATACTTCACAAGGAAAGCAAATCTTTCTACTCTATGTATCAGTAGATGCAGATATATGGCAACTGAAATATATAAGATACTTCACAAGGAAAGCAAATCTTTCTACTCTACGTATCAGTAGATTCAGATATATGGCAACTGTAATATATAAGATACTTCACAAGGAAAGCAAATCTTCCTACTGTATGTATTAGTAGATTCAGATATATGGCAACTGTAATATATAAGATACTTCACAAGGAAAGCAAATCTTCCTACTGTATATATTAGTAGATTCAGATATATGGCAACTGTAATATATAAGATACTTCACAAGGAAAGCAAATCTTTCTACTCTACGTATTAGTAGATTCAGATATATGGCAACTGAAATATATAAGATACTTCACAAGGAAAGCAAATCTTTCTACTCTACGTATCAGTAGATGCAGATATATGGCAACTGAAATATATAAGATACTTCACAAGGAAAGCAAATCTTTCTACATTACGTATTAGTAGATTCAGATATATGGCAACTGAAATATATAAGATACTTCACAAGGAAAGCAAATCTTCCTACTGTATGTATTAGTAGATTCAGATATATGGCAACTGTAATATATAAGATACTTCACAAGGAAAGCAAATCTTAATACTATATGTATTGGTAGATTCAGATATATGGCAACTGTAATATATAAGATACTTCACAAGGAAAGCAAATCTTTCTACTCTACGTATCAGTAGATGCAGATATATGGCAACTGAAATATATAAGATACTTCACAAGGAAAGCAAATCTTTCTACATTACGTATTAGTAGATTCAGATATATGGCAACTGAAATATATAAGATACTTCACAAGAAAAGCAAATCTTCCTACTGTATGTATTAGTAGATTCAGATATATGGCAACTGAAATATATAAGATACTTCACAAGGAAAGCAAATCTTTCTACTGTATGTATTAGTAGATTCAGATATATGGCAACTGAAATATATAAGATACTTCACAAGGAAAGCAAATCTTTCTACTCTACGTATCAGTAGATGCAGATATATGGCAACTGAAATATATAAGATACTTCACAAGGAAAGCAAATCTTCCTACTGTATGTATTAGTAGATTCAGATATATGGCAACTGAAATATATAAGATACTTCACAAGGAAAGCAAATCTTTCTACTGTATGTATTAGTAGATTCAGATATATGGCAACTGAAATATATAAGATACTTCACAAGGAAAGCAAATCTTCCTACTGTATGTATTAGTAGATTCAGATATATGGCAACTGAAATATATAAGATACTTCACAAGGAAAGCAAATCTTCCTACTTTACATATTAGTAGATTAAGATATATGGCAACTGAAGTATATAAGATACTTCACATGAAAACAACTAATTACTTGAGTTATCTGGTTACATTCACAATCTGCAACTATTATCTTAGACACCAAAATTGTACACCAATACAAATGGTACAATAGCTCTATTTTAAATTTGATGCCCCCAGAGTCTGGAACAGCCTGCCCAATGAACTGAGAACAATCCCTGATTTCAAAGAATTTCGCAGGCTGATTCGGACATGGTCATGGCCTCACTGTAACTGTGCTTCATGTTATTCTGTTTAGCAGTCAGCAGCAATTCAGCTTTAAGGTTACCAATTTCACTGAGTTTCTTTGGTGTAAATCTTGCTCTCATAATGCTTAGCTTAATTACTTACTTTCTTGGATCTTTTTGTATTATTATTTTTTTAGCTTTAATTTTAACTTTCAGAACCCAAATTTCCAGATATCTTAATGAATAAATATGGTCTTTGTGCATGCTTTCAACAATAAAACTGACATATTTCTTATAAAAAATTTCAAATGTATGCCGTTATGCGATGTGTTATATATGTATATAACGTTTTTTAATAAAAAATAAATAAATAAATGTATATTTGCATGTTATATACTATTGTCTTGTCTTTTAATCAGCTGTTACTGTTGGCATTGTAATATTTTTGATGTGTATTGTTTCATTGTAAATATGTACTGTCCGTGTACCTGAATGCTGAAATATGAATTTGTGTTAGGTGATGTTGGTATAAAGCTCATGCGGAGTGTTTATGTTACCCATACTACCGACGTTAAATACAATTTCTTGTTTCTTGTATCTTGCATCTTGTAGTGTGCAGTTGGATCTGACTAATATGCGAGTATGTATGGTACATCTGTTAACAGACTTTACGTTTGTAGTCTGTCTACATTCAGTGAATCAAGCAGACTGTGTTTTTTCCATTATAATTCAGTGTTACAGGAGCTCGGCATGGGGTATGAAAAGTGGCCTGAATAGTCTGAAATTTGGATGAATGAGGGTCATAAGATAAGATTGAGGTCATATTTGTATTTATTAAAAATGTTCTGGGACATGTGTTGGTTTGAAATAGCTAAAACGTGGATAACAAAGTTTGTATGATGGAGGCTGTAATGTATCATTGTCCTGTTAAACTTTATCTAAACATCATCAAATTAAAAAGGTGATTCCTGAAGGGGAGAAAATATCTAGCACAGATGTCTTTTTCAGATATGTTGTCAGATCATAATACACTTGAGAGTACATCCACCATCTCACAAATCCAGCCCTCCCCGAAACAACAAAAATGTGTTTCATTTTCAAAAACTGCTCAACAGAATTTAACCAAATTTACATAAAGCATCAATGGCATAAAAAGCTTTCAATTTTACACAAAAGATACTGAGTTATTATTCAATATGGCCATTGTTACTCAATTATGACAAACCTTTAAATGACTTCTCACAACCCAGTGTACATTAGTTGAGCGAATTTTGCAGACAGCATCCTGGCATAGGCCTTTACAGTTTGCACAAATGATGCTGATAGACTGTAGAATATAGCTGCTATTACTACAAACTTGAAAAACCTTTAAATGTCAGAAGCATCATACCAATCCTGATTTCTTGGACAGCTGCTCATGGTAGATGTCCACCAGGTAAACGATCTCAGGTCTACTTGTGCCTGTTGTGGTATATAGATATACTAATATAAGCTAAAGGTTTCTGTAGTTCTCGACTATCTGCACCATAGCCAGCAAACTTCTGCCTGTGTATCTGTATCAGAACAGGCCACAATATTGGGTATCATGACCAGAGGATGAGGGGGTGTTAGCATTATTGAATAGATTATTGGGTATTATGTCCTGGGTTTGGTGGGTTTGGCTGAGTTAATTTGGGTCAGTGTTCTGTCACGGAGGGCCTCCCTTTAAACTGTAAAATTCCTGGACAACTAAAGAAGTCGTTAATTTCGGTTGTTTTGTTCAATCATCTTAATCCCCATCAAAGATTAGTTGTGATTTTTAGGTTGTCTTTAACTTATGATATATTCCAGTATAAATGTTTTGTAAAACATATATATGGGACTATTTATATTCTCAAGTGAATGAAATATTCAATAAATATGAAATATTATTAATTTGAGGCTAATAGATCTCTTCTGTTTTTGCTTCAATTTTCATTTCACATGGTTTATTTTCATGTCGATATCTGGTTTTAATAGCATGCCAACAACATATGCTTCTCACTCTTTCGCACATTAGTTTCCGAATGATTCTTTTATTAAAATCATATATCTAAATTGTCATGATCTTCACTTTTCCTATGCTTACTTTTTCATATACTCCTGCAGCCAACTTTAAAGAAGTCCTTTTGAAATATATTGATGCTGATCAAATGCCAGTACATTGGGGTGGCACAAAAGTTGACCAGAATGGGGATCCACGATGCACAGCAGTTGTAAGTGAAAAAAGAACTATTAAAGAATGCTTTTATAATCTCCATCATCTTGTCTTAGAAAACTTATTGGCTTATGATTGTTGTACCATGAATTACTTTATCTACTACAAGTAATGTATATAACCTTTACCGAACTGCATAGATGCATTGTATTGCCCACTGAATACTTCAAATGTGTTAATAGTGGCAAGTTTATAGTTTGAGTGGACTAACATTTTTGTGCCCACTGACTGTCCATAGTAAATTCCATGAACTAGACATGTTTTAGCAGCTTGCATTAGAAATGAAGAACGCAACCATATGCTTTGCAAAGAAAGTGTAGTCATTATTTGCCTTCTCTTTCATCAGCTAATTTAGAAGAGATAAAGTCCATTGCAAGCAAAAAGAAGATTAATCGTGTGAAAGGACAGAAAATCTTTAATTATCTTTCCTTTTAAGGACCAGGGCAACAAAAGGAAATTGTTGAAAAAACAATTAAATAGAATTCACAAAATGCAAAAGTGTGCATTATCTTTCATGCCCCTCATCAGATGTCATCAACAATTCTGTTTGAGGAATTAAAGTGGCAAAACATGGATGAAAAATTGACTTTATTTACAAAGTCATAAATGGGAATGCACATGCTTGCATATCAGAAGTTTTGCAACCTAATTAAAGAAACCGTTCATTATGCTAAGCCATGGAGATTCCTAGACTATATACTGAGCAATTCAAATGCAGTTTTCAGTATTCTGGTGCTATGATATGGAACTCACTGCTAAATGTCAAAATGGCAAGCTCAAAAGACCATTTCAAAAAGAAATACCTTGAACTTGTACAGAATGAACCTTTTTTTCTTTCCTAAATAATATTACTTTCTGTCATTACAGTGTTGAAAACTGCCATTCCAATATTAAAAATGTTGAATGCCTTTTTCTTTATTTATATAAACTTAAATTGTCATGATTTAATGTCTTTTAATAGTATTTGTCTGTACCATATTGCTAGTACATGTACTAGTATAGTCTCTACAGTCAGCATCTAAGCAGCAAAAGTGAGCACTGAGATCTTTTGTTGGTGTCTTTGTGACATCAGCATCTCATTTGCAAAAGTAAATCTTTCTGATCATTTGTGGGTATCTCTGGAATCCACATCAATGTCACACTAGGTCATGGTTTTCATAAACTGTATTTTCAGGTCGTGTCACTAGAACTTGCCTATGAAGGTGAGACACCAAGTTTTGTGTTTTTCTTTCTGCAGATCAATCATGGGGGTATGGTACCAAAGGAGCTTTACCGTATATCCAACTTGGAATCGGCCAACTACACCACAGCCACCATCAGTAGAGGCTCTTCACTCCAGCTGGATTTTGAAATAACTCTACCAATGACTGTTTTAAGGTCATCATTATCATTATCATCATCATGTAATCTTTATTATTTTTTTTTCTTTAAATATGTTGTCATGTAATGTTCATTTTAGCAGATAATCAGATGTAACATGCAGTCTGATTGGCTGTACATCAAAACTGATGGCAGTAAAATCTATGATGTACTGACTGACATGTTGAAGCCATTGTGACATTTTCCCTTTCATTGTAATTTGAAGCTTCAAAATTTTTTATTTTTGTACATTTTATGCACAAAAGTTTCTAAATGCATTACAATGGGGATAAAATACTTATATTTGAAGATTTTAGGGAATTATTGTTGGTTTTACTATTGATAATATCTACTGTATCTGCTCTGCTGATAAGTCGGTGGTAAAACAAAATTTGTGAGTCAGACCACAATGAATAGAAGCTTTTTTTCCCCCTTAAATCACTACTATTATGTCCCAACTTTTGAATTACAATTTTTTTATTTTTAGAGAGTATTTTTGAAAAATTGTTCTTCACATGTGTGTCATTTCAATTTTTATAGATGGGAATTTAAGACAGAAAACCATGATATGGGGTTTGGGATTTTTAAGCGGACTTCAGATTCTCGTCAGAGAGCCGGTGAAATGGAGGCGATAAAATCGACAGAGAGAGTTAACAGTCATCTTGTTCCAGAGGATGGGACTATTACCTGCAAAGAAGTAGGCACATGTAAGTAAATTAGCAATGGTAAGACCTAAACAGAATTTATTTTCTGTAATTGTTGTAAGAAAGAAGATGATATTTCTTTCAAAATTTATAAGGGATATTGAGAAGTTCTTCATCCAAAGAGGTACAGCGCATGTGTGGAAAAATATAGTGTCTGCTTTTGGAAAATACTCATAATATAGCAAGTATTCATTGCAGTATTCTGACATACAACTGTTGTTTACTATTTTCCATGATACAGAAACAATATTCGCAGTTTCAATCTATGTCTTGCCTGCTTGTGCAAAGAATAGAATATTTTGCATTCTGTGATAAAAATCTAATTTTGGCAATACAATTAAGCAGCTGTCCAAAAACATTTGTCAAAAATATTGTAGAGCTAAAACACTGTTTATAGGCATAGCTGATCTGTCACATTTGGAAATTAATTTAAAATACTTTCTTTTAAACTGTTTAAAATTTGGGCCTACCCCTGAGAGAGTCTTCAGAAGTATATAAAGTTAAGTATACCAACTCCTACCCAGCTCTTTATGGTCAAGCCTTGTTAATCCCTTTCACACCAGTCTCATTAAAAACACAGATTCACCTAAATTTAAGTTATGCGGAGAAGTATGTAATGACCAGCAGTACAACATTCCTAGAATTAGTTGTATTTTGTGATCTGGATACTGTTACACTACCAGCATTATTTATAATACTGATACAATAAATTATTTTATTAGTGTCACCAGTATTTTCCAGTAGCACTGGTTTCTGTAATTATTAATGCTTTTACTGTATAATATGGGATGCCATCACCATCTTAGAGAAACTTTATAACTTGATTGTTGGTGTTTATTCAAGGAAACCAGTATTATTGAGAATATCAAAGACTAACATGATTCATTATATTCCAGATATTACTGGTTATTCCAGTATTTGCAAATACTTCTACAACTAGTTATTCCAGTCTTTTGTCATTTTGTTGCCAGTATGCAGTCAGTTAATTCCCAGCGTAAAATTATCTGTTGTTTGTGTGTTGTCAGATCTGACAGCACTGGTAAGAAAATGTCAGATTGATGTCAGTGTGCTGCCAGTTTATTATCAATTTGTTGCTAGCATATTGTTTAATCAGATATATTTGAAAAATATTGTATCAAATTATTATTTTGTAATTTCTTAAAACGTTAATAAAAAGTTAATTTAAATGCAGTTAATTTAAAATCATCAATTGTAGACATCTCCATCTGACAATACATGCCCAATACACTGGCAATAATCTATCCATCTGACAACAATCTGTCAGGACACTTATGACAGTCTGGACATCTGACAGTAGACTGGATTTTGTAGGTTTTCAGTCTTTTGTCACCTATCTTACCAGCAAACTGTGCAACTTAAATTTTCTCTATCAAATACATTACCTGATCACATTTACTTTAGGATTTTTACTTCTTCTACCATCCAAATCCAGCTTTCCCTTAAAGGAAAAATTCTGTCTTTCCCATCAATTTAGATGTTAAGAATAGTACCTAAAGAAATGAACTCTTCCAAGATAACATTATAATTACCACTCTTGTTTCCACTAGGTGGCTACCTGTATATCTGGATGTTAATCAGTTCTAAGCTTTTGCTGTCAATGGGTAACTTGTATCTGTCATCCCTGAAAATGCTTCACACTTTTCTGCCATCCTTTCTCAATGTTGGTATACAGTATTTATCATTCTTTATATGGTATACGGTATTTATCTTTCTTTATATCCTCTTGCATGTTGTAAGAGGCAACTAATAGAAGAAGGAGTCACACTGGTTTATTAGAGAGTGTGCTGGACTATTGACCAGAAGGGTGCAATCCTATTATTGGATCAGCCTTGGTCGACAAGCATGATGTATCCTTGGGCAAGACACTTTGCTCCAATTGCCTTGACACTAAATGACCTACTTGTGTTGCTGTGCTGTATGACACCAAACCAAGCCATATCTTTTATAAGCTTCTACAGCATAATTTTTCAATTTTGCTCATAGATTTTTCATATTTTCCAGTGTTTGCAAACTTGGTCTCTCTGATCATGCTGTTTTTTTGTCTTAGTACATGGACTGTTTTGTTTACATAATTCTGTGTAGGTACTGCTTATGTTATTCCTATTTTACCCATTTATTTCATATTCTCTCCTTTTTAGGATAGTTTGTAAATTACTTTTCATATCTATTCTAGTTGTTGTCTTTGTCATTCTCATTGTCATTTTAAGACACAGTGGCAACTAAATACACCAAATGTAAATAATTCAAGGTCTCAGAAGATAATGCATAACAGATGCTGTGCATGCACAAAGTATTCTTCCTCGCAGTATGTGCACATAGTGGTCATAAAGTAACTGGACAGTTGTCATAAGCAAAGATAAGCAGATGAGATCAAAGTCATTGGAGACAGAGACTCTGAGTCTTGATTCTAACTGAGAATCAGTAGTTAGTGTTGTGGGGAATGCAACTGTGGCCTGCTCCCCTTGCCCCACCAAGAGCCATTGTTTTTTATACTGACAGTGACCATAATCTCTAGGCAATTTCCGGTGATACTTGCACTTTGGAAGCAAGTGCACTGCCTTTTTCGTCAGTGCAGAAGGTTTCCCAAAAAATCACAACCTCAGAACCCCAGCGATGAAAGGAATAATCTAGAACAAGTTCAGAATCCAGACCCGACTCTGGAATGGACTGAATTCAGCTTCATAGCTGTGGTGGAAGAGATTTACAAAATTCTGTTTCCAAATGGCTGCTCCCGCTCCACTGTTGGAACAGGTATATTGCATTAAAGCCTCAATGGATGCAGATGAGGAAGATCATCCATCCATCTGTTCATTACTACAGTCAATTAACATCAAGAAAATTGTTGACAGCTTGTCGGAGGAGTATACAGGATCCACAACATTATAAAGCCTTCTTCTCAGAAAGTCAGCTACCAGCTTCCTTTGAAGCCAGATGGTACAAGACACTTTGAGAACCATATCATGTCGATGTTCCAGATGTTGACAAATATACAGTGGCAGTTAACATGATCGCCCCTCTATTTTATAAAGGTTATTGTTGGGTATTCCAAGTGACATCGAAACTGGTTAGAAATGTAATGATAATGTCCTCACCTCAGGACTTAGGACTTTTGAATTTAGGACTTTTGGACGTGGGATCATTGTCCATTTTTGGATTTGCAGAGAAAGCAAAGAATGAACACACTTGGAAGCCTGCTTTTTAGATAACTAAAGTGATCAACAAGGCAGCTCATCACACAGTGGTGAATGCACACACATTCAGTCTTGACGCAGTGAAGATGGATGCCATTCATTGATCAGTATTGCTGACACTGCATTATACAGTAGCACTACAGTCCTTTCCATGCAGCTTTTCTCAGTTGTTTGAAGGCTGTATTAAGGATGTGAGAAAGCAAGTTGCATAGGAACTACCACTGTAAATCACTTTGCCGATTTTCTCATTTCAGTAGCAGCAGTCACAGTCTTTTGCCAGTCACAGCATTGGGATGATCACTGCCAAAAGGAGAAGCAAGAAAAAAACTCCAATCAGCAACAATCCTTTCATTCCCAGCAGCAGTTTCGATGACAACAATCTTACCAGGAAAGAAAATATTCTAACCAATGAAAGAGGAAGCTCAGTTACTCTTCTTCCAAGCCACAAAACAAACATTAGTGTCTCATTGACCCAGGTTCCTGCCATCAGTATTCCAGTAGGTGCCTGACTTCTCCACTTTGAACAGACTTGGATCAATCTATTCCCATACAATGATAGGATGATCTGTTTGGTTTTGCAGGGGCAAAAGATTTTTTTAGTCACCCCCTCTTACACTTTTAACTTCTCATTCCATGATGTATTTCCCAGCCAATCATGAGAAGATGCTCTTGTTGAAGGATATTCATATCTTATTAAGCAAGCAGGCAGTGGAGATTATCCATGCATCAGACCCATAAACTTCTTCCATCATCTGGGATTTTGTGCACAAAACCAGTTGCCATTAACAGGCAATCAAAAGATGGTAATTCCTTGAAAGAGCTTTCCAATTAGGCTAGACTTCAGGACCCTGTTAGGGCCCTGAAGTTATACCTTAAGCTTACAAAAGGTATCTCCCTGGCCATTAAAGACTTCCACCAGATAAGAGGGGAAAAACAGGATATCATTTTGCAAGCCATGGCATCTTGGCTTAAGTTGGTCATTTGCTTGGTTTACTCAAACATCTTTCAGGACCAAGTACATCTCTTTAAAATCTTGGTTCAAAAGATAAGAGCAATCTTGACTAGCCTGGCTTCTGAATGCAACTGTTCAATCCCAGAACATTATTGAGATAGTAGGAAATATTTCTGGTAAGAACTTTTCTTTCATCCTAGTTTAGGAGAAGTTAAAATCCTAACATAAATATGATCAGGTATTCTCAGAGAAGCTAAATTCTCAGATGTGTTTCCAGTATGTTTTCAGCTACTGTGACTTGAAAATGAAAAGGGAGCCCCAGGTGGATCAGTGGTCTAAGGCGCTTGCCTTTTACTGATCACTCACACATCTCACCTTTGCCCACGTGAGTTTGAGTTAAGGCTCGACCAACGTGGGTAT
The DNA here is from genome assembly GCA_029931535.1 of Margaritifera margaritifera. Lineage (NCBI taxonomy): Eukaryota > Metazoa > Mollusca > Bivalvia > Unionida > Margaritiferidae > Margaritifera > Margaritifera margaritifera. Next base: position 2,782,239 of record JAQPZY010001639.1, on the reverse strand, counting down.
GTGAGTAAGCTTGCCAGTAGCTTCCTGGGAATCAGTGGATCTTCCTGGGTTCTTCCTTCACATATATACTGGCTGCCATGTATAGCTTATCATATGCTGGAAAATGGCATTAAACCCCACAGAAAAAACCTTGAAAATGAAAAGAACACTGGAACTAGTCACCCACCAGCAGAATGAATTGACATCACACTTGCAAGAAATATAATAGCTAGTATAATAGTTAACAACACACTGACTAAAATGTTCCATTTGTATGTTGCCAGTGTGTTACTAGATATAGATAGTACACTCCCAATATAATGGCAATTAGTTTCCATCTGACAACAAACTGATAATACATTGGGATATGACAACAAACTGATAATACATTGGGATATGACAACAAACTGATAATACATTGGCAACAGTCTGGACATCTGACAATAGACCGGATTTTGTAGGTTTTCAGTCTTTGTCGTCAATCTTACCAGTATATTGTCAGACTGTAATTTCATGCCATGTTCTAAGTTGTATCTTCCCAGTTTATTACCAGATGTGGTTGATCAAGGGTCATTTTTAAGTTCTATCTTGCTTAGTTATTTTCAGATGTAGATGGTCTATAAAATTCTAAGTTATCTATTGCCAGCTAATTGTCAGTTAGGACATAAAGGTGCTTCATCTTGCTAGTCTGTTGTCAGTTTTTTGTCATTGTGATGCCAGATTATGTCTAGTGTAGTGTGTGCCAGTTGCCAGCTACATATTTTTAGTGCCAATGTGTGTTGCCATTTTGTTGCCAGTGTATTGTCACTTTGTTGTCATCTTATAGCCAGATACCCTGTTTTATAAAGGAGTATTACCAAATTTATTTAATGGCAAGATGCTGGAAATATGATAATACCACTTACACAGTATATTCCAGTATCATGGATTTTTTAATACTGTAATTTCCAATATTATTGTTTTTAATCCCACCCACCCCCAGCAGGCTCAGAGATGTACAGTAGGTCCAGTGCACCCTCCTGCATGTTGTAGGAGGTGGCTAATGGAGGCAACCTATCTGCTGTGGATTGTGTCCCTTGTCATTAGAGTAGAGGATCCTTATAGTTCAGCAGAGGAGATGTTGGATTGTTGCCACTCTAACTTTGGCCATAACTTTAGCTCGACAGGTGGTCTGAAGGACATGGTGTGATCAATTGGCTAGTCACACCAGGCTTCAGAGGTTATGTTAATGACATTCAGTTTCATTGATCTCCAGACTCTTAAAGATCACTGTCGTAATTATGGAATCTTATACAATACTGTTATGTCTGGAATCTTACAAAGGACATGGCTTCTGAGGGTGGTGGTATGGGTCAGTTGAGTAGAGATTCTACTTTACTTGAGTGTATCACCCTGTATAGCCCTGACTTGAGAAACGCAATAAATCTGCATAAATCTCTGTTCCCTTGATGGTTCCAAGGTGGGTGGGGAGCACAGTTGATGAAATAATATCCTTTTGTTATGGGAAAACACACCAAAAATACAATCAGTAGTGTGAGTTCTGGTCTCAAAAGGATCAGGAACTATTCGTCCAGTGACTCGAAAGTCAATTGAGGGAAATTTATCCAAGTTTCTCATAGTTGAGTCAATTCATGAGAATCCAAAGCTAACAAAGCTATTACCATTCCTGATAGCAAAAACACTTCAGGGCTTGGCTGGAGAACAAAATATGTGTTAAAACTCATAGCTTTGGCCAATTATATGTAGAGTGCAGCTCCAAAGCTCACTCTCATAATCTGCTTCGCTCCAAGCAGTTTGTGGAGATATCCATCAAGGTATCTCTGCACATATCTCATGACACATGTAGAGGTGCCACGTGATCTTGGGATTAAAGGTGGCTGCAGTGAAACTGAAATGCTTGAAAATCTCAGAACCTAGAACATCTCCCAAGTGAAATGAATCAACATTTGCCATAATGGTTTGGTTGAATCCTACCAACATTTACCTACTGACATTTAACAGTGCCACTTTGCCAGCATTGATTAGGGCTGGATTCCGAAACATTCCAGTTGATCCATTGATCCCAAATCCATTATGGTGCTTTAACTGCCAGAAATATGGCTACAATAAAGATGGCAATAAAAGAAGACCAGTCTGCCCCAGGTGTGAACAAGAGGGCCATAATGGATCATTATGCGAAGAGAAAATCTTCTGTGTGAATTGTCAGGGAAACCGCTTCTCATAATCTTGAGACTGTTCTAAGTGGAAACCCGAGAAGGAGATAGGCATGAATTTTTCCAGAGGGTAGAAAGTTTGTGGAAGCCACAAGCCCAAATAAACACTGCCAGCAAATCTTATATCAGCGCAGCTAAAGTGGAGAAGAAAGCTTCCACAAATTCTGTACTCAGAGAGACATTACTTGGCCACAGGGCAAGATGAAGTTTAGTTTTGGCACCGCTCAAACCTGTGCAAGCAACATCCTGAACCGAGAGCGAAGCAGAGAAGGCAGTTAGTCCAGTATAAGAAATGTTCTGTGGTTACAAAGGAAGTGAGTTTGTCACTTGATCAACTGGTTGTAGTCTGGTACCCTTTAAAATACATATCATAATCTGAGAGAGAGAAGTCACGGTGGCTAACATACCATTTTTTCTTGATGGGGGTTGGACTTCACACTGACCTGAGCTGAACAATTCTCTGCTTCTCAAGTGTAAACTTTTGTCATCTTGATAATTATCAGTGGTAATAATAGCCAGTAATTATCAAAGTGACAAAATCCAACTTCTGAGGAACATACAGCAGCAAGGTTAATTGGATTGCATACAGCTTTGTATGGATTAAAGTTAGGCACTTTATTGGCATGTTGGAACAAATGTCAGTGTGTTGAATATAGAAAGAAAAATATATTTGTGAGGTTTCCATCTTGAAACTCCAGTATGAGTCTGTTGCTGAGGGGTAAATTTGACATATTTTGCTGGTAGCTGGTTGCATTAGATGGACGGCCATCCTAGAGGGTACTTTGAACACAAACTCATTGGTGCCAAGAGATTCTGGCCATAAAATGCAGGTGGCTCCTGCAGGAGTGGGGGAGGATCAGTCAGTCTGATCTTGACCATCTTCTTTAACATTTACCAGTACCTTTTGTTCTGTTTGGCAACTTTAATGGCCACCTTGCATTTTGGAATTGCCAAGATATCAACAAGAAAAGGAGAGAAAAAATATTATACTTTGTTTCATAACATAATCTTTGCCTTTTTAATGATATGTCAAATACCTATCTGCATCCTGCAACAGGATCCTACTCATCATTAGACCTGACCATCTGCATTCCATCTCTTTTTCTTGACTCCTCTTGGGAAGTTGGTGATGACCTTTGTGGTTGTGACCACTTTCCAGTATATTTAAGAAGTAATAATCCCAAACCTCAAGGATTAGGGCAGAGATGGAAATTGAACAAGGCAGATTATGATATGTTTTAGTCCCTCTGTGAATCAAATTTGACAGCTGATCATTTCAAAAACGTAGCAGATCCAGTATCCTTATTTACAAAGATACTCCAGGATGTTGCTGGGGATAGAATACCAAAAACTAAACATGTCAACAAACCATGGTATTATGGTACTTGTGAAGATGCTATAAGGGAATGGAAAAAGGTCCTTAAATGTCCATCTGACAGCTGAAAATCTGAATAAATACCATATATACAGAGCTAAAGCTTCTTGTACCATTAGCGAGGGCACAAGAAAAACATGGAGATCATATTTCTCTAGGTTGAACTCTTACTCCTCTGTTAAATCAGTATGGAATATTGTATGGAAAATCATTGGTAAAAATAAAAAGCAGCTGTATCAGACACTTTAAAAAAATCTGGTGAAATGGACATGACCCTACCAGAAATCTCAGATACATAGGCCAAAACTTTCTCAAACAATCAAACAATTTTTTAGAAGAGAAATATTCCGAAAACTTCCACCATGTCAAAAACCTGTAAAAAAGGTTCTGTAAATTTCAGATCTGCTAATACTGAAGATTATAATAAACCTTTCACTTGGAGAAGTACAAGACTCGCTTGATCGAGCCCATGATGCTTAAGCAAGATTGGATGATACCCACTATCAACTTCTTAAACACTTACCTGATACAGCTCTCGATACACTGCTAAACAATTTCTATAAAATTTTTGAACTTGTGACTTTCTGCTGTCATGATGAGAACCAACAGTGATACCAGTACCAAAACCTGGAAATGAGCATACTGACCCTTTTAAGCTCGATGCGCAAAACGATGGAGCAAATGATAAAAGTCAGACTCCTCTGGTATCTTGAGTCCAACCAACTACTATCAGACATTCAGTGTTGATTCAGATGCCAGAGAAGCGCAATAGACCATTTTGTCAGATCTGAAGCTTTATTCAGAGAAACTATCATAAAGAAAGACCATATAGTAGCCATCTTTTTTGACTTGGAGAAAGCTTATGACACCACATGGAAGTACATGTACAACATAATGAATGACCTATTTAAGTTAGGTAAAGCTTATGACAATACATGGAAGTACAACATAATGAATGACCTATTTTAGCTAGGTAAAGCTTAAGACACGACATGGAAGTACAACATAATGAATGACCTATTTTAGCTAGGTAAAGCTTATGACACCACATGGAAGTACAACATAATGAATGACTTATTTAACCTAGGTAAAGCTTATGACACCACATGGAAGTACATGTACAACATAATGAATGACCTATTTAACCTAGGTAAAGTTTATGACACCACATGGAAGTACATGTACAATATAATGAATGACCTATTTAACCTAGATAAAGTGTATGACACCACATGGAAATACAACATAATGAATGACCTATTTAACCTAGGTAAAGCTTATGACACCACATGAAAGTACAACATAATGAATGACCTATTTAACCTAGGTAAAGCTTATGACACCACATGGAAGTACAACATAATGAATGACCTATTTAACCTAGGTATAAGGTGCTGCCTACCTATCTTTATATGCAGTTTTGTGAAATATATAAATTTCAGTGTTAAGAAGGGTACCACCCTTTTTGAAAGCTGTCTTCAGGATATGGGTGTACCACAGGGCAGCATATTGTCAATCACCCTTTTCAATATCTTGTTACAACTAAGGGTAATGTAACAAAAGAAAGAATTACTCAAACAAGCTTTCAAGATTTACAAACAAATTTAATTTCTTAAAATATTAAATATTTCAAACAAACAAAGTGAAAGAATTAAAAATAATTTACAGTTTAGAAATTCCTAAATAATCCTAAATTGTTCTATTGTTCACTGATCCGGATGTTATCCAAAATATTCCGAATGAAGAATGTTCCGAATGAAAACACCACTGTGCTGATGTACTAACAAGAATCAGTTATATCCAAATATTAATAATTCCAAATAAATCCTCGTGAATGTAGAATATCACACAAGTTCTAAAAAATGTTTCCAATAATTCCAACGGAGCTGAATAATTCTTAAATCTTTAAATGTCAGTACTTAATCCCAAAAATGTAGTCTGGAAATATTTCTGAAGTAGATAATCACACACAATGAACCAATCTCGTTTATGACCTCTCAAGCTGATGTAATTAGGAAGAATCCAGAACGCAGAGATTACATTTCTTTTTATAGTATTCTATACTGCATCTTTAAAACAAACAAAACCCATTTCTTAATTCCGTCTTAAATAAACATCTTCTTATTACGATCTTACAATCTAACTTCTGATCAACAAATGAATCATTCTTTGAATTGCAAAATCCAGGTCAGAACAAAAGTTATGTCACGTGACATGACCCACACTTAACCGACAATATTGATTTTCCCAGGACCAATATACTGGGTCACATTGAAATACCGTATATGTGCACTATACAAAACAACGGCTATTAGATTATAATACAAAGGTCATAAACCAAATAAAACTATATTATAATTTAAAAAGATGATACATAATTCCGTAACAATCTTAATTTACAATATAGTGAAAACCCCTAATCCAAAAACTGACTGCTCATTGTATATTGATGACTTTTTGATCTGCTATAGATCAAAGAGTATGCATACTGTTGAAATGGGCAGAAGAAAACAAGTTTAAATTTTATAAATTTAAAACTGTATGCACTTATGTTGATTACATAACATTCATGATGACCCCAAACTCTGTCTTGAGAGTTCCCTTATCCATGCTGTCGAGGAGACTAACATTTTTGGGGCTTGTTTGAAAAATGAACAGTCCTTCTGCATAAATATATCTGGGACAGATGTCAAAAGCCCTTGATTTAATATGAGTAGTGGCAAACACAGATTGGGGAGCAGACCGGAAAGTCTTACTTTGGTTATACAAGACTTCAGTAGGATCTAATCTTGACTATGGCTTGCTTGTGTATGGATCAGCTTGTAAATCTTGCCTTCAGATGCTTGATTTAATGCAAAAACTTAGAATTAGTCTAGAACTTCCCCTTCAGAAGGCCTTTATGTGGAGGCAAATGAACCATCACTTTATCTCAGACATATGAAATTGGCTCTCCTGTATACTACCAAACTATCCACAAATCCACCTAATTGTGCATATGATGTCATCCTTAGATCTAAATACCAAACATTTGGCAGTCAGAAACCAAATTTCATTCCACTTTTTGACATATGAATTTATTCTCACCTAGAAGCAGCAAAACTCAGTTCTGCAGATACTGCAAAATTCTATATTCCCAAATCTCCACCTTCATTATCAGAAGCCCCCTAAAATTATATTTGATTTTTTTCCAATTCAAAAAGTCATCAGCAAATCCTCTCTTTTTTCAGAATAAATTGAATGAAATCAGACCCTCCTATCATGGCCATATGTCCCTGTATACAGACAGTTCTAAAGATGGAGATCAGGTTGGAGTTGTTGTTGCAACACCTGATGGCATCATCTCCAGCTTGTTACCAGATAAAAGGTCCATTTTTACTGCAGAAATGAGAGTGATACTCATGTCTTTGAACTACATTGAAACCTCTCAGAAAACAAATTTCATTATCTTCTTGGATTCTCTTTTTACACTGAAAAGACTCGCAAAACCTTAAATTTGACAACCCATAAATATCCCAGATATTACTGATACATGATTTTCTCATACAGTCTGGAAAAAAAGTATTCTGTACTCTTGGCTGCCTAGTCACATTGGTATAAAGGGTAGTGAAATGGCAGATAAAGCAGCCAAAGCTGCCCTGCTGTTACCCATTCCCAAATGGAAGATTGAATATACTGACTTTAAAATATTAAAATAATCAGCATGTTCTGTATACTTAGCAGAATATGTGGAATGAAAGCTGTACACACAAGCTTTGGAACATCAGAATCAGACCCAATATTGGAGAGTTGTATCCCTCGTATAGAACAAATCACAGAGATGAGGTGGTATTGTAGTGATTGCATATAGAACACAGTCACATACCTGACTGATGCATACCTCCTAAAGAATGAACCTTGACCAGAGTGCATACACTGTCAACGTCCATTGACAGTGGAACACGTTCTTGTCTTGTAAATCAACTTCCCCCCTGTGAGGTACAAGTCTTTTATGTGAACTCAATGAAGAAACTTTATGATGATGTACCACCAGAGAAAATCTTAGACTTTTTCAGAGAATGAGGTTTATGTAACGAATTTTGACCCTATATTTTATATTTTTTACCTTTATCTTTTTATTTTATATACTATTTATCGAAGTTTAACATCTTTACCTTATATGTTTTATTTTTTAGTACTTCCTGTTTCTGTTTATTTGGAAGGGTTTATCTTTGTTTTGCAATTCTTTATATTACCAGTTTTAGGACTTGATTTTTAATTGGCACCATATAGCCAGCATTGTGCTGATGTACTGTTAAACTCTAATACATACAAATGTTTTTAATCTTCGAACAACCAGCAGTATTGTTTTCTGATACTGGAATTACTGGCAGGATTGTTTCTTTGATACTTATAAATAACATATGTATTTCTGTTTCTTTGTCGCCAAGTTCAATCAATCCCATTTTCACTATGGCATCTTACATATGTGATGTGGGAGTTATGAGATTAGAATGCACATTGTTTGAAAAACCTTTGGGTTGTGGATGAGATTCAAGTCCATCACAGGTCAACCATGAGTATAGGTTGGTTCCATTTATATATGGAAGACACAGCAAAATATTCAAACACTTATGTGTAATGTTGCTACATTTCATCTATTTAAACAACCATTTTTTTTTCAGATGTGGTGAGATTTGACAACACCTTCAGTATTATGAGGTCCAAGAAAGTTTCCTACCTCATTGAGGTTTTGGAACCAGATGACACTTATGTCAAAGAAGGTCAAGACTCTACAGCCAGCACACCAAGTCAAGAGAGTGCACAGAGTCAAGAGAATTGACTCCAGCATTAATCATAGAGTTGGTTTTAATTGGTCACATGTCTCAACACAGGTTTATTTAAATTCATTTTTTACCATGATTTGTATATGCCTAAACTTTGATATATTCATGGGAAGATTTCTATGTGTAAGTTAGCTTTTATGTCTTTAATTATTTTCCCATGCAGTAATGATAAGTATAGCTTGCATGTCAAGTTATACAGTGGATCCCTCAATAAAAGGACACCCTGTATACTGCAACACCTTATATAATGCAGGCATGGTTCGTTGTTAAATTTAGTTTAATCTTTGTTAATCATTGTATTTTACTTGATTTTAGCCCTTGATTGGTAATACCCAGTGGTAATTTTGTTTTATATTATTATCTTATTTTTGTGGTTTTGTATATAACATGCACCGTCATGATACAGCACTCTGTATAAGGTGGTCTCACTTATTATATACTGCTTATTCTTTAAACCCAGATAATGTAGCCATGTCATCTCCTACAGGGAGGATACATATCTAATAAATTTGGATTCTTAAGGTTATTAGTTATTGAACCATTTATTATAAATATTGCACTTGGTTCTTTTGTAAAGTTACCATGTTTTCATTTTAAATGATACTAAGCAAGCTTATGTCTTTACACCAAAACTATGTGGTTACATACAAATTAGGAAAGTTTAGATGGGTTTTACACCAAATATGTGTGATTGCATGCACATTGGCAAAGTGCAGATAAGTTTTACACCAAATATGTGTGATTGCATGCAAATTAGGGAAGTGTAAATGGGTTTTAAACCAAATCGGGTAAATCACGGTATTTGGCCCAGATGTGTTGCACATGGGGGTCAAATTTCAACTTCACAGAATTCTGTTGAAACAACTTGATTTTGGAAGTTCAACACTGAAACTTTAATGGTTTGTTGAAGAGAAAATGGCAAGTTTATTTTTTTCTTGTTTGCTGGAGGTAGAGTAGGTTCTGGTTACAGACACTACAGGGTGAATATAACAAGCAAAGTCAGTCATGGTTTTCACTTGAACATTAAATTTTTTGTAATATAACAAACTTGAACTCATAAACAACCAAAAATAATAACTTTTATGTGACTAGATAGGTCATAGGCAAATAAAACCTTACTCTCTCTTCAACACCTGCTGAAACACTATTTTAATGGAGCATAACTTTATCAGAATATACTAACAAGGTCAAGGGAAATGGAAAATATTGCTTTGATATTGTTGTTTGAACCTATAGGCAATAATCAACCACATGTTCTAGTTCCAGAACTGCATATGAAAAAAATTAAATTAATGTACCAGACAAAGGTCCAAACAGTTACGGACACTACATAATTCACGAAATGAATAAACTTATTTTGACATGTTCTGCTTAAATAATCTCTTTCATTCCTTTATCATTAAATAGAAATTGAAAAAGATAATGAAATCTTGAAAGATTGGTACATTTGTTATTAACTAGAACCCATTAACAGTCTTGCAATACTGAAATTATGAACCTTTCATATCAAATTATAACGACAAGCTATCAGTATAATGCTAAACTTATAAAATTAAGTGTTTAATGAATATATACAAACTGAGGTGTTTCTTTAGCACTGTGTTTGTCCTAGAGTGGCCCCTCTTAATTACAGCTCTACTAATGATGTTATATGCATTCCTTTTGTCGCTCTCCTGAATTCTTTTAAGTATTGTGTATGCTACTTCAATTTTTCTTCTGCATTCTGGACGTGAGATTCTTTGAGGTAGATGGAGAGTTAATCAAATGTTTTAATACTTCAGCTTTTCTCTTTGGAGTTTTTGGAACAGCTGATTTCTCTTTACTCAGACTTCTGTACTTGGAATATCTGGAAGAAAAGATATTCCCATCTTGCTGTGACGAACTGGCAAGATCTAGTTCTGAGTTGTTTGACAAACCCTGCTCACTTCCTTTCAGTTGGACTCTCAATCTCCATATTTGGGTTCTTTGAACAGCTGTTTTCTTTTTCAGAAGTGATGTCTGTCTCTTAGTTTTCAGCTGTTGTTCTGTGGTATTATTTGTTCTGTCTGCAGACTTATTGTTGCCCTGCAATAATGTTTTCTTGTTTTTGACCTTTTCTCTGTACTTTTGCATTTCATTGCATTTTCTCTGTTTAAGTAATTGTAGCTTCTCTTGGTGGGACTTGGCTGTTTCTTTTTCTTCTTGCCTTGCTCTTTTCTTTCTTTCTCTGTCCCTTTCCTTCAATTCTTCATCTCTGGATTTGTCTAACTTTTGTTTTGCCCTCCAGGCTTTCACTTTAAGGGCATTTTTTCTTCTTTTCATGACATCATCTGATTATGTTTTTTTCCCTCTCGATATGTCCACCAGCTTCATGGTTTCCGGATAGTTTGAATGATCTTAAATCCATATTGGATACTGTTGAGGAAAAAAAACAACCTGAATTAGAAATCTGTAACATTATCAAACTGAAGTTGTGCCTTAACATAGTGCTTCCGCATTACCAGTTATTAATATCATTAACCTGTGTCATGTGTAACCAAGAGGTTATTACTTGCACTTTCATTTGCCAATATTTGTGTCAACTTATTAATATAATACTAACCATGTCAAGCTTTTTAATAGACTTCTCAGGATTTGTAGGAATTAAAACATTGTACTCATCAAAACCCTTTTGTAAAAAATAAATCTTGTTTAGGTAGAGCTTTTATGTCAGTATGCATTTAATACATATGTGTATTATAGTATGAACATTTAAAACGTACATGTTTACAATGCATAGTGTCCGTAACCTTTTTGTATCATATTAACATTATCGATATGTACACATATTTGAAACCCTTTAGTGTCAATTAGTTTGTGCATATATTGAAAACAGTCATATATTAGTCTGAAGGAAAGATTGAAAGTGTACTAAATGGGGAAAAATAGGACATAATTACTTTTATTCAAACTTTTCATTAAATTTTGCTATTTTTAATTCAATAATCAAACAAAATTTAATTTTAGCAAAAAGTATCGACTTAAGTATTTAAGATATGTATGATAAAGGACAGTTTAACACAAAAAGTGCTGCATTCAATCATAATAATGACATAAAACATTGATATCTCATTTGCCTAATATAGGTTACGGACTCTACAGAAAATATTGGTACAGTATTTCACTTTCATACTTACCATTATTTCAACTTTGACAGATAATTTATTGTCGGTAATGATGTTGAGGAATCCCTCCATGCTTCTAAGTGACTCAGTTGAAGCCAAGGCTGCTGGAATGTACTACTTGGATGCAAATACAAAGGACTTATTTATCTTTTTTTGCAGACAAACAATTAATGATGCAATATTGCATAAGGAAATTGTTGCATCATCCTGTAACATGGAATATTTTCAGCCAAAGATGATGCAATACTAATCATATGGAAAGTTTTAGTTTGATATGGTTAAAGTTTTGAAAAATGGCTCCAGAACTATTACATATATTTTCAGGTTACGGACACTACAGTTTTTTGTAGTGTCTGTAACCACGTTTTGTCCATCAGGAAATTTGTAATGAAAAATATATCCATGACTTGTATATTTTTGAAACCATATCCACAGTATGTATAACCAAAATTAATAAAACTGTTGTGAGTGTCTTCAAAATAGGAAAACTGTGAGTGGTTACGGAGTCTACACATTTTTCTGCAACAGGTTTTATTTCAGTGGATACTCCGTAAAAAAAAATTAAGACTCCAATCTGACATTTCTTTGGTTTCTGCAGCATTTATAACTATAGTTTAACTTTTATATATGAAATTCAGTAAAATAATATGAAATCTTTCCTAATAATTACAGACATAACTAGAAGAGGGTAATAAGAATATAAAAAGGCATAACGAAGTACAGGTTCCACATTTTTCTTGATATATCCACCAATTTTTTACCTTTAAGTTCGACAAATACATTAAAATTTTTGTGATGAAATTTTCTGTAAGAATACTGACAACACTCTGTTTTATTAATACAAGGAAATACTAATATTCTTTGTTGAAAAATGAAATATTTTTCAGTGCAACAGCATAACGGTAAAAAATGGCCATTTTGGGGGTGTATTCATAGGTGATGGAAAAAAATGTAATTTTCGAAAAGAACTGAAACTTGGGAAACACCTACAGCATGCACCCCCATATGTTTCTGGACATTAAGATTGTATTTTATGCCACAACTGTGGCTTCTATGCTGATATAACATGTAAAAGCTGCAAAAAGGCCAAATACTGTGATTTACCCGAATATGTGTGATCACATGTGAATTAGGGAAGTGTAAATGGGTTTTACACCAAAATTTTATGATTGCATGCAAATTGGGGAAATGTAAATAGTTTTTATACCACATTTATGTGATTTCATGCAAATTGGGAAAGTGTAGATGGGTTTTACACCTAAAGTGTGTGATTGCATGCAAATTGTGGAAGTGTAGATGGGTTTTACACCACAGTTGTGTGATTGCATATGAATTTCCTAAGTGTAGTTGGGTTTTACACCACAATTGTGTGATTGCATGGAAATTGGGAAAGTGTAGATGGGTTTTACACCACAATTGTGTCATTGCATGGAAATTGGGGACATGTAGATGGGTTGACACCACAACAGTGTGATTGCATAGAAATTGGGGAAGTGTAGATGTGAGTTTTTTATTCAGAGAGGGTGAATATACAGTGCAACGCTGGACACCTTTGTTCACACTTATTTTTTGTTAGGGTAAACAAGGATCCAGGCTAGTATGTCACTTCAAAAGATAATAGAGGAAGTCATTTCCAATAAAACTTTTTTAATCTGTTTTCTTTTGGATGCCAAGGCATTGTAATTAAAGGAGTCCACATTATTTAGGCCTTACTGTAGTTGATTTCAGGATGAAGAGATTAAAGCCTAAAATATTTACCCTTACAGATTTGCAGCACATTTTAGGGCAGGAGCTAAAATATAACTAGATATAAAAAACATTTAAAAAATCTTGACTAGCCGTAACAGTCTCTTTTGCCCTTCATTATTACTTTGTATTTAGGATTAAAAGAATGTGTTGATGATCAATACTGAAGCAAACTATAATTGTGCAGCATATTTATGGAATGTAATCAATACAAGACAAGATAATAAGAAAGAAATAAAACCAACTTTCAAGGAATAATCAACCCTATGAATTTATGGAATGTAATCAATACAAGACAAGATAATAAGAAAGAAATAAAACCAACTTTCAAGGAATGATCAACCCTATGAATTTATGGAATGTAATCAATACAAGACAAGATAATAAGAAAGAAATAAAACCAACTTTCAAGGAATGATCAACCCTATGAATTCTATAAATATGCTGCACAATTACAGTTTGCTTCAGGATAGACCAGCAATGTATTTTGTTATGACTTTAAATAATATATAAAGAGATAATAAAAAATGAATATGACAAACCATTGTGATCTTTTTTTTGGAATATATCGGACAAGAAAGGACAGTACCAGGGTTGAGGAGCCATGGGATAACTGCTTTATAATACATAAATACATTAGTTAGTTTCACTTAAAATGATCCTTTTAGCAGTGAAATTAATATGTGGACAGTTATTCCTAATACAAGACAAGAAGTATTCCAGAAAGAGGCAGTTTTATTGCATCCCCAAAATAAATATTTTAATCTTTCTGGAGAATTTGTACAAAATGAACAGTATGAGTCCAGAATAATATTAATTTTGGAGAGAAAGTTATTAGTTGCTAGAGTTCAGTGAATTAGTTGGAAATGGAACCACTGAAGTTTTAAATCATTTGTGATTAAGTATATTAGAAAAAATTGTCTTTTCCAATCATACAGATTTGGAATATTTAAATAATTGCACAATTGAAATTAGAGTATTTCATTATTAATTGAGATTATTTTGTAAAAATATGTACAACCTTTATCATATTTTCTATGTTGTTTATGTTCACTGGACTGATGGGTCTATCACAAAATTTTAATTTGGGGTTATAGATAATTGTTTAAAATATATTATTTTTTCACTTGCATGATACCTATGTACTCTAGAAAGTTTGTTTGACTGTATATATTTATTGTATTTTTTCTTGAGATAAGAATTTCCCATTATGATCTAAAATAGCAATAATATGAGTGATATCTTTCTAGTACCACCTTCTTACAAAATTGTATGTGCCTCTGACATTTATGTTATTACTAAACCAACAAGGTTTGATTTGAAAGTCAGGATAATTTTTTTTCCAAATGTTTTCCACAAAAGTCCTGCCAAGATTCAATAGTGTCCTTCTAAAATTCATATTTAAGAACACCATATATATTGTCAAAAAAAAGTAGATCCAGATCAGTGAAAATCTTTTAAGTCTGGGTGCAAGGAAAGTAGCAACTTTGTTTTCCTGGATCAGGTTCTGATGACCATAGTTCATATTTCAACAGTTATAAATAATACTTCCAACAATTATGCTACAGTTCTTGCCACCTATTCATTCTGAATTATCATTTTCTATGTTTTCACGTTACTATATAATAAAGGCATATGCTAATTACTTGACCTGTTGTCATAGTGGGTATTCTGAGGCATAGTAATTTGCATGACTTACAAAATAAAAATTAATTTTTAAAAGACATTTATTTCCATATAATTTTATATCAATATTGAGGGCTGTTCCATTTAAATATACATGGTACCCAGGGAAGGCCATTTTTTAAAAATATATGCCAGGGTACTCTCATTACCCAAATAGTTCATGTGAAAATGATACAAAATTCTAACTTGCATCTATGGGCAACTTCCCCACATTGAAAGTGCCTTCCCTGAATCCCAAGTATGTTTTAATGGAACAGCCCTGGTTATTTCATCAAAATTGTTTGAAAATGACAAATTCATGACCATATGATTTTTGTATATCATATAGTGAAACCGATTTTTATGATTTTTGGCATCCAGTATATTTGGTGAAGGAAGAGCCCAGGAAGACTCTGGGTAGAACCACTAACCCACAGGAAGCTACTGGCAAGCTTTCTCACATGCCCACATTGGTCAAGCCAAGACTCAAACACACATAGACAGGTGAGATGTGAGTGATCTGTAAAGGTGAGCACCTTAGACCACTCGGCCATTTGGCGCTCCCATATAGTGAACAGTACCTAGATGTCACGATAGCATAGAAACACTAATAGTGCAATTGTGATTGGTCTACAACTTATACTCAGAAGTGTTGGAAATTGGTTGAAATTTAAAGATCCATGATCAATATATTGATACTGTAACTGCATACTATGTATTGAACCTAAAAGCAGTTAAGAAAACAGGGTTTAACTGAATGGACAGATGGACTACGATAAGATTCATTATGCTGGCTTTCTGCTAAAGCATGTGATACCAGTGCTAAAAACCAGAACAGTGGATTATTTTGACTCAGAAATATTGCATATTTAGCACTTAGTATGCCAGTTCATGTTATATCATACAAAAATAGGATGGCAAAATTAGAGAATATAACAGTGGATCATTACACTAGAACCAGTCTTCATGGTAATGGGTCAACCTTTATAACAGTGGGGCATTCCACTAGAACCAGTCTTCATGGTAATGGGACCACCTTTGACCTTCACATCATAAATATTTATGAAAGACACTATCTTCTTAAATGAATTATGTTGTACCTATCTGATTCTTTTGAGATTTAAAATAGAAATTAACTTTTAAGAAAATGATGTTGAAATATACATGAAGTTAAAGGAAAATGTGGAGACAAGGACTGTTTCACTTAGTTTCCATGGAATTGTGACCACATGGCAGCTGTACAACAGGTATAATATTAAAGTAGCCACATTAACCTTTAAAAAGAGCTACATTGTAGGTAGTGACTAATGGGTTGATTAAACTTGAAAAATACATCACTAATATCCATTCTACCAATAGCCTAATTGGTCATTGGTCCGTTGGAATATATACTGTGTAACAAATTTTGACTGATGGGTGCATGGAGTAATCAATTCACCCTTGTATGTCTGTTTCTTTAAAACTGGTGTTTTTTTTCTTTATAAAAAATTACCCATTAGTTGAAATACAACTCACAAGTATATTGTGAAAATTTTGTTAAAACTGGATAAAAAGATGTTGATGTTATAAGGAGTTGAAATTGTATGTTATATCATAAATTCCATCCAGATGCCTTACAGGATTGAGCAATCTATTTTCTGGCCACCTGGTGGTGACATAATGATTTACACCCAGATGGTGATTGAATTGGTCAGCTCTTCATTGGAATCTCTGTTATGCATTGGTTGAATAACAGATGTCACTCACAGCTGAGGGTGTCACTTAGCCTGTTTTTGACATAGTCACTTAACAGTCCTTTTTCTTGGACTTAAGACCAATCAAATTGGACTCATTTTCAAAGCACTTTATAACATTTACAGTATTTTTTGTTCTGATCATTTCCAAAACCACGAATACAGTACACATTTTCTGGTCTGATAACACTATTGCTTTTAAGATTTTTAAAAATGTATTTCATGTTTTAATGAGAATGATTGAAATGACTTCTGTTTTATAAATGGGTGTGGAAGCAGGTTAACACAATGCAGACAAAATCCTATAGCTATTGCTGCATTGATATGAATACATACCTCATTACAAGAGAACAAAATATGTTTCATGTAATTATAATTATCAACAGCAAGCATTTGTATCAATTAAATTATGATAAGAAGTTAATATTGTATACAGTTAAATCATTCCTAGTATGTCCTCAGATGTCATTCTGAGTGTTAATTTTGTGATGTTCAACATGTATTCAGAATTAATGAGCACAGACACAGAGTGAGATCTGTCTTACCACCATATAAAGGGTACCTGCTTAAAAAAGGAAAACATTTTACAGTCTTTTTTTATTGTTATGATCATTTTTAATCTCTGTATGAATGAGATCTGTCCATAAAGGACAACTTGTATAGTCTCTTGAGTATCCATGACAGACTGGTTTGACTGTAGGTATATCAGTAAACTAGAAAATAGTTAATATCCTAATTGATGAATCCCTAAATCAGAGATAAACACACTTACTAATTTGTATAGTCCATTGAGTATCCATGACAGACTGGTTTGACTGTAGGTATATCAGTAAACTAGAAAATAGTTAATATCCTAATTGATGAATTCCTAAATCAGAGATAAACACACCTACTAATTAGCACAGCAATTTCTTTAATATCAAATCTTTTATTTTTTGCAAAGTTACTTTCGGTTCAAGGTGAAAATTTTATGAAATTTGGTTGAAAGAGAGTGACGTTATAACAGTGTGAATTTGTACATGCTATATAGTAGAAATGGCCAAGTTGACAGACCATTACTTAACCAGGCCGCTTTATAATCTGACAAACTTAAAACCTCAGATGGTGTTATGTAATGAATCAAACAGATCCAAGCTTGAGATTTGGCAGTGTTCCATTGGAATGCTGAATAAACAATGCTTGACTGACAGCTGATGGTAGGTAGGGGAGCTTGACGATTCATCAATTCTGGCTTCTACATTTTTTGTCTTTATTGTACAGCAACAAAAGTTTTAATTTTTAGCTCTACTGATCTATGACCAGAAGAGCTTATGTGATGGCCTGTTGTCCATCATCCATTATCACAAGTTTGTTATTGCTACTCCTAAACTGCTTGGAGGATTGCCATGAAACTTGACACACATATTCAACCCCAGGTCTAGTTTGTCCTAAATGAAATTGGTGCTGCTCAGAAATCCAATATGGCCACCAAAGTGGCTCTCTTGAAAATCTTATCACTACTCCAACTGAACAGATGATTATATCAACATGGAGTTTTCCCTTAAAGACTTATTATGATGTCTTGTTGGTCCTGACTGAAAATGGTGTCAATCTGACATCCAATATGGTCATCACAGCAGCCATTTTGAAAAACTTGTTATCACTATTCCTCCTAAATGGAAAGTCATGTTGACATGGGGTTTTGACCAATAGAATTACAATGAAGTCTGGTTGGTCCTAAATGAAAAGGGTGTTGATCTAACCTCCATCTTGAAAATATTGTTATCACTACTCCTTTAGGATGGATGGTCATATCAACATGGGGTTTTCACCAAAAGACTTTTATGAAGTCTGGTTGGTCCTAAATGAAAATGGTGCTAATCTGACACCCAGTATGGCCACCTTAGCAGCAATGTTGAATATCTTGTTATGGCTACTCCACCAGGATGGATGATTATATTGGCATGGAGTTGTCACCAAAAGACTTTTGTGATGTCAGATTATCCTAAATGAAAATGGTGCCAATCTGATGTTCAATATGGCCACCTTGGCAGCCATCTTGAAGGTCTTGTTATCACTCAAGAGAATCAGAGATGGTTGCAACACTTGGCAGTTAAAATGAAGAAACAGTCTCATCTTGGATTTCCAGAAATTCTTTTTGGCCAGTAGAGCATCAATCCCTTCAAGGGATTCTTGTTAACTTAAAGATAGTATCTGTCACTTGCCTTACATTGGTCAGGATTCTATTCACATACAGTAGTTCATTATAGGGTTAAAGTATACTTTCATACATATTTATGTTTATTAGCTCACCTCTACAAAGTAGAGGACAGCTGTTGTACTTCCCATAGTGTCAGTGTCCACACATATAAAAGCATATACATAAGTAACGCCACACTGCATATCAACCATTTTTTCTTTCTAGGCCCTAGGCAACAGTATGGAGTGGGTTTCTTAGCATTCAGTCCAGAGGAGGGGGTCAAGGTGACTAACTTCATACATACATGTACATTCTTTGTTACATTTTTGCATTTAGTGCAGAATTTTTACACCCTGTATACATACTGCTGTCCCTGGAATAATTAAATTTGGTGACAGGATACTACTACATTGTCATCACAAAATTAACCATGACCCATATTTCATGCTTCTCTGACTTTGCTTAAATTTTGTTTATTTCTGAAACTTTGTTCATGCTAGAATCATCAAACTAGATGATTTTATGCATCTGTTATTACCACACCCTTACAACTAAAGGTCATTTTGACCTAAATTTTGTATTATACTGGCTTAAATTAAGTTTTTGTGTTTTAGCTCATTTAGTTTATATACTGTCATACCTGGAATCATGAAACTTGGTGAGGGATGCATCTTGATGAGCATTATACACTGAATGCAGAATCAAGTCATTATGACCCATCATTTGCACTTCATTGACTTGGGTTAAATTTTGTGTTTGATGTTCATTTTTCAAGCACTGTTCATGCTGGAATCATGAAATTAATGATGATATACATTTCTGTTAGTACCATATCCTTACAACAAGAAAAAGTTCATCATGGCATGTATTTAATCTTTGGCTGACTTTGGTTAAATTTTTGCATTTAGCTCATGACCGCATGAGCTTTTGGCATGCTATATGCTTTGTACTTAGAATCATGAAACTTGATGAGGGGATACATCTTGATAAATACCAGACCCTTATTGCGAAAAGAGTTCCCTTAAGACTTATATTTCATGCTTAAATGAATTTGTTAAAATTTTGTGTTTAAAGTTCATTTATTGGGTGTTGTTTATGTTAAAATCATAAAAATTTATATAATTGAATGCATTTCTTTTAGTGCTACACCCTTACAACCAAAGAAGGTCACTGCGACCTACATTTTATACTTTACTAACATAGGTTTAGTAGTTGTGTTTAGCTCGTGACCACATAGATTTTTCCATTATATATATATATATATATATATATATATATATATATATATATATATATATATATATATATATATATATATATATATATATATGTGTATATCCTATCATATGCAGATGGTCCTTTTTGATCAGTGCAGTTGGAAGTAGGAATAAATACATTTATTCAGTGGTAAACTTTCCATATTAATGCACATCATATGTTGTGAAACTTACCCTCGACAGCTTAACTGTGTATTTGTGAATGGGTACAGGAATGAAATGATTGGACTGCATGCATTGTATGTGAGACCTTAGCTGTAGTGGCTGATCAAGTAATAAATGATGCATGAACTATGCTTGTAATAGTGGTCATACTGGCTATCACTCCAAGGCTGCTCAAAGCCTATGACTTCCACCCCAATAAAACTGGCTTATTGGGATGGACAATGATAATAGCTTTTGAGGCAGATTTTAAGAACAATGATTTGAAAGAACAAAAAGAAAATTAATCTCTGGTTTTTATAAACTCATTATAATAGTACCTTTACTTTGATATCATAGAAAGAATGTTCCTTTTTTATAGTTTTGTATCAGAGGCCAACATATTGTTGGTCAAGATCACTTTAGTCTGATTTTATTTTCTGCATGATAATTAATGTTTTAAGTGGCTGCTGGAGACTATTAAAATCTTTGTAGAGGTGAGCTATATAATCGTTGATTATATTCTGGTTCTTTTGGGCCCTTTGTACTTATTTATATTTGAGAAAGTCATAATCAAAAGTAGTTATATTTTTTCTATAAAATGTTATACTGAGGAAAGGTATATTGTAATCAGCACATAGCAATATTTAAAGTATTCTTAATTAATGATGGACATTGTCCAGACAATCGATTGTCAAGAAAACATATTCTTTGTATGCCAAGCACTGTGAGTGAATTACATGTAGTTAGAACTTCAAAATTGTACTTGTTTGCTTGTTATAAATATAATACAGTGATACCTGCATTAAAAGACAATTTAAGTTTTATATAAAGAAACACCTGTATATAAATAACACTCAACAGAATCCCCAATATATTAATGACAGCCCTTTAACTCGGAGAAAGAACACTTATTTTTGTCCCAAATGTCAATTCTCACTGCGTACCATGGATATAGTACCTTGTTATAAAATGATTAGTGAACTTTAGTATTTTATTGGTTCACCTATTCAGTTGATGCTTAATACTTTATGGAAATTTTATTTGAAGAGTTGATTAAAAATGTCTTTATACCAAATAAATGAAAATTTTGAAGATCACGGCGCTGTTAAACAACATATAGATAGAAATACTTGCATACTCCTCTGTATAAAGGATACCTATCAATTAAACATGTCTCATACCTTGGCTTTTGTTTATAGTCAGGTGTTAGTGTATTTTTGTGTCTGTTTGATGTTTTTTATGCCTGTCATAAGGCGGAGTGTATTATGTTATTATGTTGTCCATCCATCCATCTGTCTGTCAGTAACCAATTTAATTTCTGCACAATAACTCGAGTTGTCCACTATCTACAGTTACCAAACTTTGTGGATGGCTTGTGGTTGGGGTAAGGAAGAACCCTATCAGTTTCGGGCTCGAAAGCTCAAAATCAAGGTTACTGTGAGAAAGAAGAAAAATGAGTTTCATACAATAACTCGAGTTCTCCACCATCTAGAGTTGCCAAACGTTGTGAACAGTTTGCATTTGGGGTAAGGAAGAACCCTATAGATTTTGGTCTCATAATGTCAAAGGCCAAGATCACTCTGTTTGAAATAAGAAAAATGGTGTCTGCAGAGTAACTTGAGGTCTCCATCATCTGATTTTACTAAACTGTGGATGGCTTGTACTTGGGGTAAAGAAGAAATCTATTCATTTTGGAGGCAAAGGTCAAAGGTCAAGTACACTGTGACTGAGTGAATAGAAATGATTTCTACACAATAACATTAGTTCTGCATAAGATATCTCAAACTTTGTGGATGACTTGTACATAGGGTAAAGAAGAAGCCTATTGACTTTGGGGTCAAAAGATCAAAGGTCAAGGTAACTGTGACTGAAGGAAGAAAATTGGTTTCTGCACCATAATGTTCTATATCACAGACCTGAACCAAACTTTGTGGATGGCTTGCAATTAGGGTAAGAAAGAAGTCTATCAATTTGGGGTTCAAAAAGTCAAAGGTCAAAGTCACTGACAAATTTAAAAAAATGATTAAATGATTTCTGCACAAAAATTTTAGAGAACTAAATAGAGGACTTTAAAACATAGGGTGAACTTATAAAGTGATATTGACGGTACTCATGTTTTAGAAAGTGATGTGATTTCAGTTGTTTAATTCATTTGTATGTTAACTTTTTACTGATTGCATCAACAGCAACAAAAACATCTATGTGGCCTTTTTAAAACCTATGTACAACTATTGCATATTTTATTCTTCATTAAATATAACATATAAACTTTTAAGTTTATAATCACAAAGAAAAGGCCCAAGTGGACATGAATTCACTCACCTGCTGACATCTGCCTAATGACCAAATGTAAGAGCAGCTAGTAGAGTAATCTGAGTCAGTAGGATGCTTTCTGTATAGAATTTATTGACATGGGGTTTTCACCAAAAGACTTCTTATGGTATCGGGTTGGTCCTATATGAAAATGGTGCTGATCTTAAACCCAGAAATGACCACCACGGCAGTCATCTTGAAAATCTTGTTATCGCTTCTTTTCCTGAATGGATAGTCATATTGACATAGAATTTTTTCACTAAAAGATTTTTTACAATGTCTAGTTGGTCTTAAATGAAAATGGTACCAATCTGACATTCAATATGGCCAACATGGCAGCGATCTTGATCACCAGAAGACTTTTTGTGATGTTTAGTGGGTCCAAATTAAAATTGTTCACTTGGACATCCAAAAGTGGCCATCTTGAAAATCTTATTCCTTCTTGATGGAAAGTCATATCGACATTCTGTTTTTACCAGAAGACTACATATTATGCCGAGATGGTACCAAATGAAAAGGTGCTGATCTGATATCCAGTATGGCCACCATGGTAGCCATGTTGAAAATCTTGTTATTGCTACTCGTAAATGGAAAGTCATATCAACATGTGGTTGTCACCAGAAGACTTCCTATGGTATCTGGTTGGTCCTAAATGAAAATGATGCTGATCTCACATTCAATATGGTCATCATGGCAGCCATCTTGAAAATCTTGTTATCAATACGCCTCCAGAATTGATTATCACATCAACATAGGGTTTTCACCAAAGAAATAGTCTTATCTTGAATTTCTGGAAATTCTTTTCAGACAGTATAGCATCAGTCCTTTTGAAGGACTCTTGTTAGTATCAGCAGCCATTTTTGATGTTGGATCAGTATGATTTGTACAAATCTGGGAGGTATTCATCGTTAGATGCTTCCTCTAAAATTTGGTCAAATTCAGTTTATGGTATTTGAGAATAAAATATTTATAGTATTTTTTCTTCTTCAATTTTTAATTATTGTGGCCATATTTGATGGCAAATCAGCATCATTTGAACCAGTTTTGAAGCCCTTTATAGCCATCATGCTTTAATATAAAAATTTGGTCAAATTCTTGGGGGTAGTTTTTGAGAAGTTATTTAAAGGGTTCTCCTCTTTTAGTAATGGCAGCCATATTTATTGGCAGATTGGCATCATTTGTACAGACTTGAAAGACTTCATGCTACAATGCTTTCTGTCAAATTTGGTCAAATTTTGTGAAGTGGTTTTTGAGAACTTGTTCAAGATTTTTCTGTTTTAGCACAGTTGACAATATTGGATGATGGATCAGCATCAATTGGAAGGCCTTGATGCCAGAATTTTCCTTGTAAGAATATGTGCAGATTGGTTTTGAGAAGTTGTAAATAAAAATTGTGAACAGACTGTGCACTACAGACAATCGATGATGCATGGCGGTCAAAAGATCATACCATAAACTCACTTGACCTTAAGGTCAGGTGAGCAAAAAAAATCATCCATGTGCTTCAATATATAGTTCAGTCTAAGTCAGGTTTAATTGATATGCGTATATGTTTCAATGTCATTCAAGTTTAATTGATATGTGTGCATGTTTCTTTATCAGTCCTGTTTAATTGATGTGAGTACATGTTTCAATAATTTCTGTCATAATTTGGCAGCCTTGTAACTAGTATATTTGTCATTACATTATCCAGATTTTTTTTTTTAATTTAAAAGTAGTTCCCAGAATGCAGTGTTTAGTTTTTTCTAAAGAGGGTGACATTCTATCACCAATGCAAAACATTCAAATTTGCACCATCTATACTCACTTTTAAGTCGAGTCCAACTCCAGACTGCACAGATGCAGATCTTCAATTGCATAATGCACCAGCAGATCTGGGTCAATGCAGTTTTTTAGGAGTAATCAGTAGAACAAACAATACACTCCATGATCGTCTGGCGCACAATGCAATGGCAGATCTATGTTGTCTGCAGTTGGACTCCACCACTTAAAAGTGAGTATAGATGGTAGTTTTTAATGGGTAAATGGTCACGTGTCTCAGGGTGATGTAGAATTTCAATACAAATTTAAAGCTTTACCTTTTAATGGTCTTGATTCTTTTACATACAACATTTATTGTGAATTTTTAAAAAAGAAAGCTTGTCTTTAGTTGAATTATAGGTATGATATCGAATGGCAGCAATTTAGAATATTATGATGTCAAGTGGATGACCTTCATGTATGCTATTTTAATTTTGTTTATTAAAAGTTTTTATTTGCCTGTTGCATTTCTCCCTTCACATTTCTCCCTGTTACATATCAAAGCTTTGTCTTCTGAGTACATTTAATCTGGTGCAAAACCTTAATACATGACACCTTTTCTTACTGTGTTTCTTGCAACATTTTTCACCTTAAGGTTATTCATCACTGATGATCACACCTGAAATGACAGATTTAACTGGATACAGTGTGTGTGTGTGTGTGTGTGTGTGTGTGTGTGTGTGTGTGTGTGTGTGTGCACACACATATTGAACACAAAAATTGGTAACAACTTGCATCAACAAAACAAACACTTAGCACCAAAGATGAGAGAAAATCAGAACTATTGCATATATTTTAATCTAGAAATAAAGAGTGAAATATTTAAAAAAAAGAATGAAATAGATAATAAACGGTCTTAAAATGAGTAATCTACATGTTGGTTTTGTGTTAATTGTTGTCAGAATAGCAAAATTTTATTAAAAAATAATTCAAAATGGGGTGATCTGTGTAATTGCATGTTTATCGTACGAAGAAACAAACCAAGGACAAAGGACAGAAACCAGTAGTGGTGAAAATTGACAACATCTAAGTCCACATACTAAAATATATACTAAAGACTATATATCCTGGTAAATTTATGTACAGAGAAGATAGTAAAGGAAATCTGTCATGAGACTATTGTTGTGGGATACTGAGAAGAAATAATAATAATAATAATAACTCATATAAAGAGTTAAGTAATATTTTCTTTGGGTAAATATTGTCACAACAATTTGCATACAAGTCATAAACTAAATCTTGACTGAAGTTTTTATAACATTGTATTGGGAACGTTAGCATATTTCTTTGAGACCAAATTTTTCATGAGTTCTCAGTTGCAGTAACAAGTATCTTTCCTTACATATACACTCTGTATTGGTCCATATCAGTATGTATGTGTGTGTGGTGACTGTGTGTGTGTGTGTCTGCATGTTTGTGTGTATATATACCGGTACAAAATATTTTGTGCACGAAGATTCATACAGAAAATGCAAAACTAGTCCACACAAATTTATCGACATTTGTTTTTTATATATCTATTATATATATAGTTTACTCTCTTTAGAATACCAGGATTTGTCCACATACAAAATTGGCATTATAAGGAGATTGGCACTATATGACGTTCTTACCTCATCCATCTTAAGAAATGGGATAGAAAATAGATACCATATATACTCATTTATAAGTTGGATCCAACTGCAAACAACATAGACCATAATCTGATGTTGCATAATGCACCAGCATATCATATAGTTTGTTCTGCTAATTGCTCCAAACAAATTGCTTAGACCTAGGTCTGCCAGCGCATTATGTGACAGCAGATCTGGGTCTATGCAGTTTGACCTGACATAAGCTTGTATATACAGTACATAGAGTTAATGAGGAATGATAAATACAGTAATACTGTAAATGTCAATTTGTTCTTTGTCTATTTGCATGCTCTAAAAATCAGGTCAATGAAAATCCTCTCTTTTGATGTCAAAACTCCTGACCTAATTTTGGAAATCTCCTGATCTGTCCTGACCTGATCTGTCTTTTCTGTCACATGTATGCAGTATAAAGAAAGATTCAATAACTTGAAGGTGGTTAAATTTAGTCATTGATATTCTAAAATTGTTAAACTTAAATCCCGTGTTATTTGTATTTGATAAGTTTCAGTGAACTTAAAAGATGACACTAAGCTTATAGCTTATGAAACTTGAACTAAAATTAAAAAATGCCATCATCTTTGTGATTCCAGATTTCTTCATAAAGGAAACAAGTTTCTTTATTATGATATTAGAAATCCAAATTTCATAGGAAAGCTGTGAATCATTTTAATTTGGAAATGAACAACATATATTTGATGCCAGTCCTTTTACCATGAAATGTAAAGTTATGCAATGATGTCTATATTTCCACAGATCAAATGTCTTCTCAGAATCATGGCTGTTGTAGGAAGTGTTAAGAATACATTAAAGGCAATTACTGTTTGAAAGTGTAGTGGTCTACATATATGATGCCATTTTACTAACCAGCCTTTGCTCATCTGGACCTTTAAACCTAGTGGTATGTCTGCTTGACTGCGAGACAGATGAACTGGGGTCAATTCTCAACCACGACATTGAGACTTTGTTCCCCCTCCTATTACATTTGGGGGCTTGTCTAACTCTCAGTAGCTGTTGACCAGGTTGAGAATGGATTTAACTGCTCTGAGAGGTGAATCTGGGTGACATTCGAGGACAAATGTCAAGGTAAGGGGGGGGGGGGTGTAGTGTAGCAGTCTATGAGGCTACTTTACTAACCAGCCTACCTGGTCCAGACCTTTTTTAGCCAAGTGGTATGTGTGCTCAACTGACAGACAAATGAACCAGGTTTCAATTCTCAACCGTGACAGGAGGTCTTTGTTTCCCCTCCCATTATAAAGGAATTGTTAGACAACAAATGGAGTATATTAATGCCTAGCAGGAAAAGCTGGCATTGTAACAAAGCCAATTAGTGTAGAAGATTTTAGGCTAGTGGATGGCAGTAAATAAGATTGGCAGTATGATTCAGGAATTAAATAGTATGGAAATCCATTCTAGTCAGTTTGTTGGTGATAAGCGAGGGTAGCAGCAGTACAGCAAAAAGTATTGTAGAGAGTGTGTGTATGTACAGTCAAACCTGTCTGAACAGTCATCTATATATGGCAATCACCTGGTCACAATGGCTATTATAATCCCTCCCCCTGGTAAATTTCCTAAATAAATGTCCTGTGTGTAATGGTCACCTGCCTTCTGCGGTCAAACATCAGGTGTTTCCACATCACCGTACTCCAGTCACACTGATGGTCTAACTCAAAGGTGTCAATATGTTGGGTTCAAAATTGAGGTTGGTCCTTGCAGGAGTGGGAAAAGTAATTGTGTTATCAAAGCAGAATTGGAGGTAGCTTTTTGTGCCAGTATCACTGGTATAGTTCGCTATCTTCATCTATTTGCCTGTGAATTAAATCTCAGATGAAAAAAGTTCATCTTTGAGTAGAGATATGAGTTACATCCCTTTTCATTAAGGTCAGCGGTCATTCATTATTTCAAGCTGGTCTGTAAAGGCAGGCGAAGTTTCCATTTATGGGTTGCAAAAATAGCCATATACAACTTCTTTTGATGTTCATCACAGGCTTCTCGCATAAGCCGACTGGCGAGTTGAGCAACTAGCTAATCCAGATGTTGTTTTTGAAGTGTGAACAGCCTAATTTATACAGGCTAGCTGACCAGAGAGTCAGTCCTCTGTTTTACATTCATGTATAAACTGTCAATCAGTAATGAAATTAGTATTTTGTCATGGTACACAAAACAAACTAAGATCAGTGATTATTTTAAGTTGGTGATGATTTAATATATAGGATGGATTAAATTGGACAGAATTTTTCCTTACCCCAAGTGCAAGTCATGCAAAGTTTGGTTCAGGTATGTCATGTAGGACAAATGTTACTGTGCATAAACCATTTTTCTTCTAGCAGTTACAATGACCTTGACCTTTGAGCTTAAAATTAATAGAGATCTTCCTTACTCCAACTGCAAGCCATCCACAATGTTTGGTAACTGTAGATGGTGGACAACTAAACTTACTGTGTGGAAACCACATTGGTAACAAACAGACTGACAGACCGATGGATGAACATCACAATATATTGCCATATCCAGCAGAACTAATACACAATACGTACATATAAATATACAAATAAATAAGCATGAATGCAAATGTGAAAATATCTTGCATTATATTAAACAAATAATATCACAAACACACGTACACATCAATCATACCAGTAAACATCAAAGAAACTACAAGAACAAAATAAAGGCAAGCATACAATAAAAATAGATATCAACATGTACATGTATGCACCCAAGCTGGCACAAGACAATAATAATGTGGACAAAATGGATGATTACAACATCACCTTCTATGTGACCTTGATCTGAACCCTGACATCAATTTGTGTAATAATTCCACCATATGGATGATTACAATATCAGTGGTATATGACCTTGACCTTAATGTATGCAATAACATTATCAAAAATGTATAGATTCCATGACCAATTGTTGAATCACACCTTTTCAGTAATTTCAGGGGATGAATATCATTGCAATGGTGACTATAATCCAGAGCTTTGAAACCCTAATGTGTACATTTCATTATTGCCCAAAAACTCACCAGTTTTATCTAGAAAGAGAGTCTCTTGCATGACCTATCTAAGTCCAAAACTTCACGCCATTTCCATTTTTAATTCCAAGTTGAATCAAAATATGCACAGGATTTTTATGTTATGAGATAATATATTAAACAACAAACGCCAAACACTGTTTATAGATATTTTAAAGACTTAATACCACAATACCGGAATCAGTCACATGCACTGAAAAAAATGATGTGGATCTGGTTAGTCAAAAATTGCATTTGCAAGACTACTCGGTTGCAGCATATCACATGGCAAAAGTTAGTAAAAAACACTGGAACTAAGGAAGTTTGATATTCAATGTAATTTATCTACTGTTTGGAATTTTTCATAGCATGGTCTTAATATTTTATCAAAAAGGACTTGTATTCTGAATAGATGCTCAATATTCAAAGATATTTTGTTATTTTAAAAAGATGCCAAAATTTGATGCTGTCTAGACTCATGAGCAATCTATTTTCATGTTTATAAACAGTCCAGGATAACGAAGGCACATCATAGCATGTCAATGCATTCATTTGTAGAAGCTGTGTGATTATAGTTTTGTTCTCCAAAAATGCACACACACACACACATTTGTAGGATAGTAAGCAGCTATTTGGTTCATACTTATTCCAGTATTTGTTGTCTGTGTACCCCCTCTCCATAAGTATTTCACACAGGCAATTATAACAGCAAGCCTATTTGCTGAACACAATATTTTGTATTAATTCTTAACACACTTTTCTAAAAATATTGTAATAAGAATTACAACACAATATTTTGTATTCATTCTTAACACACTTTTCTAAAAGTATTGTATTAAGAATTACAACACAATATTTTGTATTCATTCTTAAGACACTTTTCTAAAAGTATTGTTGTAAGAATTACAACACAACAATGAAATCTAACTTAAAAAATAAAAAAAAATTTATGACACATTCATGTATTTACCATGTTAGTATTTGTACTTGTATAAACCATTGTACTGCATGTTTGCATAATTTTTGACTGAAAATTGCCTTTATATCTATAATCAAAACCAAAAGTGATAGATATTTTATATTATCATTATTTTGGCATGGATAGTTCACATAGGGCACTTAAGTTAAAAAGCAAGTATTTCTTGTTGGGGTAAATGAATTTTTAGTTGGAAATAAACTCAAATATACACATGCTATTACTGAAATGGAGTTTGTGATGAAACCTGGTCAAAAACTTAAATTTATTTTGTGAGAGTGCTTGTACAGATGCAGAGAAAATTATATGTATAATACCGGTTGGATCTGTAGGGGTCATTTGAACATTACAGATTCCTGGGAATCATATTGCAGAAGAATCTGGAGCAGAAGGTGCCAGATTTTTAACTTAAACTAGACAAAATTAAACTCATTTGTTGCTTATGTTGAATATTGGGTCTTGTGTAGGGTTTTAATGAAAGCTCGGTGGAGTCAAAGACGTTGAGTACATAGCAGGAACTTTTGTTTGGCATCCAAAGATTCATTGCATTCGGGTATTTCTGCATATGTCAGGCATAGATTGCTAAACACTTCTAGTGGTATACTAGTATCATGTTTGACACATTTGGGGATTTTGCAAAGCATTCTTATCTGTGTGACAAATTGTTACAAAAAAAAAACAAAAAAAACCCAGTTCAGCTTTTGGATGAATGCATGTGAGGTAGTATTTAACTAATCTGACTGAACAGTGTTGACCCCCAGTTGCATACATTCTCTTGTCAGGTTTTCTTCCTTAACATTTAAGTCCCCCTGATGATTTTCTGCAAAGTTTGATGGGTCAAAATGGCATATTCAGCTGCTGTTTTATCAAACTTGGATTATAAAATGGTAATCATTAATTGGCTGGAATTCTAATCCTGGAGTAACATAGTGGATAGATAACCAAACCCAATATCTGAGTGTGATAGGTTGATCTTGCATCAGCTACTAACTGAATGCATTAATGTCTGATGAGGAATAATGGGTTTGTGTTCAGTGGAACTTGGTAAACCACTCTTGGTGTTAAACTTAAATTTCCCATTTAACACGTTGTTTGCTTTTTTAAACTCGGGGTCTGTAACAATATTTACTGAATGACCACACTCAAACTGAATGCAACAATTAATAACAGCCCAGACATTTTTTAAAAGAGTTTTTGTAATATTTGTCAGTTTGGGCTTCAGGGAGCTTCTGCAAACGTATTGCGGTGACGTTGGGGGATACTTTAGCATAAAATATGGATAGCTTCTGGACTATATCTGCAGGCTTCATTTTTCATCAGATCTACCTTTAGATTCTTCTCTTTGTACCATGCTGGAATTCATATAAGTGTGAGCTAGGTATTATGTATGTAGCAGCATTTAACGCCACCTCATCAAATAAGTGACTGAATGGTGCTAACTAAAAATAACATTTGAAAAATGTAAAATTGAAGAACTGCACAAAACCTTCAGAAGATAAACAATTCATGCATTTTGCAAATTGGTTTTACAAAACTTTTTCTTTTTCAAATTTTAAAATGACTTATAAGGCCATGATTGCCCAGCAGACATTTAAAAAAAAAAATATCTTGATGTCTCTGTTACATTTACTATACTTTTATTCAACTTATGCATAAAATAAAAAGTTCCTGAAGGTTTATTTCAAACACAGCGACCAAATAAATTTGGTTTAATTTTATAGATTAAAGAGTATCCATACTGTTGATTTTTATCTACAGATAAGCTTAAAGAGACTTCAGAAATAGGCAGAAAAAAATGGGTTAAACTTTTCGAAATCTAAAACTGTTTGATTGCATTTCTGCCGATTACATAAAATTCTTGATGAGAGAGAAAAAGAGAGAGCGAGAACATGGATGTTAGTTTTTTTATGGTGTCCTGGTTGATTAAATGCCGTAATGCCGCAACAGCCAGTTATTTCTTTGCAGTAAATGAAATGGATTCTATTTTGGAATTCTATTAGAATATCGTTACTATTCTTTCCCTAGATTGTTTCATATCTGTTGCTAACCTTGTTTATACTGGTACTGTTGTGATGACCTTTTTGTCTAATATAAGGACTTGTACTTAATATACGAGTATAGGTACCTTACATAGGAACCAGCTCCTGTGTGCTATGATTCAAAAATAAAGATACTGAATTATAATACCTAAGGAGCAAGAGAAGCTAATGATTTACATAAAGATAATTTGACGTCTATGAATGTGGAGGAAACTCAATACTTTTTTACTTGGGCATTTACAAACACAAATTTAGAAACTGGTTCTCATGAGCTCGGATGCTGGAATTCAAACGGTACTTCCAGGAATCTTTGGTTTATATGAAGTAGCATGAAATGAAAGAGCTGCATGATATTCATTGATGGATACTGCACACTGAATTTCAAATATTCTATTAAAGATATTACCTATGGCATGATAATATATGAACTTCGTTTGGTTCTCAGCAAGGATGTTATCATCAATGATGTAAATGTCAATATTCCACATGTTATCTGTGCATGATTGGAAAAAGGGATGTGAATTTGTATGGGCTATAAAGATTTTTCTTCTTTGTCATTTGTTTTGACAGCTGTATGTTAGATGGACATATTCGTTTTGTAATTATCCTGCAACAAGAAGTTTTGGTTCCAGGCGCGGATGCTATGAGGAAACTTGCAGTAATAAATAGACTGAGGTCCAATGTTACTGCTGTTGTGAGCAAGATGTACGCTTTTAGCTGTATCTATCGAGGATTCCAAAAGAGAAAAAAGGTTATCTTTTGTGAACCTTGATCACATCAGCTTGTTTGTTGCATAGAGATAACTCCTCCTCATCAACTATTCCCCCAATATCCTCCCCCTTTATGTCTTTTAATTTAACTACAGTCAGGTGATCTAAAATTACTTTCCTGATTGTAAATATTTCTTCTGTGAAATTATTAAGATAGCGTTTGCAAAAACAGATTTATATTTTGAGATCCCAACTTTCTCGCCTATTACAAATTTAGATGGTCAATTAGTATCAGTTGTCAGATACCCAAATAGGTTAATCCATACTTTGAACCTATTGTTATGATCAATGGCATTAATTGATGGAATATCTATATATCTGTGATAAGTATTATTGTATCCCTCAATAAGGTTGAGTAATATGTCTATCCATTTTCTTGTTTCATTTTGAGTGAAATATTTGCATGTCCTCATCTTAAGGGTTATATTAAATTGTTTTATAACAGACGTTTTTTTGTCTAAGTAAATGGAAAAGTATTCAGTATTTTCTTTCTCCAATAATTCCTTGACCTTTCGGTTGTAAAATTCTTTCACTTCATCGAACTGTATTTGTACTGGTTTTCACTCATTAAAAATATCTATGAACGCGTCGTGTATGTCATCTCCCATTTTTGTTTTCACTCTCTTTGCCCTAGCATATTTTGAGAAAACATCTATCACCGTCAAAATGTATTTGATATTTATTGTTGTATTTTTCATATGGTTGCATGTTAACAATGTCTGCCTGCCACTGGTCATCCACGTGACTAGCATAGACCCGTTTGTATTTAAATCTTTTTCTTGCTTGCTTGTGTAATGTGCATGTTGATTTTCTGTTAACCAAACTTTCAGCTGCGAGTATTTTATCTTCTTCCTATCACATTTAATTTGTTTCCACAATTCATTGATATTTTTGTACAAAAACTGGACCTTTAGGACTGTGATATATATGTTTTAAATGCTCTTTTTCAGTCATTTATTTTTAATTATTGTTCAATTTAAAATGAACTCAATTGTAATCAAGCATAAGATTTTTTAAGAACTTGTATGTATATATATATATATTCTGACTCTTGTAGTAAAGAAATGATGAACGATGAGTACATCTGAAAGAAATTTTGTTTTTGTTTCTTCAGATTAGATGGCGTAAAAATATGGTCTCTAACATAAATGATAGCATGCGAAGCGGAGCAGCAGCAGCAAGTTCTGAGATCAGACATATTAATGTTTCTATATTGTTTATATCACTAAAAACATTCTTCAAGTTTTTAAAAGGCAGGATAATTGCATTTAACATTATAATGAGCATGACGTTGAAATTTCTAGTTCTATTGGTGAGAGCAAAATATAAAAAATTTTGAAATAAAAATTAAGAATTTGCTTTTTATTTTGTACAATTTATTTTCAGAGCTGTCTTCATATTACAGCTTCAAGACATTTTGGCTTTTGATAGATCCATCTATAATGTTTCAACAAATACAGAAATTGAATTTTCACAAAACACAGTAAACATTTCCAGTGTAAATTTAACGTTTGAGACTTCTGTATTAAAATCATCTATATAAAAAGGAGATTTTTCTATCTCCATAAGACATTTTAATTGTCTTTGTGCTTGAAAAAGCGATGTAAAGTTTTAAATGTCTTGATAATAATTTTTTTGTGGTTTGCTATCACCTGAAGATAATATTTCAGATATTACATATTAAATTTATTTATACCATTTGATTAATATTAAGAAATGCTCACTAGTATAGATTAATTCATGTATTCTCCATGTCACACACACACACACGCACAAACACACAATGGTTTAGAAAACGTACCGTCAAAAAAATTATCATGGGTGGTAGGTGTTGGTTTTTGACAAATTAT
The DNA here is from genome assembly GCA_029931535.1 of Margaritifera margaritifera. Lineage (NCBI taxonomy): Eukaryota > Metazoa > Mollusca > Bivalvia > Unionida > Margaritiferidae > Margaritifera > Margaritifera margaritifera. The sequence goes on along the minus strand of JAQPZY010001639.1, from coordinate 2,747,564 downwards.
TTATGTCTTGTGGGGGTGGGGTTGTGGTGTTAATATTTGAAAATGTTTGTTGGTGCAAATTTGGTGTTAGGATGTTGCATTTTGGGGAGAAAAAAAGATTTGGCAGTAACTTTGAGATTATGTTTGTTATTAATTTCTTTTGGTTTCACTGGTGGTAGGTATTGGTTTTGAAAAATGAAAATAATGCTGTTTTGGGATATATAATTGTGGACCAGCAAATATAGACTATATACTACATGTACTTCTGCAACTTTAGATAACCGAGATAGATTTTTGCTGATTAAAAACCAAGCTCCCCAATATTAATTATGGTAGAGATATTAGCATAAAAAAATTTTAAAAAATTAACCTGCTTTTTTCTTTTCTCTAAATCGAATATAAATTTGGTACATATAGAATTTGCTTTCAAAGAAATATTATGGAGTAATGTTTACTTACTATATTTATCTGGTTGAATATTTTAGACTTTGCCATTTGGGCGAGATGAATTGTTATTCAGTCATATTCAAACACAAACATGAAATAAAATGTAATACACTTAGGGAAAGAAATGTAGTTATAATATGTTTGGAAAATATGACTCTAAAGTCAGCTTTTTAACTGACTGAACTTATATTTGACTTATTACTGCTTTAAAAATGTGTCTGTAAGTGATACTGAACTAGTAAATGTAAGATTTTATTTATTTTTAATCAAGACCTTGATTTATCACAGCATGATATCAAACATAAATTTGGCACTAAATATGTATATTTGATGTAGACTTACATAGTCTGAGTTTCCTCCCACACCATGTTAGATATATCTAGACAATTATTGTTCACTCCCTGTGTTTCTGACTGCGCACTTCAAGTAGTACTCTATCAAGGGACTTTAGAGTATTGGTCAGATACCAGACACAAGATGGCAGTAGTCTTATTGGGAATTTAATACCCCATAGCAGATACCAGACACCAGATGACAGTTGTCTTATTGGGAATTTAATACCCCGTAGCAGATACCAGACACCAGATGACAGTAGTCTTATTGGCAATTTAATACCCCATAGCAGATACCAGATACAAGATTACAGTAGTCTTATTGGGAATTTAATACCCCATAGCAGATACTAGACACAAGATGGCAGTAGTCTTATTGGGAATTTAATACCCCATAGCAGATACCAGACACAAGATGGCAGTAGTCTTATTGGGAATTTAATACCCCGAAGCAGATACCAGACACAAGATTACAGTAGTCTTATTGGGAATTTAATACCCCATAGCAGATACCAGACACCAGATGACAGTAGTCTTATTGGCAATTTAATACCCCGAAGCAGATACCAGACACAAGATGGCAGTAGTCTTATTGGGAATTTAATACCCCGTAGCAGATACCAGACACCAGATGACAGTTGTCTTATTGGCAATTTAATACCCCGAAGCAGATACCAGACACAAGATTACAGTAGTCTTATTGGGAATTTAATACCCCATAGCAGATACCAGACACAAGATGGCAGTAGTCTTATTGGGAATTTAATACCCCATAGCAGATACCAGACACAAGATGGCAGTAGTCTTATTGGGAATTTAATACCCTGTAGCAGATACCAGACACAAGATGACAGTGGTCTTATTGGCAATTTAATACCCCATAGCAGATACCAGACACAAGATGACAGTAGTCTTATTGGGAATTTAATACCCCATAGCAGATACCAGACACAAGATGGCAGTAGTCTTATTGGGAATTTAATACCCCATAGCATATACTAGACACAAGATGGCAGTAGTCTTATTGGGAATTTAATACACCATAGCAGATACCAGACACAAGATGGCAGTAGTCTTATTGGGAATTTAATACCCCGTAGCAGATACCAGACACCAGATGACAGTAGTCTTATTGGAAATTTAATACCCCGTAGCAGATACCAGACACAAGATGGCAGTAGTCTTATTGGGAATTTAATACTCCGTAGCAGATACCAGACACAAGATGGCAGTAGTCTTATTGGGAATTTAATACCCCGTAGCAGTGCTCTGAGTAATGCACACTGACATTTAGTAGCATTTGTCAGGTGGAAGCTACGTAATTTCAAGAATAGTGCAACTTTAAAAAATAAGCATTTCTACTGCAAAAACACACATAACACCCAACCCCCTCAATCTATAATTAAACAATGAATTATATATTTCCAGTATTTGTTAACAATTCGACAAAGCCTTCTTATTAAACTAAAAACAAATAATGAAAATAATATAATTTAGAAAAGGCACTAATACGTCCTTGAGCATTATGGTTAGTACAACTCAAGACACAAGTGAAGTTTCTAGCTTTGATTTGCACTAAAGCTTCGAAAGAAATGGAATCCAGGGTATACATCTAAAGTCATACATCATGAGAAAATGTCAATGAATTCATCTAAACATATGTCAATTGATGGTTGTGTTGTGTGACCGACTTCACCTACATAAATTAACAGTATAAAACTTGTTTTCCAAAACAGTGTTCTCGTGATCACATAATCAGATATGTTTCCTTTTTTGTATTTCTTTGTTTACATAGTATACTTAATTCTTATATAAAGCGCACGTTCTTCTTTTGCGTCAACGTCTTTTTCCTGTCCAAGTATTTGTATCGGTTCCAGATCTGGGTTTGTGCATTTGTTTTACGCATAATTTGGCGCCAACTTTGACAGTTTAGAAACTAGCAAAATGGTGAGGCATAATCCTCGCACCCACTCCCATTTTCTTTTCTTTTGTAATAACTTTTATCTACTTCACTCATACTGGTCTAGAGGACCATGGTAAAGTTTATATATGCATATTCCTTCGCCTCTGTCACAGTACGATACTTTGTGGAACACAAAATATGTCGTTGAGCGAACGGTTTTGAGCGTCACCTATTTCCGAGGATGTGATAATAGACCAATTTTATTTACAGTCCGTTTGCATTTACATAAGAAACATGAACTCATTGGAGCTATTTGACCGACTATAATCAATACATTAACAATTAACTTTAACAATCAGAAATACATACCTACATACAATTAAATACATTCATGCGTCATTGCAATGTATGCTTATTGGCATGTATCCGTACAGAAATATTTTTTTCAGAAACATAAATGGCTCTCAGTCAGTAGCTACAAACCTCCAGACTTACTAGACAGTACTTTCACTAAGGATTGTACTTCATTTTTAGATAAATTACCATCCAGTATGATAACTTTAAGGATTGTAATTCATTTTTAGATAAATAACCATACAGTATGATAACTTGAAGTTTTTTAGACTTAATTTTTGACTTTTCAGATCAAAACAAATGTAAACATTTCTTCATATTTTAGATATTTTTAACATAATAAAATCAATTTCTGGACCAAGCTGTTTTAAAACTCGGGATACACCCTCACTTGTAGATGTTATTTTAGCAAACAAAAAGTAGTATCTATGTAACTGGAAATTTTAACATTGGTAGGAGTTACTTTTATATTCAATGATTTTCTCAAAGACCAAAAAGAAGAGTACAAAGAACAACCAGCAGTAAATTTACTTAACGCAATTGTAAGTAATTTTAATGATGTGACTCCAATGACATTTTCTGAACCTTCAAGAATATTCTAAACTGATGTGATTGAGGAACATGCTCCTCTTAAGCAAAAAAACAAAGAGAGCAGTCAGCTCCCTTTATAAATGCCAACATAAGAAAAATTGGAACAACTACAAAAAAACAGACATTTGGTGACAGAACTTAAACGTGAAGACATAAAAGCTTTCTATTTCAAATGATGCTCAGGCAGAACAAAAAGTAAGGACTTTTGGCCAACCATTAGACCCTTCTTGGTTAACAAAGGTGTTTTATTAAAGACCTAAATTATCCAAAAATAAATTATGAGATTATTTCTTATGAGACCTGTGTAGCAGAGAACATCAATGATTACTTAATAAATGTGACTAAGAACATAGGCAATAACTACCTTTAGGCAATAACTACCTTTAGGCAATAACTACCTTTAGGCAATAACTACCTTTAGGCAATAACTACCTTTAGGCAATAACTACCTTCCCAATTATGAACACCTTAGCATACATGCTTTCAAAGAACTTTCATGTGTCAAAAAGTTTGATTTTTTTCTCGTCACCGTAGACTTTACAGAAAAATTCATATGCCAGTTTGCATATGTATGTACATGGAACGACAGATCCCTAGCCCACCTAGCCACCCAGAAAACAACAAATATTGTTGGTTTAGTGAAAGTTGGTGTAATAAGTCAAAGTTTTGCATAGAAAAAATCAATTGGTTGGCTATTAATGCCACTTTTAACACATTATTAGGACTTGCATTCTTGGCCTAGAAGACATCACACTGCAACCACACTGGACTCAAAAGATATGGGACTGTGATTGGCAGTGATGGATTAAGCTCATTAATTCAAAGACTTGGCAAATTTTGACATATGTTACATTATGTTGCAAAATATGAATGTTTTAGCCTTATTTTAATCCATTAGAGAATCCACAAATTTCATTTGTTTTGATAAATATAAGCAGTAATTCTTGTTCACCTTGAGTTTATGTAATACTTCCACCCAGGGTTGGATCTGAATGATGAGTCACATGACCACGTTATTTAGTGAGTGAAAAGGCTAGTAGGCTGTATCATGCCAAGGAAATGGGAGCTAGCTGACCGAGTCCACCTGGGTAGATAATGCGCCGGCAGATCAGGGTCTAAGTTGTTTGTTCTACTGATTAGTCCTTACAAACTGCATAGACCCAGATCTGCCTGCGCATTATGCGACGGCAGATCTGGGTCTATACAGTTTGCAGTTGGTATCGGCTTATATGCGAGTATATACAGTATATAGTGCTATGACCTGTTATGAGAGACCACCTATCTTGAGAGACAATTATTTTTTGGCAGAAGGGGTGGTATTTTAATACAGGTAATACAAGAAGGGGTGGTATTTTAATACAGGTAATACAAGAAGGGGTGGTATTTTAATACAGGTAATACAAGAAGGGGTGGTATTTTAATACAGGTAATACAAGAAGGGGTGGTATTTTAATACAGGTAATACAAGAAGGGGTGGTATTTTAATACAGGTAATACAAGAAGGGGTGGTATTTTAATACAGGTAATACAAGAAGGGGTGGTATTTTAATACAGGTAATACAAGAAGGGGTGGTATTTTAATACAGGTAATACAAGAAGGGGTGGTATTTTAATACAGGTAATACAAGAAGGGGTGGTATTTTAATACAGGTAATACAAGAAGGGGTGGTATTTTAATACAGGTAATACAAAACTGAGTCATAGTCTTCAAGAGAGCCTTACCTCCAAATTACCTTTCAAGATTTAGGTTGCCAAGCACATAAGATTTGGTTGCCATAGAAACTGAGAAAAGAAATAAATTGAGTGGGAATTTAAAGGTGGAATATAACACAAGGTAAAGTTTGTAGTTGAGGCAAATTAGAGTAATTATAAACATGATATAAATGTACACGGTTATGTAACACATACATCAGTCTGTTAAGTCATAATCTGCTTTAACCTTGGGTTAGTCTTTGAAGTTCACTGTTTGGGGTTTTCTAAACCATCACTTCACATATTGGCAGACTTCAGATTCACTGATAAAGAGCCTTTATCAAGGTCTATGTTCTACTGATTACTCCTAACAAATTACATAGACCCAGATCTGTCTGCACATTATGCAATGCCAGATCTGGGTCAGTGCAGTTTGTGGTTGGACTCTGCTTATAAGTGAGTACATACGGTATTAGATCAGGGTAAAAATATTAAGTTTTTATTACCTTGTCAAAACTTAATGATTGTGTTATGTATGATGTTTATATAATATTATAAATATTTTAGGAAATTATAAATGTTTCTTCACTTTAATATTTGCTTAAATCTTAATGTTATCAGGAAAAACATGTTTAACTAGTGTCCTTGAATTAGGTTGTTTTGATCAATATGTTTTCTCAATGTGAAGGTCAAGGTTGAATTTTGTTGACAAGTAAAATTCCATTAAGATGACACATGTTCTAGAACATTCTGTCATGTGACCAATCTTTATATATACCATGTTTGGTGGACATTTATTCAGTTTTGACATTACCATCAGTCTTGTAAAGAGCTATTACAGTTGTGAAAATTCATTCCAAATTCTAAGAGAGGAATTATTTTAAATATTCATTGGATTATAACAGTGCTCATAAACTTTTGGATTTTGGATTTTTAATTGATGATTTTGGAATTTATGTGAACTTATATTCAGATATTTTGGAATACTTCATTTTGACATCAGCACATCAAAGATTACTAGTACATCAGGACTTTGGAGACCATTGACACATCATAACATTCAAGGACACAGCCGTGAATTCGGAACATTCTATATTTAGGACTTGTGATTAGAACAATCATTCTTATTGGATTATTAGGATTTCAAAACACATTACTGTAAGTGACTTTTTGATTTTTTCATTTTAATTATCTAGTAATAAATTGCTTGTTGATTTTTACTTGATTTGTTGGTTTCACTTTCTTTCTGTTACATTTTTCTTAGACCATAGAGTCGTAACAGATTGTATAGCATGTATAAACCTAATCATTTTCTACTAATATATGGATTTAATACATACAGTACTCCCTCATTATAATGAGGTCCATTGGAGCGATGGAATATACCATCATATAGTGAGATCACCTTATAATGAAGTACATGATGCATATAATTCTGCTACTTAATAATGAAATAGGATCCATGAAAATACTCATCTTATAAGATGAACAGTGTTATAATGAAGGTCCTTATAAGAGGAACAATGTTATAATGAAGGTCCTTATAAGAGGAACGGTATTATAATGAAGGTCCTTATAAGAGGAACAGTGTTATAATGAAGGGCCTTATAAGAGGAACAGTGTTATAATGAAGGTCCTTATATGAGGAACAGTGTTATAATGAAGGACCTTATATGAGGAACAGTGTTATAATGAAGGGCCTTATAAAAGGAACAGTGTTATAATGAAGGGCCTTATAATAGGAACAGTATTATAATGAAGGGCCTTATGAGAAGAACAGTTATAATGAAGGACCTTATATGAAGAACAGTGTTATAATGAAGGGCCTTATATGAGGAACAGTATTATAATGAAAGGCCTTTTTAACAGGAAGTGTTATAATGAAGGGCCTTAAAAAAGGAAGTGTTATAATGAAGGGCCTTTTAACAAGTGTTATAATGAAGGACCTTACAACAGTAACAGTGTTATAATGAAGGGCCTTATATGAGGAACAGTGTTATAATGAAGGGCCTTATATGAGGAACAGTATTATAATGAAGGGCCTTATATGAGGAACAGTGTTATAATGAAGGGCCTTATATGAGGAACAGTGTTATAATGAAGGGCCTTATATGAGGAACAGTATTATAATGATGTGCCTTATATGAGGAACCGTGTTATAATGAAGATATAATTATATAATTAACAGGAAGTGTTATAATGAAGGGCCTTAAAAAAGGAAGTGTTATAATGAAGGGCCTTTTAACAAGTAAGTGTTATAATGAAGGACCTTACAACAGTAACAGTGTTATAATGAAGGGCCTTATGTGAGGAACAGTGTTATAATTAAGGGCCTTATAATAGGAACAGTGTTATAATGAAAGGGTTTATTGTGATGAAGTACTATTAGTATTAGTGGAGATATATTTTTGAATGCTGTGGAAGTTGTATGATGAATACATCTGTTGATATATTACCAAAATAAAGTTCTCTAACCATTTTCCTAACTACTTAAGGCCTTTTAAGATGCTACTGTATGTATCTTCAGTGTCAAGCTAGTGTCAGCACATTTGCATATTTGGTATCTTCAGTTTCTACAGCATTTTAAGTTTCTAATTAAGTATTATCAGGTAAAGCAGTATTTCTACAGTGGTAAGTATGGGGTCAGAATTAGTGATATACCTTTTTTTTTGTTTATAAGCTATTATTCATGTAATTTTTCCTTACCCATTTATTTTTCATACACGGTTGATCCATCAAAATTATATGTATTTTTTAAATACTAAATTTGTTTTTAAAAAATTCTAATTTTTCATACAACTATAGTTGACAGTTGGAAAATCTGTGTTTGAGAATTAGAGTATACATAGGAATATTGCACAAAATGGCAGAATAAAGATGTTGTTTGAAAATCTGTTCTACAGTTTGCTTACTTATTGCCTGACATTTTTATGCATATTTATGTTAAGAATTTCTCTCTAAGACCAGTGTGTAATAAAAAGGTACTACTGTAGCTAGTTTCAATACGATGTACATTAAATTGAAATTACTGTAAGTACTTTGGCTTTTTTTTGTATCTATAAATCATCAGGTATTGATCTTTCCTATGATAATAAACTAATACATACCAGCGACCTTAACAGAGAGCTAAATTTGGATGAAGTGTTGACAAATATTTTCAGTTGCAATTCCTGTATTCCATATTGCAAATCCGAATGCAAATCATAATGAAATAGTCTCCATTATCATAAGCAAGTCAGTGGGTTTTTTTCTCGCAATGTGCTGATTCTGTACACATGAGCTTTGCGTTACAGAAATCAAAACCCCTTGTAACTGGAAACGATCATGAAACAATCGGGGAAACAATCAGGACTTAATGAACTAGCTTGTATGTTCTGCTTGACTGGTGATTTCTGAGTTCAGATATATAAAGCTTGTGTGAATTCATCTTGATAACAGTTCACATCTGCAATCTCAAAATTCTAGCTTTAAATACCATAGGTGTCCTAAAAATAAAATCATTTCTATATAGTGTCTCCATTCCATCCCACCCTTTTTCCCCAGATCTAAATCTTAAGGCTGTTAACACTATTTACCAATCAACATAATTATTCTGAATTAGTTTTTTGGAAATGTGCTGCTTGCTATATATTTTCAGTCTTTGTTTCATTTAATGCATTAATGTTATTGTATATGGTGCTTTGTATGCCAGGCACTACTCTTGTAAGTTTCATAACCAGTGACACATTTGTACTCATTGACACAAGTGTAGAATCTTTGAATACAAAATAGCAAATATGCTTGGCATGAGTAGATCTGCATGCTAAATGTTAAGATGACTCAATTTTGCAGCATATGTGATCCTTCAATTTTAATTTACTATTTTGATTACTGTTTTTCTCTTTGACAAATGCCTCAGCTAAAACTGAACATTTAAAGTAAGGTACAATGAATGGCATAAACAAGGGCTGAAATCTCTCTCAATCTCTCTCTCTCTCTCTCTCTCTCTCTCTCTCAATCTTTCATTCACTCATTGTTGGATTTAGGTCCTATCAGGGCATAACTTGTTAGGATTACGAATAAAGGTGTGGTGATAAAATACCTTGTCATAGGATTACGGGGTGTACGAATAAAGGTCTGGTGATAAAATACCTTGTCATATTTATCCATTTTTTAACTTATCTAATATAATACACATATATAAGCAAATTTATACAGCATATTGTACTAGTGCATGATGCTTTTAGCACAGTTATGTTAAAAGTATGTGAATTTCATATTGGTGATCATGTAGATGTTTTGGAATCCTCTGAGTTTTTTTTTATGCATTAAAACTATTCTATGTATTTTTACCCATTAGAATTTGCAGATATTCTGTTTATCTAGAGCTCTGTTGAGTGTAAAATATGAATGGTCATTGAAAAAAATAAATAATTTAAATACTTTGGAAGTATAAATGTCACTGAAAGGTTATATTATGAAATTGTATTATTGAAATGAATATATTGTGACATTGGCAAAGCTGATGTATGATGGGTGCAATTACAACTACCAATCTTTTTATCTGTGTATGTATTTTCTTGAAATCCTCATTGCAGTCTTGTTCAGATAATATAATCAAAGAGTAAAATTTTATCAAGATATTTGCGAATCATATCTTTTGAAATTATTATAATTTTTTAATAAATCTGTTCTCAGTGTTTGTCTTATTTTATTTTCAAGTCAAAGAAGAAGGGCTTGAGTGCTGATGAAAAGAGAAAAAGAATGATGGAGTTCTTCTATGAAAAAGTATGATATTGCTTTTACATCGTTTTGTAAACTTGTTATCTTGATCATGTCTGTGACTTAGACAGATTTATCTTACCTGTGAATGGTGAGACATAAATATTTATACATTTCTGGCAGTAAAAGCAACAGCGTATGTTGTTAGCATTGTTTAGGTGCTTGAAGTTTTTTTATATATCTTGTGTATGTTGCAGTATTCAACTGAAACTGGTAAAATATCATTATATGTCAACATTTTGTACCCAACTGTGGTAGGCAGTCCTGTTTTGGATCTACTGTCTTGTCTGAAAAAGCAGAAATATACATCATAATGCTGTTCACAAGCTAGACACCACTGAACACTTTTTTTGTCTTGCTGATGTTAGAAGATAATGAAGCATATCACTTTCAGGCAACACAGGCTAGACACCACTGAACACTTTTTTGTCATGCCAGTGTTAACATATAATGATGGATAGATATCACTTTTCAGGAAACAGGCTTGACACCACTGAACACCTGTTTCTCTTGCTGGTGTTAACAGATAATGAAGCATAGGTATCACTTTCAGGAAACAGGCTTGACACCACTGAGCACTTCGTTCTCTTGCCGATGTTAGCAGATAATGAAGCATAGGTACCACTTTCTTAAAACACAGGCTAGACACCACTGAACACTTGTTTGTCTTGATGGTGTTAACAGATATTGAAGCATATATATCACTTTTAGGAAACTGGCTTGATACCACTGAATATTTTCTGTTGATGATCAATAATTGATTAATAATCTATTAATTTTATCCACATGCTGTGTTGCCAAAACTGAGGCTATTTTCAGATAGTTTGAAGTTCCAAACAAATATTGATGCAGAAATGAATTCAACCAAAATCAATCAAAGAAGTTGTAATTGATTAAAATGGTTATTTCTGTAAAAGTGACCAAATTGCTTACTCAGAAGTGAACTAGCATGAATAATGATATTTTGTGTTCAAGTCAATTGCAGTTTGCTTCAGCATAGGACTCCATAATCTCAGCACCATTTGTTGCTAAAACAAGCCAAAAAAGATGTGGGGTTTTTACCAGTAGACTTCTTATGGTGTATAGTGGATCCTAAATGAAAATGATGCCAATCTGACCTCCAATATGACCACAATGGCAGCGATCATGAAATTCTTGTTATCGCTACTCCTATATGGATGATAATATCAGCATGGGGTTTTCACCAAAAGACTTCTTATGATGTCTCAACTCATCTCATCTCTCCCATAACCTGGCAGGTCATAGGGGCGCCACTGATGACTTTACAACAATCTCTCTCCATTTTGCCCTGTTCTCCACTGCTCTTTGGGACTTTGCAAAGTCCATGCCTGTCTACTCTTTGATATTATCTTCCCATCTCTTCTTCTGTCTGCCTAGTTTTCTCTTTCCTCTCACTGTGCCCTGTAAGATTGTCTTTGACAGGCCAGATGAGCTTGAGACGTGACCGTACCATCTTATTAGTTTGCGATTCTTTACAGTGGTGAGCAGGTCTTCATATGGTCCAATTGCACCTTGGATACTGATGCGCACCTCCTCATTTGAGACGTCTAAGTATGAGATTTTCAGGATCCTTTGATAACATCTCATCTCTAGGGCATGAATTCTTCTCTCCAGTTCTTATGATGTCTAGTTGATCTTAAATGAAAATGGTGCCGCTCTTACATTCAATATGGCTGCAAAATGATTTCTTCACTTGGCAGGTAAAAAGAATAAATGATCTTACCTTGGATTTCTGGAAATTCTTTTTGGCTAGTAAAATGTCAGTCCTTTTGAGGACCTCTTGTCAAAGTTTTCAAAAGATGATTGATGTCTCTTCAACAAATATCAGTCTTGTATTTAGATTTCTCTTATGAATAAGGTCACATTTAACTTTGTTTAAATTAGGAAATTTACATTAGAAAGTATGAAGTCATATTAACAAGCACTCAGGTAAATCACATAAATGTTCAGAATTTTTCCAAGCTTTGGGAGGACTACTTTTATCCGAGTAATTGAGAATTAAAATTTTCTCATCATTTTTACAGGTTCATGGTTGATATATGGCTACATTCTTTCCACTGTTGAGTTCATATTTTGCGGAAAGGGTTGGTAACATGTTAAGTTTCCAATTCATGGTTAATTATAAACCACTGATATTGAATTTCTCTTATCTGCACTCTCTCAAATGATCATTAAGGTACTGCTCTATTTTCAGAAAGATTTCTTCCAGTTGAAGGAACTAGAGCGGCTGTGTCAAAAGGAGAAAGGGATTACCTCAATGTCAGTCAAGGAGATATTGACAAGTTTAGTGGATGATGGCATGGTGGATACAGAAAAGATTGGAACATCAGTTTATTTCTGGGCTTTTCCCAGCAAGGCCAGTCAGAATGTAAGAAACAATTTACACCCTTATCTGATACTTTGAATTTCTAACTCAGTTTACACCCTTATCTGATACTTTGAATTTCTAACAATTTACTCCCTTATCTGATACTTTGAATTTCTAACTCAATTTACACCCTTATCTGATACTTTGAATTTCTAACTCAGTTTACACCCTTATCTGATACTTTGAATTTCTAACTCAGTTTACACCCTTAAATGATACTTTGAATTTCTAACTCTGTTTACACCCGTATCTGATACATTTACACTTAGTTTCATTGCATTCTGTGCATATTTTTGATAAAACAATAAACTTGTTATAGTTTATTTTGTTAGTGGGCTTGTGGAAAGTAATATTCTGGCATTAAATACTTTTGGCATTCTCTTCATCACCATACCCCTAAAAAGCATTATTTGTTGAACATCGCTTTTGCTTATGACCAAGTCCATTGCAAATATAGCACCTGATGGCCAAGCCATGTTGGCAGGTTTCTGTTACATGGCCTGTTTCACCAAAAAAATTACAATCATTGGATGGTTTCCTCAAAATTGGGGTATAGCAGTTTATATTTCTTAGTAATAAAGAAGTTCCATTTGCATTCAGGTGAATCTTGTCCTAAGAGTACAGTTTTAGGTTCATTTTATTTCCTGTGTTTCCCAAAAAGAATGAAGGATACTGTTCAGTATAATGCAAATTAAACTGTTCACATAGATCAATAAGTACTTCATTTACTTGGCTCACTTGTGCATTGATACAAAGAGGTATCCTGGAAACTATTATGTTGCTTGTACATTGAGAACACAAAGTATAAAGAAGACTTTCATAATTGTTTTTAATTTTATCCATGCTATAACCATTACTAGCATCATTTTCACCCCTCTGAACTACTACTGTTTTGTATGGTGTGAGGTCCATATTATATTTGTTGTTTATATTATTTTTGCCCCTCTTACTGTCTTGACATCAGTCTTCTTTAGCCCCTTTTTTCTGATTCCATTAACTATAAAGGAACCAATTAAAGTCCTTTCATTAACTGCGCTGGGTTTGGGATGTCTGTCTTGGTCTTCTCTCAGTTGTGATGGGTCTTACAACAAAGATAATACTACAGTGGTCCCCCTCTTATACAAAAGTACCCCTCATGGGCGACCACCCATCGGATGCAGCATGCAGCCAGCATATTAGTCCAAAAATGTCAAATTTACCCCTCACAAGCGGTCACATTTTATCCAATATATGTTAAACCAATATTTGATTCATACAAGAAGGTAAGTAATCCAATTATCTTGTCCAATATCTGTTTCCAGATGTCAGGATTTCATTACTGGGATAATTGCTGGCTAAAGTACATTATAACATGTACCACTATGGTTAATAATATATCATTATCTACAAACGCCGACGTTTACATGAAATGGGCTTGACAATGTTGTGATAGGCTTTTGGGCTTCACACAGCTGTTCAGTTCTTCTCTGTGATGATTATGAGCAGAGGTAATTGTCAAGATCATAACTTGGTCAACATTGGCTAAATATAGCTTTTGTGGATTCACACATAAATGAAACTTGAATAAAATAGGGTACCAGGCAAACACTGAAAAATCACATGACAGTACATGTATCACATCCTTCGTAAACAAAGCATTTCATCTACTACTCTATAAAAGTTTTGTCTGCATGATTAAATTGCAGTACAATTAGCAACATAGGAATAAGTCATTTCAAAAGTTTAACATGTCATCACGTAAACGGAAATTTCTTACTTTAGAAGAAAAAGTAAAATTTATTCGACACAGGACATTCTTAAAAAAGACAAGAGGAAAGCTGTGGACAACATAACACAAAATGGATAAATATTTCACGCTTAAGAATTAAGAACTATTAATATATATTCTCTTGAAATAAGTCTATTCTTAGGACAAGAACCTTTTGATAATTAATGTTACTTTTAAATGAAGATATTAAATGTTTTGAAGTTACATGAAGCTTTCTTACTTCATACACATAAATATACTCTAGCAAATATAGTCCCCCTCTGGAAAGGCCACCCCTCTTATAAGGCCACTTTCCTGGTGCAGAAGGGGTGACCTTATATGAGGGGGACCCCTTTAGTACTAAAGCAGCAGCAAAACTGAAAATGACACATTGTCTGGTACATTTAATAATTTGCTACTGTCAATCACTTTAAATTTGTGGGGGCCAATTTTGGGGGTTTTCATAGGTAAAGCTATAGCATACATTTAAAGTTGCAACAAAATATGTACCAAGCTGATATTAAAAGCACCCCCACCCACCCATCCACCCCGTATCTGATGGTAAAGCATCAGTTTGTGTACTTATTTTAATACCCGCAGTATTTATAGTGCTGAGAAAAATATATCATGAAAAATACATTTATGAAAGATGATGAACAATGGGAATTTTTTTATTACGATTTAATTGCATGAAAAATGTCATAAACTTGAAAGCTGTATACTAATGCAATGACTCTGTCTGATGCTATAGTAATAAATTATCTCGGTTTGTGCCCTTCTTTACTACCCAAAGAACATATTATATCCATTTATAATAATTATTACTCACTAAAACTTTATGCAATCAAATAAAATTAGGAAACATTCAAAAAATGTGATGGTATTAAAGTTCCAGAAAATGAAATGCTAATCAGAGTTTGCAACTTTTTAAAGCACACTTATTCTTGAATTTCATTAGTCTCTATTAAGCCATGAACGTTACCAATATAATGAATGGATCATGAAGCACTGTATTATCTGCCATTCTGTACTGAATATGTGTGTATATATGTGTGTATACATGTGTGTATACCTGTGTGTATATATGTGTGTATACATGTGTGTATATATGTGTGTATACATATGTGTATATATGTGTGTATATATATTAATGTGAAAGTGATTACTGTCTGATTCAAATAATAAATAAACTAAAATGTTTTCACTGCATTTTTTTAAAAATTTGTTATCACGAGAACTATTCACTATTCCATTGAGCAAACAGAGCACAAGAGTACATTGTTATTAACTGCTGAATAAACAATCAGCGAGTCAATCCTGCTTTCTCAAAGCCCATTTTATTCATGCATGTCTGAAGTGATACTTTGTCATGTGTGAAGATAATCCACTTTGTGTGAATTGCCTTAAGGATATATGTCCTCCATTCAATCAAAACCTTATCTGAGAGTATGTCTCCACTGTCCTCCCATTCATTTAATTGAGCAATAACCTGGGCCATGATATAAATCTGGGAGTAGCATACATCTGGTACAAACAGTGGTATGATGCCATTTTCCCTTACATGACACAGCAGCTTCTCCCCACCATGTACCTTGAAAACGTCAAATTGCTCTACCATCTTGCAAGTTTCCTGCTTTTTTGCCCTGTCTTAGCGGCATTATGATAGTTAAGAAAGTGAAACTAAGTTTTGACAACTGTTTTTATATGGAAAGATAGAAGCTTTGTTTCTAAAAGCTTTGTTTGCTATCAGCGCTATTTTAGTACCTAATCCTTAATTGTCAAGAGTAAACAACTAACTGCAGTCTTAATACAAGTGCTGGAATTAAGTTAGTACATGCATACAAAATTAAGCTTGCCAGGGCATTTTAAGCAGACCACTAGTCAAGGCAGGGTTTTGGTTTGCCTGCCAGGGCATTTTAAGCAGACCACTAGTCAGGGCAGGGTTTTGGTTTGCTTGCCAGGGCATTTTAAGCAGACCACTAGTCAGGGCAGGGTTTTGGTTTGCTTGCCAGGGCATTTTAAGCAGACCACTAGTCAAGGCAGGGTTTTGGTTTGCTTGCCAGGGCATTTTAAGCAGACCACTAGTCAAGGCAGGGTTTTGGTTTGCCTGCCAGGGCATTTTAAGCAGACCACTAGTCAAGGCAGGGTTTTGGTTTGCTTGCCAGGGCATTTTAAGCAGACCACTAGTCAGGGCAGGGTTTTGGTTTGCTTGCCAGGGCATTTTAAGCAGACCACTAGTCAAGGCAGGGTTTTGGTTTGCCTGCCAGGGCATTTTAAGCAGACCACTAGTCAAGGCAGGGTTTTGGTTTGCTTGCCAGGGCATTTTAAGCAGACCACTAGTCAGGGCAGGGTTTTGGTTTGCTTGCCAGGGCATTTTAAGCAGACCACTAGTCAAGGCAGGGTTTTGGTTTGCCTGCCAGGGCATTTTAAGCAGACCACTAGTCAAGGCAGGGTTTTGGTTTGCTTGCCAGGGCATTTTAAGCACTCCTGAGTCTTTTCTAAGGGAACCCTTTATATGAGAGAGGGCATTTTTATGTACTCCACTGGTGCATTAAAATAATTGCAATGCAAAGTGAGAAATAGAGTTTAATAATGAATACTGACACTTTATAATGTAATTCAGGTTTCAGGTTTTTCTGATTCCATTGTATAATACTGATTTTACTGATTCCATTGTATAATAATGGTTTTACTGGCTCCATAGTATAATACTGGTTTTACTGGCTCTATAGTATAATATTGGTTTTACTGGCTCTATAGTATAATATTGATTTTATCGGCTCCATAGTATAATACTGGTTTTACTGGCTCTATATTATAATACTGGTTTTACCAGCTCTATAGTATAATAATGGTTTTAAATGCTCCCTTGTATACTGGTTTTACTGGTTCTATAGTATAATACTGGTTTTACTGGCTCCATAGTATAATACTGGTTTTACTGGCTCCATAGCATAATACTGGTTTTACTGGCTATATAGTATAATATTGATTTTACCGGCTCCATAGTATAATACTGGTTTTACTGGCTCTATATTATAATACTGGTTTTACTAGCTCTTTAGTATAATACTGGTTTTACTGGCTCCATAGCATAATACTGGTTTTACCGGCTCCATAGTATAATACTGGTTTTACTGGCTCCATAGTATAATACTGGTTTTACTGGCTCTATAGTATAATACTGGTTTTACCAGCTCTATAGTATAATACTGGTTTTAATGGCTCCATAGTATAATAATGATTTTACTGGCTCTATAGTATAATACTGGTTTTACCAGCTCTATAGTATAATAATGGTTTTACTGGCTCCATAGTATAATACTGGTTTTACTAGCTTTATAGTATAATACTGGTTTTTTCCCCGGCTCTAGTGTATAATACTGGTTTTACTGGCTCCATAGCATTAAATTCTGGTTTTACTGGCTCTGTAGTGTAATATTGATTTTACTGGCTCCATAGTATAATACTGGTTTTACTGGCTCTGTAGTATAATTCAGGTTTTACAGGCTCCATAGCATAATACTGGTTTTACCGGCTCCATAGTATAATACTGGTTTTACTGACCAGATTATACACAGTGCTGCTGTGGGGTCTAATGGACAAGTAAAATAACTGGTTAATCCTTCATTAGTATCTACACATGATGTCAGTGAACTATTTGTAGACTGCACAATTCGTAAGAATGAAGGTTACTTCGCAATTTATCATGTCAGATAGTACTGAATGCTTTTCAAAAATCTGCAAATAATAAAATGTACCCTTGGGCCTTGTGAAATACTTCTGTACCATTGACTGTAAGGCCAACAAAAAAAAAATGTGTTTCTGGTCGGCCGACAGTCCCTATTTCTCGTTGCCAACTCTAGCACTTTCCCCCCACCCCACCCCCAAAAAATTATATATATATTTTATTTTTTTTAATAAAAAAAAAATCACATTGCCAAAATTGATTTGTGCATGTAATTGAACCAGTTTTGCACAGTACTTTGAAGCACTTTAAATATTATTTGATTTATATATGCTGTAATGTAAAAAAAAAAAAAAAAAAAAAAATACCTGCCTAACTTAATTTTAAAACCAGTGCAATAGGAAACACATATTTTTTTTTGTGGCCTAATGTAAAAATATTGTCTGTTGTCAAATAACCCTGACAAAGTCCTGCTTGTGATTCATCAGTTACATTATTATCCTCTGCTAACTGATTAAGGGTCGTCGAGTGTAAATACAACCTATGTTATATGAGCTCCTTGGGCTGTAAATACTTTTTTTATGATATGGTGTGTTTCATCAACCAACAGAGCTAACAAAGCATGTTTTAGTAGCAGTAATACAATACCTTCTATTATTGTATTGCTATTTCTTTGCCAGGCACCAGTCCCCAGTCCAGGGTGATTATTCCCTCCACCAATTAGTAGCTGGAGGTCTGGAATATAAACACCATGATCCCAGATTGACACCATAGTCAGCCTCCATCATTCGGAATATTGTCCTTCCTTCACTCGGACTTCGTGTAGTTCTCACATGTTGGGTGCTCAATGTTTTCTTTTAGCATTTCTACTGTTGTATTTTATATTTTCTCCCCAGTCCTTGGATAATTGTTATTTATGTGTGTACCTTTCGTTTAATATGAGGGTTTTGAGTACTTCACTAACAAAGCGGTGCTTCATTTTTACCCCTTTCTTAGTAACCAGTATTAGGGTAAATATTACCCACCCAATCTTTGTTCCATTTCATTTTTTACTCATTGTATTTCCTTTCAGTATTCAGTATACCTCAAGGAGTGGGTAAATGCCAGGGCACCAGGTATTGTTTGGTACTGATCTCCTGGATTTTGACCACCAATCTAGGGAAAGGGATCTGATCAATATGCTCCCTTTCTCAATGTTACTGTTCAATTCCTATGGGGAACAGGATCTGAGTTTTCATGACCTGTCAAGGGAAATGGATCAAGTCAACACCCCTCCTTTCTCAATGTTCCCATTCAACCCCTTACTTTTAGTGGGAAAGAGCTTGGATTGGTACCTTTACCAATGACTTTGCTGCTGAGTTCAGTTTGTCTGCTCGTGAAAATCAAATTCCTACTGTACTTAAGAGTATTGCACGAATTTACTACAGTTGCAAAATTATAGTTCCATCCCCTCATCAAAGATCAGAAATACTTCTTTATTCAATGAATACAGTGTCTTGTCAAGTATTTCATAATTTGGCACACTTTCTAAATAGATTTGAATAGTGAAGCAAAAGCCTCCAAGGCCAGTTCATTACATACGATTGGTTTTTAATTCCAGTTTAAGAGTTGTATCTGTAAAATATTGAGTGACATTTAAATATGAATGATTTTATTTGTTAATATGTTTAAACTAATTGTGTAGTCAAGTTGCCAACTTACAGTTCATTTTTATAGGTGTGCTTTTCATACAAGACTTTGAGATTTATGTTATACTTTCTATGTGAGCGTGATACATCTCCTACACAAGTTAAGACAAATACATTTGGGATCTGATTGGGGGTACTGTATATACTCGCATATAAGCCGATACCAACTGCAAACTGCATAGACCCAGATCTGCCGTCGAATAATGCGCCAGCAGATCTGGGTCTATGCAGTTTGTAAGGACTAATCAGTAGAACAAACAACATAGACCTGATCTGCCGGCACATTATGCGTCAGCAGATCAGGGTCTGTGTTGTTTGCATTTGGACTTGAGTATATATGGTACTTTGTAGATATGTACAGCAGTTGTAGATATTTAATCTTACGTATAATGGGTGGGAGGAGTCATGGGTAAGGGGTTGAAACAGAGCAACAGAGAAAATGGTGGAGACCTTGTAGATTTACCACAGATTCTTGTTTTATGGAAAATCTGTACAATGTTGTGATAAAGTTTATTGCTTTTAAATTGGGAGTCAGTATTTAAGACCACTGTGTGTCAGCTCATAATTGTTATGGTAATGTTTTAATTGGATATGTATTAATGCTGCATTAAACGTGTGATACTCACAAAACAGTGTAATTTATCATGACAAGTGTTACAGTTTAGAGATTGTATCGTTTTATGATGCTTGTACATTTATGTTTGCAGGAGAATTTAATTTTTATTTCAGCTGTGTAAGAATTCCTCTTTTTCAGAGAAAAAGAAAACTGGCTGATTTGACAGAGAAGTTGAATGAATTGGAAAACAAGAAAAAGTCACTCACCGATGCCAAACTGAAAGCTAAGATTGGCAAGGAAGAAACAGCAAGTATTCATAAGTTGCCTTAGACTTGTATGTTATTTGGCTTATTATAAGATCAAAATGTCATATATATATGGAAAAAAAAGATCAAAGAAAAGTGCAAAAAAGCATCATACTCATAATTTGTTATACCTAAGGTAACACCTTACAGAGTCTCTCCAGAATATTTTCTTTCCAAACGTCTTCCCTCTTTTCTGCGACTTTTTCAGAGAGGAACGTCATAAAATATGATCAGAAAAATTAAAAATGCAAAGGAACCAGTTAAACTGAAGAAGTTCACAAAATGCAAATAGATCAAAATTAATCTAACGCAAAAATATGCATCATACAAATCCCTGAGTAAACAAGTGTTATTTCAACAATCATCAAAAGAAACAAAGAATATTCAGGAAGTAGAATGCAACATTAAATTCTTACATAAAAATTAGTGCACAGCATTGGTGGATAATGTATATGAATGTGGACATATTCATGTACTCACATCACAGTTTGCATACAATTCATGTCAGGGTGTGTTGTTTTACTTATTATTTCGGAGGCTGCAACAAAACTATTGCATGTACATTGTGCATCTCGTGTATATTGGATGAAAGTGTTACATTCTTGCACAAAAATTGAGAAATTTTACGTGGAGAGAAATAAGGCATACCCATTTTTCAGTGCATCTTATTTGCTTAGAGTATAGGAATAGCGATACAAGTGAAGGGAATTTTCAACTCTTCTGCTCCACAGTGACTGCTATAGTTCGAAATCTGGGTAACTTCACATAATTACCTGTCAAACATTTGTTATGCTAAGTGAGTAGCTGAAGGTATTTTTTCTCCATAGATTTTCACAGTTAGCCCAAATCTCTTGGTTGTATTGAAATGCTTGCTTTTTGGGCTTCATCTTCAACATCTCACTCAGGATTCAGCACATGTTTATATCTGAAAAGCATGCATGATTTCTTTAATGATTCATAAGCAGAAGAAAATGTGAGACAAAATTGTTTCAAGTAGCAAGTTTGTGTTTCATGGAATTTAAATAAATGTTTGTACTCCTAATTAAAAAAGCACTAATACAATCAATTTCTTTTGTTACAATAAAATGCCTTTCTAGTTTGTAACTCCATAGCAAAGTGTTTTCACCAGGTTACACCCTTCTGCCATTTAGCACTGTAAAATTCAAACAGGTGCATATAACCATCAGCAACATCTCATACAGGGTGTAAAAAAAATAGCTGTCTATATCGTTTGCAAGCTTTGTTCAGTGTCCTGACTTTTAGGCAAGTCCACAAAGTCACCAAGAGGCTTGCTTTTATCACTCGAGCCATGCAGAATGCTTCTCATTGATCAAGACTACACCATGCTCAGACAGAGCTCTAAGTGACTGAATAGTAATGAATTAAAGAATATTTGACTTTTTCATGCTGAATACTGAAGCCTGCGAAGGTGATAACAACTGAAGTTCTGATTTAAGTACAACATATTCAGAGACTGGAGGAATCGACTGAATTGAAATTCATGACAGTGATAGTAGGGGCGTCGCCTCAGCATCTGATACCAGTTCCAGGAGTGATTGTTTCGTTGATCAGGTGTAAAGTTTGCACAAAAATGCAATCATCAAACTGCTAATGACACCAAAAGAAAAGTTTACTTCAAAATGACCAAAACAAAACTAACATTTCAATTTTACATCCCCAGTGCTTGCAG
Organism: Margaritifera margaritifera; assembly: GCA_029931535.1. NCBI lineage: Eukaryota > Metazoa > Mollusca > Bivalvia > Unionida > Margaritiferidae > Margaritifera > Margaritifera margaritifera. The sequence goes on along the minus strand of JAQPZY010001639.1, from coordinate 2,725,442 downwards.
TGGTGGCATCTCGATTTGGTTATATCTGTCCGTCCATTCTGAGAGGCTTGTTAGCAAACACCACTAAAAAAGTGGAATTTGAGTAGCATACTTGTATCCCTATTTAGATGAGTCAATTTTCAGGCCATTACAACAACTTACCAATATCTTACAATTTTTGAGCTTCTTTGGACTTGGACTATTTTGACAAAAAATTTGCTAAGTGTTAAGCAAAAAAGCCACTTGAGGAAGACAGTTGAAATTTTGTAGGCATATTTGTGTACATATGTAGATGACCTGATTAGGTTTTCATGCCATTATAGCACTTTTTCAAATTTTTTGTGCATTTTTGAAAGTTTGGGACTTTTTCTGTTGGGTCTGCAATTTACAAACACAAACCTAGCTTTTTTTCTTTCTTAAGCTCAGCAGCAAATTACAAGGAAACACCCACAGTGGAGTTATGTGTAGCCATTATGTTATTTCAATTCTTATCTGTCAAAATTCTTATATTTGATATAAACATTGAAAAATTCATTATAATTTTGTATCAACTAGAAATACTTGTTTGAAATTAATGTAGTGAAAAGGAACTTAATGTAAAAATTCATGATTGTGGTGATGTAATAAGCAAGTATTGATTTCATAGTAAATGATGAAATAATTTGTATGGCCTCCAGGAAGACAGTAGGGCCACATAAATCATGCCCAGAGGTCCCTAAGGGCCCTGTTTTTTGGAAAGCTGGAGGCAAAACTGATGGTATATATGTCAACGAGATGGAAATTGTAGCTTATCTGGGGAAAATGGTTTCTTGGTTTAGATAATTCAGATCAAATGTCAGCTTTTGAAAAATAAAAAAATATAAAGAAATCTATTAATTATGTATATGACTTGTAATTTTTGTAGGATGCTAGAACAGAACTGCTGGTAGAGTTAAGCAGGAAGCAAGAGGAGAAGGCAGCCCTTCTAGCAGAGGTTGCTCGCTACAAAGAGTGTGATCCGGAGGTGATCGAGCAGGTGAAGGCAGAGTCACAGACAGCAAAAGAGGCAGCCAACCGCTGGACAGGTAGTTGTTAAGTGATTTTGCTAACACATGTTACTGCCGAAAGAAAGGGTTGTTAGCCTGATTCCTATACAGAAGTGAGGCAAAATGATCAGGCATGTACTTGACTTGTTCAGAGGGCTGTTCACTATGACAGTCTGAGAGAAAATAACTGCTTCATTGACCATTCCCATTTGTTATGGGTCAATCTTCCTTGATCGTCTCTTTAAACTTAAATCCTGTTGTTACAGGTCCAAGTCTAACCTTTGATGATCATCACTTTAAACCCAATTCCTGTCATTATGGGTCAGTCTTGCTTACCCTTCAAGTAACTCATGAAGATGGAAGTTCTTCTGTTTTTCATGACATGAAGCGAGAGTTAAACTTCCCTGGATGGAATGCAAATTGATTGCATGTTACATTTACACACACTGTCCATATTGTGATTTAGGAGGTGTTCAGATAGTGGAAACACCTGTCTGAAAAAGAATTTGCATGTGTTCAGGTGTTCAAGCTACATGTGCCCAGTTGGATTTTAAAGTACTTGAACACATGGTTTACATACTTGAACATTTAGTCACTTGTAAAAGTGGTATTAAAATTAAAAGAAAATGATTAGACAGTAGTACTGCATTTTTTTTATTAACTACAGTATAATAACATTTATGCTATTGTGAATTTCATAAGATTGCAACACCTTAGGAAAGATACTAAGTAGATAGAAAGCATATCAACAATATCCAACCACAGCAAAATTAATATTAATGCCTATTATATGCATGTTTTCATGTATATGTGACATATACCCTGATATAAACAGTTTTGTGGCTTTCAGCTTCATCCTGACATGACTCTGAAAATGGTATCATTTATGTGCACATTTTATTAACAAAAATTCAAAAAATGCTATTTTAAAATGTTTATATTATGCTTAAGGATCTGAACTTTTTCTATGTTTTTCAAAAAAATTAATTAAAAAAGATATACCTTTATAGGAATTTAAATTTAAATGTTAGATAAGAATACAGCATTTACTTTAGAAGATTTTCTTGCTATCCTATTCCTCAATACTATCAATAGCCTGTCTTGACATTTCATCCATTGAGTAGCTGTCTGAATCCATTGTAGGCTAATGCACAACTGACAAATTGACTGATTGAAAGTGCATGCTATGCACCAGCGCTTATAAATTTACCACAGTTCAACTCATTGGGTGAGGCTCCATAAACATATTTCTTTTTATTGGAAGGAGGGTTGGGTGTATTAATGAAAACAGCACAGTAAAATCACTTATTAAAATTACCTTTAAAAAAAGTATATGGAACAAGTAATTTTAAAGAAAATATTTCTTTGGATCATTACAGTTATTGTGTAGGCAGATGTGTTAGTAGGTAACCACCTTTGAACTTGGGTTGAAGTTGGATAAACATCGGGGCTTGTACAACTTGCACATGTTCATCCAACTTGAACCCCACAGTCTCAGGCAGTAACGTTTACTTCCTACCACCTCCAGCTCATGGTGGTACTCATTTTACAATTGGATTGTCTTGGGAAAGTTAGGTTAAATGTCTTGCTCAAGTGCACAACAATAATGGCAAGGGTCGGACTCTGACTTTCTGCCTTCTGATGATGAGTCCTCTGTGCCAACCATTAGACCACACTGTCTCTAATTTACTGCTTATGCTTGCTTGATGAAGCTTGCCTAGTATATGGTAATTGGTTTAAATTCAAAGATCAATTATCACTTCATTAGAAACAGTCGACCATCAATTTTAATCAGTTGGATATATTTGTCATTTTTGCATACTTCAAAACATATCTGTGTCCCTGAATTCATTGTATTGTATCATCTATCATATGGATATTTTTGCAAGGGCATTTGTGTCATATAGACACATTTATACACTTATGTATATATCCTGAAATGGGTAATGTTACCAAACGTATTTCATTTGTGTTTCATTTTTGCATTCCATTTGTGTTCCATTTGCATTTCATTTGCATTCCATTCACATTTGCATTTCAGCAACCATCTCATTGTTTTTCATTTATGGTCTGAGAAATGCATTTATCACTTCCATTCATCATTTCTGTTCATTTAGAATGCATTTACCAAAATCAAGATTTCCATTTTCAGTAGTATTAAATGGAAGAACTTCTGCTTTCAAATCTTTTCTTATTAAAAGTGTGTTTTAATAAAAATGCATACTATTCAAAAGACTGCATTGAATTTATGATAACAAAAAAATATAACTGCAACTACAAAAAATGTAAAAAAAATAGTTGTAGAATATTTATTAGCAAATTTTATTTCTTATTTTGTTTCATTCACATCAATGATGGTTGTTAGAACATTTTTGTGGTTTGTAAGTGGTGAGAAATTGTCTGTCCATCTAAAGAATTAGGAATTAGATCCCCGATTATCATGCAAAATGGCTTTCAACTGTGGAAATTTATCAGCAGCCTGAAATACAGGTAAATAGATTTCACTGTGTAACAAATTTTTTTTTTTTTTTTTGTTCCTGGGTAGTAAGTGTTATTTCCTAATTGCTTATGCCTCAAAAGTATAGAAAATGGCTATTATTCCCCACAAACTTTGCTTTTGTGACCAGGACAGTGATATTTTGAAATTTACCTATTTCCAATGAGACAACGGGCGAATTTGTGTCTTTTCGTTCTCATAAAGTCAGAAAAAACCAACATATGAATCCAAATTAATATGTATTTATACTAAAGTAATACAAAAATGACTACAAAAGATTTAGAAGTGAGTAGTTTTTCGAGATTTACGATTATACTGTAAATCACTTTCACGAATCAGCCCCCAAATGTAGTCTCCCATCATGTTCTCGTTATACTGTCCTAGGTAGCAGCGTTCAATGTCCAGTATATCCTGGTGGAAGCGCTCGCCTTGCTCCTCCGAGTACGCTCCCATGTTCTCCTTGAAGTTATCAAGATGAGCATCAAGGATATAGACTTTGAGGGACATCCTACAGCCCAATGTGCGATAGTTCTTCACCAGAGTCTAAACCAGCTCCACATAGTTTTCGGCCTTGTGATTGCCCAGGAAGCCCCAAACCACTGCGACAAAGCTGTTCCAAGCTGCTTTCTCCTTACTAGTGAGCTTCTTGGGGAATTCATTGCACTCCAGGATCTTCTTTATCTGTGGTCCGACGAAGACACCGGCTTTGACCTTTGCCTCAGACAGCTTAGGGAAGAAGTCTTGAAGGTACTTGAAGGCTGCCGACTCCTTATCTAGAGCTCTGACAAATTGTTTCATAAGGCCCAATTTGATGTGCAGTGGTGGCATCAGCACCTTCCGGGGGGTCCACCAGTGGCTCCCACTTGACGTTGTTTCTCCCCACAGAGAACTCGGTCCGCTGTGGCCAGTCCCGCCTGTGGTAGTGCGCCTTGGTGTCCCTGCTGTCCCAAAGGCAAAGATAGCAGGGAAACTTGGTAAAACCGCCTTGGAGACCCATCAGGAATGCCACCATTTTGAAGTCCCCTATGACCTCCCAGCCATACTCATCATACTTCAAGGCATCCAGCAAGGTCTTGATGCTGTTGTAATCCTCTTTGAGGTGCACCGAGTGAGCCAGGGGAAGAGACGGGTACTTGTTACCATTATGGAGCAGCACGGCTTTGAGGCTCCTGGATGAGCTGTCAATGAAGAGGCGCCACTCATTCTGGTTACAGGCGATTCCGATTGCCTCGAACAGACTAGTCACATTGTGGCAGAAGCAGAGCCCACCTTGACAGGTGAAGAAGCTGGAAAAAGGTTGGTGACGTTTCCTCTGATCTGCGACTTGCACACTTTCATCCAACAAGTTCCACTGCTTGAGCCTAAACGTCAAAAGCTCGGCATTGGACTTGGTGAGACGAAGATCTCTAATCAAGTCGTTGAGGTCCTTTTGGTTGGGGTAGTATGGGTTTCTCTCCTCAGCTCCACCTCTGAAATTGTCATCTGGATCTACAATGTCTTCCTCGCTCTCTGACTTGCTGCTCTCTTCTAAAGACGGCTGCTCTCTCTCCGGAAGAGTGGGTACGGGGAGCTCATGGCAGTGTGGCACCGGGGCGATGGATGAAGGAAGGTCCGGATACGTGATAGCAGGTGTAGCAGGTGCATTCTTGCCAGTCCAACGTTTGGAAGGGTCCACCATGCAGAAGTAGCAGTTGCTTGAGTGGTCAGTGGGTTCCTGCCAAATTCTTGGGATAGCGAACTTCATGGCTCTCTTTTCCCCTCTGTTCCATCCTACAAAAATACATTTATTTCACCCATGACTAATGTGAAAGAGATTCTCGCAACATTTTTCATATATGATATATTTTTTCAATAACATTGAAAATTGTAAAACAAAGTTTATAACATAAAATTCCGAGCAACAATTGTCCATCTTACCTTAGTGATGCTTGATTTAGACGGTTCACCAAGGTTTCCATTTCTTCTTCATCTCCTGCTAAACCATTGATATCATCAGCGAAGCGCAGGTTGGTGATTGTTCTGCCTCCAACACTGACACTGCCCTCATGGTCTTCCAAGGCGTCGGACATGATCCTTTCCAGGTAGATGTTGAAGAGAGTGGGTGAGAGAAGGCACCCCTGTCTGACTCCGACTGTGGTTCTGAACCAGTCTCCTATGTTGCCATTAACGAGAACTGTACTAGTTGCCTTGTCATACAGGGTTTCGATAGTGCGGATTAGTTTTGCGTTTATGTTGTATATCCGCATGGTGGCCCACAAGACTGCATGCCATACCTTGTTGAAAGCCTTCTTGAAGTCAATGAAGACATGATAGAGGTTCTGTTGATGCTGGAGATATTTTTCACAGAGGATTCTGAGATTGAAGATCTGTTCTGTAGTGCTACGTCCTGCTCTGAAACCTGCCTGTTCTTCCGCAATGATGTGCTCTGCTTGGGGTTTCAGTCTATTGAGGATGATCTTAAGCATAACCTTGCTTGGGTGACTGATGAGACTGATTGTTCTGTAGTTCTGGCACAGTTGTAGATTCCCTTTTTTAGGAAGAGTGACGATCAGAGACTGGGTCCATGGGGTGGGCCATTCTCCTGTTTGCCAGATTTGGTTGCAGATTGTTGTGAGGACATCTATCATGGATGTTCCTCCTGCTTTAACAAGTTCTGCTGGTATATTGTCTACCCCAGCTGATTTCCCCGTCTTTAGCGCCTTTACTGCAGCCTCTACTTTGTCCCTGAGGATCGGGTGGTCAACCTCTGTTGTGGTCAGTGGTACGTTTAGTACAGCTAGGTCTCCAGAAGTCTCCTGGTTGTAAAGCTCCGAACAGTATTCCGTCCATCTGTTAAGAATGTCTTGGTTTTCTGTCAGACTCTTACCAGCCTTGTCCTGAATCTTAGTAGATCTCCCTGTTTCTCTGTTGTCAGGTCTTTCACCAACTGGTATGCTCTTTTACTGTCATTCTGGTTCAGGCTTTTCTCGACTTCCTTGCATTGGTCCTCTAACCAGCTTTCTTTTGCTTGCTTTATGCTTTTTCCTCCTTCATGGTCTCCTCGCTTACTCTTCAGTTTTCTCCTCACATTGCAGAGGTCGAGGATATCTGCTGTGACCCAGGGCTTCTTTATTCTATGATGCTTGCCAAGGATCTCTCCGGCTGTGTCTATTACTGTCTTGTTGAAGGTGATGATCAAGGAGTCTAGGTTTATTTCTTCATGTCCCAGAATTGTGAGTGGTGCAAATTTGCCGCCTATTGATGTTTCAAATGCTTGTGCCATGCTTGGATCTTTAAGTTTTTCAATGTCGAACCTGATCCTAACTTGTCTTGGCTTATTGGTCTTCCTCAGATGAAGTTTGATAGTCATCATCAGCAAGTCATGGTCGCTTCCTATACCAGCTCCTGGGAAGCTACATGTTCTGGCAATGTTTATGCTAGACCGGAAACGCTTTCTCACCAAGATGTAGTCAATCTGGTTGTGATGTTTTCCGTCTGGGCTGTGCCAAGTCCATCTTCTGGATAGTTTGTGGGGGCCAAGGTGTTCGTTAGCACTAGGTTATTGTATGTGGCGAAGTCCAGGAGCTTGAGTCCTCTCTCATTGGTCTGCTTATTACAGTATGGACCACAGGCTTCTCGCCAGTCTGCTTATGCGTCTTCTCCTACTTTAGCAGTCCAGTCTCTTTGAATAACCAGAATATCCTTTTTGGGTGTCTGGTCTATGAGAGTTTGAAGCTGGTTGTAGAACTCATCCAGTTCCTCTTCATCATGGTCAGATGTTGGGGCATAGACCTGTATGATAGTGATGTTAAAGGGAGACGCCCTCATGCGGATTGTAATCATCCTGTTAGACACTGGTCGACAACCCATGACTGCACTCACAATGTCCTTGTGTACCATAAACCCGACTCCATGTTCATGCTTGTTCTCATGCCCACTGAAGTAGATCACGTGTCCGTCATCTGTTGATCTCTCTCCGAAATTTTTCCAGCGCATCTCACAGAGTCCAAGGATGTGCCATTGGTATCTTCCCATCTCATGGGTTAGCTCCTCGAGTTTCCCCGCTGGTCTTAATGTCCTGACATTCCATGTTCAATGGTGTTGTTATCTCTTGCCCGTACTTTGATGGTAGTTGCACCAGTAGCATACTTGTCACCTCCGTCCTGGTGTCCAGCGGATGGCATGGTCATTGGTAACCTGGGGTGCGACCAATCCGGTATGTGAAATCTATTTATTGTCATTACGTCATCATGGGCCGTTCAATCTGACGGTGCCCATCCCTCTCCAGGCTGTAGACCACAGCCGATATCCATGTTACTATATGGTTCTCCCTGGTCTTGAACATGTGGCTGTTAAGTTCGTCTTTGGAACCCTTCCGCCATGGCCGTTGACTTCAGCTTGGAAGACTTCCGCCCAGTGATGTCATGTTACCACCACCCTATTTCTCCCATAGGTAGGAAGACTCATGGAGGCGGGAGTGTCTTAAACCTTCCCTTGCAAGTTTTTTTTTTATCTTGCCCACTGCCTGTCCAGCCCAAGAAAGTTCTAGTGTTGAGCATCAAACGAGGTAGCTGTTGGTGCCATTTTTCATTTTATTTTATTATTTATTTTTTTTTACAATGGCTTGGCCAGGATTCAAACCCGGGACCTTTTGCATACGAGGCCGATGCTCTAACCACTGGACTATTGGAGCTGCTCCATTTCTTGTGCTGTAGCCAAATAACGTCCATCCATAGCAATCACGAACTTTTTTGATCTCTCTATAAATAAATAACTTCAGGGTATGTCATATCACTGCCAGGTGGCTCAGAACATACATTCTCATCATCATACTCATCACTTTCATCATCGGCCTGATTGCTTTCACAAAACCATGACACAAGTTCACTCTTACAGTCATCAGAATTATCCTCAACAGGAACATAATTGTCAAAATTATATAGGTACTCAATGTCAGTGTCCAGTCGTAATTCATGCACCAGTCAAGCCAATTGAATATCATCCTCATCGTCATTCTCATTGACGTTATGATTGTCCACATTAATAGGGAAGCTGACAACTTCAGATCACTTCTTGATTGTACCAGGTGTTGTCTCTGACCAGGCTTTTGAAATCCAATGGATAGCATCCAACAGAGTAAGTTGTTTACAAAGTTTACTGACACTGTCCGCACAATCTATCTTAGCCACTAGACAATGCAGCAGATGTTTCCGATATTTAGCCTTCAATGCATGAATTATACCCTGGTCAAGAGGCTGCAAATGTGATATGTGATGTCGTGTTAGTTGGTAGGAATTTCAGAGTTATGTGACTTGGACATAGATCAGGTCCATGTGATGTAGCATTCTCCAAGAACATAATGTTCTATTGATCATGTTTACAAATGAATAGCATCAATAACAATTAGATAATTAGCAGATAAAAAGTTTTTCTTAAATGGCTTACCTACAAGCATTTAGTTATTAATACATGTTATTAGTCTTAAAAGTTTGATCTTTTGTAGGTTGCAAGACCAGATTAGCCTGTTATCAGCCCTAATCTGTGTCGGCACTTGTGTCAAGTATTGTTTTAACCTCATGTGCCCTTGGGACATTTTCCAGGTCTTCGTCTCACATATCAGCCCTCTACAGTACTTGCTAACCATAATTAATCTGTTCCAGCATGTCAGGAATTTAGCAGCTAAAATATATTTTCAAGTTTGAATTGAGTTTTGGTTTTATGGGGTTTTTTAAGCGTAAAATTGAAATTTGGGATCAAAATTTGTTTTGGTATTCAGAGTTGAGGGGTTTTGATTTACTGAGGAAAAAATTGATGATATTAAAGAAAGAAAAATTCAGGACTAAAAAAACCCATTTCAATCTTGAGGGGATTTTGGTATGCTGAAGTTTCGGTTTTGAAGAGTTTCACTGTATATATATATATAGAGACAGTAGTAGTAGTTATAGTAAGCAACAGCTTGTCTGAATTACATCAAATTAGTTTCTTGTTGCCAGTTTAATACTACCAATGAACTAATTATATTTAAATATCCATACTCATGATGTCTTTTCACAATTTTAAATTGCAATGTGAACAAAACAGACACATGGATAAAATAAATACAAGATTTGGCAGATTAAATAAAACAGCAGATGTTGTAGATTAAATAAAAATGAAGACTTATTTTATTGTCTAAAGTCCTCTAATTATAGGAGATTAGTGGCTTGTCAGCCATGTTTAAATTGTGTGCACTTGAGGGTGAAAAGCAAATATAATTGCTTTATTGCTTTGTGTAATGAAAACACTGAACCCTCATTCAAAAGTGACATCTGACATTCTTGTAATTTACATGTTTTACTTCCTCTTTACTCTAATTTGTTTGTGTATTCTTATATTTCATAATTCTCCTATTTGTATCTTTTCTTGTGCATACATTTATTCATTCATCTATTCATTCATTCTTATTCTTACTCTCTCACTCTGTTTCTATGTTTTTTCATTCATCCATTCATTCATTCTTATTCTTACTCTTTCACTCTGTTTCTATGTTTTTTCATTCATTTGTTTGTAGATACCTTTTTTATATCATATTAATAATTAATTGGTGAAATCACAGATGAATTTTTTTAGATCATTAATGGCAATCTAAGTTAAAATAATTCAGTAAAAAAAACAGTTTTCAGTTAAACCTTAATACAAAGAGTGACAATTAAATTGATACTTCCTTCTCTCTCTCTCTGTCTCTCTCTCTCTCTCTCCACAATACACAATGTTTTTCCTTACCAACCATGTGTTATTTGCAATTGAGAAAATGACATAGAAGTTTGTCTCAATTTTTTTCTCATTCACTAACGAAGAATAATAATTTTTCACAATTAAAGATTTCTCTAAAATAGTGATACATTTTTATGGAGGTAGTCAAGAAATTTTAGAAGGCCAAAAAATCTCTTGACAAATTCTTTTTTTTTTCTTTAAAGGGATTAATATAAAAATTATTATGCTGTATATGAAGATTAATATTCAAATGCAATGTATAGTCACTTTACTGAAACTATATATGCAAAAGCAGAAAAAGATAATTTTTTAAAAGTGATCAAGTATCATTTTGATCACAAAATTGCAGGTTGAACATATCATTTATTTTCAAATGCATGCACCTTTGTGTCTATCTCTTATTTGTCGATTGAAACAATTCAGAGCTACAAACAGGAAGATGCTGATCCCAGTTATAACAATAACAGATCGCAGTAAAAGATTGTCTTTTGGCACCAATGACATACATTCGGAGTGACAGAATTCAGTAAAAACTACTGATTCGGTCATGGGTAAAATACTGTGTTAAAAACATGTTTTATTGGCTCTATTGTTCAATGAATGACACCATATCATGATAAAATAAAATGTTTACAGCCCAAGTAGTTTATATAACATAGGTTGCATATACACTGAACTTGACCTTTAACTTGCTACAGTACACATGAAGTCTTTATCATGGATAACTTTACTGCTGTAACTTTTTACATAAAATAAATATGTATGTCAGTTTCCGTAGTTTTTACATTTTACAAGTTAAGGAAGTCATAAAAAGTGTACGATAAGAAACGTTTTTAGTGTTTATATGTTACAGATGGGATAGATACATAAATTTTAAAAAACAAAATTAGCAGCTCATAAAATACTGTTATACATTGGTATATACAGATGCTCCAGTTTACAATTACTTACTCAGCAAGCAGTGAATACTGCATTCAGCATAATGCACTTACCATATATACTCACTTGTAAGTCATAACCATCTGCAAACACTACACAGACCCAGATCTGCCATCACATAATGTGCTGGCAGATCTGGCTTTATTCAGTTAAGACTAATCAGTAGAACAAACAACATGGACCCTGATCTGCCATCACATAATGCGCTTTGTTGCTTGAAGTAGGACATGACTTATAGGCGAATATATACAGTATGTAAAGTGGTAATTCTTTTCTCTTTTTTTTTTAGACAATGTTTTCTCTATCAAGTCATGGATCAAGAGCAAGTTTGCATTTGAGGAGGAAGTGATAGATAAACAATTTGAGATTCCAGCTGATTTTGATTATCTTGAATGACAGTCTGAAGAAGATTCATGGATGTATATTTCTATGGTTGAATGCAATTGCTATAGAAGATTCATGGATGTATATTTCTATGGTTGAATGCAATAGCTTGGCATAGAGGAATGGGGAAGTGAAGGATGGATGTGTGTGTGTAATTTAGGGTTGTTGTAAAATTTTAGGATTTGAGATATATTGTATGATGAGGATAGGTCTTCCCTCAGTTTTGGCTTGTACATTTACTGAAGGTAAACCTATTTTATTACACTTTGAACTGCATTATTTACAAGTATGTCCCACCAATAATGGACAAACTTTTGGACTACAACAGAAAGAAATCACTTCAAATTTACATCAACAGTGCAAAAAGAAAACAATGTTTAGACATACCAAGGGCAAGTTGCTTTGAAGAATCACTTGCACACATTAAAAATAACACTTGCCATGAAGAGTATTTATGTACTGTCTCAAAATTTCCTTGAGTAAACAGATCACAATGGAAGAATAGACCATGAAAGATTTTGACAGGCCTCAGGTTTAGGGCTATCCTGTTTTGCAGAGCACTGTCAAGGATCAGTTGTTAATGACTGTCATGCATGGCAACATCATATTTTATTAACCATATTTCAACTGAAGGTTAGAATTTGTTGCATTTTATTTTTTCCCCACCATATCTATGGATGGAGCACATAGTCTTATCCATGTCTGATGGTCTTTGCATGTCATTTCACGTACATCAAATTAAATTTCTACCCAATCATTTTTAAAGGATTTAATGCATTCATACTAAATTTGATATGAGACTTTACATTAATAAGCCCTAGTTACAATTTTATTTTTTTTACTATATCCAACAAAATTTAATGTAGTTATGGCCCATTTGACTTGGAACTTTGCTCATTAACTGCATCATAATTTTTGTCTGCTCATTCATTTTAGAAGGACTTCATGGATTTGATGTGAGGCCTTGGAAAAATTTGATTTCACTATTTTCAGACAAAATATTACAGAATTATAGGTCCTTTTTGACATTTAAAAAAAAACTTTGCCTTTAAATGTATGATATTGGCAGGGCATCTGTGTTCTATTAATGCATTTCTAGTAAAATATTGTTCAAGTTCATGATTAGAATTATGCAAACTGTTAATCACAGTATAAAATGCAACTGTTGCATTTGAAAAGTAAGAGTGAACTAACTTGGATCTGATTAAATCAAGATCAGTGACAGTATTTGATATCATCATATGATGTCATTTTACCTCAAGAAAAAAAGGAAAAACAAAGCAACATATGTAAGAGGTAATAGGTATGTTCTTTTATTTTCCTGCTGTAGTGCAGTACTGTTTGTTGTCTATTACATAATTCAGTTCAGAAAGATATGTATGAAAAAAGTTCTCTGGAACATTGTGAAAATTTTACTTGCAACATTACAGCCTTGAAAACATTGTTTTGTATTATATTATGTTTATGATATTTCAAGTTAATGCAATAAAAAAATATACATGATATTGTATTTCCTGTATATTTCAGTTCTTAATTCTCTTCACTGGCAAAAATGTAAATTGTTTTGCTGATCAAAAACTTTGTTCTGATTTGTATTAAAATAAAATCTTGTTGATAAATATGCAGACTCTTTGTGAACAAATGTTGTCACTTTGTTTTGTCAGATTACAAATCAAAGGTGAAAACAATTTGCCCAAAAACTCACTCAAAATTTATTTGGACAGCATTTGATATCAAGTTGACTACAAAAGTGGACCAAGAAATTCTCAGTAGAAACAACCATATAGAAAAGTTTGGTATAAATCTATTACAGTCATCTTCTAGAAACATCCTTCCAGCCTTGCAGCAAATAGCCCTAAATTGTGATGGTTGGACACTGTTGCTGACAGATATCCAACTCCTCTCATGGTCAAGACAATTTTTCTAACATCTGTCTGCCTGCAGCCCAACTGATGTGATGAGAAAGCCATTAGAAAGCAATTAATTTGACATAAAATATTTTCTTTAAAATATTTTAGACATCTTTGTATTAATGAAATACTGTGGTATCATTTGATATCGTGGTTTTCAATTTTCATGCTTTTGTTAAAAAAAATATACAGTTTCGTGGTTACTTAAATTTGTGGTTTTCCCTATTCAGGTTTGCATATTTGTAAGTATTTAATTTCCAAATACCCAATACAAAAGAACAAAACTATGCCAACTTCAAATGACAGTTGTGTCATTGGTTAAAACAATACTACCACCTGTATGAGCACAAATCAAACACCTGTCAAGATCAATCACTGACATTCAACATCAAAGAGAGTTGACACAACCAACAGCAATAAGCTAATCTGTTATTAAAATACATGTATATGATCTCTTCCTTAAAACACTATCCATAAAGTTGCACCATCAGTACTTTCAGATAACCATGGCATTACCATAGTGGCTCAAGAGGGTAAAATTCAACATAGATCCCGTCGCTTTGGATATTGTCATCATTCCACATGTGAACCAAACACGTGACCAATGTTCAGTGCCATAAGCCAGAAGTGTGAACATTTTGATGTGTTCAGAGCCCATGAAAGTGCAAAGATGCTGACTGAATTTAAAAACAATGGAATCACTTCTTTGCTTAAGCCTGCCTCATGTGTGAACCAACTTGAACCACTAGACTTTACAATAAATAAAGACTACAAAGAAGAATTAAAATAACATCTCCACAACTAGTTGTTGCTAAACAACTCATGGAGACCATCAGGGAAAAGGAAGATGTCACTAGTGAAGATCAGTGTACGGTATTAGTTGATCTTAAAACCTCATCAATCAAGCCTTGATTTGAAAGAAAGACTTTACTGAATATAAGTGGAATTTACTAAAGAAATAAAAGTAGGGCTTGACACTGTGATGTGCGATTTTTGCACATTCAATTGAATTTTCAGCACAATTTTTGATAAACTAACGTGAATCTGCAATTATATGTTCTAGACCCTGGTGTGCCATATAAGGACATTGCATCCTTAGTTGGAAACAAGCAGATCATAGTAAACATGATGAATGGCAAACCTTATTTGAACAATGAATTTCCGTGAAAATCTTGTGTTGTCTGTCATTGCAGACAAAATACTGTTAATGTAAACATACTAAATATTTTACCATATTTGGCTTAATAATGTTTAAATAAGCCAAAATGCCTGAAAAATATAACTGAGTTTTGGTAGCAGATTGTTACTTAATTCTCTTTTTTGACTTTTACATTAGTTTTACATTAGTTTTATTTTCTCCATTGTGAGGTATAAGATCACTTCATAGCCTCAACAGGGTATGATATTGTAGCTAATGTACCCCCAACAACAATGCTGGAATCTACCAACTTTGACATGAAGCATCCTGGCATAAAGGCCTTTTAATATTTGACAAATGATACCAATGTGCCATAAAATATTGATTAAGATACAAAAAAATACAGAAACCTTGAACAATTGTGCTTATAACAACATCATTGGAAGAAATTTCTACAAAAACCCTTGACCTGGATTTCTTGTCAGAAGAAAGAATTTTTATCAGAATATAGTAACACAGGTAAAATCAACATGAAAAAAATTTTGGGAGATAGCTTACATAAAGTTGTTTTCTTTCAATTGCACATAAGCATGCATAGTGAAATGGTCAAGAGTTAAGTTATGTAAGCCAGGTGAGAGATATCAGGTCCACTTGGGCCTCTTGATGTTTGTAACTCCTTATGAAAACAATCAGGTCAACATTGGACAAATATTAAGCAAATATTAATCCTGACAGGAATTTGACTGATGTTGACAGCTATGCAATATCGTTATTGCTAATGGTACATAATACTGCCAATGCTTAAGATCAGGAGGTATTACTACTGCAGTGGTGCCTGCAATAAATAAAACAAACGGGACAATATGTTGCAAAAGACAAAGAAAAAAGCCATTTTTAGGTCACCTGGCCATAAGGCCAATTGAGCTTATGGTATGGATGTGTGTGTGGTCTGTCTCATTTGCCAACAATTTCTTTTTTAAGCATCTTCTCAAAATCCAAGGATCAGTTTCACCCAAAGTTAGCAGAGAGTATTCTGACATGCAGAACTGTCAACTTTGTTCAGATTATGCCAATGTACCATAAAATATAGTCACCATTACTAAAAATAGAAAAGCATTTAAACAACATTGAAGTTACTTCTCAGACCGCTGAACAGAATTTGGCTAACTTTTACAGAAAGCATTCTGGCTTAAAGGCTATTAAATTTGTACAAATGATGGTAATCTGCCATCAAATATGGCTACCATTACTAAAAATAGAAAAATCTGTGAATGACTTCTCGAAAAACACTTGACAGAATTTGACTAAATTTGACAGAAAGCATCCAAGCATGAAATCCTTTTAAATTTTTTCAAATGATGCCAATCCAATATTAGAATATGACTGCCATAACTAAACAGGAAACATTTAAACAACTTTTTGCTAAATAAAGGCTATGTTATGTTTTAAGCTTAGTGCAAGTTTTCTCCTGTGGACTTTGTGTGTCCTTTCAAAAAAATATTTGTCATGCCCCTGCCATATCTGTAGAGGGGATATATAGAGTTACCCACATCCGGTCATCACATTACCAGATCTGTCAGTAATTTCTTTTTCACTCAATAATTTTTGAAATGACATAATGGAAAAAAAAACAAATATGGTTTGAAGGTTTAAATTAGGAAGACCTTGGTCAGGTTTCTTTGTCACCATTTTCTTTCAAAATTAAATGGAGTTATTACCACAGCTCAACCTAGAATTTTGCCTCTAAATTGCATCATATCACCAGGGGCATCTGTGTCATATTTACACATTTATAGTTCGGATGATATAGTTCCCTTTTAGGGTCTTAGTGATATACAGTCTAAGTGATTCAGGAGAGTTTCAGGGTCTTGTAGTACAGCTCCCTTTTAGGATCTTGTGATGTAGGATTGGCACTACATTTACTTCTGAATTAGACCAAACTTGACAGAAAGCATCCTATCATGAAGGTATTTTAAATTTGCACAAATGATGCCAATCCACTGTCAAATATGGCCACTGTTACTAAAAATAGACAAATCTTTTAACTTATAAAAATTTGCTTAACAGAAGTTGACCAAATATGACAAAAGCATGTTGGCAAGAAGGCCTGTCAACTTTGTACAAATAATGTTGATTTCCTATTAAATTTGGCTGCATTACCAAAAATAAAAAACAATATTTAAAAAGACCTAAAAAACTTTTCAACAGAATATGACTAAATTTGACAGAATGCATTCAGACATGAAGGTCTTTCAATTGTATACATTACACAGGATGCTGTTCAATAGGGCCATTGTTACTAAAAATTAAAACCACCTCTTCTCATAACTGGTCAACAGAAGTTTACCAAATTTTACAGAAAACCTCATGGCTTAAGGCCTTTCAAGTCTGCACAGATGTTAATTTTGCTGGTGTGCATCAATAATGGCTGCCATTATGTACAACTTTTAAATCCTTTAAATATGAGAAAGCATCTTACTTACACAGATTTCTTGGCCAACTGCCCTTGCATTTGGCTTTTAGCAGGATGTCATTCAGATGAATGATCTCAGGCCCATTGACACCTACTGTTGTAAAACTGCTGTAGAAAACACTCATCAAAAGTTAGTGGAAATTAACTATGCAAGTTCTATTCTAAGTTTCAAGCTCACTATGACTAATATGCCACAATGCCTAAGCTACCATATGTACTCGCTTATAAGTTGAGTCCAACTGCAAACAACATAGACCTTGATCTGCCATCACATAATGTTGTTTATGTCTATTTCGTTTGTTGTTTACTATATTGATTACTCCTAGCAAACTGCATAGACCCAGATCTGCCAGTGCATTATGCGATGGCAGATCTGGGTCTGTGCAGTTTGACTCAACTTATAAGTGAATAAATACGGTATTATTTCTTGCACAAAATACGTTTATAAAAGGTATTGTCACAGTACATGTTTTTCTGTAAGGACCATGCTCTTAAAATTGCATGTTATGATAGTAGTCTTACTAAGCATTCAGTGTTTACATCAATACATATACTTTGAATAATAATTTGTAGTTTGCAAGATAATCCTTAGAAGATACTGATAAAAATTACTTTAAATAAGAATGTTGTGAAAAATGATGTATCTGATCATCAACTTAAGGACTTTATGCACACCTGAATGCAAACTAAATTGGAAATCTGGCTGATACAAGCAACTCTGCCCTATTGTAACAGCTGACCCTGCTCTTGTACTGGACAGTCTAATAGAGGCTTATTTGTTCATCATTGTTATTTCTCATTGTTACAGTAAACTTTCTGTTCTGTTGGGTTTTTATTAGCTCTACTAGTCGTAGACCAGAAGAGCTTATGCGATGGTCTTTCATCCCTTCATCTAATAGCAAATTGTTATCGCTACACCTCCTAAACTACTTCAAGGATTGCCATGCAACTTTATGCACACATTCATCCCAGGGTCTCGTTGGTCCTAAATGAAAATGGTGCTGCTTGGTCATTCAATAAGGCCACCACAGTGGCCATCTTGAAAATCTTGTTATCGCTATTCCTCCTGAATGGATGGTCATATCAGCATGGGTTTTTCAGTCAAAGACTTCTTATGATGTCTAGTTGGTACTAAATGAAAACGGTGCTGATCTGATGTCCAATATGGACACCATGGCAGCCATCTTGAACATTTTGTTATCGCTACTCCTACACGGATGGTCATATCAACATGGGGTTTTACTAAAAGACTTTTCATGATGTCTATCAGGTCCTAAATAAAAATGTTGCTGATCCGATCCAATGTGGCTGCCACAGCAGCCATCTTACAAATCTTGTTATCACAACTCCACCTGAACAGAAAGTCATATTGATGTGGGGTTTTCACCAAAGACTTCTTATGATATCCAGTTGGTCTTATATAAAAATGGTGCCAATCTGACATCCACACCGTGGCCATCTTGAAAGTCTTGTTATCACTCCTCCTGAATGGATGGTCGTATCAACATTTGGTTTTCACTAAAAGACTTCTTATGATGTCTAGTTGGTCCTCAATGAAAATGGTGCCAATTTGATGTCCAATGTGGCCACCACATCAGCCATCTTGAAAATCTTTGTTATCACTATGAATGGAAAGTCATATTGACATGGGGTTTTCACCAGAAGACTTATGATGTCTTGTTAGTTCTAAGTGAAAATGATGCTAATCTGATGTCTAATATTGCTGCCACAGTGGCCAGCTTGGAAATCTTGTTATCACTACTTCTCCTGAACAAATGTTCATATCAGCATGGGGTTTTCACTAAAAGATTTCTTATAATATTTTGTTGATCCTAAATTAAAATGGTGCTGATCTGACGTCTAGTATGTGACCATCTTGAAAATCTTCTTTTCGCAATTCCTCTTAAATGGAAAGTCATTTTGACTAGGGATTTTCATCAGAAGAGTTTGACTTATGGTGTCTAGTTGGTCCTTAATGAAAATGACTAACCCTCAATATGGTCACCAACGTGGCTATCTAGATTATTGTTATCTCTACTCCAAAAAAATGGATGGCTATATCAACATGGGGTTTTCACCAATAGACTTCTTATGATATGTAGTTAGTCCTAAATGAAAATGGTGTCAGTCGTATATCCAATATGGCTGCCATGGCTACTGGTTTAAAAATCTTGTTGTCACTACTCCCCCTGAATGGATAATCATTTTGACATGGGGTTTTCACCAAAAGACTTCTCATGATGTCTGCTTTGTCTGAAATGAAAATGGTCCCAAGCTGACATCCAATATGTATGTCCATAACAGCAGCTAATTTTGAAATCTTGTTATAGCTGAAGAAGATAAGAGATGGTTTCAACACTCAGCAATTAAAAGGAAGAAATGGTCTTATCTTGAATTCCTGGAATTCTTTTCATCGATTAGAGCATCAGTCCCTTTGAGGGACTCTTTTCTTCAGTTCTTTTCGCATGACATATTCAGCAAGTATTTCTTTCTTGTTCTCTATCCATGTATTCCTTTATGAACCCTTCTATCCATCTGTCTTTCTGCTTATTCAATGATGATAAAATATTAATGGAAACAGGTAAGAAAGATTATGTAATTCATTTGTTTTCATTACTACTACTGAAAAAGTGGACAAAATTTTGTTTACTTAAGTCTTCCCTTTTAAAGTATTCTTCTGTACATTTAATTAGAAATTTACCAATAGCCAAATAATCTTTAATGAGAGAGGGAGGATTAAAATTAATTTTTGTATTAATTTAATAATTTTATTATTTATGTGAAGACCCTCGTGCATAAATCATGATTTTTTTTATTACAATACTGAAATCAGTTTTTGCTAAAGCAGAACCACTTCACATGCATCACTGCACGCACAAGTATACTGACAAAAATGTTCTTGTGTATATAATGAAACGGAACAAAAAAGATGATTTCTATTTAGGATTCAATTTTTTACTTCATGCTCAATTGTTTTAAAAAAAAATTGTTTCATAATGGTCATTGTTTCAAATTTCTATGCTTTTAGAAATGAAACATTTTCATTTGTTTCAAATTTCTTTGCTTTTAGAAATCAAACATTTTCATTTGAAAAAATTATAGGTTTCAACTCTTGATTTATCAGTAAATTTTGAAATTTCATGAGAGAAATAGTTTTTCCTCAGTTTTAAAATTCACTTTCTATCATTTGGTTATTACTTTGCTTAATATTAAAATTATCACAGAAATAACCCAATATGAAACATGATTTTTAAGACAAAGGAAACTAGGTCTGAGACAGAGGGAAAGAGAGAGCTTTAAGAGAGCAGAGTTAGACTGGCATATATTTTTCCAGTGCACCTTTAGAGACTGCTTGTCAAAGGGTATTTGTATGTAAAAGAAAAGACAAACTGAAGAAAATAAAATGCAGTGCAAAGCTACAATAGAAATAGCCTTTGCACTTTCAAGATCTATCGGCTCCATTGTGAAGGAATATAAAAAGGGAGACTGCAGATGCAATCCAATATCCATAATGGTCACCTCTCTTCAACAATCAACACTCCTATCCAGCCAGCTTATGGATTTTCCTTATGCTACTTTCTGCATGTATTTACCTCTTGCCAGTGGCCACCTCCCTTGAACAGGAAAATTTGCTCTCTTTTATAGTCTGGGAAAAGTATTCTGCACTGTTGGCTGCTTAGTCACAGTGGTATAAAGGGTAATGAAAGGGTGGATAAAGCAGCCAAAGCTGCCCTGCAGTCACCCATTTCTGAATGGAAGATTCCATATACATGTACTGACTTCAAATATTGTATAAATCAGTATGTTCATCATATTTGGAAAAATATGTGGAATGAAAACACGCACAACTTAAGAACATTAAACCCACTATTGGAGAGTGTGGCATCCCTCGTATAAAAGAAATCGGAGAGAAGAGATGGTATTGTGCCAATCGTGTATCAGACACTCATACCTGATTCATGCATACTTCCATACTTCCTGATGGGTGAACCTCAACCAGAATGAATACCATGCCAGTGTCTACTGACAGTGGAACACATTCTTGTTGTGTGTGTTGATTTCCACCCTGTGAGACAGAAGTCTTTAAACGTGAACTGCATGAAAAAATTATGAGGATGTACCATCAGAGAAAATCTTGGACTTTTAAGGGAATGCAGTTTATACCACAAATTTTAACCATGTTTTAAGGATTTTACACGTGTTACCATTATCTGTTTTTTATATACATTTTACAGAATTTTTACATTTGTACGTTTTATCTTGTTGTTCTTTGTGTTTACATTTTTTGGAAGGGTTTATCTTCCTAAATTTTGTGTGCAATTCATTTCACATTTTTAGAACTTTACCTTTAGTTGGCACCACATAGCCACTATTGTGCTGAAGTGCCATACAATGCTAGTATATATATGCATTAATTATTTCCCTTCCCATAAGTGACAGTGTAAGAAACGTTACCCCTGTATGAATAAAATAATATATCCAGGATAAAATACAAAAGTTTCTGCTATATGTTTTATTTTAGATAGAGTAAAGATGATTCTTTACATTAGAAAGTTCAGGAAGAAAAAATCCTGGCACTTTTAGAACCTATCGATGTTGTTTTTTTTCCTTCATTAATTTTCAAATGTTAATAATCAGCTTAGCTCTGTCTACATAACCCAAGTTGAACAGATTAAACTACATTCACAATGAAGAAATAAATAAATAAATAAATAAATAAATAATGATGAAATGAGAAGAAGAAAAAAAGGTGTTGAAACCAAATGACCATTTACTGGACATGCTTTATGTTGTTCTTGTGGGAAAAGTTTCAAAATTTGAGCTGGGAATCAATCCTTGTGATTTTAATGAGGAATGACATTGAAACTTTTTTCATCTATCCTAGAAGTATATCCATCATTTCTGTTTGAGTGTTGATGAATTGTAAACTTGATGCACCCCATTCTTCCCTCTCTCTCTCTCTCTCTCTCTCTCTCTCTCTCTCTCTCTCTCTCTGGTAGTACATGTGTATGTTTTTAAATAGAGTGGACAGAATGTTATATATTTAATCTCCTTATAAATTATGGGTGCTACAGGTATAAAACTTGATTGTTTGAACTTGCTGTGTCCACACATAATTCAGTTGCTTATTACAAGTTAAAAGGAGAAATCATTGCATTTACATGTATTTTTTTTCAACTCTTTCTGTTGGTATATTCTAACAAACAGAGTGAAGAAAAAAGGAGGGGATAAGGATATAGAGGCTATGATAGATTTACAATCAATGTACAGACAGACACAAAATTATAGACAGACAGATGCATATGAAAATAATAAATAAAGGTAAATATAACAGGACTGTGTATCGTTATTATGTGGAAAACAATCTTGTAATAATGAGAAACTTTCTGGTAATTAGAAAATTAAATACTGAAGTTGTAAAAAAAAAAGTGTTTCAAAGTGAAATTAAAGAGAAAAGAAGTCATCAATATTCCTAATGAAACAAATACTTTAATAAATAAAAAAGTTTCTTGTTATAACAACAAACAGAAAGTTCTTAGTTAATTTTATAATTAATTTTTGTTTCTACTTCTAGATTTGATCCCAACAACTTTCATACATTTTGGATGAAATGTTTACCACTTTGTTACATGAGAAACAATACGACTATTTAATTTAATATCTACTTTTCAGAACTGAGGTAGCGGCATGATTGAATGTATTCCGGATCAGGATTTCAAATAAGGATTCGATGAGCGAATTAACACATAAATAGCCTACTTCCGGTTCATTCAACGTTTGCAGAAGAAAGGGAATATAATCAAATCGGACTAAATCGGCAAAATAATGGCTGATGATAAGGTATTACTTAACCATGGTCAAAGTTAGATATACCAGTTTTTCAGAGTTGCAATTATTTTTAGTTTGGAATCCATACTTTCATAAGACTTCCGAGAAGGTATTTGACTTCAAGTTGGCTTCTGGAGGGGAGAACATTCGATTCCAATCATCTTACTTATCTTTTAAAAAATGCTGTAATTTATCAATCGCAAATTCTCAAATTTGCAAATGAACCATACAGCTCATCAAAAATAGTTCTTTCCTTTTACCTATTGACGTTTTCACCTTCACCGACTACTCCCGCGGTGTCGAAGCCCAACTTATTTATATATATTTTTTAAATTTATATATAATACATTTTTGTGCACAATGCGAAATCTGCTTTAGACTAGCTCTCGAATTATATCCTGGCGTCAAATCCGATAATGTAGAAACGTACCTAATTAGGGTTACCATATATATATATATATATATATATATATATATATATATATATATATATATATATGTATGTATCCTGTTCTTGCCATGGTTCGTGCCCTTAACGTGAATTTTAACGTTTGCATTATAATATTGTGAGAATCTATTAAAATCACCATAGAAAGTGTTCAACTATATCTATGTAATTTATTCATCTTTGAAAAATGTTTATAAATTCTATAAATCCTTACTGAGCAACCGTTTTTCCGAGCGTGTCAACATTTGTCTATTTCTGGAAGTCAGTCCATGGTTCATGCCCCTGAAATAAAGGCCACATGATGTAAGATTGGAATGTGACAATTAGGCCAGAGTGTGGAAATAGATCATATATAGTGTCTCTGTATTTTCATTATTTGCATTTGTAATATATTTCATTGCTTTCAAATGCATATTGACTGCAATAAAACACTTATAAAAAATGATGCCAAACGTAGAAAAAAAATGTGAAAATATAAAACATTTTTTAATTGTTTCTTTTTACAAGCTATTGAGAGAAAATTGTCTAATTTAAAATATTCTGAACATGATATAAGAAGTGCATGTTATAGAAACAAAGTTTTACATTGCCTTTGCCATCTGAGTAATCTCTGTTGTGTTTTTCCTGCTAATCAAATGGTAAGGAAAACCAACATGTAAACAGCGGCCCAGTCTTGAACAGCTAACACTCACGCCTGGGCCACAAACTTGAGGCAAGTATGGCATTAGTAAAATTGGCCATTGTGTTTTTCAATTTGAATTGTAGTACATATTTAAATTTCATTTCATCAAATATTAATCAGCACTAGGGGTGAAACGATTCATCAATATATTGATGCATCAATACTTTTGCCAAGATACATGAGGTGAAGAATCGATACAAAACGATACTTACCCTATAGAAGTTACTTTAAACTGAGAATTTATCCGAGACGGCCATCACAGGCACTAATGTTTCTCAGTAAAAAAAAAAAAACTGTCGGCCATCACAGGCACTAATGTTTCTCAGTAAAAAAAAAAAAACTGTTGAAAACACCCACTCATTTTTTGCAAATTAACACAAGGTTACGTGGTTCGAAATGTGCCCCTCTCCACCCCACTGTCGCAGATTACATGCTAATTATTGTATCCCATCAGCATTTCAGCCACTGATAATATAGATCAACATAAAGGAGACTTTCCAAATTTGTTCCCCATGTATGATTTAGTACTTTACTGATCATTTAATAACTACTTTTAAGCGAAGTTTCTCTGTTGCTTCGTATCTTTTCTATATGGATCAAATTTAAAGGGCTGAGTACATTTTTTTTTCATCTACTAGTCCAGGACTTGCAACTTGCAAAATTTTACTTGCCCGACTTCAAAAATGAATAGTCTGGGACGTTGGGCTATGGGATTTGCTCAGCCCTGAAGATGATTAAGAAGAACCTACACGTCTTCCCTCTCATATTTCAACAGTGCTGCCCTCTCATGAGGAAAGTGCCTGTAGTCAGATGCTTTAAAGCATCTCAAAGGTTCTGCTTATGTCTCTTTGGAGAAATAGCTACCGCACATTCAGAAGCAGTAGCAGTCTTACGTTTTATCCCTCCACTTTCACACAAATTTTCCTTCTCTGAATCGCCCTTATTACCTTCCTTGCGAAAATAATTTAGCAAACTCATTTTATCCACAGAGTAACTATCAGCTTGCTTGACAATTACTTCTAAAGTGATCGTTACATACATTTTCTCCTTTAAATACGAACAGAGACAGCTCATTAATTTGCGTAATTGTTTTGTTTCAAGAGCAATATCGCACGTGGAAGTTAATCATCTGTATAGTCAATTAAAAATTAAAGAATCATTACTGTCATTTAATCAGTTCATAAAGGAAACCAACACTGATGTCGGTAAGTACCTTTCATTAATTTAATTACACTGACTCGCTGGATTAAAATCATAGTGAGCCGCTCGTGAGGACCTGGCTTGAATATATAAGTGACAAAGAGGAGATTTAAGTACCAAAAAGGGGGACATGTCCAGGAAAAAGAGGACATATGGTTGCCCTAGTCTAATAGTTTGGGATTTGGGAAAGGGGAGGCAATGGGGGGTGAGGTGACGTCGTCTTACTGCCCTATGGACCATTTAATTTTTGGGGTTAGGGGTGGGACTATCACATGTTGCAAAATTACAGAAAATTCCCATATTTAGTAGCCATATTTAGTATATTACTTCTTTCACAACAAGAACCATCATTTGTTAATTCTATTTTGATTCGTTGAATGTCCATTTAATTCCCATTATTGATGAATCAGATCGTTTGTAACATGAACATACAGAGTGGATCTATCCATTGCTGAGGTCTAGAGCAAATAATTGGCAAGCAGATATATTGGCTATGGCAGATAGCAGTGCTTGTTTACAAGTGGATTTATCAGTCACTGCGGAGGCAAGGCACATGTATTCAGTAGATATACACGTCAGTGGTCAGGGAAGGAGTTAAACATGTTTCAGCCATTTTTCATTGTGATTATGCAATATAAAATGAACACTGATTCACACCGAGTAAATGTCAACATTTAATACTTTGATTTTATATGATGTGCTGTGCTAATGAGAATAGCATGCTTATGTTCGCTATGGCGATGTCAGTTACTTTGATGCAATTTTGACAGAAGTAAAGCCAAGTACACATCAAGAAGTTTTAACTTCATGATCTGGTAGTCTGCATTTCAATAGGTTTAATAGGTGATGGGAGTAATACTGAAGTTGGTTATAATTATTGGATAACTTTTGCTAGCAAAACAAATATACCTATTTCACAATGGGATGACTGCACCCTTAAGGAGGAAAATGATCCTCGTATGTGACCTTGACTACATTAATTTAGGTCATGCAACAAGAGATCAATGATGTTATGCTGTGAGGCTGTGTGTGCATACATTTGTTTTGTTAAAGAATATATTGTGTTAGCTCCAACAACCCATTGTTAAAATCATTAAATGGAGGCCAGTGCATATTGAAACTGCAATCACTTGATTGTACCAGGATTACTTAGTCAGGAAAAAGACTTCAGAAGTAATTACAGTATAAATGAAGCAGTGAGACTCGAAGCTATGCAGCAGTGTAAGTATGAGCTGCAGACTAGGTGAGATATTGTTACAATTTGTCCTTGAATTCTCCTGTTGAAGCAGTCGAAACAGACCTAGAGGATATTGCATATTAGAGCTGTAAGACATCGACACCCCCTTCCCCTTTATCAGAATTATCAGGTTCAGCGTCTTGCATTGTAGGACTAGATGTCAGGATATAATGTGAGAGCTAGTATAGAGTGGATTTTGCATTGTGGACAAAATAGGAAATGAACGATTTTTGAAGCACAAGGATTCCTTTGTAGAAAGGTAAACTAGATGGTCAAAAGAGAGCCATGGGGCATTGCATAGCAGTGCAGTAAAACATCGACACCTTACCCACCCTCGTCATCAGAACTCGCCGGGTCAATATTTTGCATTGTAGGACTACTTGGCACCAAGTGTTTCCAATAGCCTAAGGAGTTCTGTCAAAGCATTAAGTATCAAATGTAATTATAAGAACACTTTTGCTACCAGCAATCAATGAAATGTATAAATATGTCCACCATATTAGCTCACATGCTGACCTGGACTAAATTGGGCCAGTTAAATTGGGTGTCATGTGTTTCAGGTAGTGGATTGAATATTAATGAGGTAATGTACATAGGAGGCTGATAAAATCGACTGTTGGGGTCAACAGATATTGGTTGTAAAGACGAGTTTGCAGTCATAATTAAAGGGGAAAATTCGGGGCAAGCTATAAGATGCATTCATTCGATGCAATTAATTTCATTTATTGCATTTGTTAACTTGAACACTATTGGTCAACCAGTTTATTAGAAATTACCCCTCAATTTCTTGGGGTTTTTTTTTCACTTTAGGTCGTCCATTTTCATATAGATGGCAGGACTCTCAGGGACCTGAGCTTCCAGGTCAAATACACATGAAATTCTCAAAGGACACACCCTTTCTTCCTGTAATGTGTTCCTGTGGCGTACCTCATTTTCCTCAGGGACACTCCCCCTTGTTATATTTTGGTCAGCCGTGGCCAATCTGCAGATTAGCTAAAGGCTAGACGTAAGTAAACAGGCATGAAGCCAGTGTGACTGATTAACAATTAATCCTTATCACAGATTATCTGGTGAAAATGACTGCCCCTCTGAAGGCTACTCTGGCGTGACTTCAAAGAAACTGATTTTCTGTAGGCAGGTTATGAATTAGGCTGCTGATGCAATGTGCAATGACCTCATGCTTAAAAATAGCCAGCGTAGGCAGAGTCTTAAATCCTACGGACAAACTTTGTAACGTGGCAACCAAGTTTCAATATTGGGAGTTAAATGAAAGGCGATGTTCCTGGGGCGAAATTACCTTACAGCCTAATAGAAAGTCAGTCCATTATATCACTGAAAGGGGTGGTTACAATGTCATCTCCCTACAAGTAGAAATCAAAGTAAATTTATATTCGTTATTTCAGTAATTTAGTCTGCCATTCTATAAAACATACAAAAAAGGTCACTATATTGGAGCACAATGCACTTACAGTATAACTGCCGGACATTAAGTATAGGTTTTTCTCTAGCTAATAAAGTTGCATTCATCTGCCTGGACAGCGACCCCCCCCCCCCCCCATGCCTTAGCTTCACAAGTGGGCATTTCAGCAGGTTCCTTTGCTTGCCTCTCGATTAAATCCTCAGAGGCTTTAGAGTCAAAGGCCAGGTCATTAGTGACCATAGCTTCACATGCTAACCTGTTTTCAGCAGCTTCCTTCAGTTTACTGAGGGAAGAATTATTATCACCCGTTGCCTTGCAGAGGCTATTAAAGGCTGTGGCTAAGACTTTGAGACACCCATTTATCTACGCCGATGGTGTTGTCAATTGAGCTTCTTCACCACCGTCGAGATGTAGCTTTGGATTCTTTGAAGTTTTTGCTAGAACATGGCAACAGTCTTGTGAGGGCTGCACCCCTGGATTCTAAGACCATATTCATTCCCACTATTGTTTCTTAGGATTTTAGGGACCAAGATCAGGACATCCAGAGTACAGATCATCTTGATTGCACCTCTGTGGCCTCAAAGGTTGTGGTTCAACGACCTCCTCGACCTATTGATCGACAAATAAAGGGTATTACCTCAGTGGGACAATCTTCTCTCACAACACAGAGGTACTCAACTTCACACCAATCCTCAGATTCTCCATCTTCACGCTTGGCTCATCTCAAGCGAGCTATCCACCAGACAAAAGTTTGTAGCAAAGTTACCAACTGCATCATCCAGGCCTGGCAACGTTCTACATCCAAAGCCTAAGACGCAAAGTTGAAAATCTTCTGTGATTGGTGCAATAGGAAACGCAATCATCCTTGCCGACTCTCTCTTGCTGCAGTAGCAGATTTTCTTTTCTTCCTCTTTGAGGAGAGATCTTGTTCAACTCTGCAATCTAATGTTATAGGGCTGACCTATCAAACAAACTTAAATTTTCCAAAGGTCAATCCATTGGTTCAGATCCTCATTTGTCGATTCTTATTAAGTACCTCGAGCTACAGAGACCAGTGTCTCACTCATTGACTCCAAGATGGAACCTTTCGTGTGTTTTGTGGGCACTGATAAAAACACCTTATGAACCTTTGAGTAAGGCTTCTTTTGAAAATCTTACGCTTAAAACCATTTTTCTTCTGGCCATTGCAAAATCTCAGAGAAAGAATCAACATGCTTTATCAGTTGAAGAGGGATGTTTACGCAGTTGCTAAAGGGAGAAGGAAGGGTAAGAAGAGGCTTTTTCTCCCCTTAAGGGGCTTAGCAGATATTTAGCATCCACTATCTCTCAGTGGATTTCGCTCAACATTAAGAAAGTTTATGCATCTCTCACAGAAAGAGACATTAATCATTCATGAGGATAAAAGCCTATAATGTCGGGGCTATCGCTACTTCTGGGGCATATTTCAATCGTACGTCTTTATACGATATTAATGAAGGCTGCATTTTTGCAATCACTCACAACCTTATCTTTTTACCTTTGGTCATTAGCAAACCAGAGCCAAGGTATATTCTCTCAGCCACCCTCCTTCCTGACAGATTCAGCTTAATAATAGTGACAGGTAAGTTATTACTGACATTAATATGTAGTTTGGCAGGGAGGGTAAAACAAATTTTAATTATATAATACTTACCTGTCATTATTGGATGCTTTCCTCCAACCCTGCACTGATGTTCTTCATTAGTTAAACGTCCTAAAAAAGAAATAGGATGTGCTATAGCACATGGGCTGTTGACGTAGGTCAGACTGGGTTAATGGATGTGTTCCAAGTAATCTCTAGAACAGGGAGTTGGTGCATCTAGCACAGACAAGGTATTTCCATTGCAGAAAGTATAAGCTTAATAATAGTGACAAGTTTTGCATAATTCAAATTAGCTTTACTCCCTCAAAAAAATACATTATAGCATGATGTAGCAAGTTTTGAATGAAAATGAATTGCATCTGATCTTCAACATAGCCCCATATTGCCCACCTCAAAATCTTGTTTCACTATCCCTCTTGCATGAATGGTGGCATTTACATAGGGTTTACACTAAACTAATACGTGCAATATTTAATTGGTTCTGAATTAAAATGGTACAGATCTGACCACCAACTTGTCTACACTTTTGTGAAGGAGGTTTGAAAACCAGACCTAATTCACATTAGGGCTGGGCCTATGGTCATTGCTTGCATTTTTGTACTTCACTGAACTTATGAACAGTGTCTTGCACATACTGAAGTCAGTTTTGACAAGAGTTTGTATTTAGTTGCATTCCATTGAACAAGTTGATAGCTTTCTAACATTGATCGTAAGGTCAAAGGTTTTGAGCATAATAACAAACAAGTATGAATGGATTTGTATCAAACCCAGTCTATGAATATATTGATGAATACTTTTAATTATGCGACTTAAATAATTTACCTTTTTTTTTCTTCTAAAAAAATTATGATATATTTAACCAAACTTAGCATCTGGGTATATTTTGACATTGTCAGGGACAAGTTCTTTGATTTTCTATCCATGATATCAGGTTCAAGATCAAACACCACGACAGAATTTTTTAGTGCACATAAAAGTATCTTGTGAACATGTAAACTTAGACATGTAAGAAAATAATTTTGTTACCAAATTTGGTATGTTATAGTTTCTCCAGAATATCAGAGATAATGGACAGAAGAAACAGTATTATCTTGGATTCCTGAAAATTCTTCCATTCTCTTTGAGGGACTCTTTGTTTTTATGCAGGGGGGGGGGGGGAGTTTAAATATTTTTTAGCCACAATCCATTTCTCTGCATTTGTTCAGTCTGTTTAGTATATATGAGATGTCTCCGTGTGATTTTAGGTTTGATATGGATTTGTGGGGTTTTATGCCGTTTTTCAGCACATGGCCAGTATATTTGGTGGAGGAAGAACCCGGGAAGAACAACCATCTGATAGGAAGCTTCTGGCAAGCTTTGTCACATGCCAACACTGGTCGAGCTGAGAGTCGAACTCGCACAGACAGCGGTGAGATCTGTGTGTGATTTGTAAAGGCGAGTGCCTTAGACCACTTGGCCACCCGGGACCCCATTGTGTAATTTTAAAAAAGGGAACCACAGCTGTGAGTCTGGGACGATAAACTCGAAAGGTCACTTGCAGCTTACTAGAAGAATTGTCCAGATTCATAGTTTTTCACCAGATCCAAATATGTTTTCCTTTAAATGTGGAATTGAAGAATTCAAGGCTGACCCCTGATACATTTTTTCCCTCTTTATCTTCAGGATGAAACTATTGAATCCCCAGATGTCCATTTTGAGCCGCTAGTCAAGTTGCCAGAAGTGGAAATCAAAACACTGGAGGATGAAGAAGACCCACTAGTAGCAGTGTAAGACAGAGTTCATGCCGTCAGTCAAGTTTACAAACTTCATATTGCAGGTCCAATGCTGGATTTAAAAATTATGGCGAAGATGTGATGGTGTTTTGCATAAATTCTTGGGGCTATTCAGGCCTGAAAAAATTTGGTCAAAAAGTGCATGTAGAAAGTCATAATGTCCCATAATTGAGCATGTCATCTAGCTTTAATCACCTCCCAAATCAAAAGTCCATCCTTGTAAACCTCCTTCAAGCTGTTTCTATTACTGAAAGTGCGTTCATCCACAGATAATCCAATTATGACAGTGGATGCCTCCACTGTAATGCTGATGCAAAAAAGAAAAAAGTGTGGTTCTGGTAACCCAACCTACCTTATTTAATGGCACCAACCCTATAACTTTTTAATGCAAAAAAATCGTTACCAACTGTGCCTGGGTTTTTTTTACATCAAAACCAGTAACTTTAGATTGGAACTGTGATGTAATCTAACACAGGCTGGATAAAAAAAAAAATAATTAAAAAAAAACATTACTGACCTTTCTACCCTGGTTATTCAAACAGCTTATGGAAGCACACATTTTCTTCTTATTTTTTGTGTGCCTGACTCAAGTTACTACATTGCTTCACTTGTGGGATGTTTGGTAAATATTTTTAAAAATAACATCTTGTATTGTCAGTTATTTCATTTTTGCTCTATATCCATGAAGATTACAGGTCAATTGGTTTACATGTTTAATAGCAGCCATTTTATTTTCAGTTCCTGCAGTATACACCTCATGTTGGGTAAACTCCCCATAAGAGTATATCGAAATATTCAAAACAGTGTTTGTAAAATTTTTAGAAAATGCATTGTATATTAAATAGTACCTTTATTAGAATGTCTTTTACACAGAATTGCTTGAAGAAGTTTTAAAACTATTAAATACTGGAAGTAAGTTTGAGAAAAAGCAAATATACCTCTTGCTTAATATACAAATCTTCTTTCGTAGTAAATAAAGACTCTACTTTGATCCAAATAAAATATATTTTTCAGAATTTTTGTCTAGCACACCTTGGTGGGATCTCGACATATTGATCTCTTTGGCATCGATGTGCACATCTGTCCACACCCTGGATTAACCTCAGATGTTAAAATGATTTACTTTTATTTCAACACCATTTTATCCCACCCTCTTCACATTTGGAATATAGCTTCAGTGTGCACTTGCCTTTATCTTGTAACAATCATGGGTCATCCCATGGGGTGAGGATTTTTTCTGTTTTATCTACGAAATAGAGGAAAGCTGTTGTACAACCATCGGCACTGGCATTCTCAAGTATAAAAGCATATACATATGTACTGGCTCATTTCGAGTTGGGTGAGTGAATTTTCAGTCTCTGTTAACAGTTGTTAATTTTATAAACTGAAAATTTTATAAACTGAAAATTCTGTGCAAGTTTTAATCATTAAAGCAAAAGCTTCCCCAGGCAAATGAAAAGTGGAATACACATTTCCTTATTATTTGATATAGCATGGAAGAGGGAAGATATAGAACTTGTGCCTACAAATTTTAATGTGATTTTTAATTATCTACGAGTCCTGATATGGTATTTAGGCGCATGCACATAAAGTAAAGCCTCATAAATCCATACCTTGCTTCTGAAAATATCTTGTTATGCATGACAAAATTTCTGGGGACTAACTTATATGATTATTGTTTTGAGTGACTTGCTAATCCAATCTCACTGCTCTTCCACCCGAAAGGAGTGGAAACAAATGTGTCTGGATTGGGGATTTCTCTTTGACCCATAGGGAGAGTCCCTGATTCATAGAAAGGTGTGAAGATCAAGTTGCGACTGTCCATTTTAATGTCACACCATGACAGTGATAGAGGCATATAATGTTAACTCTGTCTTTTTCATTGGTCATACCTTGGTAAAGTTTTGCATTTAGGTCATTTTAGGTACTAGTTTAGCACCTGTGATTCATGAATATGTTCTAGTTTCAAAAGTTATAAATAAATAGCATTGGGACACTTTATTAGACTCCAGTGCTGATATTCTGAAGAAAATCCCTGGGATTAATGGGATTTCATTGTACTATCTGAACTAGATACAAAACAGATCCTTCCAAAATGATGAAAATGTGACGGGCGGACTGAATTTTTGTGTTAGACTGTCACATAGCTGATGTTTTGTGATCTGAATGGTCAAAAGAATATGCATGTACTAAAGAATAGTTTATCTGCTTTGTTTAGTAGCTATAATTAATGTCCATTTCCAGACTGATATTGATTAGCTTAGTTCAAATAAGACTGCGAATTCAGTTTTTCATGAGGTGCTAATTTTCATGGATTTCATGGCTGCTCGATGCAGTGACATTATGTGGAAATGGTGAAACTTAAATTTCATGGGGGAAAACACATACTGTTCACTGCAAAATGATTGAAATTCTTAAGCAAAAGTTAGTAAACATCTTATACCTTTACTGAGACAGGGCAATGGAATAATGCACATGTGCACACAAACAGAAACACACACTGTTTAAAAATTCTACCAACAGAAGCAAAGTCATGAAAAACCTGTATGGTAGGATCATATTTCTAACTCAAATTATTACCGATGTTAATGTAGAAAATGTTTCTAATGTCAAACACAATTATTACAACTTGCTGCAGTAGTGATTTTGATTCCATTCTTTCATGATTATTCATTTGATTCAGTGATACAGTTTTGTGTTGACGATGATACTGATAATTGTCGTCATCATCATCATCACTGAATAAAAAGTGTGCAATCGGTTTTCAGGCATAGAGATCAAGATTGAGATCCAACTTTACCATGAACTCTAGACCAGTTAATAATCCTGAAACGCTTCAAAGCATGTTTATCTTATTCTTCATTGTGTGCAGTTTGCAAGAAAAAAACAAATAAAAATAAAATACGTAAAATATAAAATTCATCTGATACTCAAGTTTACTAGGTGAGATAGATATATTGATGTATTTACAGTTTTTTTGGCAGTTAAAGCATATCGAAGAAAAGAAAAAGAAAAGTTGAATCTGAATTTCATTTCATTCTGACATTTACAATTGAGATGTAATTGATGTATTTACAGTTGGGTGGCAGTTACAGCAAATGGACAAAATGACGTCATCTAGAAAAATGAACATTTAAACATTTCAGTGAAATTGGTTTTCATCCATTAGTTAATGTTTATTTTGGGTGAAATGACTAATACATGTAGAGCCACAAGCTGCAGAACATTTTTTTTTATACATTTTCAATTTTAGATTGCTAATGTCTCTTGTCTTCTGTTTTATGGCGGCACAATGTTCTGATCTTGGCTTCCATCTCATTATGCCAGAGTCTTTAAACTTAAATAACCATGAATACATCTTTTTCCTTCACTTCTGTGATTTGTATTACATGAAAACTTGATCACTTTCAAGTGCTTGATGAAGCCACGGTAGTTCACTTTGTATAGCATCGGACTTGTAATCGAAAGGTTTGCTGGTTCGATACCTGTTCGGGCCCGTCCTGGTCAGCCACCTCCAGGAAGGGCACCTAGCTCCCATTTCCTTGGCATGATATAGCCAATATTGTCTTGAAAGTGTCATTTAAGAAAACTCAACCAAAAGCAACCATCACATGCCTGATTGATTGATTTTTGTTCGTAGACGTGCCAAGTTATTTCGCTTTGACAAAACAACGGATCCTCCAGAATGGAAGGAAAGAGGTACAGGAGATGCTAAAATTCTGAAACACAAAGAGACCGGATACATAAGAGTACTGATGAGGCGCGATAAGACTCTCAAAATATGTGCAAATCATTACGGTAAGTAACATTACAATAAGTAACATTACCAGTAAGTAACATCAGATTAAGTAACATTACAGCAAGTAACATTACCAGTAGTGATGTAATCTACCAAAAGTACAGGTGCGGTAATATTTGATAAGGCATGCCTTTCTGCTACTGAATTTTTAATGTCACTAAACAATAGAAAATTTGATTTTAATTTAAATTTAGTTACACTTAAAACAGTGATTAATCGTTTACAATAGTTCTGTTCCATGCAAAAGTAACAAGTAGGGAGAATCCTAACACTTGGAAATGTATGATAATCAGGTAGGGACTCCATTTTTTTAAAATTAGTCCACCTTGGTATAAGCTCGACCAAGTGATCACCTTGTCTATGTGCATGTTTGTATATCCTTACTTCCATCCACATCCTAGATTAAGGTCAAGGGTAAAATTTTTAATACTGGAGTTGGCTTTTCCATCCGTCCATTGCACTTTTCTTTACTTTATATCGCCAGGACTCTTTGAGATATGTTCATAATGTATCATACTAGACATTGTATCCTGTACAAAATGGGAATCAGTCTGATCAGCTTTTGAAGAGGTATCCCCAGCAGCACATATTAATGAGACATTTTTGCACATGATTTGCTGAGATTATGAACACTCGGGTCTACATTTTATTTGAACAGATTGTGATCCAACTTGGTGTATAAGTTTATTTCATTGAGATCATGGATGTGTTCAATTACAGTACAGCTCGCACAATTTTTCAATTTCCCATGCTTCATAGTGGGGTGGAGAGGATTAAAAAAAAAACACTCCACCATATCTCCACGAAATATAAAGATGATAACGAAGTTAAATTCATTTTTATACTGAATTTCTAGATGTTGTGAAGAAAAGAAGATGCATTCATGTATTTAATAACAGATCTGTGTGCATGGGCAGGGGCACTACATACATGTATGTTAGTCTCAGATATACGTGTCAGAGATAGAGAGAGAGAGCATTATCAACATTTCGTATCTTTAATTTAAAGTCTACTATTTTGTATTGATTATCAAAGTAGTGGGTTGTTTTTTTTTAATCACAAATGGTCGCAAAAAGTCATCCTAGATACGTGTAAGTTTACACATACACTTTTTGAAGATAGATGCTCATGTGCAAACTAATAACCTAACACAACAGAAGCCATCAGCATTGTTTGTTTTCTTTGCTATTGACATGTTAATTTCATGTGCAAACTGATACATGGTAGTTGTACAGAAAGGGAGGTGAATGATCGAGTGACATAGGTCTCATTGTTAATATAAAAAAAGGTTGAATTACATTTTTGTTAGTAGTTCGTAGGAAGACCATCATCCATTTTAAACAAGTAATCTTATTTTGAAGTATCTCACCTCATTAACAAATAATCTTTAGTTAGGTGATATGACTGTCGCAAGGAATGGAAGACAATAAACAGATAAATGCAAACATTTGATACTAGCTGTATTGATTAGTGCACAAGTTCTTCTTTCTATCACTGATTTTTCTTTTACGAGAATCAAACAATGGAATAGCATGTGGGTTATACAGTATGATTCAACAAACTGCTCATTCAATAAAATAACCACTGCTCACAAAACCCTGAGTACATTGTTTATTGTGAACAAAATGGCAAAGAAAACAAAACCTGCAGAAGAGTTGCTGTTGTGCTTTTAGGTTCAGTGTACGTGTGAACCTACATGTATCTAGGACGACGCTACTTTGATAATTAATACAAAATAGTACAGTTTAAATTGTAGATACAAAATCTTAATGCTCTCCCCCCCCCCTCTCTGCTCTCTCTGACACATATATCTGAGACTAATATATAGCCATGTAGTGCACTTGCCCATGCACACATAAACATGGTCTAAAGATGATGATAAATGACACCAACATTAACAGACAACGAAGCAACTAAGTGCTCCAACTTTTTCATTCTCCTTCACAGTTTCAATATGTATGTAAATTTACATTCACAAGCTAATGTATGTCAGTTACCCAGTCCCTTTTGGTATTACATATTGTGTCCATAGATCCATTACACTTTTCTCCAGTTAATACCTCCTGAACCATTCAATATATCTTCATGAAATTTTGTATGCATTTGTATCATGATAAGAATTTTTGTCCCATACAAAATTTGGCTTTGTTGGATTAGTACATTTATTTATCTCCCCATGTTTGAAAAATCATATTTACACTTGATATCTTCAGGATTTTGTGTATCTTCATGAAATTTTGTATGTACTTGTATCATGACTAAGACAGTATGTCTTGTAAAAGAATGGGCTGTCTGATCAGCACTTTAAGAGTTATCTCCATTGAAAAAAATATTGTGTTCTTTCGTTACTCTGTCACACTCTTGACAGTTAATATCTTTCTGACTGTTTGAGATATCATCATGAAACTTGGTATCCATTTGTATCATGACAAGAGTTTGTCACAGAACTTGGTATCCATTTGTATCATGATGAGAGTTTGTCACATAAAATAAAAGTGGGCTTTGGTACTTTTAGAGCAGGGTTATTCAGTTTGGTTTGGTTTGGTTTGGTGCTTTATGGCACAGCAACACAAGTAGTTTATTTAGTGCAGAGGCAATAGGAGTAAAACGCCTTGCCCAAGGACATGCCACAATAGCTGACCCATGTTGGTCCGATGGTAGGATTTGAACCAACACCCTTTTGGTCAGGAGTCAAACACACTAACCACTGAGCCATGATGGCTCCCAGAGGTATTCAGTAAGCTAGCACTTAATAACTGACAGAGTTAGATTAAGCATGGTATTAAAGATTTTTACTTTCTAGCTAAATAAAAGATGAGCTTGACAAAAAGGAGGTCTCTTGTTTAAAAATAGCTATATAAATAGCATAGCATTGGTACTATAAATAGTATTGATACTATAATTAGCATGGGTACTGTAAATAGCATGGGTACTATAAATAGCATGTGTACTATAAATAGCATGGGTACTATAAATAGCATGGGTACTATAATTAGCATTGGTACTATAAATAGCATTGGTACTATAAAAAGCATTGGTACTATAAATAGCATGGGTACTATAATTAGCATGGGTACTATAATTAGCATGGGTACTATAATTAGCATTGATACTCTTGATGGGACTCCAGTGCAAAAATCCAGAGAAAAACCCTGCTGCAGGCACTATGGAAAAGTATTAGCTACCACTGATGATGCTTATTTTGCAAAGAAAAGCATATTTTCAGACAACAATTCAAGTGGTACATTAAACCATTTCTAATTAAAAGTTGCTTTGTTGAAAAGTAATTATCGTGTTTTATTAAAGCCACGCAGTATGTGTACTGTTTTCACTGCTTGAACAATATCATGCTGGATATAATTTCACTCAATAAAAATTAATCTTGATAATTGATTTTATTTGATCTTGCTAAATACAACAAAAGATCAACTGAAAACCAATTTTGGTGCTTGTTTATCATGCAGACCTTAAAATATTACCCATTTCCTTGGATTTTTTTTTTTTTCTTATCAGCTAGTATCAGAACAATCAATTGTATTGGGGGTGAGGGGTGGGTGAATTCTCTGACAGGTCCATTTATTTGATGTACTGCTGTTCCTTCAAAATGCTTCAAACACCTGCAAGTGATCTCTGCAAATATGTCGTGGCCTTATCACTTGTTAAGACAATTGCTGTTAGTACTGGGAATAATTAGAGACTTTGTTCAAGGTGATTGGATTATACAA
This sequence comes from Margaritifera margaritifera, assembly GCA_029931535.1. Classification (NCBI taxonomy): domain Eukaryota; kingdom Metazoa; phylum Mollusca; class Bivalvia; order Unionida; family Margaritiferidae; genus Margaritifera; species Margaritifera margaritifera. Next base: position 2,686,632 of record JAQPZY010001639.1, on the reverse strand, counting down.
TTGACGATATAATACAATGTATATGTTCCAGTCACCCCGCAGATGGAGCTGTTACCAAACTGTGCCAGTGACCGAACCTGGGTGTGGAACACATTAGCAGACTTTGCTGATGAGGAGGCCCGACCAGAACTGTTAGCCATACGATTTGTAAATGCTGAAAGTAAGTACATTATTAATCCATGGATTAAATTTGAACACGATTAACAGAATTAGCAGAATATTTTGGATGACAATACTGTTCTTGTTTTAATTTTTGTCTCGCCTGTGAATGGCAGGACATAAGCGTTACTTTTCCCATGGCTACAGAATGGTTGTTGTCATTAAAAATTTGAAAGTTCTGTGTTACAGTTTTTCAGAGTGGTGTACCTTCTGCATCAGTGCTGTATTCAAATGCAGCTTTATTAGAATGTTAGTGTAGGTGGGTTTTTTTCTTCCAAGTTTTTACGCTGGTTATATGCTACAAGTTTTCCTGTCTTAGCAGCAGAAGCACAATCATCCCATCATTCACAGGTGAAATACCACATTCTTTTCTCTTGCACTTCTTGGAAGAGTTAACATAAACTTGGTGCCTTAATTTAATGTCTGGTGCAGCTGCACAGAAAAGGGTTTGTCCTTTGGATCCTCGTTTTTTTTAAAATCAGTCCGGATTAGGGTATTTCCAAGTAGAATGTTTTAAGAAACTCGTTACTTCTCATAGATGGTTGGGAGTGGTTGATTTAGATGTGGATTACAGTTTTATCTCCTTCCTAAATTTTGTTGTATTCATTCAAATTAAATGGGAATATTTTGAGAAATTGAATCCTGGGTTGATGATGATCAGCTTTCATACTTGACTACTTTAAGATTTTATTAAAAAGACTAAATCAGTGGTTGATGTAGATTTGCAATAATAGGAAAATTTCTCAAAACTTTTTAAAAAATCAAAGTATTTGGAGAAACAGAAAATTGGGACGAAATTTGTCAACGCTTCTCATAAACCACTGGGAGGATTTTAATGAAAACTCAACGTTAGGGGAGTAGTTGGTGTAGATATTAATTATTGGTGTATCGTTTTCCTGTTCTTTATATTTTGTTTCTTTTTTAATTCTTTAACCTTTAGCCTTATTCCATTTACTCAGCCATGCATAATTGAAACGGTTCCCAGTACTTTGGTTCTGGCTGGTTTCTGTAATGCGGGAATAGAATGTGTAAAAATATCTTTCTTTTTTGTCTTCTCTCTTTTTAATTATAAAAAAAAAAGTCTGTTAATTTTCAAGAGCTGTAGATTTCAACTATAAAACAACATGTACTGTAGACAGCCTTAAAAGTAGTATTTTTGTCCTACCACCGGGAGAATCACATGTATGTTAAAGCCAAGTGAGCACTAATTGTAGGTAACCCATGCAATCTGTTCCATATTCATAGGTCGCATGCTTTGCTTTGTACGCAAAGTTTACAGCTTTCAATATAAGTACGGTTAGTAGACGATCTTCATAAGGTTAAAGGGCATACATGGGAAAAAATATTAATAATTTACTAGTCTTTGACAAACTTGAAAATAAAATTCCGCATTTTGTCAGCGCAATCAAAGTTTTCTCAGGCAAATTAGATTTTCTTTTTTCAACAAACCCGACGGGCACTTCACTTATAATACAAGAGGTGCCCGATCTGAAATTAGAGAGGCCCTGGGCATCGGGATATCAGATTTTTTTAGCACTGACCAAGTATTAGCTTTCCAAAAAGCTTGAAGGCTTCACTATTTTAAATTCATTGTTTGGTTTGGGTGGAAATAAATTTTTTTTAAATTACAATATTTAGTTGCATGGGACATCAGAAGTATGTCAGGTAATCTATTTGAATTAGAAATACTCTTTTCATGTTGAGTAACTGTTGGGATAACTGTGAGGTGCTTTTTTTTATATATCATATCATTGTTGAGCTGTATTCGATTTCTAGGACCAAGGAAATTTCTGTATTGTGAAATATTACTGCACGGATTGGATTTCCACTTAAATGCAAACTTGTGAAAAGTGCATGTAGCCTAACTCGTGCGTTTTTTGTATGATGCATCTAATGCAGTGCGGTTTCCTGGCGAGCCTCAATACATGGCCGACAGAAAATAGTATCTAGTTTTTGTGGGTGGGTGGGTTTTATTTAGAATTTGCCACTAAGACCAAATAATGCTTAGTGCTTTAAAAAAAAAATCATAAATTGGCAGATATTTATACTACTATTTTTTTGTGACACTGGTACATGCCAGTCTATTATCTGATGGATCTGGACTTATTAAAGTTGTATGTAAAACAGCACTTCTACAGTATGGTAATACTACTGCATATTTTTCTGGAAATGGTGATTTCTTAAGCAAAAGTTCCTTGCTGCTATGACAGATCACAAGTGAATTGCAAATCCATTTAGGTTGCTCAAATGACCGTACAATTGTTTTTTTACATTCCCTTTGAAATCAGGGTTATACAGATATTCATACTACTATCGCAGGAAATTTAGGCAGGATCAGTAAATATTTTATTTGGGTGATGCTATTGGTTAGTGTAAAAAAAATCCAAATTTCAAGCACTGCTATTAACTCACATGATTGCTCCATGCTTGTCAGCAAGAGGCAATGATTCAATCATTCAGTTGGAATGAATGTGATAATGTCGACAGTTAAAGTGGTATTCTTATTCAGTTTGAAATACTGACATGTTTCTTTTCCAAGTGGGTTAAAATCTAATAATTCACTAAAGAACCTGTGAAGCAAAGATAAACAAATGCAGATTACAATACGTGAAGTCACTAAATGACCTTCACCTTCAAACTTGTGGGCCCCGGTTGACTGAGTGGTCCAAGGCACTCTCCTTTACAGGTCACTAACATTTCACCTCTGTCCATGTGGGTTCAAGTCTCGGCTCGGTCAACGTGGGTATGTGGGAAAGGTTGCCAGAAGCTTCTCATGGTTCTTCCTGGGGTTTTTCCGGGTTCTTTCTCCACCATGTATACTGGCTGCCATCTATAACTTATCATGAGCTGAAAAATGGCATTAAACCCACAAAAGCACAATCGCCTTCCAACTTTTGTTGAGACCCTGATATGATTTCAAAAAGAGAAGGAAAAACTAATTTCCTTCACTGCTAAATTGAGAAAGTGGATTTCTAATCCTTTTACAAACAGATGATATTTTAACTGGAGTTTATCCAGTTTTGATGATGTGTAGTTTTACTTTGACAAAAGATATTTTACATATATTTGTAAGGGGAGGTTACTTATATTGCAGATGTATGTATAAAGAGGGATGACTTGCATTGGTATTTCAAATACATGTGCACTGTATGGCCAAAAAAGGATAATTGGTTGTTGATGAATAAAGAGCAAATAAACAATTAAAAAATAAAAAAGACGATAAGAATTTTCAATTTTTATCCTGTAGAATCTAGATAATAAGCATATACACTTAATATATATCCTACCCGCTCCAGTTATACAAACAGGCTGAATAGGAATCCGTATGTCCATTCATCCATCACAATTTTGTGAAGAAAGCTAGACCTGCAGTTTTTGATGGATTGCCCTGAAACTTGGTAAAATATTTTGATCATCACCTAAAAATGCGTATAGCAGCAAATCATTTTGGTTCCTCAATTTTTAGAAGAGCTATTGCCCATTTTTACTTGCAGCTGAATACAGTGCCAGACAGTCTTGTGAATGCAACTAGTATCACATTTTTCAGTGGAAACTTCATAAATTTTATGGTCATCATCTGTAGATGCACTTCTTGACAAATCACTTTGCTCCGACAACTTTTAGCTCTTCTGTAGTCCGTCGTCTGTCCTCTGGCATCTGTCCATCTGTTGGCACAGGTTTGTTATCACTACTCCTCCGAAACTACTTGGAGGATTGCTATTAAACTTTACACACATATTCATCCCAAGGTCTAGTTGGTCCTAAGTGAAAATGGTTCTGCTTCGACAACCAGCTCAGTGTTGCACCTAGGATCCCAAGGGTAGGGGACTCTGTGTCCCCCACCATCCAGATTTGGGGGGACACACAATATTTTAAAGGGACAAAGGAAAATTGTAGTACATAATGTACTAGTAGCGCTAAAAATAGAAGATAATCTTATTTGTTTTGATTTTTGACACCTGTTATGTATTTTAAGGAAACATTCCATATTGAATAGTAAAATATAATGTTGTAATACGTCAGTTTCTTAACGGCTGACGTGTGTTCAGTATTTTGGAACTCTTCAGGTGGCAACCCTAACTGTACTGTCGTATTTTCCTTGGACACTTAAATTTTTGCAATAAAAATGTTTTATCATATGCTCATGTAACTCTTGAAAACATTAACTTGTTTGAATATCTGGTTAGCCTGAAATGAGCTGCACCATGGAATTTTCAGTTCCAGATCTTGCTGTCATTTAACTTTACTATTCATGCATTACTACCAGCATTTATTATATAATAAATACCCATGTTTTCTTAATTACTTTTCTCTTGAAATTCATAAATCATGAAATAAATGACACTCTGCATTTGCATAAATTTAGTCTCTTTTGTCATTAATTCAGCCTCAAACAAATTAAATCATCGTTGCTGTAGTTGTGACTTTAACCTCAAAAATACATTATACTTGCAGTCGTCAAAGAACTTAGATTGCAGCTTGACCAACTACCACAATCCTTGAATGTTTTAATTTGCTAGACACATTGTTTTTATAACATTTTTTCAATGCCATCTTTCAAATTTTGTTTTAATTTGCCAGACACATTGCTTTTAAAATAGATATTCAATGCCATCTTTCAAATTTTGTTTTAATTTGCCAGACACATTGTTTTTAAAACAGATATTCAATGCCATCTTTCAAATTTTGGCACTTTTAGCACCAACAAAAACATGGATGGTCATCCACTATAGAAAAGTTGTAGGCATATTTTCTTTAATTTTTTTCCTGTTGAAAAGCATGGGGTGGATGGGCAGCTGCACAGATTCAAGATTTGGGGGACATAGGACAAAAAAAACACTGCAATATGGCCATGACAGCAACCATCTTGATAATCTTAGCACTACTCCTTCCGAGTGGATGGTCATATCAGCATGGGGTTTTCACTAAAAGATTTCTTATGATGTCTTGTTGGTCCTAAATGAAAACAGTGCCCTGCAGACATCCAATACGGCTGTCACAAATTTCCCTGAATGGATGGTCATATTGGCATGTGGTTTTCACCGAAATTCTTCTAATGGTGTCTAGTTTGTCCTAAATGAAAATTATGCACATCTTAAATCCAATATGACTTCCGCAGCAGCTAATTTAAAAATCTTATTGCTCAATAATATCAAAAATGGTTTCGACACTCGACAGTTAAATGGAAGAAAAGGCTTGTGTTCCTGGAAATTCCTTTCGGACAGTAGAGCATCTGTCCCTTTGAGGGACTCTTGTTTGTTTTCATGCAGCTAGTGTAATTCTATTGTTTGTAAAGTTCGTTGAATATCACTGACGAAGATTTTCATATAAATAAATATATTTAAAACATGAAAAATGCAAGGATATATTTTAGGGCAGTTATTGTACAAGTAAATAGTAAACTTAATTTCTGTACATAAATAACTGGTGTTTGTTAAATCTTGATGCATAAAAGGTAGCTGCTTAAAAATTGTGTTAGTCTGAACCTAGATGTACCCTTGTCTGTTTATCCATATGTTTTACATTTAGTAACTACAGCATGGCAGGGCATTTTTGTTCCAAGGCGACGTTTCTAGTTCTAAAATGTTCTTAAAGTGCAGTGATATGTATGTCTGTTATGGTTTTGTCATCTACTTGAGGTTAAGAATGTCCATCATGATACATCAATTACATACTCTATTGCCGGTAGGGATCAACTTCTCTGTTTAAACGTGAGCTCGGGCATTTCAAACTTAAGAATGTCCATCATGCAGGGGACAGTGGATCCAAATCCCAGCTGTCAAAAAAATTGTTGAGCTAGTCAATTTCAGTTGTGATTGGCTACATTTTTTGTATAGGAAAAAAAAGATGGAAGGAGTTTTAGTCCTTGCCAGAGTAGTAAGTCAATATTGGAATTGGTGGCCCCTGCTGACAGTTCTCTTCTACGAGACTTAGACCACAGAAGATTTGTAGTTAGTGTGCAATAGTAAATACCATGTTAATTCTTCCCCAAATTTTAGAGTTTGATTAATCTAGATAATGTTCTTTTCTACAAATACATTGAAAGTTTATCAAGAATTTGATTGTGCATTTGTAACAAGTTTCTGCAATATTTTCCAGATGCACAGAAGTTTAAAAAAGCTTTTGATGAAGGAAAAGATTTGATGGCAAAAGTTTTAGCTTCAAAAGTCACAAGCAGTAAGTATGCATTTCATCCAGTCTTGCCTTGTATACTGTGAGGGGTTTAATTTCATTAACAAAAGGTACCATTAAACCGGGTTCTCCACAGGATTTCAAAAGTAGCAGTCCAGGACTACTTCCTTGAAAACAGTTGCAGTCCCAGTACTAAAACTTGCAGTCCCAAATAATGATACTTTTTTTTCCCTTACAATAATTTAGAACATTATGAGTGTAATGTTGTGTCACCAATATATGTCCTCACATTGATAATGTTCATTTAGTATTATATAATAAATGAACAAAAAATTCAGGCAGTTTATAAACGTGATAATTGTGATTGTTTGTGATGTTACAACTATAACAATTCTCAGCGTCTTTACCTTGCCATTCTTTAATTTTGTGTGTAGCTAGAAGGAATCAAGGAAGAGATTACATTTTCTTTTCCATATTAATTTATTTAATTAGCTTAATTCCATTTCAGATCAATCAATTTTCCAAGACACTGGAAGAAGATATAAATGACCATATTCCATTCAATTTTTTCATTTCATCTTTAAGCAACACAGCATACTATATTCATTATTTTCTTAAAATTTCTCCACAGCAGGTTTACAATCAAAATCCTTAAGTTCTGGACTTTTTTGACTGACTATAAAATGCCCAAATTGGTCACTGGGATTGTCTGCTAAGCCTTATGAAACTGTGTTTACTGAAACCTATTCACTGGTACTTACCTCATTCTATATCTAAGATGTGCATTGCAGTAGGTGTGAAATGGCCTTCTGGCTTTTGTAAACAGTATAATGTAACTTTTACCAGGGCCAGGTACCTGGGAACTAGTTGTCTTTCTCAACCATGTTTGGGACTAGACCATTTTGTTTCATGGGTAATGAGGAATTCCCAACAAACAGTTATGTCATTTTCAAAAAGGCGCAGGAAAGAAAAACTTAAATAATCCCTGCACAAATTGGAATATAGACTGATAACTATGACTATTTACAAATCCACAGCAAAACAGTAGCAAGCTTTATTGTAACAACAAACTCTTAACATCTGCAACTTAAATGGTTCTGTTCCAAAGTCATGTCAAGTGGCCCATGTACATCTTATTGATGCGAAGTTGACATATGAATTACTGACTTTTTAAGAAAATAAAAAAAAGGATGATGTTAGATTTTAGGCATATTAGTAATTCTATAACTGTGTAATGACTTCAAAACTTGAATATACGATGAAGTGCAGAAATATATTGGAGTTAACTTTCTGAGGTAACATGATCAGGAAGTGGGCAGGAGGTAATTGTTTATGGGATTGATTACAACTGCTCCTGAAAGAACGAATGTCTGACAACAGCTCTGGTTGATTGAGGAATAAAGGTTTGTTGACTTTTCTACGACACCAACTCGATATCATGATCTTCATCAACTTGCAGTATAATGCTTTATTTTTTCAGATATATATATATATATAATACTGATTCATAATTTATACCTGCATTGTTCGTATACTCAAGGGCCAGTTGCCTTATTGCAATAATTTTTAAAAATTCTATGTCTTTTCAAGAGTATAATGAAAAGAAATGGCAATGTTGTGAGCATGTGACTATTCAGTATTTTGACATTATGATTATCTTCAGGTGATTTAGTGGGTTTTACGTTCTTCCATTGTAAACTTATTCAGTGTTGAATAATTTTCATTTCACTGGATTCTTGTATAAAATGCTGCCAAACGCACCAAGTAAACAAATATTCAAATACCAAGTTTCTGTTAAAATATTTGCAAAAAAAGTATTACGATTCAAACATTCGTTTGAGCTCTACATCTCAGTGATAATTATGTGCGTTGCTCAAAGTTGCAGGTAAAATGGTCGCACTTGGGAATACAAATTCAAATATGACAAAACATTCTGGCATAAAAGGCTTTCAAAATCTGCCATCAAATATGGTCGTAGTTACCCCCCCCCCCTGCCCCCCCCCCCATATTTGTTTTAGAAAATCTTAAATGGCTTGTTGACAAAAACCACTTTCAGAATATGACCAAATTTGGCTCTAAGCATGCTGGTATGAAGGGCTTTTAATTTAGCACAAATGTCAAAATGTCATCAAATACGGTTTCTGTAACTAGAAACAGAAAAACCTTTAATAACTTGTTCTAAAAAAAACAACAGAAACTACCTCTAAAAACCCACTCAGCAGAATTTTACAAATTTGACAAAACCTGTCGTAACTTTAAAGCCTTTAAAAGTTATAGAAATGGTGCTCTCTACCTTCAGATATGGCTGGCCACCATTACTAACAATAGAAAAACCTACACAACTTTGTCTCAGAAAACTGCTCAACAGAATTTGACCAACTTTGACAGGAAGCTTTCTGACTTGGAGGCCTTCCAGTATTGGACAATGATACTGATGTGTCATCGGATATGGATGAAGAAAAATTGAGAAACCTTGAAACAGTTATTTTCATAACATACAGATCCAAATTTCTTGGCCAGGTGCTCCTGCATTTACAGGAAGCCGCAGTAGGCTCTGTGGTTAAGTCACCAGACTTGCGACCAGAAGGGTGCAGGTTTGATTTCCACCACTGGATCAGCCACCATTGTGTTGTCCTTGGGCAAGGCTCCTTACTTGCCTCAGCACAATATAACATTCAAGTGTTGCTGTACTGTACGATGCCAAAAACTACCAAGCCAGGCCAAAATTCATTAAGAAAACTATCAATAACAACCTGAACAAGAGACTAAATGGGTTTGAAATTGCACACCTGCCTGGCATCTGCTTAAGTGCCATTTTAGAGTAAATGTTCATTCTAGTAGCATGTAAGGAAACTGATAATTATGTTTTAGAAATTGTGATCTTGTTTACATTCATTCATCTTTTGTAACATTTATTGGACAAATGAAAGGAAAAATTATTTTTTTTATTGCTATCTGTTTCCAGGTAATTTTGCAAGAACTCGAATGACAGAATTTGAATAATTGGATGATCTCCGTTATTAGAATTAAACGGGGTAATTTTAATTGGACAACCATAATATTTTGCTGGGAAACTATATTTTTAAGTCCAATTGTCTGGTGAGCAACCATACAATTTTGAAATTTTCCAACCCCACAATCTGATATTGTGGTGTATCTTGAAGTAAAGATGCATGTAGCATGGCTTTCTCTTGTGCTGGGATCAATGATTAAAGAATACGGTTGTGTGAAGTCCATGACTGATTGTTTTTAGCACAGACTTGTCATATATGACAGGCAGTAACCTATCAGACCTTTGACAAGTTAGTAGTTTGCAAAACACAAAAAAAAGTGTTGATTCAGTTTTAAAATTTTGGACAGAGGCATGAAAATCAAATGGTAAATGCGGAAGTTGATCTTTGTTGTAGTAAAACTCTGAGATTTGTTTTATTGTGCACAAGTTGACAAATTAGCATGCAGTACACAGACTACCAGTCCAAAGTTGACAAATCAGCATGCAGTATACAGAGTACCAGTCCAAAGTTGATCTTCATTCAGACATTTGCAATTATCCAAACTTGAAGCAAAATTGATCATTAGTGGTTGCTGAATAATTTCATTAAAAGTATATTGAATGTTTCACCTGTAGATGGATTACTTCTTATCACGAGTTTAAACATGTTCAGATCCACTGGTAAATACTCAGATGAAGTTGTGGTACCAGTATTTGGCTACTGTGAACGTAGTCATTCGAAGACCACATTGAATCTGACCTGGATCAGGCTACATGAAATAAATTTTCAGATCCTGTGACTTGAAAGGTACATCTGAATAAAACAATTCTCTTGGGCTGGAATGTTTAATGTAAAACTTTTCAAAATATATAAATAGTGGACATTTTTTGTTGTTGTTTGTTTTAAAAGTTATCAATAAATATTGTATAATTTCAGATGGTGTAACATCCCCTGGCAAAGAAGACAATAAAGAAAAGAGCAAATTTGATGCTGAAACAGACCGTGTTGCAGATAAACTAGAAACGTTGACAGTAGAAGGCAAGACTAAAGACTCCTCAGGGGAAAATAGTGACACTGAAAATTCTGATTCTGAAGAGACGACAGATTCTGATACTCAGGAAAAAAATTGAAAAATGGATGCAGCTATTTGGGTTGTTTTTTTTTTCGTTCCCATCACCATAATATGCTGGGAGTAGCACTGTAGTACTCCATTGTGGAATATTTGAATGATACAGTCAAACAACTGTAATCTTCTACGTGTTAATTCCTATCCATGTGTATCAGCATTTTCAGGATTAGTTTCAGTCTCCAGTTGCTACACTTAACACTTTCAGCATGAAAATTGAGGTGGTTTTTGCTAAAGTATTTCTAATTTTTAAAAAAAAATTGTGTTATAAAATCAAATATACTAGTATATACATAAGAACATAATAATTATTGAGGAAAGATACTCAGATCCTAGATACCAATCCAGATGTTCAGCATATTTCTATGGTTGATATATGTTGCTGCTTTGTTTTAATTTGGGTCAAGATGTATTGAGGTTTCACTCTAGTTTGGTGGAATATTGGTGCTTAAAGTTAGTGGGCATTGGACGTCAGTTGCATAGAGAAGGCACCATTTAACCCCTCACACTGTCTGTTTGGAGCCACTTTGATATGCACTTTACTAACTTGAAGAAGTTGACATTATGACAGAAACTTTCTGATTTTATCCATTGGAGTAGCACTGTAGCCTAAATTTTCCAATTCATTAACTGTTTATGTATTGTTACTAGTGATAATTGCAGTTTTATATGAATGTATACTTTCTGACAGTAAATTGGTTATTATGCAATTATTTGGTATACTCAAGTAATTGTGATGTTGCTGGACATACTGGAAAAGAAAGGCAGGAGTGGAGAGTGGAAAACTATTGTGCTTTAAAGGTAGCATGTATATCTTGAAGTTGTTACATATCAACCAGACTTAAACTTGTCCTAACAAATTCTTAACCCTCTGTGATATATCAGAAAGTAATTTATTTACTTGAAGCTGGTGAGATATGCAGGTCTTAAATATTCAGACAATCGAAATATTAATTTTTGCTCCGTACAAATATTTGTAGAAATCAGGAGAATGTATTGTCATTAAATGTTGATTTCTTGCACCCTGTAAATTCTTAGAATGTAATCTTTTATCTTCAGTAACATGTTGGAAGACTATATGATTCTATATGATACAATGAAGAAAATGAGAAATTGAATTCTTTATTGAATAAAAACTGAATGCGAGGCTTTTGTGTGGATATAAATTTACCAAACTTTATTTCCACCATGTGTCTCTAGGAAGTGAAACTTTTTGTTTCATATTGAAGTAATCAAGTTGTCCCAGAAAAAAAAAGAGTACACAAATTTTTCAGGTTCTAGGTTTTAGTATGTGTGCCATTATTATAACCGGACAGTTTTATTTAACTAATATATTTCACACTAGTCTCAATGCTTTACAAGTAATACAGTCGCACCTCAAGGTTTGTTGGCAAAAGAAGGAAGCATTGCATATTAGACATTCTTGTGACACATTGATAGTCCTTATGGGTCACAAGTAGACTTGAACTTAACATTGTTTCTCAAAATCTAGTCACATATTCTCAATTGGGTGGTATTTTAGTAAATGGATATATGATTGTACACAAAATGCTATATTTCTTATGTTCCAGTTTTTAAAATATACTTTCAATATGGTCAAGGTTTGAACAAATCTTTGTGCCATCTCAAAAATCTTCCTGAATGAGAAACTGCTGTGCCCTTCTAATGGGTCAGCGACCCACCTGCCTGCATAAAGCAATCCAAAACTTGGAAGAACAATGGGTCATTTGAAAATTTTAGAGACCATTTAGAACATTTGATATGCCAAGCAACAATATTACATTTGTAGCAAAACAAATGAGATCTTTGAAATGGTCACATAGGGTGCTTGTTTAAAAAGAAACACTTTGTATCTGTTATACTTTTCTTGCAAATTGCCCATTGCAGAGATACCTCTGTATAATCTATTGCCACCTATCTGGGTGTACTCGGTTTAACAGACATGGAGGACTTCAGTCAAGGCCAAAGACTGAACAGATTGAGAGAAAGTTAAGTCAGAAGAAGAAAATATCTAGCTGGTCCATCTTGGCTCCAAAAATGTATCCAATTGTCAGAATGTTGCCCTGTCTAAATTGTTGTTCGACATGAAAAATGTGACTGTTTAATACACCACCAGAGAATTTCTGTTTTGGTTAGTCATGGCTATTGACAGTAGTTTAATTTACCCTTGGGTGTATAGGCTACATATATTGGTTAGTCATGGCTATTGACAGTAGTTGAATTTACCCTTGGGTGTATAATCTACATATATTGGTGAAGGAAACACTTTTATTAAAGTGTTGAGAAAATCTTATAGAAATATGTGATGTCACTTTTCAACTCTAGAACAAGTAGTATAATTAAAACAATTGCAAAACTAAGTCCAACTCAGTATATTTTAATTGACAATAGTTGTGAATTGGATGCCAAAAGACAATATTATTGGTTTAACAGGGTGGAACAATGTATTGATCATCATCTATAATAAATTGTTCTGGTATTCATTTGTTTTGTCTCATTATATAATGTCAAATCATATTACTAGGATTTTGCTACTTCTCTTTCCCTTATCTTACTCTAATCTAGCTTTCTGAGAAGTGGTAATTTTTGTTAGCATAATGACATTATGAAACATGGGATCGATGACAAAACACAAAATTTCACATGTAAAAATCTTTGAATTGACAGTTCTGAGATGTATTATAAACCATGCCCAGGCTCATTTGCATAAGGCAGTCTTCCAAGCAGTCTTTTTTTTTTCATACTTGTGGGTTTGTTTTTTTTTTCTTTTTTTTTTTTTTTTACCTCCCTATTGTCCCTACCAATTTTAGCAGTGAGCTATTGACCTATCCCCAGTATTGGGATCCAAACAGGTAAAAGCCTATACATAGGTACACAATCACTAAAGGTCCAGAATTCTTTTTTCCTAGGTCCTAGAAAACAGTTTGAAGTGGGGTTCATAGCACTTAACCCCAGGGGGAGGGAGCTGATTTTCCAGTGCCCAGGTTTATTCTACATTTTTGTCAGATGTCCTGTTTATTTCCTACTTTTTCAAAAATGTCCCTACAATCCCTACCTTTTTTTTCCAATTTTATGTTGAAAAATAATTACACACTGCATAAACAGTCACAGAAGCAAATTCAAATATGTCCCTTGTGACGTGGAGCTGGTGTTTAAGAACATAGGCAACCTGGACTAAAGAGATAGCTAGTCTCTAAGAGCATGCTTTTGTTAAGTTGACAAAGGCAGAGCTTTAAAAATTTTACAAAAGTCAACTTGCCCAGGGCAAGCAGGATGCAAAATTGAACTTGCTCTTGGAGGACTTTAACTTGCCCAAAAATATGAAAACAAAGTATCACAACTATTGTGAAAAAAATGGTCAAATAAAATGCAGGATGTTTTAATGAATTGGCATTATATTTTTTTTACAAATATAGAACTTTTCTTTACATTTTATCTTTGCACCTTAAAACCATACGTCAGTAATTAAAGTTACCCAAAAAGATATATCTAAATAGTACATGTAGGTATGTAGATAAGGAAGGGTTAAATGCAGATATAGTTAGAAGAGCAAATAAAGACCTGTATGCAAATAGATAAATGGATAGGTAGATAAGGGTTTTGGAAGTGGCTAGATTTTAAGAGCAAAACATTTAGGTAAAAGGACCTTAAACTGAAAAATTAATCTGCCAAGAACAGAACTGTGCTAACTTAATTTTAATTCTGTTTCAATGTATCGTAACATTTTTATCTACTATTCCACTTGAAGATCAATTGATTATGCAGCTCTAAGTATCCATCCAGTAAGAAACGAGCTAAAACCGAGTCCCTAACTGAAATATTCCAAGTTCAGTCAATTCACTATTTTTTTTCTGGCGAATGTTGTGTCCACCCATTTGTCTGCTTCTGCTTGCACATCATCCACTTTTCACCTTAAAATCAGCAACATGCATCTTAAGCAGTCTTTGACAAGCCAACTTTTGAGAATGATTTGAGAACACTTATTTTATCCATTTAATTATTTGCCAAACAGTCTGTAATGGTCTTGTGTAATAATTGCATAAACAATAGATGATAAAGACTGCTTGTGGATGCTAGATTTCCAGGTGGCTAATCATTAAGAGACGAGTGTCTTTTATTTCCAAACACCTGTAAAAGAATTATCAAGAGTGATATTAACAATTATCACAGTCACCTTGAAATCAGTGACATTCATCAAAACAATATTGGACAAGTGAGTTGTTTAGAGTCCATAATCTCTGCACATTTGGAGTCGCAAATTGCCTGTGGCTAAGTTAGGACTTGAAAGTAGGTGAAACCCGTATATGTACAAATATTACAATTAAAATCTGACGCAAGTTAAAATATAAATATTTATTTCCTTTTTGTTGGAACTTGCTTTAAATACTAAATATTCACATCATCATGTCTGCATGTGAAAATCCAAGACTAACCTTGATTACAAGATGGAAATGACAGACTGACAGCTTGTCATGTAAAATAAAGGATCGATATATGAAATAAACTGGGCAGTCATGTAATTGAAGAATGCGGTATGTACAGTCACGGGCACTGAGTGGCAAAGTGGTCAAAGACGCTTGCCTTTACATATCATTCACACATCTCCCATCGGTCCACATGGATTTGAGTCTCAGTTCGGCCAACGTGGGTATGTGAGAAAGCTTGCCAGTAGCTTCGTCGGTCGGTGGTTCTTTCCGGATTCTTCCTCCGCCAGATATGCTGTCCACCATGTATAGCCTATCATGTGCTAAAAAAATGGCGTTAAACTCTAGAAAACCAAACATATAAACGTGAAATAAAGGTGCTGATATAAATATAGATATATATATATATATATACTGTGGCAAGATTGCAGAGTATAAAACTAGCAGAAAATAAAGCATTACTAACAGAATATTACCTCTTTCTGTCGGTCAATTTTTTGACTTGCCTGCAGGCAAGCATATTGCATACTTGAGCATGCCTGAACTTGTCCTGGGCATTGGGCAAGTGGATTTGTAAAGTCCTGATTGAAGGTTGTTTTTTTTTTTCCTCCAGTAATATACATAAATTTGATACTATTGCTTGTATAAAATGTCCCTCGTTTCCCCTACTTTTTTTCTTCTTTTTATATTCTTAAAGTTGACCTACTTTATTCCTACATTTTCAAAGAGGGTTGCTGGAATGACTGTATATACATTTATATTGGTAGTACATTCCTGGTTCAGTTTATGTTTAAAAGGTTTTTTGCACACTGTATAAATACTGTTATACCTAGAATCATGAAATTTGTTGATGGGATGCATCTTTATGAGAGTACTACACCCTCCCACCCTCAAAAATATGTTACTGTGACCTATATTTCATGGTTCACCAAAAAGGAAGGTCACTGACCTACATTTTGCATTTTACTGGGTTAGGTTAAGTTTTTGTGATTAGCTTGTGACCAGCAAGGTTTGTTGCACCCTGTATATACACTCATAGATTCATGAAACTTCGTAAGGGAATGCATCTTGACCATTACTTTTTCCCTCATCACAAAGTAGGTCACTGACCATTATTTCATGCTTCACTGATTTTGATTAAATGTTGTATTTTAAGGTTATTTCTCAAGCTCTGTTCATCCTAGAACCATAAAACTAGATGAATGTATGCATCTCCATTAGTATCACACCCTTATCACAAAAGAATGTCATTGACCTACATTTCAAATTTTATCGGCATAGGTTTCGTTTTTGCATTTTATCTCATGTCCAGCTAGGTTTTTTGAACCCTGTGTATACTCTGTTATACCTAGATTCATGAAACTTGGTAAGGGGATGCATTTTGATAAGTACTAACACCCTCATCACAAAAGCTGATCACTATGACCTATATTTCACGCTTCTTTGACTGGTAAACGTTTGTTTGAAGCTTATTTCTCAAGGTGTATTTATGCTTGAAGCATCAAACTAGATGATTGTATGCATCTCTATTACTACCATGCCCATACCACAAAAGAATGTCAGTGTGACCTACATTTCACATTTTACTGGCTTCAGTTTTTTTTGGTTTAGATCATAACCAAATATCCTTTCTTGTGTTGTACTTATTATTTTCTCCCCAGTCCTTGGTTTATTTTCATGTATCCATGTCCCATTTTGTTGAATTTCAGTGTTTTGAGTAAGCAAAGCAGTGTTTCTTGTTTTTCATCCTTCGATTAGTAACTGGAGTTGGGGTAAATATTTTATACTGGAAGAGTATTTCAAGATGGAGGTATCCAGCTTGGTCAGGAATACTATCAGGGTGAACAACTGGGTGGACTCCATTTCGTCGATAATATACTGTTTTTCCTACTTCATCCCTGTTTTTTTCAGAAAAGGGTGCTTGAAAGACTGATCAGAAAATTTAATGTATCAAAAGTTTTGAAATTTTGCAGAGCTATGGCTTCATTAAAAACGAAAAATTGTTGGGTTTGAGTAAAGTTTACCATTTTTAGTTATTTCAGTTGCTACACATTTCCAATTCCTGTGGTTTGGTTGATTTTTGGAACCAGTTCCCATAGACAGATCCACATTATGCAGAAATAATGTAATTCTTGACACTGTGCATAAGCTGGCTCTCATCTCCCCCACCACCACCACACAGTGGTGGGGCTAAAGGTAATGAGATGAACTTGACAGATGTGTTGGAAGTAAGTAGTGTAGATAATCTGTTTCAGGGTCATGGGAGCAAACTTCACATCATCGCTTTGAGAGATGGATGATTTGTTGAATTGTATTAATTGCTACCATATTATGAGGAAATAGTCTATTGGAATTGTACTGTCACAAATTGTGGTCAGAAATATCAAATTTATTAAAAATTGTCTTTGACATTGAATATTTTGTTTTTTTTTTCAAGTGAACAAGTTAAAATATAGGGATCTCGGTATCAACATGGCTATAATAGTTTAAATTGAGCCACTTTGACAGAATTAGAAGATGACATGAAAATATGTCATAATTTGGATTCTTAAATATTTTTGACGAATGGAAAAATGATTAAAAGTATAGAATGGCATAAAAAAAAGGCTTTAAAAATAATAGAACAAGTATTTTTTAAAGTACATGATATTGGTAAAAAAATTTTGATTTTTTTCATCAGTAAGAGACCTTTGTGCTTTATTGGGTATAGCTCAGTTTCTGGCACAAGTAATATTTTGCCCAGTTTATGACAGTAAAATTACAAAGTGTCAAATACTATTGAAAAATACTCCCATCTTCAAGTGATGGATGTTCAAAGACCGGCATCGTTGAGATTTTGCTGGAAAATTTATATAGCAATCGACCTTGGTTTTCGCTAAAATCTGATGCTTGATTGACTTAATTATATTACCATTGGATCTACTCATTGAAGGAGAACAGATTGATGTACAACTCTTAATCACATTTCAAATGTCTTTCAAAATGCTGACATTTTTCTGTGGCTTTTTGTTGTATTATTGCTCCACTCACGTAAATCACATGCCATGTGACTTGCCAAACGTATTGGGCAAAGGTGAAGATAAATCTCGGTGACTACGTGGGGATTCATGAGGGTTGGAGAGAACTGAATGAAAGGTACTTGATGCCATCAGAAACAGGTGTAGCTAAATTTATTACAGTGTATTATTATTATTATTATTATTATTATTATTATTATTATTATTATATTGGCAGAGACATCAACAGTTCTATTACATGCAATATTAATATAAAAAATAGTAGTGGCAGTAGTTTTGTGATTATTTTCATGTTGTTTTTTGCACAATATAGCTGTTGTTTTCCATATGCTTGGTTATAAAAATTATTGATTTCACAACCCAAGTTATTTTTGTAAAGTTACACATTTACTTTCCAATTTCACTCTGGCTCCCTCTTTCTTTTTCCCTCTCAATGAGCTATAAAATAACAATGATGTCACATTTACAGCTTTTTAGATGCAAAGATCGAACAATTGAACTGTAGGCATCAACTCCCTCTCTCACCTTTCAAAGTGTTACTTTAAGATTGGTTTAGATGTGCTTGAAGTTTTGATTTGAGAAATACACAGGATGTCACACACAATTGATAAGTTGTGTGGTGAGCTGTCACATTTGTATTGCCCTTATGGTGAATATCTTTTATTGATATGCATGCCTATGTCAACTGTGTTACTAGGTATTCAACTTTAATTGTCAGCCTTTGAACATACCTTGGGAAGCTCTAGATGTGTTACTAAATTTTCTTGATAGTACTTTCTCATAAGCGTTAAGTTTTCCAATGAGCTATCATGACATTTTTACTGCCCTATATAGTAAATAACTTTGTTGATTTGCATACAAATTTGAACTGCATTACCAAAATTATTCAGTTGTCTGTGTTTTAACATATCTTGGGAAGATCTGCTCTAGATGTGATGCTAACTTAATTTTGTAGATAGATTTGATAGTAAATTCTCTCATCTCAGAATATGCAAAAATAAAAATCCATGATGTTGATATTAAATATATACAACTTCAGTGCTCTCAAATAGAAATTTAGATTGGGGAGTCAGGGATCTCCATGTCAAATTTTGTGGGATTAGATTCTAAATTTGAAGAGTCAAAACTTTAAATTTCAGGAGTCAAAAACATATACAATTTTCACAAGGTACAGATAATGATAGCTCTGTATCTTTTATTATAATTAAAAAGAAAAAGTGTTAAATAAAAAAAAAAAGGCATACTTTTGATGTATATCATATCAGACATATATAGCATGCAATAGTACAAAAGCAGTAGGGTTTTGCGAATCGGTGCAGTAGATGCCTGGTCATGTGTGTCTATGTAATTGCTAATTGCATTAAAGCACAGAATTTTCAGATTTAATCAACAGTTAATAGAAAGACAGTGAAACATCTGTTAATGTTTCTGTATTTTTTGTTTGTGTTTGAATTGGTGTATGTGTGTGAGAGAGAGAGAGATCAGCTGTATGCTCGTGTTGAAAATAGGGAGAAGCGAGCTGAAAGGCTGATCTTTTAACAATGATGTAAAACAAAATAAATACTAGAGAAACGTATGAGAATAGTAAAAAAATAATCTGAATTTGCGAAGTTGAGATACAGTTTTGCTAATGAATTACATGGTAACCTCTAAAATAGCTAACTGTGGAAAAATAAGTGACATTCATCATACATGTTTTCAAATTCTATTTAAAATAAGATATAATATTTCATAGATTAATTTCATCTTTTACTAATGTTCAGCCTAGAAACCTCCAATGAGATGTGGTATGATTGTGTTTGGGCTGCAAAAGCATTGAATACCACACTTCATAGCTGGATATCAGGGTTTCAGTCATAGATGCCTAAATAAATAACCACAAAATCTGTCTAAAATATGGTACCTAACAATCGAACTACAGAAGAACACATTTTTCCACTTCTTTTTTATACGCTCACCATAAGAAGGAGCATATTGTGGTATCTGTGAACATATCTGTCAGTAACCAATTTTGTTTCTGCACAATAACTCAGCTGTTCACCATCTAGAGTGACCAAACTTGGTGGATAGCTTGCATTTGGGGTTAGAAAAGAACCAGGCGATTTCAGTGTCAAATGGTCAAAGGTCAAGGTAACTTGGACTGAAAGAAAGCAAATGGTTTTGACATGATAACTTGACTTGTCTACCATCTGTAGTTACCAAATTTTGTTGATTGGTTGCACTTGGGGTGAGGAAGATCCCTATCAATTAGCTGGTCAAAAGCTCAAAGATCATGGTCACCGACTGAAAGAGTAAAAATTGTTTCTGCACAATAACTAAAGTTGTCCACTATAAACAGTTACAAACTTGGTGGATGGCTTGGGGTAAGGAAGAACCCTATCAGTTTTGGTGTAAAAAGGTCAAAGATCAATGTCACTATGAACAGAAGAAAAATGGCTTCCACACATTAGCTTGAGATCATATACAGTTACCAAACTATGTTGATGGCTTGTACTTGGGGTATGGAAGAATTCTATCGATATTGGGATCAAAAGGTCAAATGGTTAAGGTCACTGACTGCAAGAAGAAAAATGATTCCACACAATAACTTGAGTTATCCACCACTGCATTTGAGGTAACGAAGAAGCCTATTGATTTTCAGTTTTCAGCATGGTCGTTATGAATGCAGGAGCTCTGCTGCTGCTCTATGTTCATCTCTGATTCGTCTAGTTCAGTTTGGTTGAATACTTCCAGTGTTTCTGTATTCTGTATATTCCACACTAAAGTCTTCTTTCATTGGATGGTCTTTCCAGTATTGATCTAATCTTTCCAAGTTTTCACTTTTGTGGTGTTGACTACATTTTTCTGGCAAACTGTTCCATATGTTTGCTATATGGTTGGTGATATAATCTTTCTGTAGGTCACGACGGCAATGTTCCTTCTGAACTTTTAGTTTGTGTCCACAAGTGGTAGTATTAGGATTTAACTTGAACAGCTTGGCTGATGCTTTCTGATCATAAATTCCAGACAAGATCTTAAAAGCCTCAATCTTATCTCCACGCAGACTGTGGTATTTTAGACTTGGTAATTTCATAATCCATAGTTGCTCTTCACAAGTTTCATCCTTCAGTTGAGGTAACATTTTGGTAGCTCTTTGCACATTTTCTATTGATTCAGTGTCTATCTTTTTATATGGACTCCACATGCTGTTGGCATATTCTAAGTGAGGTCTGATGAGGGCTTTGAATAGTAGACAGAACAATTTATAGTCTATGGAGGTGAATCTTCGTCGTATAATGCCGACTGTGATTGGTTTTGTTGACCTGAATATGAATATGTTTGTCAAATGCTAAATGCTTGTCAATGTTAACACAAATGTCCTTCTCCATCTCCACCACCTTTGAATCAGTCATGCCTCCATCATACTTGTTCATGGTGTAATGAGGGTTGTCACATACCTTTTATTTGTTACATATCTTGAGACATTTGCACTTCTCTGGATGGAAACATAAGAGCCACTTTGCTATTTTGTCAAACAGATTGTCCAGATCATTTTGTGGTCAAAGATCACGGTAACTAACTAAAAGAAATTAGTTTATGCATAATAACATTGGTTCTACATTTCAGATCAGTTCCAAACTTTGTGAATGACTTTTTGCTTAATGTACGGAAGAAGCTTATCAATTTAACGGTTACAAGGAAAAAGATCAAGGTTAATGACTAAAAGAAGAAAAATAGTTTCTGCACAAAAATGTCAGTTGCTGACCATGCACATTCACCAATGTTTGAGGGTAACATACCCGTTGGGTAATAAAGAAGTCTATTGATTTTAGGGTATAATAATAAAGGTCAAAGGTCAGGTTTACTGTGGCTGAAAGAAAAAAATTACCAAAGTTTGTAGAGTGCTTGTATGTAATGTATGGAAGAAGCCTGTTAGGGGTGTAGTATATAAAACCTTCATGTGAGGACAATTTTCTCAACTACTTGACCTTCTATCTTTTACCCTAACCTCTAACCTTCACTCTAGGCCACTTTACCACCCAAAAAAAATAACAACAAAAATCCAGGAACACTGACCTTCAGAATTGTACCACTCCTGAGCCACTTTACCTCTGGTCTAGTTTCAGGGCCAGCTACATTGTAACCTTCACGCAAAGCCATTGACCTTTAAATCCTTGGCCACTGGTCTTAAAAATCTGAGCCACTGATTTTGTGAACCCATGACTCCCTAGACATTTAGCCTCTGGCATACTCCTCGGCAACTGATCTACAAAAAAGCCTGCACCACTGATCTTTAAATTAGTTTATATAACAACAGGGATAACAAATTCAGTGCCCATTCCCACTACATAATTAATTACATAATTAGCTGTGAAAAATTTATATAAATAAATTGTGGAATCCAAATTTAAAACAAACAAGTAGCACGCCTTACTCTTATCCTGCAAGGAATAGCAGATATATTTAATGACATCAAGTTGTCTTATACGGAAAATCCTTGTTTTACATACAGGTCATTTGATATCATCAACATTATTTTAAATTTGATGATGATGCTACACTGAAAAAATATAAGGCAGCATGTGATATGAAATTTTGGCAAAATCAATTAATTGGGACACCTAAAATATTTGAATATCTCAAATCGTATTTTTTGTGTTTAAAATATAAAATCATCCAAACATCTGGAAGCACACTTATTCAGAATTTTAAAAGTATCTCTAGTCCTACTGTATTCTCTAACATGAAGGTTGGTTGGTTTTATGGGTTTAACGCCATTTTTCAGCATATGATAGGCAATACACGGTGGCCAGTATATCTGGTTAAGGAAGAACCCGGGAAGAACCACCGACCCACGAGAAGCTATTGGCAAACTTTCTTGCTTATGTTAAGTTTACTAACAGCTTGTGCTTGAAACTTTTCATGGTTGGCTTGCATTTTGTTTGCAGTGAACCAGTCGATCAGAATGGTGGACTCTTGTTTCAAGTGTGTCAATCAGAGTGTTAAAGTCTGGTAAGGAAAAGGACAAAGTGTTATCATCAGCATAGTTATATAAAGAGCTATGTTTAATAAAATAAATATCATTGATAAAAACATTAAAGAGTAGAGGTCCAAGGACTGACCCCTGATGAACCCCTTTTTTAATTTCAGTCCAGCTTCTTAAGTCACCGTGCATCTTAATTTGCAGCTTTCTATTTGACAGATAGCTCAGTAAGAGACCTACTGAGCCATCTGACATACCATAAACCCTTGGCTTGAAAATGAGAATATCGTGAGGGAGGCAGTCAAAAGCCTTAGATAAATTCATCAGAACTGCAGCTACATATTTGTTTTCGTCAAAAGCCTTCTTCCAGTCTTCAAGTAAACGTAACAGAGTGGTCTGGCATCCATGAACTGTACAAAAAGCACCCAAATATTTGTTAAAAATGTTCTCGGGAGGTTTTTCAAATACACACACACAATGCCGCTATTTTGCACTATTTAACAAAAAGCACCCAAATATTTGTTAAAAATGTTCTCAGGAGGTTTTTCAAATACACACACACAATGCCGCTATTTTGCACTATTTAACAAAAAGCACCCAAATATTTGTTAAAAATGTTCTCAGGAGGTTTTTCAAATACACACACACAATGCCGCTATTTTGCACTATTTAACAAAAAGCACCCAAATATTTGTTAAAAATGTTCTCAGGAGGTTTTTCAAATACACACACAATGCCGCTATTTTGCACTATTTAACTGAATCAAAATCAACTTTAAAAATAATAAGGTTTTAGAATCTAAAGATATTGACTCTAGTACTGGACAGGATGGGACGTGAGGACTGCTTGGCAGGACTGCTTCTCATATGAAGACGAAATAACAAAGGCATATAAACAGGAATTAACAATTAGTATATTAAATGGAACATACAAGGAAATAACTGGTAAGCACTAAGGAGTCTGATAAAAATTGATTAAAAACAAATCAAGAAAACAAAAAGATTTTCTTTGTAAACGCTAGATCAGGTAAAATTTTAACGTCATTGCAGATGAAATAATACTAGGAATAACATCTTTGATGAGTAAATTTCTTCCCATTGATAACTTAAACAAATCACAGAAGGAGTTGAAAGACGACTGCTTAACAACAAACGGAATTAGATCCTTTTTTGGGGGTGTTATCTTCTAGATTTGGATTACTAATTTCAGCATTAAATGCTAGCTTTATAACTTTAAGCAAATTAATTTTGAAAAGGAAAGTGAACAAGTTCTGGAAAACCAGAACCTTGTTAAGTCATAAAATCGGTAACTATAAATAATATTTAAGATATTTGTAAGTTACAATTAGCTTGATGGTAACATAATGGTAACTTGAAAATAACCTGAAGGTAACTTGACAATAACTTTAAGGTAACTTGACAATAACTTTAAGGTAACTTATAAATAACTTTAAGGTAACTTCAATAACTTAATTTGGTTGCAAAATAAATGGAATGTAGTGAGTTAAGTGAACAAAAGTTAATGAAAGTAAAACTGATGAAAATTTAAAGGTTCCTAAATCACACAAAAAGTTAACTTCGCAAAAGATAAAAACTCCTCGTAGAGGAACTTGGAAAACAACTTGGAAACAATTTAGACAAACTTAAAATAGAAAAAGCACAAAAGTTTAAAAGTAACGTGTCTACTGAGAGCAAAGAGTCATCTAATAAAATAGACGTTGTTGTTGCTATGGGAAGATTAATATATATATATATATATATATATATATATATATATATATATATATATATATATATATACCTAAAAAGGAACCAACAAAGCCTATTAAGCATACGATGAATCCAACTTAGCAGGACTCGTAAAGTGAATACATTACCAGAAATATTGTTGTAGCATTAAGCAAGCATATCTAAGTTTAATAAAATTGATAATAATAAATGGGAAGCAAAACGAAGAACATAATAAATGTTATTTACCGTGTGTCGTTAAACCCAACTCTTAGAGAAAGTTACAATATACTTTTGAAGATGATATTTAGTTTTCAAACATTGTCCAAGTAACATGGGTATGGAAGAAGTACTAAAATTAGTTATTCCAATTTCTTTGAGTCAGCTTACGATTGACTATCTAATAGCACAAGAGATACTACCAGAGAAAATAAATAAGTAGTTATATTGAATTACGTAACGCTCATGGAATTAATTTTAGGTTGCTTAAAATTAATGAAATTAAGAATGGTTTAGTTTAAGAGGTGGAACATTATAGACATGTAATAAAAAAAAGTGTAAAACGGCATAAGTTTTTAAACTTTTTAGAGGTTGGTATGGCAATGGCAAGTATTTTTATTTGGAATGGGTGTTGCACCTGTTCGTTTTGGTGTTGCGGAAGCCTGTGACCTATGACTTATTATTCATTTAGCTTTTACATGGTTTGGTGCAAGTTTAGTAGGGTTTGTTGCAAAAGCTTTAAAAGACAAATTTGTATTCAATAAAGCTTTAAAAGACAAATTTGTATTCAATAAAGCTTTAAAAGATGATAATATTGTAACCGCTGCAATAACTAAGTCGAGTTCTATTGATGAGATGCCGCAAAGCAATAAGTGATAATGAAATAAGTCATGATGAATTTAATATGATTGTTACTGAATACAGCAAAAGATTGGGACGGGGTACGATTGCTTAAAATAGTATCTAGTGACACAATCTATTAACTATACGGCAATTTCTACTTACATCACTGAAGATGTGCAGTCTGAAAAAGAAATATATTTTTCAAATCCAGTTAATAACATAGATGGAAAATTATACATGTCATTACAGACAATAGATTTTTTAGTTGGTAATTAAAATATTTCAAATAATAATAATAATAATAATGAACTATATGATACTATATAACCGATTTAATCAAATCAAGACCATATCAATACTTTATGGTTTTTAATCTTGAAATGTACATGAGAAAAGTAAAAAAGAGAATGACTCCTAATGGCGACAATGAAGAAAGCATAGATATTGAATTCCAGAAACAATTATATAAGTTTTATTTACTCCGAGTAATAATTATACAGTGTTTATAACGAATATCAACTAAAAATTATTAAGATTTAATTGTGTGAGATCTATAAATACATCTACAGGATCAGATAAAGTTTGGGATTTCTGAAGCCTAAAAACTTCTATAAATTTCTTGATCAACTAAGCAATACAAGAAGTTATTGTAATGGAAGCTTTTCTACTTTATTACAGTCCATACCTTTTAATAAATGTACTTCACGGTGATTTTATATCATACGATGTATAAGCAATTACAAAGAGGTACTAACAACACGTTAAATATTAACATTAAAGATGAAGACTTGAAAGTAATAGATTTTAATGGTATGCTAGTTACATATTTGTTTCAGAATACCTAAAGCAAATTACCTAGCACTGTATGTAAGCTATGGAAAAGACAAATTAATTTGCCCGTTTCATGTTAACTAAATGAGTTCGGTTAAGCGCAAGGAATAATTTTTAAGCTAGACAGTAATAGCTGCTGGTCTATTTATATTTATAATTAGATATATGAAATGTAGAGAGACTAAAATAAATAAAGAATTTGAAGTGTAAGATTAAAAACTTTGCTATGAATATGACACGAATACGCAAGTGTGGAATTCAATTTATTATTACATGATAGAAAAATCTTTAAGATGTCCTTGTGATTTTAGTTTTAAATTCATCGAGAAAGATGAAAACGATGAAGCACTAAGCAATCACTAAACAATGACTTACACTTGAAAAACAATCATATTACAAATTTAGCAGATCCATAAGAAAAATCTAATGCAGTTAATACATGTTTTGGACAAAAACGTGTTAATGCTCAAATACATAAGGTTTTGGAGGATAGCAAAACATGGAGAGAAAAAATTAATAATAAATTAACAGCTGTGGATCAGAGTATCAAACAAAAATCAACTAAACTGAAAACTGCGAAAACAAATAGATAATAAACAGAGAAAAATTTCAGATGCTCCATGTTTATTAACCAATAGATTAATTACTCTATCAACTGCTTTACAAGACCTGGCAAACTGCTAGCGCGGAATCAAATATAAGATCTGTAGAAAACATACTTCAATACTTGCAGTCTATTGAACAAAGGATAAATGCTTACATATCAGTCTTAGAGACTGCCATGGAGGAAATAAAGAACCCTCTAGACAATTACAATACATTACAATCATAACTTCAACAGACGCAGAAAGAATTAAGCGATGAGAAGAACGATAATGATGAAGATCTTAAATAGTTGAGGACATTGAAAAAGTTGGAAGATTGAGTCACAGCCGTCAGTTATATTCTTTCACAATTACAGACGAAGAATGACTTTGAAGAAGTCAATAGAAAGCTAGAGGATTTAAACAACAAGGTTAATGTGAGTGAGTACGATCAGATGCATACAACCTACGTATTATCTATTTCAGATTTTAAACAAGACATCAATACATTTAAGAGTTAAAGAACGGGACATAGTGACTCTCAAAAATGAATTCTCTGCTGAAATAGAAAAAAAGTTTAGCAGATAGTAAAGTATATATAGATAAAGAACTTCCCATGTTAAATTTCAGGTTGGGTCCTGAGTGACATTCCGATGTTAAATTCTTGTTTGAAGTTATACACTTTTTACCCAGTTTAACATGGTAGTCCCGTTTGAGGCAGTGTCGCCCCATTCTACTACTAATAGACAATAGGAGGAGAAAGGAGGGGAACATTACTATAAACTCTTGGATCTTGCAAATGTTTCAACTCCCCACATCAGAAGGAAGAAGACCATGACATCTGAAGTTTTCACAATTTTAAACAAGAAATGCCCAGCATACTTAAATGATCTGGTAGTTAAGAAAAAATTCTTCTAACTCTTTCAGGTATGCAAACACCTTGGAGATTCCAAACGTAAGAAAATCCAGGTATGGGTTACAATCTTTTTAGGCATTAAGCATCGAAGCTCTGTATGTAAACACTAATAAAAAAGTTGCTGTTACTGCCATAATTTTATGCATGTTTAGTTTTTTTAGTTTTGTTTATTTGCTTATAGCTTTTAGTTACCCTAACTATTGGCTTATGTTGTTTGCACACAGTTTTAGATGGGTTTTCCTCCACATTTTAAATGTTACATTTATTAGTTGTTTTAGCGCTGTCGCATATTTAGCCCCTGGCTAGTGTTTAATGTTTTTAGTTTATTTGTATTGCTTACAGCATTTAGTTGCTATTAGTTCGGTAGTTTTGCTTGTAGCTTTCAGTTACTTTTCATTCCAGTGTACTGTTCTCATATATGTTTCCCTGTATATCGCTGTTAGTCGCTAGTAGCTGATTTGTCTTGTGATATATTTACTGTCGTTGTCTTATGTACTATTAAGTGCCTACTATTAGCTCCTTTCTTTTTAAGTAAGGCATAATCTGCATCTCAATATGCTTTTTAGTCCTATGTTGGTGCTTTTGCGTATAATTCCAATTTTAAATTTTAACCTATAATTTTTAGTAACTTAGCTTTTTTGTCATCCTTCAACACATCATAACCTGTGGTTTTTAATTTACCAAAATACTAGATTCACTTTTAATTACTGGCTTTTGAAAATGCTTTGCTTGCTTTAAGTTATGCGCCATGTGTTTTGTCCAATTGTATCTATGTATTATGCTGTATTTGTATGTCTTTATTGTTTTTTTATGTCATGTCGGTAAAAAGCTCATTAGAATTTATGTTGAATTGTTGTTTTAAATCATGCCTACTTTAAACAAATCTTATCTCATCTTATCTTATCTTATCTTATCTTATCTTATCTTATCTTATCTTATCTTATCTTATCTTATCTGTGCTTCAAATGCATTACCACTAATGGTATATGTGTGCATTCTGTACGTATGTGCATAATCTTGTTTAACTCCTTTTCCTTGAATATTAAAAATAGTTATGCTTGTAAATTGGTATGAAATGTGTGCATATGATAACACATTACTGCAGTTTATATTCATGTAAATTGATCTCACTGCATTTAATTTTTAAACAGAATGTATACATTTTGTCCGTGGGTGGGGGACTGAGGGTTGTATCCATGCACGTATGTAGGTGTGAATGTATGTCCGATTGTTTAAGTTAATTGTTATATTAATATTTACAGTCGGTAAATTAGCTCCAAGTAGCTAAAGTTTCTTATTACGCAAATGCAAGTCCGACTCAAAATCAAATATGTCTATGTCAACAGGATTGTTTGACATGAAAAAATTAGCATCCTTACAATATGAGTCCACCACAGTAAGTAAGATGTACTAATGTATTGGGGACTGTAAAAAAAAAAAAAAAATTCGAAACTTAAATAGGGCTTTTACCCAATCAAACCAGGTGTTTTGATTGTGTCTGAAAATATGCAAATCAATAACTGATTTTATTTTACAACAATCAAACGATAAGATCGTCTGTGAGTGTGCTTACATGAAATTCCGCCTTCCATACCCACTCTCTCTCTCTCCACCCCCCCCCCTTTTTTTTTTTACTGAGTTTTCGAATTCGCAATTGACGGGTACAGTAAGGGCGAAATGGAACCGATCATCCTCTTGGATGTAGTTAATAATGATACAAATTAGCTTGTGCACCGGATATACTCAGTAAGTGGTCAAAGGTAGTTATATAAATTATAGGTACTGCTTTATATCATTCATTGACTATTCATGTGCTGCAGTGTTATTCATAATGCAAAATGAACACAATCTTATTCTGGTGTAAAGTGCTTTTTAAAAAATATATATCTAAGTGTACATCATTAACTTCCCCGCTGTGTTATTAAGCTCGCTAGGATACTGTAGATCTCACACCATTATTTATGCTGACTGAAAGTCTGTGGTTTTGGTTATGCATTTCTGATTCATAAGTAAGCTGGCACATTTTATGTAATTAAATTTTCTGAAATATTCTGAAATTAATGTTCTCATCACTCTTACCATCCCCCCCCCCCCCCATTTTTCCCACTCGTTCGAAAAAATTGCCGGCTTCCTTCTTATCGATGAATACACAATAAGATCACGTATACCATTATACTAAGTTCAGTGGTTCTTACTCAGACCTTATACATATCTAGTGCAGCAAACTCTATTTATTTTCCACGTTATTACGTTGTCAAACAGGTACTTTACGTTTTTCGGTTAATGTAAACAGGGTACATACAAATGAGGAAGTGTATATTCGCACAGCCGCCTACTAACTTTTGGAAAGACTATTCACACGGCCGCCGTGTGCCCACAACAGAAAAGACTCCGCATGGCCATCCATCTATCTATATCTATGTTGATGCAGACACACTTGACTATTAAACAACAGGTAATGCTCAGTAAAGAACATAGAAATAAGGTAGCGATAGGACAGACGAGTAATAATAGGAAATGTAGAAATAAGTCAAAGAGTGTCAATCAACGTTTTCTTCCCTTCATACCCTGACCAATCCAGCTACTGTGGTGGTGAAGAGATAAATGAACCTCAACCGGCACATCTCTGAGAATCACTAGGATTACTTGTAGCTGACGATTGCATTAGAAGATGATGGTGGAAAGCTCCTGCTTGTGAGATACAAAGTCAGGAGCTTCTGCAACTTCGGTCAGTGCGTGAGGGACGAGTCCAACATGTTCTGAATGATGTAAACTCATCTAAACATAACATATATACCCATCAATACCATTATAGGTTTGACGGCCGATTGATCCGACTACAAACACTTTAAAAAAAGAAATTGTTCCATAGTGTCTATTTCATATATCGGTCATGTACTAAAGTTTACCAAGACTATTTGCACAGTTGACATTCGCTAACAATGTTTGCACTGCAACAGATTTATGTCTCACAGTTTGGATCATAATAATTATGATATGAAAAAAGAGATTTTTTTTTTGATAATTCAATTTTACTTTAACATTTCAGAATTTTGTTTAAATAGACAGCCATAACATGAGGAAAGAAATATAATTTTTAATTCTATCAATCGCCGTAGTCGAGCGGAAATATATTGACCTGGCATGCAAACGATCCAGGATCAAATCCCACCTTTTTATTTTTTTATTTTTAGTGTATGCTTTGTTATCTTGAATTACGAAAGAATTATGTTATTCAGATTACTATGCGAATGTACATTTTAAGTCTATCTGGTATAACTCTAGGTCTTAAAATAATGTAACAGAAAGAAATTGAAACCTACAATGTAAATAAAATCAACAAGCAATTTATTTCTAGACAATTAAAGTGAAAATTCAAAAGACACTTACAGTAACATGAATTAAAATCCAAATAATCCAATAATCCTAAGTGTCCTAATCACAAGTCCTAAATATAGAATGTTCCGAATGAATTCCAATAACTTTGAATGTCCTGATGTGTCAGTAGTCTTGAATGTTCTGATATGCATGAATGGTGTAATCCAGAATATCTCTGAATAAATTCACATAAATTCCAAAGTCAGGTATTAATCCAATATGAGAATGAGCACTTTTAGTAATTCCAATGAATATTTCAAATAAATAATTCCTCTATCTGAATTTGCTCTGATTTTCACAACTGTAACATCTGATTACTAAAATAAATTCCTTAATAGACTGATCTTAATAATATGAAGTTTAGTATATGAATGAAATCTTGTTTACCAAACCTGTATAAATATAAGGATAAGTCACCTGACAGAATATTCTTGAATATGAGTAACTCTAATTGAAATTTTCTGTGTGTACCTGAGTTTTCTGACATCAAGATATGGAAAATTCCAATCTAATTGTTAAATTCTATGTAAACAAGACTGAGCTTGAACTCAAATGCAGTAAATATGTTGTTTACAAAATTACTAAAATACAACTTACCTCATGGACACAAATTATAAATTCAGTATACTTAACAGTATCACTGCAGAACATAAATGGTAAACAGCTGACATTATATAAGAAATCTGCTACTTTCAAACTCCTAATACGCTTTGTCTAGCCAACTTGTTTGAGCATTAAAAAAAAGGAAATTTGTTTGTCCTGAGTGAATAGTGGAAGAAGTTCATCATTGGGTGACAATACTGGAGTTTTTCACCCACAAGATTCACTCAATATTTATTTTAACATTTCTATTTCCACCAGAGCTGAAGGAGTATAGCATTGTACAAGTTTTAACAACAGTGACTTGCAAATATGGAATTAACGGTAATCAGTTGGAATATGAGTATTTTTCGCAGATCAGGTATGCGGCAGCCATACGAATAGCTTTACGTAAATTATATGTAAATTATACAAACTGCGGCCGTGCGAATAGTCTTTCCAGATGAGGTACACGGTGACCATGTGAACAGTCTTTCCCATTTAAGGTGCGTGGCAGCCGTGCAAATAACCTAGGCTGAAAAATGACAGGTCATGCTCTCCCTTTCGAAG
This sequence comes from Margaritifera margaritifera, assembly GCA_029931535.1. Classification (NCBI taxonomy): domain Eukaryota; kingdom Metazoa; phylum Mollusca; class Bivalvia; order Unionida; family Margaritiferidae; genus Margaritifera; species Margaritifera margaritifera. The sequence goes on along the minus strand of JAQPZY010001639.1, from coordinate 2,654,390 downwards.
GATCTGCACCAGTTACTGCATGGAACGATGGCAGTTATGGCACAATCATTACTTACTCCGGACTATGTGCTATATATTTTTAGCTAGCAGACAGAAAAATTAAAATGTAATGTAAGGTACATTTTGTGTCTGCAACTTGCAAAAATACAGCATAGAATTTTGAACAATTAAATATCATGTGGTAACAGGTTCCATGCATCAACTGGTGCAGACCCTCAACTAAATAAATGTTATTAATATAGTAGAAGGATGCATGTCAGTTGTTTATATGTAAATAGATTACATTTATTGAAAGAACATCAGGTTCCTGTGGTTGTCAAAAGCAGATGCATTTTTGACAATGGATTCAACCTATTAGTATATTATTTTTAGTTACAGTTTTTGGGAATACTGAAGTTGACAGGTTTCTGAACTGTCAGTGTTGTTTCTTGGACAGATTTATAATAATGTCAACAATAATAATAATAATAATAACAACTTTATTTAATGAGGGTACATATATAGCTGATGCTGATCTTTCCTCAGATATAAAGAGTGAACACATATGTATATCAGAATGTACACTGAAGTAAAATATCCTGAACTACTTAAACGCCATGGACATAATTTGACAAATTTCTACTAAAAAAAACACATTTAAATACTTACACTTGTACTCACTCTCTAGATGCAAAAATCAATAACAGAAAGTTTTAAAAAGCTACCTCAGTTGCTATATAATATACATGCACACACACATGAATATACACATGCACAATCACTTCAACATACTCTTCGACATACTTCCAATATACATGCTACACACTCTTCTCAGACATACATCCAGTACACATACTACACACTCACATCAACACACTCTTCTCAGTCATACATCCAGTACACATGTTACACACTCACATCAACACACTCTTCTCAGACATACATCCAGTACACATGCTACACACTCACATCAACACACTTTTCTCAGACATACATCCAGTACATATGTTACACACTCACATCAACACACTCTTCTCAGACATACATCCAGTACACATGCTACACACATGAACACACTCTTCTCAGACATACATCCAATACATGCTACACACTCTTCTCAGACACACATCCAATACACATGTTACACACTCACATCAACACACTCTTCTCAGGCATACATCCAATACATGCTACACACATCAAAGTTGTTTCAGATCTTTCCCCAAATGAAAAATATTTATATTTGAATGTCTTTGAAAGTCAGTAATATAAATATACAAAGACTAAATTAATACCTTTTAGTTGACTGATTAATTTATATAGAAAAATGTGGGATCATTTTATTTTCTAGCCATATTTATTTCAGATTTTCTAAAGTATAACGATGTCAGTAACTGTCCCACCAGATGCAGGTGTGCCCCACAGTACCCTGGCCAAATACAGAAAGAATTTCCTCTGCAACCCCAAAAATCTGCTGGCCCAGAATGTGTGCACCACACAGAACCTTTTGGACATGTGCAAAAGTCGCAACTCAATCCAGGCAATAAACCATACCTTTGATCTTAAGGTAGGTCAGCTTATGAATCAGTGATATGTAATTTTTTGTGACGTACAGTAGAGGTGGCCCATCTTATAAATTATTTGAAAATTATGGAATGGGTTTTGTGGGGAAAAAAGCTGCTTTAATAAAACAATTGACCAAATTTTGTAAAAGTAGCTGAGACCATCCTAGACTCCCAAACAATTATGGAGAAGTATCTGAGACCATCCTAGACTCCCAAACAATTATGGAGAAGTATCTGAGACCATCCTAGACTCCCAAACAATTATGGAGAAGTATCTGAGACCATCCTAGACTTCCAAACAATTATGGAGAAGTATCTGAGACCATCCTAGACTCCCAAACAATTATGGAGAAGTATCTGAGACCATCCTAGACTCCCAAACAATTATGGAGAAGTATCTGAGAGCATCCTATACTCCCAAACAATTATGGAGAAGTATCTGAGACCATCCTAGACTCACAAACAATTATGGAGAAGTATCTGAGACCATCCTAGACTCCTAAACAATTATGGAGAAGTATCTGAGACCATCCTAGACTCCCAAACAATTATGGAGAAGTATCTGAGACCATCCTAGACTCCCAAACAATTATGGAGAAGTATCTGAGACCATCCTAGACTCCCAAACAATTATGGAGAAGTATCTGAGACCATCCTAGACTCCCAAACAATTATGGAGAAGTATCTCTTCTCTGAAGGCAGAACAGCGAGAAGTGTGTGACCATCAGGGAGACTCAATGATTTGATTATGACACTAAAGTGATGTCTTGTAGTTTTTAATAATAATAATTATTTAGTTTTAGTGTTATTGGTGCTTATAGTAGTAGTAGTAGTACTGGTAGCGGCTACTGTAGTTTCTATGTTTCTATGTTTGTTTATTAGACTAGATTGAGAGCAGCTAAGTTTTCATTCATGTTAAATTTGTGTCTAAATATACAAATTGTTGCTGGATATTATTCTACCCTAGATCTCTTCCACATATATAACTTGATATATGATCTTGAATCAGCTTTAGTAAAGCAGGAAGTGACATTTGGTTCAGTCTCTGATTTTTCCCTTCTGTAATGTAAGCAACCCAGACCTGTCTGTATTGGTGAGAGTTATTTTCTTGATTTGCTTGAGTGAGGTCCCTTGTGTTGGCTGATTAGGAGAATAGGCTTGGCGCAGAAAATAACTATCTTGATAAGCGTAATTTTGGTTTTTGACTTGGATACCATCTTATGCTAATGTGCAGTTTCTTAAATACACTGAGCACTTGAAACTTCCAGACAATATACTAAAACTTGCTGGTGAGTTACCGTCTGATTTTTAATATGAGCGACAAGTGTTAAGTGAGAAAATAATATAGTCAGGCACATTTTGGCATTTGTTAAAAAATTTACTGGTAAAAAAAATATTTTTTTGAAGTTTAATAAGGCTGTGCATGTGTGGAATTTTTTTTATATTTTATCTCATAATTTTCCCTTGCACCAATGACCCTTAATTTTGATCTTTGGCACAAGAAAGTTCCCTCCATGCCCCCCTTGGGCACACAAAAAAAGACAGAAGAAAATAAAGATAAAAAGATCATTATGGTTTATTTTAGAGAGACTGATTCGAGTGTATCTTGGGCTTATTGAATATAGTGTGCCATTGCCAAAGATGCACAAGAAAATAAATTTCATTATCTGACAGAAATGTCTCACTATTTTTTATTAATTCGGGCAATTTCATTATCTGACAGAAATGTCTCACTATTTTTTATTAGTTTGGGCACCAGTTCAGAGCACATATTTGAAGATGATTGATAGAAATATAAAGAAGAAAAGATGTAATCTTCAGCAAGAATACAGCTGCATTTATTTCCCAAGTAGTGTACAGGGAGGAAACAATTTAGACTCAATTGTCCAAAATGAATTCTAGAGGGGAATGGTTTCTTGAGCATGAGTACGGACAGTTTTTGATAGTTGGTTGTTATGGGTTTAACGCCATTTTTCAGCACATTATAGGCTATACATGGCGACCAGTATATTTGGTGGAGGAAGAACCAGAGAAAACCCCGGGAAGAACCACCGACCCATGGGAAGCTACTGGCAAGCTTTCTCACATACCCACGTTGGCCGAGCCCGAGACTCGAACTCACGCGGACAGAGGTGAGATGTCAGTGTTCTGTAAAGGCGAGCGCCTTAGACCTCTCGGCCACCCGGGGTCCCGAGTTTTTGATACAGGAGGCTGATAATGATCATAGTTGCTCAGGTGATGGATTTATTAATTTCTGCAATAAATATTCTTTGTGTTTCCATAATTATATACTTTTAATCAGTCATTGTTGAATCAGAGTCTACCACAGTTTACTTGTCCACTCACATAACGATGTCCTGAGAATTGGAGATGTTTATTTTTGCCAGACATGGAAATTGTAGAAAACCATGCTGTTATCTGACTACAGTGACTGATTCAAAGCTTATAATACTGGAAAAGTGAATATTTATTGTCGAAATTAATAAATCCATGACACTAGTTCCTGTGATATTGAAATGTAGTTGAATTTCCTGAATAAACAAGAAACAAGTAAGGATATTTGTGACCCCTGTTGTTTTGTTTAAAAAATGATCCCACTTTTTGACTTTTTCCATTTCTGGAATGAACACTGGATGAAGAATGTGTACATGCATCAATTTCAAATACTTACTTAAATAATCAGTACATTGCAATACTTTGGCATTTTGTAAACTTTCACACTTTTTCTTTCCACAAAATCATATCCCTCTCCCAACATAATGATTAAATGGTCAGTACCTAACATTTACAATCATGTCACTATCTTGTCCATGTTTAAATACTAAATAATATCACATGCTTGAGCAAAACTTAATGATTTTTCATTAGTACCAGCTTTATGAAGTTAAGGCTTATGCCCCGAGTTTGATCATTACACTGTATTTTAGCCATACGACTTCAGATGAGCAAAGTTGAAATTCAACATTGTAATTAATTCTAATTGATAGGAGTATCCACATTACTGGGGTAAATAATATCCAGTAATAATTTGTATTTTTGGTCATAAATAAGCAGTTTTCGGTCTAGACTAATAAACATATAGAAATATGTATATAAAAAGTAATTGGAAAGCTGGTATCTTGTTTTACCTATTTTGTGCTTATTGGTTATTTTAATTTCCAGTCATTATTTTTATGTCTCTCCCAAGAAGGGAGGTATTATTGGTGTTGTGCTGTCTGTCCATCCATCATACTTGCCTTGTAAGCAATACATCTAAAAAGAACTATGGAGCCAAACCTGAACACATTGTACATTTAGATACCTTGAGAGGGTCTCAAGGCCTGATTAGGTTCTGGTGACTGTGAGTGTATTTTCAAGGTCACAGGGCAGTACTTTTTTTTAAGTGAAGGACATCAGCTTGTAAGCAAGATATCTCCAAGCTGATTTGCCCAAACTTCAGCAGATTTTATATGCAGAGGCTGGGGGGAAGGGGGGGGGGGGACTTCTAAGAGACGTGATTAAATTTGTTTGACCTTGATTAAATGGTTAAGGTTACAAGATAACATTTTGTATGTAGTCAGGGTTTATGCATTGTGGGTCAATGAGGTGGCCTAATTAGCACGTAAGCAAGATATATCAAGAACAAATCAAACCAAACGAGACCTTTTGGGATAGTTAGATTCCTTTAAAGGATCCCAGGAACTGATTAGTTCTGGTGACCATGACCTAATTTTCATGGTCACTGAAAAACTTTTAATTGAGACTGTTTTGTTTGTGTTGCTTTTAGCATTCATACATATTCTACCATCTTGGTGAAATCGTCACCAGAACCAAATTTAGATCAAGTTTCATTCAGTGATACTAGAAATGTCTTTGTCACATAATGGCTTCCCCATCTAGGCACTAAATGTTAACCTTTAACCTTAAAAATCAAGGACTTTCTGTATTACATTGGTAAAAATATTTCATCTCATTCACCTCACTCGATTTTTCCTTTCCTTATGTGAAGTACCAGTGTCACAGAATAACAGTAATTGTCATAGTGAGGAGGGGGAGGCAATCAGACAAGCTTTTGCTTTCGAAAACAAATCCATTCTGAGACTAGCCTTTTTCCTATTCTTGTTTATTTTCATGAAGGAACTAAAGGCTAAGTCTAGTTTACTCTCATGAGCCACTAATGCTTGTCTAAATTATTATACATTAGTCAAATAATTAATAAATCAACTGCAAACTGCATAGACCCAGATCTGCTATCGCATACTGCGCTGCAGATCTGGGTCTATGCAGTTTGTAAGGACTAATCAGTAGTACAAAACAACATAGATCCTGATCTGCTGTCGCATAATGCACCGGCATATCATGGTCAATGTTGTTTGCATTTGGACCTGTTTTATATGCAAGTATAGACAGTACTCACTATTTTCAGATTGAGAATGAAGGTAAGCCCATCACAGACCAGAAATCTTCAGGTCGCTGTTGGATCTTTGCCTGCCTGAATATCATGCGCATACCATTCGTGAAGCACTACAAGATAGAGGAGTTTGAATTCAGTCAGGCATATCTATTCTACTGGGACAAGGTATGGAAATAGATGCAGTCTGGCATATCTATTCTACTGGGACAAGGTATGGAAATAGATGCAGTCAGGTGTATCTCTTCTACTGGGACAAGGTATGGAAATAGATGCAGTCAAGTGTATCTATTCTACTGGGACAAGGTATGGAAATAGATGCAGTCAGGCGTATCTATTCTAAAGGGACAAAGTATGGAAATAGATGCATTCAGGCATATCGATTCTACTGGGACAAGGTATGGAAATAGATGCAGTCAGGCATATCTATTCTACTGGGACAAGGTAGACAAATAGATGCAGTCAGGCATATCTATTCTGCTGAGACAAGGTATAGAAATAGATGCAGTCAGGTGTAAGTATTCTACTGGGACAAGGTATGAAAATAGATGCATTCAGGCATATCTATTCTACTGGGAAAAGGTATGGAAATAGATGCATTCAGGCATATCTATTCTACTGGGACAAGGTATGGAAATAGATGAATTCAGGCGTATCTATTCTGCTGGGAAAAGGTATGGAAATAGATGCATTCAGGCGTATCTACTCTACTGGGACAAGGTATGGAAATAGATGCAGTCAGGTGTAAGTATTCTACTGGGACAAGGTATGGAAATAGATGCATTCAGGCATATCTATTCTACTGGGAAAAGGTATGGAAATAGATGCATTCAGGCATATTTATTCTACTGGGACAAGGTATGGAAATAGATGCAGTCAGGCATATCTATTCTACTGGGACAAGGTATGGAAATAGATGCATTCAGGCGTATATATTCTACTGGGACAGGGTATGGAAATAGATGCAGTCAGATGTATCTGTTCTACTGGGATAAGGTACAGAAATAGATGCAGTCCTGCTGCATAGAAAGAGTGCTTATGACTAGGTTTTCAACTGAAAGGATAATAGGGTGATTACAGCAGATTTATAATTTTTTTTTGCAAATTTGAAATTTTAGAGAAAAGTAACATGAAAGAGACTTTGGAATCTATTCAGCTTAGTTTCTTCAAAATGTATATTTATAGTATCAATTATATCAGTTATGTTATAGGAAAATATTACTGATTAAGTTCTAAAGTACATGTAAGTATGATTATTACATATGATAATTATATTCAGTTTTCTGTTCAAGTACACTACCAGAATTAATTTCATGGTTTGAATTCACATTTTTTTGTGAGGTGCCAACTTTTGTGGATTTTATGGCTGCTTTGAACCATGAATTTAAAAACCCAATCTTTCCATTGGAAATGTCTTTCATCTCTCATGGTATACATGGTGACATTTGCAACATTTGATAAAGATATGTCCCATTATCAACTTGCAGTAAGATTACCACTATTGTTTCTCTTGTAATGTTTTAATTTTGTCAATTCCTTCTGCAGGTAGAGCGAGCCAACTATATGCTAGATTCCTTCATAGACTGTGCAAGGAGGGGGGAGACATATGAGGGACGACTGATACATCACCTCCTGAAAAACCCCTTAGAGGATGGTGGGCAATGGGATATGCTTGTAAACTTGATTGAAAAATATGGAGTTCTGCCCAAAGCCTGCTTCCCCGAATCCTGGAGTGCTGAAAATTCCCATAGACTAGGTTGTCTTCTGAACAACAGGGTAAAATAAGAAATATTTATGTGATGTATTGCAGGTTTTTTTTGTGGGTATGGATTGTGATTAGAGTGTTAGAAGGCAGTGGAGATGATCAAGATGATGATAATGATGACAGCAAGAACATGAACAAACAGTACAATGGTGATAATAATGATGATGATTAAAAGAAAAATCAGTTATGGCTCAAACGAACCATAATTATGAAGCTTTATGATGATGTACCACCAGAGAAAATCTTGGACTACTTAAAGAATGACATTTATATTGCAAATTTTGACTCGGTATTTTAACAATTTTATATTTGTGACCTTATCTTTTATTTTGTATAAATTTTAGAGAATTTTAACATCTTTAACTTTTATAATTTTTATATCTATTTGGAAATGTTTATCATCCCAAATTTTGTTTTATTGCAATCTTAATTTAAACTGGTCATAGACTCGAAGAGCCTTTTGGATGTCCTGTTGTCCGTTGTCTGTCCATCATCTATTGTCCATCCATTAGCACAAGTTTGTTATCACTACTCCTCCAAAACTACATGGAGGATTGCCAAGAATTTTTACACACACATTTATCCCATGGTCTAGTTGGTCCTAAATGAAATTGGTACCACTTGGACATCCAGTATGGTCACCACAGCAGACATCTTTAAAATCTTGTTATTACTACTCCTCCTGAACGGAAAGTCATATCAACATGGGGTTTTCACTGAAAGATTTCTTATGATGTCTAGTTGGTCCTACATGAAAATGATGCTGATTTAACATTCAGTATGGCCCCCTTGGCAGCTATCTTGAAAATCTTGTTATTGCTATTCCTCCTGAACGGAAAGTCATATTGACATCGGCTTTTCACCGAAAGACTTCTTATGATGTCTAGTTAGTTCTAAGTGAAAATGGTGCCACTTGGACACCCAGTATGACCACCATAGCAGCTATGTTGAAAACCTTGTTATTGCTACACCTCTTGCATGGATGGTTATATCAGCATGGGACTTTCACTAAAAGACTCTTTACGATGTCTGGTTAGTCCTAAATGAAAATGGTGCCAGTCTGACATCCAATATGGACCCCTTGGCAGACATCTTGAAAATCTTGTTATTGCTGAATGGAATGTTGTATTAACATCGGCTTTTCACCAAAAGACTTCTTATGATGTCTAGTTGGTCATAAGTGAAAATGGTGCCACTTGGACTCCCAGTATGACCACCATAGCAGCTATGTTGAAAACGTTGTTATTGCCACACCTCATGTATGGTCGTATCAAAATCAGCTTTTCATTAAAAGACTTCTTATGATGTCTGGTTGGTCCCAAATGAAAATGGTGCTGATCTGATGGCCACCATGGCAGCCATCTTGAAAATCTTATTATTGCTACTCCTTCTGAAATGGAAAGTCATATCAGCATGTGGTTTTCACCAGAAGACTTCTTGTAATGTCTTTTTGGTTTTAAATGAAAACGGTACCACTTGAGCATCCAATACAACTGCCACAGTCACTATCTTGAAAATCTTATTATGGCTACCTATATCAGCATGAGGATTTCACTAAAAGATTTCTTATGATGTCTCCTTGGTCCTAAATGAAAACGGTGCCGATCTGACATCCAATATGGCCACAATCTATGGCAGTCATATTGAAAATCTTGTTATTGACACTACTTCAGAATGGAAAGTAACATCAACATAAGGTTTCACCAGAAGACTTCTTATAATGTTTAGTTGGACTAAAATGAAAATAGTGCAACTCTGACCTCTAATATGGCCACCACAGTTGCCAGCTTGAAAATCTTGTTATGGCTGCTCCTCCTAGATGGATGGTCATATGGACATTGGGTTTTTACCAAAAGTATTCTTGTGGTGTCTAGCTGGTCCTACATGAAAATGGTGCTAATCTGACATCCAATATTGCTGCCTTGGCTCCTATCTTGAAAATCTTGCTATCACTACTCCTTCTGAATGGAAAGTCATTTTGACATGGGGTTTTCATGAGAAGATTTCTTATGATGTCTACTTGGTCCTAAATGAAAATGGTGCCAATATTTCATCCAATATGGCCACGATGGCAGCCATCTTGAAAATTTTATTGCTACATCTTCTCAATGTATAAATCATATTCACATGGGGTTTTAACCATAAGACTTCTAATAATGTCTGGTTGGTTCTAAATAAAAATAGTTCCAATCTTACATCCAGTATGGCCACTACAGCAGCTAATTTGAAAATCTTTATTGGTAATAAGTATCAGAGATGGTTTCACACACTCTGAAGTTATAAAGAAGAAATGGTCTTATCTTGAATTCCTGGAAATTCTTTTCAGTCAGTAGAGTGTCAGTCTCTTCAAGTGGCTCTTGTTTATCTTTACATTGTTAGAACTAAACTTTTAATTGGCACTATATTGCCAGTATTGTGCTGATATACTGTTAAACCCTACACATACATACATACATACATACATACATACATACATACATACATACATACATACATACATACATACATACATACATACATACATACATACATTGCTTTTGAGTTTATATCTGTTCATCTGTCTATCCATTCTATTGTGGTTGTAACTCGGTTTTCACTAAATCTGTCGAGATCAGACTTGAATAGCGAGAGCATTTTGGGATGAAAAAATGCCACACACCTGACCAACATTTACGAGTTTATACAAGATGTCATAAAATTTATATTTGGGCTCCAATTCCAATGCATTTACACTTATTTCCACCAAAGTTGCAATGTATGTGTACCTTTGGATGAAGGTGTTTTTTTGGTACATAAAAACTGGATGACTATGACCAACTTTCCCAGCTTAATTCAATATTGGTTAAAAAAATTCTGCTTTCTGTACAAAAACTGGGATATCCTTGATCTCCCGCTCACTAACAACTCTAGTAATACACTATAACTCACCAGCTTGTTTTTGCCGTTTCCAGCTGAGGGAGTTTTGTATGCAGCTTTGTCGGCTGGTAGAGAAAGGAACTGGAGAGGGCGAGATACAGAGTGTGAAGACTGTCATGATGGAGGAGGTATAAACAGATTTCAGTATTAGGATTATGCATGTTTTGTAGATTTCCGTCATTTGCCAGAACTTGATAAAAGATTTTAAACCTGGAGCCATGGCCTGGGGCAATATTTTCTATGTTCCAGCTAGTATTTGAACTTTGAAAGCCAAATATGGTCATCATTCTTACATAATTAATCGCTGCATTGACCAGGGGCTGAAAATTTCCTTAAGCCTGGGGGCTGGGATCCATTGTATCTTTGGATCCAGCTATTTTTACCTCCTTCAAAAGTAAAGTGGTCTCAATTCAATGATAACATGTATATCAAACCATGTAGATAAAAATATAGGCAGAAATGAGTAATGAAATGGTGGGATCTAACAGGAAAATATATTTACCATTGTAACCAGGTATGGCATAGGATAATATGTATTGTATTATAATATTATGCTTGGTGTGACTTCACTGAAATAATGGAACTATTAGGACTGGAGCCAGAATTTTTTTTACTCAAAAGTTCAGGACTTAATGATCAAGAAAAAAAAAAATCATCCTCTGACTGACTTAATTAAAAACAAAACCTTTCCAAAAACTCTGTTCTCCTGAAATTTTTCTGTCTGGAGTACGTCTTCAAAGTTTTAGCAAGGTGCTGTTTGAGGACCTGCCTGGTAACATGCATAACTAGAGTATTCTTAAAGTCCATCTTTATCTAATTTCATGGTCATGTGTTATGGCCAGGAATGAGCATGTGTAAAATAAAAATCACAGGCAATGTGTACATGAAATTCTAACATTTGAAAACAGCTTATGGCAAAAAGATCACATGTCTGAAACCAGATTGTTCTAACAAAATAAGAGTCATTTTTTAAATTGAAGATTTTGCGGCTAGAGGTGTTCATCAGCAAAATTGTTTTTCCTGTGGCAGATGTTTCAAAATGCAAAACAAAAAGGTTGAATGTTTGTTGCCACTCTGAAATGAATATCTGTTTAAGTATCATGAAATGACTGTATTTTCTGTAAATGCATTTGTCAGTTCTCATCAAGACTTTCATTATTTCTACATGATTGCACAGATCCCCACTGAAATTAATGAGTTAGCTTGTGAAACATGTGCCATATGCATGACAAAATCTGGAACCTTTAATGGTCTTGTAGTTTGTTTGATTCCTGTTATAACCCAGTTTTTCCACTTCGGCCTAAAATCCATGAAGTGTAGTGTTTTGATACCACAATGGTTGGTCTAATAAGTGTTTGTAACTATAGAAGAAATTTTAAATTTTTTCATACAGTAACTAATTTTTTAAAATTCTTTCTAATCTACATTTAAACTGTCAAAATGTGTTCCCTGTAAATGTGGGATGGGTCTATTTCCTAAGACTGACAAATTTGACCTCATTCGAGTGTAAACACGTAACTTTCTGTTCTGCATCTGGAACTGACCTGCATTAAGGACATGTCACCTTACTCATGAACTGGTCATGCAACCTAGGTGGACAATACTTAGGTTGTGTCAAAGGCAAATAGACTCTGGGCAGAAAAGTTTAATTTGGAAAAATGCTTTCTTCTCCTTCGTAATCAATTCTCATTGTCTTCCGTCACATTCATTTATACAGGCAAATTCAAAATATGCATCTCTCTACTGAATACATTACCTAATGACATTTACTGTTATCTTTTTGTGTTTCTGGAAGGCCTGGATTTGAGAGGTAGCCGAGTTTATTTGTCATTGGGTAAGAATTCTCAGAGAGACATAATTTTTACTATAAAATTTCCATTAATAACAGTAATACTTACCTGTTATTATTATATTGCTGTAACGTATCCTGGTGCTAGTCCTCAGTCCAAGGTGAATTCCCTCCTACAATTAGTAATTGGGGAGGCCTTACGACAGAAATAAATATAGTCCCAGTCTCATTCCTTAGTCACTTCTGTCATTTGGAATATCATTGTTTCTTTCCTTGAACTTTTTGTCGTATGCCATATTTTCACTCAGTGATGTCCATTTTTGTATTGCAAATGACCTTTTCTCTCCAGTCCTTGCATTTTTGTTACGTTTATCAGTGTCAAGTTTCTCATTTTGTTGATTTTGGTGAACACACTAGTTAAGCAGTGTTTCCACTCCACCAGCTTTGCATGTACTAAGTGCATGCATATGGATGGATGTCCTTTCTGCACCTTCCTCTTCTTTTTTCTTCTCTGGTGTATCCCCTCTGTTCCAGAGGAGGTTCAGTGGGACTTCCCAGTGAAAAAAAGTCACCAGTATGCCATCCTGGAGGGATTAGTGGCACTTCCCATTGTAAGGAAGTTCCCAGCATGCTGATCACAGGAGAGATTAGTGTTACTTTCCAGACAATTGTTACTGGTTATGTGTCACCAGTTTGGTCACTCGATTGGGTACTAGGCACTGACCACCAATCATCCAGGACCAATCGCTAGGCAGATCACTGGTCACCAGACTTAATCTACCAGTCACAGACATTGTTGTTCTCTGACTCAGACCAGGGGGGCAAACTTCTTCCTCATTGGGAAATAGACCTGGTCGACACCCCCCTTTTTTTTCCTGTGTTTTTTAGTTCAATCCCTATGGGGCTCGGCAACTCCCACCAGCAGGATTTTGCCAGCACACTAATCTGGGGCATTTTCCAGTTCAAGAAAGTTGCCAGCTTGTTGATCCCGGGACATATCAGTGGCACTTCCCAGTGTAAGGAAGCTGTTGGTTCAAAGAAGGAAGCAGAATGCTGATCTTGGGAGGCATAAAGGGCACACTGTGGCATAAGGATGGTGCCAGCACCCCTTAGCAAGTTTCAACTTTCATGGTGCAGTCTTTTTCTGTTTGCTTATCATAGGGAGCAAGATTGTCGGATGAGTTGAAGATGGGGAGAGGCAAGAAGGCGCTGAACTAAATCCAATGCCTCCATTTTGGAGAGTGGAGAATCTGACCTAGTTTAAATAGCAGATTATGACTAGATCTTAAATAGCAACCATGTGCTCTGATGTAATGGTCATTTACCTAAATGCCTGTAGTATCTAATAGGGAATTTCCCCAAAGGTGGCACTACGAAAACCAGCTCAAAATGGCTGATGTTTACAGTAGGCATCCAAACTCACTTCCATGTGAATTGGGTAGAGGTATCCACTAGTGCTTTCATGAGAATGGAGTAGAGGTGTCCAAAAGTGCTTCCATGAGAATGGAGTAGAGGCGTCCAAAAGCGCTTACATGAGGTAAAGGGTTAAACAAGTTTGGTTATGAAGAACACTTCAAGATGGAGATATCAGCCTGACAGGAAGGGCCTAAGGGTGAACAGTCTCCATAGACTCCATGCACATCCCCATCTTCCCATCCCACAGTAAATTCCTGCGATTCTGTCTGAGCAAGGAGGTCTTTCAGTTTTGGGTTTTCTCTTCAGTCTAGCTTCCTTGCCCCGAGTCTTTACCAGGGTCATGGCAGTAATAACGGCTCATTTAGGGTTGTCGGGGGTTCCCATCATCCAGTATTTCGATGACTTGTTGATGTACAATGTTTTCAGATGTGTCTTACTAAGAGACATGTCACCTTGGAAGACAGTGACTTATCTGGGGTTAATCCCCAACCAGGAGAAGTCGGGTCTGATTCTAACATGTCCATGTGGATGAATTTCCTTACAAATCAAGGGACAGTCCATGCTCCCCTGTCAGGATCACACAGATACTGACCGTTACAAGACAAGTGTTTGAGAAGACTTTGTTGTCTGTTTGCTTCTGCATCTCTCTCCTGGGGACTCAGAACATGGCAGTGGATCTGGTTCCCCTTGGAAGACTTCATATGAGGTCTCTCCATTTTCTGCTGCTTGCACACTGTAGATCTCACAGGGACCCCCTTTCAGTTAAGATTTCATTGGAATCAAAATTTCGTCATCACCTCTGACTGTTGGTGGATAAATCAAGAGAGGTTTCTGGCTGGAGTTCTGATACATGCCCAAGAACCTCACTCTTTCGTGTACCGACATCTCAGATTCAGGCTGGGGTATTCACCTAGAGCCTGAGGGGATAGTCCTATATAGCTTGTGTCCCAGCAGGATTTCTTCTCATCATATCAACAACCTAGAAATACAGGCCTTATTCCTAGCACTACAGAGATGTATCAATCTTATAAGACACAGATGTGCTATGGTCATCACAGACAATGCGTTAATTGTGGCGTATCTCAGATTTCAAGGAAACATTCATGCCCCTTTTGTATTTTGTTCGAAAGTCTGGAACCTCCTCAGATGGACAGCTTTGGAGGAGATCACTCTCAGAGTCCGCCACACTCCAGGAAATAGGGATATCAACAGTCATCACAGAATGGTATCTATCACAGTCAGTAGTAGAGACACTTTGTCATTCGTGTGGAAAACCAGCGTTAGACTTGTTTGCAATGAGGTTGAACAACAAGCTTCCTCTTTTTGTGTCTCCAGTGCCAGACCACAGACCTGTTGGTAGATACCTCCAGGGAGTTACCCCTGAGGAGTGATCTACTTTTGCAGCACATAGGATCCTTCCTGCTGCAAAACAATCCACAGATTCTCCACTTTCACACCTGGCTCATATTAAATGATCTATCCACAAGATCAGTTTTCAAGCAGGGTTGCAGACTGCATTGCTCAGGCTAGTTGGCAGTTAAGGTTTACAACACTATGTTGAGAGTGTTCTGTAATTAGTGCAGTAGGCAGCACATTGATATAATCTGCCCTTCTTTGATCACAGTTGTAGATCATGTTCTTCTCTTTCTTTTTGAAGACAAAGATTGCAGTCTCCACCGTAATCTTTCCAAAACCCTTAAGTTCTCTGAGATCCAGCATAGGGTCGGACCCTCATATTTCAGAACGATTCAAGTAGAATGTTGCCTTTGTTTCAGTAGCAACTATGATTCAGTCTCTTTTCTTTGCCAGCCCAGCTTTCTGGCTAAGAATCAGCAACCTTCGGTGGCCCCTGAACCAGTTTAAATCCCTAGTTTCTGTTGCCTTTGTTTCAGTAGCCACTGTGATTCAGTCTCTTTTCTTTGCCAGCCCAGCTTTCTGGCTAAGAGTCAGTACTCTTCAGTGGCCCCTGAACCAGTTTAAATCCCTAGTCTCTGTTGCATCTGTGTTAGGGATATTTAGAATAGCTTTCTGGTTAGATTTTCTTTTTCTTTTTGGCTAAATCAAAAGAGAAATGAAATGGTTGGTCTGTCTCATTCTCCCTCTCAGAGGTAACTCTGATATTTCGGTAGCCACCATTTCGACTTGGATTATGCTATCAGAAGACCTTATTAATCTCTCACTAAGAGAGATCTTTCCTTTATGAGATCATCAAAGCCAATGAAGTTGGGGCTAATGCTGCATCTTGGACCTTTCCTAATAATTTTTCTAAGGATGATATAACGAAAGCCACCTTCTGGCAGTCTCACTCCACTTTCTCTTCATTCTACCTTTGTTCAGTGTCACACCAGAGTGAAGGCATCTTCGCGTTAGGTGCAATGTTATCCTCCAGTCTACAGTAGACCATCCTACTGGAATCAGATGGTATGTTTACTCTGATGGTCATGGGACCATCAGCCTCCTGCCAGGCTGGAAAAGTCAGCCAAGTAATAATAACTGGTATTTTATATTACTGCTATTCAAAAGTAATTTCTGTGGGTAAAACAAATTTTAATTATGTAATACTTACTTGCTGTTACTTTAATTATGTAATACTTACTTGTTATTCTACTGTGTGAACTACATACAGCTAGCATTGTGCATAGTCCAGTTATCCCTGGGAACCATTCAGTTTCCACTGAATAAACTTTAATCACTAGTTTTATCACACTTTTTCTGTCAATAAGTTCACAGTCCCCACTGTGAACCCTGGAACAACTCTGCTTGTGTCGATTCAGTTTTTCACTGGGCATTCACTTCAATACTTTCATAAACATTACTCAAGAAATCATGTAAATTCACTTGTAGCTCAACCTATTGAATAATGTCATCACTGTTACCACTGTAAACTATGCACAGTTCAGTTATTGATGGACTCCATTCAGTTCCCTCTGAATTAACTTTATTCAGTGGTTCTGTGCACTTTGTCAGTAAGTTCATAGCCATGCTGTGAGCCCTTGTACAACTCTGCTTGTGCCAATTTTGTTGAATCACTGACAGAATAATATTGGTCTCTTTACAGCAGCTAGGGACAGTGCCCGAGGCCAGACAGCAAATTTATCAGTTTTTTTTATGTTGAATACAATCTTAAACAAAGATATCAATTGTAAGTTTTATCTTTTTTTGCTCTCCCATGAAAGGTGAAGGGAGAGACATAGATATCGCTCTTTACAGGA
The DNA here is from genome assembly GCA_029931535.1 of Margaritifera margaritifera. NCBI lineage: Eukaryota > Metazoa > Mollusca > Bivalvia > Unionida > Margaritiferidae > Margaritifera > Margaritifera margaritifera. Next base: position 2,637,358 of record JAQPZY010001639.1, on the reverse strand, counting down.
ATGACAGTGTTGTTGTCAGAAACAATGTTAGGGTTCTGTGTTGAAGTTTTTACAGGAATGACAGTGTTGTTAGAAACAATGTTATGGTTCTGTGTTGAAGTTTTTAAGTCATTTATCTTCTACATTGATTGCTGTATTGAACTCAAACTTTATTTATGAAATATTGCTCTATGCCTAAAGTTTGTATTGTGATGTTAGGAGTTCCTGTTTTGTCTGTATAATCACAGAGTTATATCATCACAGTGCCATTCATAAGCTAGACACCATATTAAACTGCAGAACACTTATTACAAGTCATTTATCACACATGTTTGATGAAACATAAGCTGTTTTCTATTCTCTTATTGTTATAAACTGTTTGCTTTCAAAATTGAAAATACTTCATAATGATAATGCCAGAGGGGAAACTTCTCCATCTATTAGGAAATCCTGGAGAAATAACTTGACTTTTTTGCACAATTTCATCTGTGATCAAAGAAACACATTAAATTATCAGATAAATACAGCTGGGAAAAAAATTAAGATGAATATTACTGGAGCGTAAGGGTGTGTGTGTAGTAAATTCTTGATTCTTTTTCAATAGGTGTTTAAACTACCCTTTCTTGTTGAAATTGAACACTGTTAGACTTATTTAATATTTGTTATTACCTTGCTTTAATCTATTTTAATGTTCTTCTTGCTCATACATTTTTTCCCCGTAATTGTCATAATGGTTTGATTCAAACATTGCAAATTGATTTAAAGAAAATGAAGGATGAATACTTGCCTCATATAATTTTCCCTTCAAAGGATATGGTATTCATGTAATGTTTACAAAATGCAAAATGCTTGTCTTAAGGATTGACTTACTTTGCAGATTTACAGAATCATGAACATTGTCTTGGGAACCCCACCAGAGAAGTTTTCGTTTGAGTACACAGATACTGACAAGAAATACCAAAGTTTCAAAGACCTTTCTCCAGTGCAGTTCTACAAAGACTACATCAAGGGAGTTGTCTTTGATATAGAAGAATATGTAAGCTGTGTTTTTCATTGTTTTTTATAGCTCCACTACTTGGTGAGCGAATGCAATAGTTGAGCTTCTGTTCTCCATTCAACATCTATCATCAATTGTTCATTTAGCCAATGTTAATTATCACTATGCCTCATTGATTACTTGGAGGAAAGTCATGACTTGGCATGCAGGTCTAATAGGACCTGAATGAAAATGATGCCGGGAGAACATTCAATATGACCACCATAGTGGCCATCTTGAAAATACTACTCTTGCAGAATGGATTATCTCATTAACCTGGGGTTTTCACTAAAACAAAATTTTGCTGATCTGACTGCCAACACAGCTGTCAACACAGCTGTTACTGATCCACCTGAACATCAAAATGTTGTTTTATGAAAGTACTTCTTGCAATATGAAGTTTGTTCTAAATGAAAATGGTGTAAATCTGACCACCAACATGGCCACAATTGTAGCCATCATAAAATTTTTTTTATCACTGCGATATCTCTGGCTTCCAACATGGCATCTTGAAAATCTTGTTATTGTTTACTCCTTTAGAAGGGAGATTTGTATCAACTCTCATGAGATTTTCACTTAAACACTTCTTGCAAAATGTAGTTGATCCTAAATTAAAGTGGTGCCAATTTAATGTCTAATTTGGCTGCCACAGTGGCTGTCTTGAATACCTTCTTATCCTTGCTTCTCCTGAATGGATAGTAATATTGATATGTATTTTTACAGAAGGACATTCTATGATATATTGTTGGCCGTCAATAATTTGTAATGGCTTGTGAACACCATAAATCATAAAAATTAATAGAATTTGATCAAACATAGTATCTTTGTAGAGGTCAGTTTGTCAATTTGACAGAGGTCACTTGGACTTTTTATGCTTCAATAAGCTTATGAATGCAGTGGCATACATATGCAAATAGATTTTGACCAGACTTTGAATTTAGTTGCATTTCAACAAATAAGTTGATAGTCAGCACTCTGACATTGATTTCAAGGTTGAGATTCACGTTTTTAAAATCTGTAATGGCTTGAGAGCATGATGAGACAGACAGGTCAGGGTCTGTTCTAGAACTGAACATTTATGGGAGAAGTTCCCTCCTCCATTTAAAAACAAGGGGGATTTATCTAATTACAGGAGGGATTTAATAAAGTAATAAATGTTGGCCTCTAAACATTATAGATGATTTTAGCACATTCGGTTGATATTTGGGCACAGTATTTTAGAAATTGGTGTGAATCATGCAATCATACATCCATGAATAGCCACTGAACAAGTATGAATGGGTTTTTGTAAATCTGGTTTGTGGATATATCTGAATGTGTGCAAGTTTGGTTTTCATAACTTTGGTTTGCAAACTGTTATGGCTTGTGAATGCAACAGTTCTGACAAATAACAATTATGGATTTTAACTAAACTTAGCATGTGGGTATATCTTAATATTATTAAAGACAAGGTCTTCTATCCTTGATATCAAATTAAAGATCATGACCAAGATATTTTTATGTTTGCTAGTGAACATGTCAACTCAAACATAGTAGGCAGTATTTTCAAAAAATGTTCTACCAAATTCAATATTTTGGAGTTTCTCATGAATATCTCGGATGGTTTCAATACTTAGAAGAAGGGACAGATCTTCTCATGGACTAATTCATTTCAGCCAGTAGTGTGTCAGTCCTTTCTTGGACTAATTCTTTTCAGCCAATAGTGTGTCAGTCCTTTCAAGGGATTTGTGAATTTAAAATATTCTATACAGTTTATTTAACAGATCAGATTACAGTATGTCTTCCCATATACAGTGCTCCCTCTCTATAAAGCTCCTCGGTATACTGCTTTACCTTTTTTTAACAAGGATATGGTCATGGATCTCATTAAATTGGTACCATTTTGTTATATCATGGATCTCATTAAATTGGTACCATTTATTGTGTCATGGATCTCATTAAATTGGTACCATTTTGTTGTATCATGGATCTCATTAAATTGGTGCCATTTATTGTGTCATGGATCTCATTAAATTGGTACCATTTTGTTGTATAATGGATCTCATTAACTTGGCACCATTTTGTTGTATCATGGATATCATTTGATTGGCACCATTTTGTTGTATCATGGATCTCATTAAATTTGCACCATTTTGTTGTATCATATCTCTCATTAAATTGGTACCATTTTGTTGTATCATATATCTCATTAAATTAATACTATTTTGTTGTGTCATGGATCTCATTAAATTGGTACCATTTGTTGTATCATGGATCTCATTAAATTGGTACAATTTTGTTGTATTATGGATCTCATTAAATTAATACCATTTTGTTGTATCATGGATCTCATAAAATTAATACCATTTTGTTGTATCTTGGATCTCATCAAATTGGTACCATTTTGTTGTATCATGGATCTCATTAAATTGGAACAATTTTTTTATCGTTTATACATAATCTATTTCACTTTATTTTCGTTCTTGGCTCTTGAGAACCAATTATAGTGTGATTTTACATCATTGTATACTCTTAATCCTTGTTGGTACATCTGTCACTTTAAGGCTCCCTTATGCAGGTCATTTTCATGGCTCCCATGCACAGTACTATAAAGAGGGAGCACTGCATGTAAGCTTGGTAAAATTAATAAAAGCTCTCTTCCATATCAAGATTTTCATTCTTTTACCATATACCATACATACTCACTTATAAGTTGTATCCAACTGCAAACAACATATTCCCTGATCTGATGACACATAATGCTTGTAAGTGTCAAAATCTAGAAAAATCATGATGTCTGTTGATTCTGTCATGCCAAGCAGTCTCTTCTTTTTCAAGTATAGTCATGTTGACCAATTGTTTCCACAGAGATTTGTTTTGGAAAATTGATTGATTAATGAAGTTCAAGAGGAAATCTGTAAGCTCATACTTCTGAAGTAAATTCCAAATATCTGGAATAAAATCAGATTGTACAGATTGGGTGTTATCAAAATACAATGGAAGATTTATGAGGAATATTTGCTTGGAGATGATGTTATTGGACAGGATGTAGAGTTTACCTAGGAAGAGAAGTTTACACTGATCAATTTCGGTTGTGATTCTTATCAGCTCCAGCATTGACTCACACATATCTGATTGCATTTGTTCAGGGAATCCCTGAATTCTTTTTGCTATAAAGTCTAGCACTTATTGAGCTCCAGTAGATCACCTTTTTGAAGATCATTTCAAAGTTTGCAGCCGTAGAGTAAGGTTGGAATCACGATTTTCTTATATAAACTGGCATATGGTTTTGGGTTTAGATTTAGGGTACCGATCCCAATGTTTGCAGCACCAAAAAGGACTTGCCTTGCTCTTTTGCAAGCATTGCGGGTGCAGTTGATGGAACGACATGACCTATCCTGTAGTATTCATAAGTGAATAACGGAGTCAGTGTCATGAATTATTTCTTTGCCAAGTGTTAGGGACAGCTTATAATTAGAATTTCTTCTCTTGCCAAAAATTATAATACATGACTTTGTATAATTCTGTTTGTAGTTCCATTTTTTAGAATATTCGAGAATAATCTATAACATTTTAGCTTAGTTATCTGGAGAATTCGATATACATGTGAGGTCATCTGCAAGTGTAGGGCAGCAGCACTCATAACTTCGAATTTTACACCCTAGTTTGCATTTTACTAAGTGCTGTAGCAACTTGTCTATAAATATCAAATAAAAAAATTAGTACATGACCCCCCCCCCCCTCGTATAACCATCTAGACTGGTATTTGCTAACCATGAATGCTCTTTGTATACTTCGATATGTATTCCCTATTATTCTCCAGGTTTTTCCCCAAATTCCCATTGTATATAGTTTCAAGAGTAGAGGAGTAGAGCATTATGCAAATGTTGTCAAAGGCCTTTTGAGTATTGAGAAAGGCAGCATAGATAGGACTACTGCAGTCAGAGTTATAATTAATGACCTCTTTAATCTTAAAGATTAAAAGAGGCTGTGAGGCAGCTTAGATTCTTTTGAAAGTCTTGCTGTTGTGGATATGGAAATATGGTTTCCTTCATCACCAAGAAGTTATTAATTTTTGCTTGCACAATTTTTTCAAATAATTTCTACAGCACTTGCAACAAGGATATTGGCCGGTAACTATCGGGGTCAACTCTGCTTTTCCCATTCCCTATGTAGATGGCATGGTAAGACCTCATCTCCATGTACTTGGTATATATTCCTGCTTTAATATAGAGTTGAACACTCTTAAAATTGTTTCATTTAGCTGAGGACCACCATAGATAAGGTGTTCATTTTGAAGGTGATCATAACTAGTTTTATGGTACAAAGTGCGCTGCATAGTTCTTGCTCAGCGATTTCATCATCAAAGATTCTTGTCTATGTATGTGCCTCTTGGAATATTGTTTGATATCATGGATTGTTTTTGCTACTTAGTTATAAAATTCTTTTTCATAAATATCATAATTTCGATGTGTACAATTCAGCAAAAAAGTCTTCAAAAGTACCACCTACCGAAGGTGGGTCACTGGTGCTTTTACAGCATACTGTTGTTTCCACTTTACCCATTTTTCAGTTTCTTTTTAAAAAAATTGTTTTTGAAATTCCAGGAATTATTTTCAGACAGTTGGCAACCATCATGGACATAAATAGGGTATTTGATATTCCGCCACATATAGGCTGGTTCTATAGCTCATTCGATAGCTAATTGTATGTGACCTAAATTTGTATGTGACTACTGTTATTGTATTCTCTGATGATGATCAGTACATGTACACAACCCAGACTTCAGTGCCCTTTTTAATCATTATATTTTCTTTTTCCAAGGTCTGTGTAGTGAATGACCCACGACCCCAGAATCCATACAACAAACTGTACACTGTGGAATACTTAGGGAATATGAGTGGTGGACGCAAGGTCCTATATATAAACCAGTCCATGGATGTCCTGAAAAAGCTGACCTTCAACTGTATTTCAGAAAACAAGGTGCAAAACAGCTTCAAGATTTTTAACATTGCTTGTCTGAAAAATGTATACTCGATGAGATCGTTTTCTCATACATAATTATATCCTGTTTTTGATTTGCTATGATAATTCTAAGGTCCTAGTTTTGTACAAATTTTGAAGATTTTGTCTGCCACCCCACTAAGCTTTAATATTGTCAAATTTTGCTTGCAAAATGCTTGTGTACATAAATATTGTAATGCATGAAAAACCGTGAATTTATTTTTATGGAGATCAGTTTTTATGGTTTTTCTAAAAATAACATTATCGTTGTTACTTACATTCCTAGATTGGAGAAGGGGTTTATTTATTCATTCCACAGAAGAATCATTGTTAGTTGGGTCTTTCAATTTGTGGTTTATATCAACAATGAAATCCATGAAAACTGGTACCCCATAAAACTTCTGAGTTCACAATATCCACTGTTGGATAAGAGTGCTGGGGAGAACAGTTGATACAAGTATTAGAACTCTAGTCCATCAATAAAGGCATGCCACTGGCTTGATACCTGACATTTGTATTGTTGACGCAGTCTTATCACCCTAGTTCATGAATATGTTACCTTTACTGATCTTTTCCTAGCAAATTGACCCACTTTATAAAAGTAATTTGCCTTTTTTTTCACAAACTTTTTAGATTACAGTTGAAATCAATGGTAGAAAAATCTGTTAAATTCATCAATAAGAAAGCCTCTAGTAGCAAGTCAAAGTGAGATATAGTCATGTTTTAAAAACACAATTGTAAACGGATTGACTGGAGTGTTGAAGCAATCCACAAGCTGGTCTCTCAGATAATGTTATGCTAAATGTAAATAATTATTTAATTACTGATTCAAGAACTTCGTATTATAGTTACTTAGCCAGGGTTTGAATTTTGTAAATGGTTACAAAGTAGATAATGGATAAGATTCATTTGAATTTGTAAATGGTTATAAGCCATATAATGGATAAGACTCATTTGAATTTGTAAATGGTTACAAGCCATATAATGGATAAGATTCATTTGAATTTGTAAATGCTTACAAAGTAGATAATGGAAAAGATTCATTTGAATTTGTAAATGGTTATAAGCCATATAATGGATAAGATTCATTTGAATTTGTAAATGGTTACAAGCCATATAATGGATAAGATTTATTTGAATTTGTAAATGCTTACAAAGTAGATAATGGAAAAGATTCATTTTAATTTGTAAATGGTTACAAGCCATATAATGGATAAGATTCATTTGAATTTGTAAATGGTTACAAAGTAGATAATGGATAAGATTCATTTGAATTTGTAAATGGTTACAAGCCATATAATTGATAAGATTCATTTGAATTTGTAAATGGTTACAAGCCATATAATTGATAAGATTCATTTGAATTTGTAAATGGTTACAAAGTAGATAATGGATAAGATTCATTTGAATTTGTAAATGGTTACAAGCCATATAATTGATAAGATTCATTTGAATTTGTAAATGGTTATAAGCCATATAATGGATAAGACTCATTTGAATTTGTAAATGGTTACAAGCCATATAATGGATAAGATTCATTTGAATTTGTAAATGCTTACAAAGTAGATAATGGAAAAGATTCATTTGAATTTGTAAATGGTTATAAGCCATATAATGGATAAGATTCATTTGAATTTGTAAATGGTTACAAGCCATATAATGGATAAGATTCATTTGAATTTGTAAATGCTTACAAAGTAGATAATGGAAAAGATTCATTTGAATTTGTAAATGGTTACAAGCCATATAATGGATAAGATTCATTTGAATTTGTAAATGGTTACAAGCCATATAATTGATAAGATTCATTTGAATTTGTAAATGGTTACAAAGTAGATAATGGATAAGATTCATTTGAATTTGTAAATGGTTACAAGCCATATAATTGATAAGATTCATTTGAATTTGTAAATGGTTACAAGCCATATAATTGATAAGATTCATTTGAATTTGTAAATGGTTACAAAGTAGATAATGGATAAGATTCATTTGAATTTGTAAATGGTTACAAGCCATATAATTGATAAGATTCATTTGAATTTGTAAATGCTTACAAAGTAGATAATGGATAAGATTCATTTGAATTTGTAAATGGTTACAAGCCATATAATGGATAAGATTCATTTAAATTTGTAAATGGTTACAAGCCATATAATGGATAAGATTCCTTTGAATTTGTAAATGGTTACAAGCCATATAATGGATAAGACTCATTTGAATTTGTAAATGGTTACAAGCCATATAATGGATAAGATTCATTTGAATTTTGTAAATGCTTACAAAGTAGATAATGGATAAGATTCATTTGAATTTGTAAATGGTTACAAAGTAGATAATGGATAAGATTCATTTAAATTTGTAAATGGTTACAAGCCATATAATGGATAAGATTCATTTGAATTTGTAAATGGTTACAAAGTAGATAATGGATAAGATTCATTTGAATTTGTAAATGGTTACAAGCCATATAATGGATAAGATTCATTTAAATTTGTAAATGGTTACAAAGTAGATAATGGATAAGATTCATTTGAATTTGTAAATGGTTACAAAGTAGATAATGGATAAGATTCATTTGAATTTGTAAATGCTTACAAAGTAGATAATGGATAAGATTCATTTGAATTTGTAAATTGTTACAAGCCATATAATGGATAAGATTCATTTGAATTTGTAAATGGTTACAAGCCATATAATGGATAAGATTCATTTGAATTTGTAAATGCTTACAAGCCATATAATGGATAAGATTCATTTGAATTTGTAAATGGTTACAAGCCATATAATGGAAAAGATTCATTTGAATTTGTAAATGATTACAAGCCATATAATGGATAAGATTCATTTAAATTTGTAAATGCTTACAAAGTAGATAATGGATAAGATTCATTTGAATTTGTAAATGGTTACAAGCCATATAATGGATAAGATTCATTTGAATTTGTAAATGGTTACAAGCCATATAATGGATAAGATTCATTTAAATTTGTAAATGCTTACAAAGTAGATAATGGATAAGATTCATTTGAATTTGTAAATGGTTACAAGCCATATAATTGATAAGATTCATTTGAATTTGTAAATGGTTATAAGCCATATAATGGATAAGATTCATTTGAATTTGTAAATGGTTACAAGCCATATAATTGATAAGATTCATTTGAATTTGTAAATGGTTACAAGCCAAAAATGGATAAGATTCATTTGAATTTGTAAATGGTTACAAGCCATATAATGGATAAGATTCATTTGAATTTGTAAATGGTTACAAGCCAGATAATGGATAAGATTCATTTGAATTTGTAAATGGTTATAAGCCATATAATGGATAAGATTCATTTGAATTTGTAAATGGTTACAAGCCATATAATGGATAAGATTCATTTGAATTTGTAAATGGTTACAAGCCATATAATGGATAAGATTCATTTGAATTTGTAAATGGTTACAAGCCATATAATGGATAAGATTCATTTAAATTTGTAAATGCTTACAAAGTAGATAATGGATAAGATTCATTTGAGTTTGTAAATGCTTACAAAGTAGATAATGGAAAAGATTCATTTGAATTTGTAAATGGTTATAAGCCATATAATTGATAAGATTCATTTGAATTTGTAAATGCTTACAAAGTAGATAATGGAAAAGATTAATTTGAATTTGTAAATGGTTACAAGCCAGATAATGGATAAGATTCATTTGAATTTGTAAATGGTTATAAGCCATATAATTGATAAGATTCATTTGAATTTGTAAATGCTTACAAAGTAGATAATGGAAAAGATTCATTTGAATTTGTAAATGGTTACAAGCCAGATAATGGATAAGATTCATTTGAATTTGTAAATGGTTACAAGCCATATAATGGATAAGATTCATTTGAATTTGTAAATGGTTACAAGCCAGATAATGGATAAGATTCATTTGAATTTTTCAATGGTTAAAAGTTAAACAATGGATAAGATTCATTTGAATTTGTAAATGGTTACAAGCCATATAATGGATAAGATTCATTTGAATTTGTAAATGGTTACAAGCCATATAATGGATAAGATTCATTTGAATTTGTAAAAGGTTACAAAGTAGATAATGGATAAGATTCATTTGAATTTGTAAATGGTTACAAGCCATATAATTGATAAGATTCATTTGAATTTTTCAATGGTTACAAGCCATAAAAAATGGATAAGATTCATTTGAATTTGTAAATGGTTACAAGCCATATAATGGATAAGATTCATTTGAATTTGTAAATGGTTACAAGCCAGATAATCGATAAGATTCATTTGAATTTGTAAATGGTTACAAGCCATATAATGGATAAGATTCATTTGAATTTGTAAATGGTTACAAGCCATATAATGGATAAGATTCATTTGAATTTGTAAATGCTTACAAAGTAGATAATGGAAAAGATTCATTTGAATTTGTAAATGGTTACAAAGTAGATAATGGATAAGATTCATTTGAATTTGTAAATGGTTACAAAGTAGATAATGGATAAGATTCATTTAAATTTGTAAATGGTTACAAGCCATATAATGGATAAGATTCATTTGAATTTGTAAATGCTTACAAAGTAGATAATGGAAAAGATTCATTTGAATTTGTAAATGGTTATAAGCCATATAATTGATAAGATTCATTTGAATTTGTAAATGCTTACAAAGTAGATAATGGAAAAGATTCATTTGAATTTGTAAATGGTTACAAGCCAGATAATGGATAAGATTCATTTGAATTTTTCAATGGTTACAAGCCATAAAAAATGGATAAGATTCATTTGAATTTGTAAATGGTTACAAGCCAGATAATGGATAAGATTCATTTGAATTTGTAAATGGTTACAAGCCATATAATGGATAAGATTCATTTGAATTTGTAAATGCTTACTAAGTAGATAATGGAAAAGATTCATTTGAATTTGTAAATGGTTACAAGCCAGATAATGGATAAGATTCATTTGAATTTGTAAATGGTTACAAGCCATATAATGGATAAGATTCATTTGAATTTGTAAAAGGTTACAAGCCATATAATGGAAAAGATTCATTTGAATTTGTAAAAGGTTATAAGCCAGATAATGGATAAGATTCATTTGAATTTGTAAATGGTTATAAGCCATATAATGGATAATATTCATTTGAATTTGTAAATGGTTACAAGCCAGATAATGGATAAGATTCATTTGAATTTTTCAATGGTTAAAAGTTAAACAATGGATAAGATTCATTTGAATTTGTAAATGGTTACAAGCCAGATAATGGATAAGATTCATTTGAATTTGTAAATGGTTACAAGCCATATAATGGAAAAGATTCATTTGAATTTGTAAATGGTTACAAGCCAGATAATGGATAAGATTTATTTGAATTTGTAAATGGTTACAAGCCATATAATGGATAAGATTCATTTGAATTTGTAAATGGTTACAAGCCATATAATTGATAAGATTCATTTGAATTTGTAAATGGTTACAAGCCATATAATGGATAAGATTCATTTGAATTTGTAAATGCTTACAAAGTAGATAATGGATAAGATTCATTTGAATTTGTAAATGGTTACAAGCCAGATAATGGATAAGATTCATTTGAATTTGTAAATGGTTACAAGCCATATAATGGATAAGATTCATTTGAATTTGTAAATGGTTACAAGCCAGATAATGGATAAGATTCATTTGAATTTGTAAATGGTTACAAGCCATATAATGGATAAGATTCATTTGAATTTGTAAATGGTTACAAGCCATATAATTGATAAGATTCATTTGAATTTGTAAATGGTTACAAGCCATATAATGGATAAGATTCATTTGAATTTGTAAATGGTTACAAGCCATATAATGGATAAGATTCATTTGAATTTGTAAATGGTTACAAGCCAGATAATGGATAAGATTCATTTGAATTTTTCAATGGTTAAAAGTTAAACAATGGATAAGATTCATTTGAATTTGTAAATGGTTACAAGCCAGATAATGGATAAGATTCATTTGAATTTGTAAATGCTTACAAAGTAGATAATGGATAAGATTCATTTGAATTTGTAAATGCTTACAAAGTAGATAATGGATAAGATTCATTTAAATTTGTAAATGGTTACAAGCCATATAATGGATAAGATTCATTTGAATTTGTAAATGGTTACAAGCCATATAATTGATAAGATTCATTTGAATTTGTAAATGGTTACAAGCCATATAATGGATAAGATTCATTTGAATTTGTAAATGGTTACAAGCCATATAATTGATAAGATTCATTTGAATTTGTAAATGGTTACAAGCCATATAATGGATAAGATTCATTTGAATTTGTAAATGCTTACAAAGTAGATAATGGATAAGATTCATTTAAATTTGTAAATGGTTACAAGCCATATAATTGATAAGATTCATTTGAATTTGTAAATGGTTACAAGCCATATAATTGATAAGATTCATTTGAATTTGTAAATGCTTACAAAGTAGATAATGGATAAGATTCATTTGAATTTGTAAATGGTTACAAGCCATATAATTGATAAGATTCATTTGAATTTGTAAATGGTTACAAGCCATATAATTGATAAGATTCATTTGAATTTGTAAATGGTTACAAGCCATATAATGGATAAGATTCATTTGAATTTGTAAATGGTTACAAGCCATATAATTGATAAGATTCATTTGAATTTGTAAATGGTTACAAGCCATATAATGGATAAGATTCATTTGAATTTGTAAATGCTTACAAAGTAGATAATGGATAAGATTCATTTGAATTTGTAAATGGTTACAAGCCATATAATTGATAAGATTCATTTGAATTTGTAAATGGTTACAAGCCATATAATTGATAAGATTCATTTGAATTTGTAAATGGTTACAAGCCATATAATGGATAAGATTCATTTGAATTTGTAAATGGTTACAAGCCAGATAATGGATAAGATTCATTTGAATTTGTAAATGGTTACAAGCCATATAATGGATAAGATTCATTTGAATTTGTAAATGGTTACAAGCCATATAATGGATAAGATTCATTTGAATTTTTCAATGGTTACAAGCCATATAATGGATAAGATTCATTTGAATTTGTAAATGGTTACAAGCCATATAATGGATAAGATTCATTTGAATTTGTAAATGGTTACAAGCCATATAATTGATAAGATTCATTTGAATTTGTAAATGGTTACAAGCCATATAATGGATAAGATTCATTTGAATTTGTAAATGCTTACAAAGTAGATAATGGATAAGATTCATTTGAATTTGTAAATGGTTACAAGCCATATAATTGATAAGATTCATTTGAATTTGTAAATGGTTACAAGCCATATAATTGATAAGATTCATTTGAATTTGTAAATGGTTACAAGCCATATAATGGATAAGATTCATTTGAATTTGTAAATGGTTACAAGCCAGATAATGGATAAGATTCATTTGAATTTTTCAATGGTTAAAAGTTAAACAATGGATAAGATTCATTTGAATTTGTAAATGGTTACAAGCCATATAATGGATAAGATTCATTTGAATTTGTAAAAGGTTACAAAGTAGATAATGGATAAGATTCATTTGAATTTGTAAATGGTTACAAGCCATATAATTGATAAGATTCATTTGAATTTGTAAATGGTTACAAGCCATATAATTGATAAGATTCATTTGAATTTGTAAATGGTTACAAGCCATATAATTGATAAGATTCATTTGAATTTGTAAATGGTTACAAGCCAGATAATGGATAAGATTCATTTGAATTTTTCAATGGTTAAAAGTTAAACAATGGATAAGATTCATTTGAATTTGTAAATGGTTACAAGCCAGATAATGGATACGATTCATTTGAATTTTTCAATGGTTAAAAGTTAAACAATGGATAACATTCCTTCAGATTTGAATCTGAAAATTATATTCTGGAGTTATTTGCAATATATTTTGTGGCATTTATTTATTTCACAGTGATGCACTTAATGTGTTTTCAAATGATACTACAAAAATGAAGTTTTCAAGTAACAATACAATACTTTAGAGCTGAGGCATAGCTAGGTGAGTGATATCAGATTCTCTGTGGCCTCTTTTATCTGAAATATCTTTCCCGTCTTCCTTTTTCAGTCAGTTTGGTTTGGCTGCGATGTAGGGAAATACTTCAGTTCCAAGGAAGGATTGCTGGACCTCAAAGGGTAAAGACATGTAACCAACCAACCCTGCACCTCCCCAAAAAAGGTCCTCCCCCACCCACTCCAAAAGATTACCGGAAAATTCTTAATTTTTGTAAAGAGAAAAATCAGCATTTCAGATTAAATGATTTGATCCTCAAGTATCTAACATACAACAAATTGTATCAATTTACTGAAGCATGATACACCTCTTGCTGAATAACTCATGCACAATGTGGTCCAAAAACATAGACCACATCATAAGTGAGCGTATGCATTACCACGGGACCACTGACAAATTAAGAAAGGGATGGACATCAACTCGGGGCGGGGGGGGGGGAGTGGTTGAATACTCGTTTTATGATCACATTGGGAATAATTGTTAATAAATAGCTTTATCTAATTGTTAATAAATAGCTTTATCTAATGAAGTTGTTTGCTTTTCTGTATAAATTACCTTTATTTTCAAGATAACCAATCTCTGTAAGATCAATTAAAAACATTACTCCAGGAGGTTTAAACACACATCACATGTATATCAGCAAGAACATGGTGTATAAAGTCACTGCTTTTTGCTTGTGAATGTGGATACATTCTAATATTATTGTTGATTCAAAACAAAACAAGATTCTGTTTTTCAAAAACAATGGACATTTATTTTGAGAAACAACATTGAAACTTGAGATTTTCTTGCTCGAATTAGTAAAATATGTATGCTGTTATTTCATTGCAAGTAAAAGTAAAATTTCTGTTCATCTTTGTGCAAAGCTCTGAGTGCCAATTCAGGAATATTAAGTTCATTAAAAACTTTTGAATTCTCTTCTTTATAATGAACCCTATCTGTGAAACAAAAACTTTTCATACACTACTTTTATTGCAATGCAGTAAAAGCAGCTAATGTATTACTGCTATTAAAATGTATTTTTTGTGGCAGTAAAACTAATTTTAATTATGTAATAATTACCTGCTATTGCTCAATTCTGTCCTCCCTCTCCACTCTGATTTCCTTCAGTCTCAGTCAAAGTCAAAGAAGGAAGATATTCCGATTGTTGGAAGTGGACTAAATGTTTAGACTGGAATCATGTTGTTTTTTTTACTGTAGACCTCCAATTAATAATTGAAGGAGGTAATAATGAAATTGCACTTGGGACTAGTGCCAGTATGTATGTATTTGCATTTAACAGCACCTCATAACAAATATAGGTATACGGTGCCATGAAAAGATGTTGCAATGCAAAAATAGCACTTAAGTATTACACAAATAAAATTAGGTTTATCCCTTGAAAGACTACATTTCTAACTTTGATAAACTTAAAACTTTCCCTTCCCAAAGTCTGGTAAGTTTGGAGTTTTATAGCATTTTGCATAATTATTATTTTTTCCAATTAAAATAAAAGAATATGAAGAGAATGTACATCATCATTATTTGAAGTCAGTGTGACTTTAATTTGCATTCGGGATGTAAATGGATTAAATAGAGATATATGATTATGTTCATAAAAGAAACTTATGCTATCAGATGTGTTTGCACATGCAAGTCTTGACATACTTATGCTATCAGATGTGTTTGCACATGCAAGTCTTGACATACTTATGCTATCAGATGTGTTTGTACATGCAAGTCTTGACATACTTATGCTATCAGATGTGTTTGTACATGCAAGTCTTGACATACTTATGCTATCAGATGTGTTTGTACATGCAAGTCTTGACATACTTATGCTATCAGATGTGTTTGTACATGCAAGTCTTGACATACTTATGCTATCAGATGTGTTTGTGCATGCAAGTCTTGACATACTTATGCTATCAGATGTGTTTGTGCATGCAAGTCTTGACATATGCTGTCAGATGTGTTTGTACATGCAAGTCTTGACATACTTATGCTGTCAGATGTGTTTGTACATGCAAGTCTTGACATACTTATGCTGTCAGACATTTTTGTACATGCAAGTCTTGACATACTTATGCTGTCAGACATTTTTGTACATGCAAGTCTTGACATACTTATGCTGTCAGACATTTTTGTACATGCAAGTCTTGACATCACTTCAATAACATAATAAGAGTACTATACATGTATATATACATAAATGACATATTTTTATTCAGTTTGGACTTTACCCTGATATTTGATGTGGACCCACTGAAGATGAATAAGTCTGAGAGGCTGATGTATGGAGAGTCCCTCATGACACATGCCATGGTATTCACTGGGGTCAGAACAGAACAGGTAATGTATTTGCTTTGTATTGTGTACAACATTAGAGTCCTCATTATCCAAACCTGATCTGCCATCAGAACCAACATCATATCCTCCAAAAAATTATAATATAAACAACTTGAGACTGTCTGAACCATTTTCATTTTCTCAATGAATATTGAAAATTAGGGACCTGCCTTATGATATTGGTCTGAAATAGTAATTCTCTGGCAATGGTTACATAGATGGCAATGGTTACATAGATAAGGGAAAACAGCTGGTGCATCCTCTGAGTCTACCTGTACTTCCCAGGAGAGGTTTTTTGTCTGCCATTGAGGAAAATCATTGCTAGATTGAAAATCAATTCATTTTAATCTTTTTTATTCTTCTATTGCAATAATTACATAAGCTAACCAAAATTTATATGTGTATTGAACAAGTATCATTTCATTTTCATGCTGATTTCCATTTTTTAATTAAAAAAATTTGTGACTATTTAAACTCAACCTTTAAGTAGCAAGCACCTAATTTTTGTGAAGTTATTAAGTTTGTTGATTTTGCTTTCATACACACATTTCACAAATTTCTTGTATACTTTAGGAATTTTTACATATTTTCCTTTCATCTTTTACCTGACAGAAATGCATATTTAATTTGAGCTCACCAGGCTGTAAAGCAAATTCATATTATGGGATGGCCCTGCGTCCATCGTGTGTCATGCATCATCTGTTGTCTGTGGTGCATTGTCCATCTGTCAGCAATTGCTTGTTAACACTCTGGAGTCCATATTTCTGATCCAATTTTGATCATACTTGGAATATGGGCTTATATCATTAAAATCTCATATGAGTTCAGTAACAAGCAAGATCCATGCATATTAATGTGGTTATCTTACATCTGATTCACTGACCTTGTTACCACTCTTGAGGCTAGATAATATTTTTGATCTGAGTTTGATCAAACTTGGAAATATATGCTTAATATCATTAAGATCTCAAACAAGTTTGATAATGAGCAAGATATGTGAGTATTATTGAGATGATCTTGCATCTGATTGGCACTATGGAAGCCATACTTTTAGCTGATTTTAATTAAACTTGAAATATGAGCTTATATTATTACGATCTCTGTTTCATAATGAGTGAGATCCACACATTTTAATGAAATGCATCTGATTGACTGAGTTTGTTTCCTCTCTGGAATCGGTATTTCTGATATGATTGTGATAAAACATAGAATATATGCTTGTATCATCAAGATTTTGGACAAATTCTGCAATTAGTGAGATATGCACATATTAATGAGGTGATGTTGTATCTGATTGACTGAGCTTGTTATCTCCCTGGAAGCCATATTTTTTTTATATGATCTTGATCAAACTTGAAATGTGAGCTCATATCAACAAAATCTTGGATTAGTTTATAAACGAGCAAGATCCACACATATTAGTGAGGTAATCTTCCATTGACTGGCTGAACTTGTTACCACTCTGAAGGCCATAGTTCCGAACAGATTTTGATCAGACATGTTAGGATTCACAAAAAATGAGAGAGTCACGAAAATTAGTTGTGTTTAACAACTGGTGACTTTTTATTGAATTACCACGACAATTTTAATTATCATGAAAAGAAAGTTACAGGTAAATTTTCTGCACTGTATGCTGTTGGTTGTCTGCATCCATAACATGAAAAGCAGAAAATTTAGAATCTTGCGAAATAATTGGTTGGGGAACTAGTCTAAAACTGTAATTGGTCTCAATTAACCAGATGCCTATAGTCAAGAAAGAAGTACAATTAGTCACCAGGATGACTTAGAGTGGCATTATGGGATAGCATCAGTTTAAGATATCAGAGAGGAAGGTGGATGATATGTGTTTGACTTTGCTAAAAAAGAAAAAGATGCACATCATATAAAATGAAGTGTAATTCTTATATGGAGAAGAAATAGGACTGGGTAAGAAGAAGTGAGTGGAGCTATGTTTGCATTTAGCAATTTGTGCTTGTGAGAAAGTCAAATACCTCAGTTAAGTATTTTGTAAGTGGAGCACAGTCCACTTCAGAACTAGATTGAAATGTGATTATGGCAGAGACTGTAATTATTGCCAAACTATTAGAAACAAAACATAGAAACAACAAGATATGCAGACTTTGTAAAAATTCACATATCTAGACATAGCTAATTTGTTATGACCGTGTTGTGATATTTCCAAGCTAACAAACCTGTATGTTTTTTCACTAGAACTTAGCATGTCTGTTTGATTAAACTTGGAATATATGCTTATATTGTCAAGGTCATGAATAGTTAAATCATCAAGCTGTCCAGTGAGTTTAATATGAGCAAGATCTGCATATATTAATGAAATTTGGTGTACAGTGGTCCCCCTCTTATAAGACCACCCCTTCTGTAGCAGGAAAGTGGCTTTATAAGAGGTGTGACCTTTCTAGAGGGGGATCACACAGATGTGAGCAATAACTACATATAAAGTATGAAAGGTGTAACTAATGTTCAGATATTTAATATTTTCATTTAAAAATCACAGGAATGTTATCAGGTTATTGACTTAATGTGATAAAACTAATATCAATGTTACTTTTTTTTAAATATGAATAATCCTCAATCATGGTGCAAAACCAGCTTGTCAGTAAAATCTGGGCACAAACATCTATCTGTAACTATCCCTGTATGTCGGTCAATTCCGTTTTGCCACAACTGCAGTTCAGTGTATACTAATGATGTTTATTTTAATCTTTCTGACATCAGATTTCTTAGTAGTGATCAAATTACTATCCCTCTTTTCGTTTAGTCGAATTGCTTTCACTTTCGTTCTAAACTGAAAATGTCTGAAATTTTGCACTTTTTGCAACAATTTATTCCATTGTTGGCAATTTGTAGTTATCATATGAGATGGTCAATATTTACAGGACTCATGGTACTAATGATATGGAAGAATGGGAACCAGTCTAGAAATGGGTGAAGATAAAATAGATTATATATTGGTTTGGCTGTCCAGGATTGGTTGATAATGAAAGTAAAAGTTTAGTGAAAAGAATCTTTTGAGAGTTTATCCTTGTTGTAACTGAGAAAAAATAGAGACCATGTTTTACTGATGGAATTTCAGTCCTTTTACAGACTTGAGTTTGGAAAACTCATTACTGAAATTAGCACCTGACTCTTTGGTATGGATTTGAAAACACGTTTCAAACACATGTAGATTCAGAAAATGCCATGGCTCATATAGTTTTCTTTACACATCAGCTTGCATCAAAGACATGTCTATACTGATAAATATAGGTTTGATCATGAGCATTCAGAAATTTCAAGTTATTGAATTTTTAATATGATGTTTCCATAGGTTTACTATGGGAGCTGAATTACTATTAGTACTGTGAGCTCTACAAAGGAAGTGAGCTTGTCATGTAATCAACATATTTATTTTTTCAGTCTGGTACCCGGTTAAGTACATTTTGTAATCTATGAGGGGGAAACCACAAATGCTAACATACAATTTTACTATCTGGTGACCGGATGTCATGCTGGCTTGAGCTGAAAAATACTGTGCTTCTCAGAGGTTAGCTTTTGTCATCTGTCAATGTATCAAGTTGAGAAATCAAAAAATATTTGTGAGATTTCTATCTATAAACAAACATTATGTGACTGCTTGCAAGGGGTAAATTTGACAGTTTTGGTACTAATGCACCGGCTGCTGGCCACATTAGAGGGGTGGCCATCCTTGAGGGGTACTTTTGAACACAAATTCGTCTGTGCCATGGCATTCTGGCCATATAAAGTGGGTGGCTCTTGGTCAGGGGAGGGGGGGGTGTTCAAGAGGGGGGCCACTGTAGTTAGAAAGAGTTATCAAATCATATGATTTTAAACATCTTTTTTTTATTTTTGTACTCTGTCTCTAAGTTAAAGAAAAGCAAGGGAAGAATTCACAGGTTTGGGTTACAGAGTTCTTTCACTTGCAAAAATGATAAAAACCAGTAAAAAGTAACAATTTAAAAATTTTTAAAAATAATACACCTTTGGGATTAAAATAAATAATATGTAATTTATAACTGATGTTAAAGTTTTAAATGGAAATATTGTTAGAGAAAATGTATAATTGCAGGCTAGCATAAACTATGTGCAATGTTGTAATTAAGGAACAAAATTTTTTGACGCAGTTATAAGTATTTGTTTGCAGGTAATCGTGGGTTTTTTCTAATATTGATTTTGCTCAAAAAGAACATATTTTCTGTAAAAACTATGTCCAGTTTATAAATTTGCACAGAATTATTTCTAAAAATTTTGCCTCATCTGAAATTTCTTAAATAGTTTTTGGAAGTGAGTTTGGTGAAAGAGAGTTTGACAGTTGCTAGTATTGCCATGTTAACATGCATGTATTGTGCATTATTTTAAGGTATTTCATCAAGGTCTGTAACCTGCATTTCACACTTTACGGCTTAGGTTAAGTTTTTGATTTTAGCTCATGACTAAATTCGATTTCTATACCCTGCATATATACTGTGTTGCACCTCGAGTGAGCCATAGAGATATTTTTCCACCCCAAACTGCCAGTGTCCCTTTAAATGTAACAAATCTCCATACCCTGATCATTATAGGGTGACTGAGGTACATACAATGTCCCCTTGACATTTAATCCAAGATGCAGCACTGAATACTGTTGTACTTAGATTCATGAAACTTGGTGATGGGATGGATCTTGATGAGTACTATACCCTCATCACAAAAGTAGGTCACTCTTACCCATATTTCATGCTTCACCAACTTTGGTGAAATTTTGCTTGAAGTTTATTTCATAAGCTCATGCTAGAATCATCAAACTAGATGAAAATATGCATCTTTATTACTTTTACACCCTTACAACAAAAGAAAGGCACAGTGACCTATATTTCACATTTTACTGACTTAGGTTAAGTTTTTGCATTTAGCTCATGACCAAATAGGGTTTTGGAACCCTGTATACATACTGTTATACCCAAAATCATGAAACTTGTGATGTATGGATCTTGATGAGTACTACACCCACATCACAAAAGTAGGTCACTGTGACCCTTATTTCATGCTTCACTGACTTGGGTCCAGTCTTCAGTGCAGTGGATGCCTAGATCTTCAAACTAGATGATTGTATACATCTCCATTAGTACTACACCCTTACAACAAAAGAAGGGCACTGTGATCTACATTTCACATTTTACTGGCCTATATTTAAGATCTTGCATTTAGCTCATGACCACATAGTTTTTTTTACCTCCTGTATATTATTGTTATACTTGTAATCATGAAACTTGGTGAGAAGATTTATCTTGGTGAGTAACACTCCCTCAAATTGAAAGTATGTCACTGTAACCCATATTTCATGCTTCACTGACTTTGGTTAAATTGTGTTTTTTCACTGTTCAATTTGAATCATTAAACTAGATGATTGTAATAATCTCTCTTAATACCACACCCATACAATAAGGTCACTGTGACCTATATTTCACATTTTACTGGCTTAGGTTAAGTTTTTGCATTTAGCTCATGACCACATAGCTTTTTGCATGTTATTTACATTTTTACTTTACTGACTTGGGTTAAATTTTGTTTTTGATGTTCATTTCTCAGGCATTGTGTGGGACATGGGTTCCAAGATGTATTTCCCTTTTCATTGACAATCACTGTACATGCACACCTTTCATATAAACATTTGCCAGACATGCCCCGAAGAAAGGCAAATGCAACAGATTTTTTGTAAGCACATTCAATGATGTTGAATAATTTTTTGAGAAATGCAAAATCTTGAATATTTTATATAGACTTGAATCCTATGTAACAAATCCAGATTACCTCCCTTTGTCAGAATCCTGTTGCAGTGTGGATTGTAATTAATTTAGCTACACTACATATCCTTACTGGAAACAAAACACTTCTTTTTGTATCAAGAAGTTTCAGCAGGAAAACTTTTATTCTTCTGTGGAAATTTTGTTACAGTATCAGTTTATCATCAGAGTGGTCTCCCAAATCGAAATAAATTCCTCCATATCTTCAGAACTTCCAGCCTTCTTGGGCCTCTTGTACTCAGTCTTGCTCTTGTTTTATGGTAGGCAATTAAATTGCACCTAAACTGTCTTTGTCATATGATAAGCCAATCAGTGCCATCTTGATTGCATGCCCTATGGTCCATTGCACTTGCAATTCATCACAGCACTTTACCTTTTTCCCAATCTGTATCTATTAAATAATCATTTATTCCTAGTGTTAAGATCACTGAAGAAGTTGGCAGGGCCATATAGTAATAATGTTCATCCATCCATTGGTCCATCAGAAATTGGGTTTCTGCAAGATAACTTTACCACGAAGTGTTGGATTTAATTTAGCCCAAATTTGGTATGCCGTTTTATATTGACAAGACCTCAAAAAAGTGTTGATTTCCAGCTTTCTCTGTCATCATTTAGAGGAATTATGGCCCCAGATTTCCTCTCGCCCAAACTTTTGTTTCTGCAGCTTAACTTTCCCAAGGATGGCTGGATTTCAACCAAATTTGGCATGCAGCTCTATATTGATTAGATCTTGAATGAGTTCTATTTTTATCATTCCACAACATCATTTACAGGATTTATGCACCTGATTGCCTATCCTACTTGACTTTGGTTTCTGCAACAAAACTTTATAAAGGTCTGTTGGATTTCAACCAGTTAGGGCCTTAAGGTTTTATTTGACTTCTTCTTTAGGGAGAAGGAAGGGTAGGAAGCATCTCTTCCTGCCTCTTACAGGTTCTTCTGATATTTCAGTGGCAGTTAATTTCCAGTTGGATTGTCCTCACTATCAAGAGAGCTTATTAGTCTCTCACTGAGAGGGACTTTTCTTTCATGAGAATTAAAGCCCATGAAGCTACAGCTATTGCTACATCTTGGACCTATTTAAATCACTCATCTTTGGATGGTGTTATGAGAGCCACCTTCTGGTGGTCTCACACTACCTTCTCCTCCTTTTACCGTCTATCTTTCGTGAATCAGAGCAGAGGCATTTTTTCGTTGGGCCTTATAGTGATGGCATAACATGTGGCCCAACCTTCTACAGCTTACAGTAGTGAACATACCTATCATAAGGGTGAGTAAAATACTTTTCTATACCAGATTTATTGAGGCCAGCAGCCTCCCTCCTAACTGGCCTGGTAAATTCAACAATGCAATAGTAGTAGGTTATGTATTACTGCTATTGAAATGTAGATTTTTTTGAGGGGTAAAACTAATTTTAATTTACTATTGCAAAAATTCCCTCCTCCCACCCCACTCTGATATCCTGTACTCTAGGTCCAAGTCAAAAAAGGATGGTATTCGGTATGATGGCTGTGACTTAGGTATCAGACTGGGATCATGTTCTTTTCAACTCAGGCCCTCCAATACTAATTGGAAGAGAGAATAATTGACTTGGACTGGAGACTAAAGTCCTAGAAAACTTTTGGTTTGGTTTGTGCTTTACAGCAAAGCAACACAAGTAGGTTATTTAGTGCTGAGGCAATTCGAGTAAAGTGCCTTGCCCAACGCCCTTTCAGACTTGACTCAGCACGCTAACCACTGAACCACCATGGCTCCACTCCCGGAAAAAGAAAGCAATGCAATAGTAGTAGATAAGTATTACATAATTAAAATTAGCTTTGCCTCCACCCCACTCCACCCTGAATAAAATACATGTTGCATACAGGAACACCATACCAGGTTGAGGGCATTGCTTTTGCCCCTACCCCCATGGCCTTGGGGATGTAAAATAGGCTAGATGCAGCCTCCTGCATGTTATAATAGGTGACTAAAGGAGGCAGGAGCCGCAGTGGCACAGTAGTTAGTGTGCTGAACTGTGACCAAAAGGTGCAGTTTTGAACCCTACCATCAGATCAGATTGGGTTGTTTACTGTGGTGTGCCCTGGGCAAGTCACTTTATAACCCATTTGTGTTGCTGTACAATAAAAAACCAAAGCAAATCTAATCATTTGGTCTTAGGCTCAGTCCCTGAGTCTTCACAAGAATAATAGACAGAGTTGTGTCAGCTTCAGAATCACTTCCACATCCATGACATTGAACTGCCTGGACAACATCCTACAAAAACATAGCTGTTTTGAACTCCATGTCCAGCATTTCATTTACCTGGGCATGGAGTTCAAAACCTTGAACCAAGTCTTTCACATGACTTGCCATCTGCAGTGTCTTCCATCTGCTCAGAGAGTTGAATCTTATACTAGGAATTTCTTCCTTTTGGGTCTCCTCAGTGTGGCTGCAGATCTTCTTGTTTTGGGCTGCCTGTTCATGAGACCTTTGCAGATGATCCTTCTATCCTAGTGGTGTCAGGAACATTTTCCTCTGGACCAAATAATCAAAGTTTTGAGCTACAAGATGTCTCATCTCAGCAAACGGGTGGACCTCTCTTAGATTACAGTGGGTATACCATTGTCTAAAAATGGAATCTACCATCAGTCTTGATGTGGCTCAACAAGACACCTTTCAAACCACTGTCCAGAGCCTCGCTTAGTCACCATTCATACAAGACCTACTTTCATGTCATTTTAGCTACAGCATTCAGAATTAATGAAATATATGCTTTATCTGCCAACCTGAACTATCTGCAGCTCTACCATGATGGTTCAGTTTCATGACATCCTATGCTAGGGGGGCCACTGACGGAACTAAAAAATACCTGACACTCCTTTGCACACATGCAGAAATGATCACGTTAAGCAGGGGACAGGCCAGCTGATATCCGGACAAACAGCCACACTAACTCATGCCTTCATTGCCATGAACAGACTCCTATTCATGGGAAATCAATCCTTAGCTAGCTTTCTTCAGCAAACCCTTCTTCCCATAGAATGTACAGGATGCCATCATGGTATTGAAGTGGTACCTGAAGTTTATTTTTTTCTGGAATAGCCCTCAAGTAACTCTGTACTTTTGCATGTGTTTATTTCATACTTGAATATTGCATCATATGTTGGAGTGATTATGTTTAGGTTTTGTACGACATATTTTTTAAGTTGTGACAGTTTATAATGTCAGTTATATAATTGGTGTATTTGATTCTCCTTGTAGGGTGATAATCCAGGTGATATTAAGGCCACCAAATGGAGAGTAGAGAATTCCTGGGGAGATAAAGATGGTAACAAAGGTAACATCACATTTAAGTGCTGATCATTGCATTCTAAGACTTTGGAAAAAAAAAAACAAGTGGGTTGTAGATTTAACTTTTTGAACCCTATTTGCTTGCTTTATTGCTTTGCTAAGATATAGTGTTATGGTAAATTTGAAAATCATAAAGACCCACATACTTTGTTTTACAGTTATATTAAATAGTTGTGAACAGTTATTTTATGTGACAAACATAGGCATGAACAGAAGAAAAGAGGATATTTGATCAAACAATTGATCCTTTGAGTTAACGAGTTGTTCATCAAGTTAAAAGATTTCAATATTCAACAACTGTCAATGGCCTGATAAAAGTGTACCATATTATAAGTGAGGTCAGTTAATACCGAGGTAGGTTCAGTGTGACACTTAAGTTATACTGGACTATACTTTATAGTGAGGGATGACCATTATACATGTTGCACACTACATCACCAAATGTTCAATATTTCTGTTTATGGATATAAATGTACATGTAATCCATGTGATGTAAAGGGAGATAATATCATTATTATTTAATAACTGCAAAGACTCATCAGTCATCATTGTAACAAGATGAAGCCGGGTTGGGATTAGATTTAGTGAAGACACTGAAAACATCAGTCCTCATGGATGTACATTTGTGTAAAGTATGTCTTGATAAGGCAAGGATAAATTTAAGTAATAACAGTGCTTAATTTCAGTCTTTGCTAGAGAGTTTGCTTTGCTCCATTTTCTGCAGGTTACCTGTTAATGACAGATGACTGGTTTACCGAGTTTGTATATGAGGTTGTGGTTCCCAAATCTCTTTTAAGCGAGGATATGCAGAGGATACTGGACCAGGAACCAGTTGTGCTTCCAGCTTGGGACCCAATGGGTGCTCTGGCCAGATGCTGTTAATCCATTTGTCAGTATTAAGAACTGTAACTGGTGCTTTCCAGTTATCAATAAGAATAATGCTTTTTGTTTTTTCTTAAATTGTTTGCTCAAATTTGAACAAGATATTTTGTAAAAAAAAAATAAAAATAAATCAATAATGCAGATAGCCATTTCTTTGCTCAGATTTTGAGATAATGTTCTGTGATTTTAGAAAGAGAAATTACAAGCAAGTATAATTAATGATTTAGTAATAAAATTTTAATAAAAGACACACCACAAATTGATGGGAAAGCAATCAGAACTCATTTAAAAGTCAAAATCAAAGTGCTTCCTAAACTTAGCATCTGTCTACACACAGTAAATACATAGAAACGTCTCGGAAATAAAGTCCTCAATAAAATGAAATCCCCTTGAAACTGAAATAGGTTTCTTGTCTTTTAATAAAATTACTCAAAACCCTAACTTTAGTTGGTCCTGATGTTTCAATGTATCATGTTTACATTCCATCATAATCCAGTATCTCTTAGTCCCGTAAAATTCCAAAAACTGATTTATACATATTTATTGCACTAGCACTCTCCAGAGTAATTTAAATTAAGCTAAGTATGTTGACCCATCTTAATTTTTTTTTCATGGATTAAACATGCCCACTGCAGAGCATATTAGATGTAAGAGTAGAACAGTGGTCTTTTTAGTATAGTGAATGACACTGGGTCCATACAACAGTAGGGATTTTTTTTTTTTTTTACAAATATTTAATGTTAAACAGATGTGTATTTTTGAGATGCAGAACACTTGTTCATTACATGTGAAAATTTGTTATATGGTACAGAATTCGATGTTATAAAATAAGTGTTACATCTCAGACAAGGTTTTCCAAAAATGTAATGATTATTTTAAGTTGCACATGTTAATTAATTTTGAAACACCAGATTAGGGGCAATTTATTTCCATATGAATGGAGATAGTTCCTCATAGGTACTGTGTAAAAATTATCTTTTTCTGGTTCAGAAAAAGATGTAATGCAAGACAACAATGGAATCTTTGTCCAGCAATATTCTCAACATAATTGAAAATATCGAATTGATTTTGTTTTAGTGTGATAATAGAGACACCAAAGAACCAATCTTTCTTACTATATTGAACATTAAGATCAATATATGAAAACTGTAACCATTGATATGTTGGAGATGTAACAGGACACCATATTTGCTTTTTCACCAAAGATTATGAAACACTGCAGAGGACTCTCAAAATGAATAATTATCAACTTGAAAGATTTAAGTTGACAAATTTTTTATATCCTTGTTTTTAAAGTTTTATTGGGTTAATATTCTTAATTTAGGTAATATAAATTTTCGTGTCCTTTGTTACATCTATGAAATGATTTTTCTTTGGAATCACCCACGGTCTCATTACATCATCTAATACAATTAATGTATGATGGGTAATGTTATTTCCCATTTTCAGTTATTCTTACAGATAAGTCATTACCATTCACGTATTTTTGTGAAGAAATGTGATATCAAACCCACTTGCACTTTATCACTCCATGGACTGGGGACATTGGGGTACATGTTACATTACAGTTATCCAATATGCCCTTGAACAGGATGTTTTTACTGAGTAATTGCATGTGACAAGTCCCTTTTTTTTTTTCCGGTATGAATTACTGTTATGAAAACATCCTCAATCCAGTATCAGAATATTGTATTTAAACTTTAAATCTAACAAGTCCTTAATAATGGACATGAATGAAACTAGTTATCTAGTGGGAACCGAGGCTGGAAAAACTAAAGTTCTCGAAAATCTGTTGCAACACTTTGAGCTGTTTCTGAAGTAGTTTCAGGCAAATGCCATGCAAATTGAACCAGTTCAACAATTTATAACAATTTGTACTATTTTCCATCTTTACAGAGCAAAAATTGCATACACAAATGGTTGTTTACATACACAGTTGTGGCAAGAAAGTAGGCATACTTCTCTTTCATCTGCCAAAGAACAAAAAAAGTTGTGCTTTGTATGATGTCAGGCTGTTGTAAATGGGTAGCATATAGATGTTATAAAGTAAATACTGCTTGATGTAGACAATATCATCTTTGTTTCCAATTGCTGCCAATATTTTGTAAGAAACAAAGATATAACATTCTGATACCAAGCCGATTTATAAAATTCTGAAAACTGTGTCGGAAATTGTACTGGTACAATCTTTTTTTGACTTGCATCGTGAATTAGGTCAATGTATATACTTTCCTTGCAAAGTCAAACACGGTCAGAAACTTATGAAATTGGCGTCGAATTTATCAGATTTTGGAATGTAACACCTAGGACATGAATGGTACATCAAAACATGACGAAGAATAATGTGATAATTTATTATTTATTTCATTCTGAGGATCTCTGCACGATTTCAGATATATATCGGTATGCTTTCTCAGTAAATTCAATGCCAATGACTGTCTTCTTACTGAACAACCGGGCAATATGACAGTATTTAATCACGGCACCCTCATTGCAGACATGATAAAACTTGGGAATTTCATTAAAATTTTGCTGAAAATTTTTTAGTTTTTAAGTTTATTTTACTAATAGTCCATTAAATATATATCAGTGTTATCTCTCTATTATTGACTGAATGACATAAGCACCAGCTTTAAGTTTTGTTGACTATTTCCAGAAATACTGCCATTTTTTTTTTTACAGATGTAACACTTATTTTATGACAGCATTTCTAATGAATACATTGATTTACTGGATATAAGTCCATTGAAAATGTGTAATATGAGCGTGCACCCCCTCCTCCTTTCCAGTCATCCTTTACAAAGTTGATTTAAAAAAATTAATTTATTAAGGAAATAATATACAGCATTTCATTATTATCATTAGCAAGAACCAAATCAAATCATATCAAAATCACTGAATAATATGCCTTGTTTGCTAAAAATTCTAGTCTCTGATAAAGAGAGAAAAGAAGAGAGATGGGTGTGTGTGTGCTATATCGCTTGAACATTCTCAATTGAAAACAAGTGGAGTGACTTTGCTACTTTTCTCACAGCATAACAAGTGTGGAATTTATTCAAGAATTTTTGTATGAAATTAGTGAAATAGGTCTAAATCTAGGAAAACATTGGGCTCACTTGACAATTGATGAGGGCTGAAATCAATTTAATATAGATAGTATGAATGGCAGGAATATAATGACTGATAATTAAATGTATATCTACCAATAATCGTACATGACAAATAAAATTAAAACTTTGATTATCTCATCCAGTGTGAAGGATTTTTTTCTTTATCTTTTACATCTTTAATTTTCTCATCAAGTATCACAATGAATATGAGCATTGTCAGCTGGATACACAAGATGAACTGACTGACCGCATGAAAATTTCTTTAAACACCAACCTGACATCTCATTATCACAAGTGATTTTTGCTTGTTTGGAGGCTGCTCTTATCTGTTGTTTCCCCAGATAATACATAGCTACTAAACAAGCCTTTTAGATATGAATTTCCAGTAAAACCAAATAAAACTTAGTTGAACATTATACATGAGTTGGGAACCAATTTATGGTGACCACTTGACTGCATTGAGCAGGTGGCTGCTAATTTCACGACATTTACATGCATATAGCAAAATGTGATAGGACCAAGAAAATATGATTATTGTGAGTGGGTGATATGGAGGTCACCACTAATAAAGGTATGACTGTATATCAAAATTTTCATTATTTTTTGTTATAATATACTTACACAGAGGTTAGTTTTTGTAAATAAACAGACTGTTTTTTGCATTTTTGCATAAATTGTAATAATGAAATGAGCTTATTCAAAACAGCAATTGAAATATATTTATATACAATTATTTACCATGAACGACATCATTCTTGTTAACCTATTTTCATGTTACTATCAATTCTTATTGTAGCTTAACAACGTTAAACTCCATGCCGACTAGACAGAATTTATCACCGTTTACTGGCAAGTGGTACATCTAATGAAGCTTTTGTCATTTTTGGGGGGTCAGTTTTATTGATTATGATGTCAGATATGCTATAAATCTATTTAAAAAGAATTACATGTAACATGAGACAGTCAACCTTGATTACCCAAACTTTTCAGGAGACATACATGTACGTTATTCCAGATTATTAGGAATTTGCATAAACAGAAGTGTCATGTAGTTTACCATAGAATTCATAAAATGTCAATTTTCCTAAAAGGTTAATTCGTGAATTGGGTTCAGAATATTAGGGCCCTATTGCATATACCAGTAACCAGTGACCTCAGGTGAGATGTTTTTGTGTAGCTCATCGTGTGAATTAAATTCCATTTCTTGACTATACATTTTGTTTGGTACATCTGATTCTTCTCTTATTTTTGTGAACTGTTTTATACACTAAATATCTTCCATATGTCAGTAGTCAGTTTTTGCATACTGTAAAATAAGCAATATTTGTTGGAATAAAATTGTTTGGTTTGGCAGTAAATGGACAATTTTGTGGGGATAAAACTTTTTGGGGTCACACTTTTTACATTAAAACCCAATCAGTAATAATATTTTTCTTGGTGGGTTTAAATTTGTGGATTATTGTTACCATTTATAAAATCCTCCACAAATATTTCTGATGTTAAAGGAAGCTTAAGATTCAGCTGTATATCAGTGCAGAATAAGAATATTTACTATTTTCCAAGTTCATGACAATAACTGCGCAGAATAAGAATCTTTACTATTTTCCAAGTTCATGACAATAATGGTGCAGAATAAGAATATTTCATGTTTTCTGAGTTCAGGACAATCACAGTGCAGAATAAGAATATTTACTGTTTTCTGAGTTCATGACAATTCTTTCTCAAGATTTACTTTTACACCTTAAAATCAAAATATTAATAGTATTAGTCGTATCCTACAATATGACCAAGGCATGCTCTAAACTTTATTGTATCTAGCTATTTTATTTCTACACGTCAAAGAAATATTATTGTTGAATCAGTGTTGTTTGACATGAGGTATTCATTTAAATGTGATTGTTGCTTCTGCCATGCACTCATGAGATGAAACGTTTGTTGTAAACTCTCTTTTCTTGCTGTTATCTTTTTGTTGTCTGTGTGAGCTAAATCAGGTGTTTAGTAAATTCATCTCATGAATAAATAATTGTGCAATCACCCGAGTTCCAGAAATGCTAACCCCTGAGTATGCTTATCAGCAATTCGAGTGCCAATTTGTTGCAGTATCTAACCAGCCTGTCCAGAATAGGTAACAAGCTTGTTAAAAGTAACAATTATACTGCATCTTCTTATAAGCCTAAATATACCTGTACATTGTCAAAATAATGAAGGTCCAATGATAATAAATGATGTCTCTATTCCTCCAATGCCAGAACCTTACATTTCTAAAACATTTTTGGCTAAAACAATAACCATAAACATCAGTCCTTGGAGATTATCTGCATCTTTCTTTTCTCTTCATCACTTCTGCCATTTTTCGACCAATTACAGTCTGATCAATTGGTTTGTTATTTAAATACCATATTTTATATTGAAAAACTAGTCAAGGGACCAGTCTCATATTGGTGCAAAAGTACTTTTGTTTCTACCTGTCTCCACATAGCAACCTCCTGTTCAGAACTGTATTCCATAAAATGTTTATTTTTCTTTAATGTTATCAATACAATTTGAAACCTGGAAATTTCACGAAAAGTTCGTAATAATTCTGCAAAATCAGGAATGGTTGGCGTTTCTGGAGTCCATCGAGATTAGATGCTAGTGATAAAATGTATGTAAGCAGCTTTACTATATGGACAGAATGTACTTATATATTTTTTAATTGTGCATTATATTATATTTAAGAAACATCTGTGATAAAATTAACAAAATTATGTTATCAAATACTGCATAGAATAAAGGTGCAAAAACACAAATTTTATTTACCCAACAATTATTTCATCATCTATATTTAGTTTTACTTGGGGGAAAAGATCGCAACTATTGACAAAAGGACTCGACTAAATTTATGTCCTTAGCAGTTATGAAATAGATCCTAGTATGGTTACTTACTGCACATCTGATCAGTTTCTTGCATTTTCAATGGTCAAAGCATGTCACGTGTAGACATAGTACGAAACCAAATCCAGTCAGTAGGAAAAATACCTGTCAGTATGACCGGACATCAAAAATGTCATTTTTTAATGAAGTGGCTCGGCATTTCTTGCTTTATCTCATCATGAATATCACATGAAAATAATGTAAATTGGGGTAGTTTAGGTTATCAGTAGGTAAACTCCTTACATTGTATGTTAGTGACCCAGTATGACATGAAAGAGCCCTGAGAAAACTTACATGGGCTTGGTACCATCTCCTCACCCGGTTTACTACCGACTTGGTATCATTACATAGTGGGTTATTAATAATTACACAGTTGAATCAGCACTCCAAGCATAAGAAGATATTTTATCAGAACCCAATATCCAAGAAGAAAATGCTTACAATTTTGCTCTGTGAATGCTGTCTCATTTTTATTGTAAAATATATTGGAAAAGAAAATGTAAAAACTAAAATTTAGCAGTGAGATATATCGTTATGATACTGAAACTATAATTAATTGAATTACTTTGTTTATTCTTACGTTCTGTCTCTTTGCATGTTTCATGCTAATTATCTCCTTTAAAAAATATAAATATTTGGAAAGAAAAGAATTGTTAGCATTATCTACCATAAGTCACCTTCATGATTTACAGGAAAATGTGTACTTAATTCATGACTGTCTGTTGATACATACACATCTATGTCTAGGAAATAATCTCAATGCAGATAGGTTGTAGAAGAAAACCACTGTTCGACCATAAAGGCATTTCTATTGCCCTAAGCAAGCAAAAGTCATATCTGTATTCGATGTCAAGGAAATAATCTCAATACAGATAGGTTGTAGAAGACAACCACTGTTAGACCATAAAGGCATTTCTATTGCCCTAAGCAAGCAAAAGTCATATCTGTATTTTATGTCTAGGAAATAATCTCAATACAGATAGGTTGTAGAAGAAAACCACAGTTAGACCATAAAGGCATTTCTATTGCCCTGAGCAAGCAAAAGTCACATCTGTATTTTATGTCTAGGAAATAATCTCAATACAGATAGGTTGTAGAAGAAAACCACAGTTAGACCAGAAAGGCATTTCTATTGCCCTGAGCAAGCAAAAGTCACATCTGTATTTTATGTCTAGGAAATAATCTCAATACAGATAGGTTGTAGAAGAAAACCACAGTTAGACCAGAAAGGCATTTCTATTGCCCTGAGCAAGCAAAAGTCACATCTGTATTTTATGTCTAGGAAATAATCTCAATACAGATAGGTTGTAGAAGACAACCACTGTTAGACCAGAAAGGCATTTCTATTGCCCTGAGCAAGCAAAAGTCACATCTGTATTCGATGTCAAGGAAATAATCTCAATACAGATAGGTTGTAGAAGACAACCACTGTTAGACCAGAAAGGCATTTCTATTGCCCTGAGCAAGCAAAAGTCATATCTGTATTCGATGTCAAGGAAATAATCTCAATACAGATAGGTTGTAGAAGACAACCACTGTTAGACCAGAAAGGCATTTCTATTGCCCTGAGCAAGCAAAAGTCATATCTGTATTCGATGTCAAGGAAATAATCTCAATACAGATAGGTTGTAGAAGACAACCACTGTTAGACCAGAAAGGCATTTCTATTGCCCTGAGCAAGCAAAAGTCACATCTGTATTCGATGTCAAGGAAATAATCTCAATACAGATAGGTTGTAGAAGACAACCACTGTTAGACCAGAAAGGCATTTCTATTGCCCTGAGCAAGCAAAAGTCACATCTGTATTCGATGTCAAGGAAATAATCTCAATACAGATAGGTTGTAGAAGACAACCACTGTTAGACCAGAAAGGCATTTCTATTGCCCTGAGCAAGCAAAAGTCACATCTGTATAATGTTGACAAAACATCAAATTTAATCAGAATATGACTGAGGATAGCTGTATTCATATATTTTGATAATATTCAGTAATATTGGAATCAGTAATGAGATTGTCAAAAATTGTTGTCACTAACAAATAGAAAATGTTTATTCATAAAGATCTTTTATTACGAGTCATACAATTTTATTGATGCAGACATTTTCTTTCTCTAGTGAAAAATATGAGCTCAGATAACATGTTGGGTTGGAGTAATTTATTTACATTTTGTACAATGAACTTGTGTAATGATATCACCACGGCTATGTCGTTTTTTTTTCCTGTGCCCTTGACTCGGCTGCTTTCCTAAGCTGTTTTTCTCGCTGTTGATCTAAAAACCTTCTGAATGATTCATCTTCATGTACTTCATCTTGTTCTACAAAAGAAAATATAATTTAATATAATTTACTTTGCAGATACACCTATTTGAGTGATACAAAATTATGAATAAATTAGACATTAATCCTTACATGGAACATGAGTAACACTAGATATTAAACCTATATAGCTGAGCTAGATTCAATTTGTGAAATCACTCGTTGTTATAAACAATTTGTGAAATATACTCATTGTTATAAACAATCTGTGAAATACACATTGTTACAAACAATTTGTGAAATACACTCATTGTTATAAACAATTTGTGAAATACACTCATTATAAACAATTTGTGAAATACACATTGTTATTAACAATCTGTGAAATACACTCATTGTTATAAACAATTTGTGAAATACACTCATTGTTACAAACAATTTGTGAAATACACTCATTGTTACAATTTGTGAAATACTCATTGTTATAAACAATTTGTGAAATACTCTCATTGTTATAAACAATCTGTGAAATACACTTATTGTTACAAACAATTTGTAAAATATACTCATTGTTACAAACAATCTGTGAAATACACATCGTTATAAACAATTTGTGAAATATACTCATTGTTATAAACAAATTATTATAAACAATCTGAAATACACTCATTGTTATATACAATTTGTTAAATATACTTATTGTTACAAACAATTTGTGAAATATACTCATTGTTATAAACAATTTGTGAAATACACATTGTTATAAACAATTTGTGAAATACACTCATTGTTATAAACAATCTGAAATACACTCATTGTTATAAACAATTTGTGAAATATACTCATTGTTACAAACAATTTGTGAAATACACTCATTGTTACAAACAATTTGTGAAATACACTTATTGTTATAAACAATTTGTGAAATACACTCATTGTTATAAACAATTTGTGAAATACACTCATTGTTATAAACAATTTGTGAAATACACTCATTGTTATAAACAATTTGTGAAATACACTCATTGTTACAAACAATTTGTGAAATACACTCACTGTTATAAACAATTTGTGAAATATACTCATTGTTATAAATTCTGAAATTTCTAAAAACTACTTTCCAACAGAACTATTTTCTTAAAAGGGTATTAACTTAATGCATGATTCAATCTGTCAAAACAATCATGTTTTTCTTTTGCAGTAAATTTGTCCTAAACAAAAAATGGTGTGTGTGTGTGTGTGTGTGCCAAAAGTCTCATGAAACAACTCCTATTTATTGGGAGGGAGACCAGAATTTCTTGCTACACTACTGACCAAGCTGCAGTTGATAAAAACTTTTACTGAATGAAACTGATGTATTATTACCAAAAATAGAGCAGTGATTGTGTTGTTATAGGCCAACAAAATCTGTCAGTTTAACAATTCAGTGGCATACAAACCAGTATATCTCAGATATTCTTGAGAAACTCCAACATAAATGAACCTAATTTGTTACAAAAATACCTTTTTGTATGTTTGAGTTAATATTTTCATAAAATTAAGTACAGCACAATTCTTTGTCATGGGCTTTCATGGTTAACACAGGTTTGAAAAACCCTTGAATTTTATATCTGGTTTTGAAAAAACCTTAAAAATGAGACAGAGTGGAAAAAGTCCTTAAATTTGTATTACCAGCTTTTTAAAAGCAATTGAATTTCATTAATATTTTACTTGTTACTATAAAGTGTTTAATTTTTACCTATTTAATTATTCTGGGTGAAAACTGAGTGTTAATGATTGTTCTAATTCATTTGATCACATATTATGTTATTTTGGATACCATCAGTATTATCCTTTGTCCTATGGACAGACTGTGATAGATTTTTATACCAACTTCCCAAAGCACAGTTTAGGTGTCACATAGGTAAACCAGTCAGTGCAAATGGCAGATGAAGCACGGTGAATGTCAACTTCATCTGCTTTAATGATGGGGAATGTGTGTTCAATTACAAATGGATCATGGATCCCAAATACTTGTGGATTAGAGAATTCAAAGGGGGTAAGTCCATGGCAATGTGTGCTTTTTGTAATAAATTCACAAATTTGAAGAAAATGGGGAAATAAGTCCTTTCCTTGAATATCTGAAGTAAAAAATAGCAATTGTTAGTGAGCACTTTGGAATCCTTTGAAAAGTCATTGATGACTTTTTTTTTAAAGACAGATTCTGATAAAAATGATATCAGTGAGCTACAAATCCCGCCATCCCCTTGTGATGCAGCTGGTGGATCGAAACCAGTATTTGGGCCATAGCTTCCTCTCAAGTAATCACACTTGAAGCTGACAGCCTTGGTGAGAAGGCAGAACCCACTAAGCATTTTTACCATTTTACCATTCAGACAAACTGTCTTAGGAAACGATTTAAGGAAAAGGCCCAGGAATTAAATAATCTGGAAATTTTTTTAATGATATGGTAGAATCCCCCAAAAAGTAAAATGTTGAGATTGGACATAGCTTGGATTATAGAATACAATGATTTGACAAAGTACACGTGCAACTGGAAAATTAGTAATGATAGTAACTTTTGCTGACAGTGCCATTATTGTATACTAGTATATACTGAAGTTTATGTTTCAATACTTGAACTTTTCACACACTATTTTATTATTTGGAAGATGGACTCAACACAAATGCGGTAAAGGAGGTTTCAAAATTTGACTTTAAAAGTGGGTAAAGTAATTTAAACAAGCCCTTGAAAATATTACAAGAAGCATTTGAAGAGCCCTTGAAAAGTCCTTAAATTTGGTCTTGAGCTTTTTGTATGAACCTTGTCTTTGACCTTGAACCTAATATCACAGACAGAAGATCACTGAACTTGTCTCAGATGCTTTCAAGATATACCCACATGCTAAGTTTGGTCAAATTCATCGTTTATATTTTATGGAAGAAAAATAAACAGCCCAGATTATATAACTGGCATCATTCAAGGTATTCTTCAGATATATCCGCAAACTGGATTTGATAAAAATCTGTTCATACTTGTTCATAGTATGCTTACAAGCCATTACACATAAAAACCAGAGTCAAGACCTTTGACCTTTATATCAATGTCAGTAGGGTACTAATGGACATTCTCGACCTAGTGAAATTTCAAACAGTAAGGACTTTTGGGGTGTGGGCTGTATCCACGGAAAACAAATAAAGCAAAAATGATTGATTAATTCAAATGCCATTACTCCCCATCAGCCCCCAACTTATTGCCAGACGACTGTCACATGTTGCATGTTTTTGTTGGTTTTAATGGCACATTGAACACATTATTTGCGATATCATTTCGCAGAAATGGGAGCAAAGTGCCTTTCCCAAGAATACACCAAGGCAACTGACCTTGGTATATCACCTTAATTAAACCCAATACAAAATTCTAAAACTTAATCTCATTCTCTGACTTTTTGTTCAATTCAGTTTATTTTTCCTATCTATCTATAATGTTGATATTCTGTACTTTCTTTCTTTCTCTCTGATGGAAGAAATTAATTTAGGACCAAGTACATAATGCAAGAAGTGTTGGCAATACCATCCCTTCAGGAGAAGTAGCTGTAACAAGAATTTCATGATGTCTGCTGTGGTAACTTTTTGGGAGGTCATATCAGCACCATTTTCTTTCAGGATCAGTTATATATTGCAACAAATGTTCCAGTGAAAATTTCATGTTAATATAACTACATGTATCTGTTCAGAGAAATTATAACAAGATTTTCAAGATGGCCACAGTAGAAACTATTTTAAGTGGTCAGAGCAGCACGATTTTCATTTTGGACAGACTACATATTTATCAGTAATGTTTCTGTGGAAACCCCAAGTAAATACAGTCATCTAATCGGAAGGAATGGTGATAACAAGATTTACAAGATGGCTGTGGTGGCCAATTTGTGAGGTCAGATCAGCACCATATAAAAATGGAACCAGCTATATATAAATAGCAAGTGAAGTTTTTATTGAAAACCCCATGCAGATGCGACCATCTGTTCCACGAGAGTAGTGACATTTTCATGATGTCCAACATGGCAGTTATGTTAGAGGTCAGATCAGAACTATTTTCATTTAAGACTACTGGTAACTACATTTCATAAAAAGTCTTTTAGTGAAAACCCCATGTTGACATGACCATATATTCAGGAGTAGTTGTGATAACAAGATTTTCAATTTGGCCACCACAACATCTATTTTGGATGTTTGAGGTGCACCATTTTCATTCAGGATCAACTAGACCTCAGGATAAAACTGTGTACCAAGTTTGATGAATTTCATCCCAGTTGTTCAAGAGGATTAGCCATAATGAACTTGTTGAAATGGATGGATGCCAGATGGACAATGGATGACAGACCATTGCATAAGCTCTTCTGGTCTTTGATTGGTTGTGCTACAAATCACACTATGGCCTGTCTGTCAGGAGAGGTTTTATTGATAGAAGATCAAGTAAAGACAGATGAATTAGAGAAATGACCACTAAATTGAAGCCAACAAATTTTGTTTAACAATCGTGTGTTCTTACCCTCTAATTCATCCCAGATAACAAAACAGACCAGATTCCTGAACCCTGCCTGTCAGTCTAACAAAATTCTGAAGGAATGTAACCAACTCAGCCAACAGAATGTCCAGATGCTGATCATTTCATATTCTTTCCAGCCATTTGGCAACCAGGAGTAGAAGTTATGGCAATAAAATGAGTTGTTGAACTATTGCTCTATCTAGTCCTGATAATCTGTCATCTATAGTAATTAAACCATGTGTAATGGTAATGCTGGGTGAAGGTATTTAATTTAGGGGTCTGAGACAAGTGACTTGAATCAATTGGTGCACAATGCAGACTTGAATCAATGAAAATGAATTGGAAGAAAATATTCAGAAATAAATTATA
Organism: Margaritifera margaritifera; assembly: GCA_029931535.1. Lineage (NCBI taxonomy): Eukaryota > Metazoa > Mollusca > Bivalvia > Unionida > Margaritiferidae > Margaritifera > Margaritifera margaritifera. Next base: position 2,597,788 of record JAQPZY010001639.1, on the reverse strand, counting down.
TTGCTAAATATATAATGCTAGGTTACTTCATTCTCACACATGTCTCCCTCAACATTCCTGCCGCAGAGTCTTGAGCAATTATTTCTTTGTAACAATTCTTTTAGCCACTTCTTTTTTTTTTTATAAATTTATTGGGGTGGGGTGGGGGGCAAAATGATTACACCCTATGATTTCAGTGTGGTGGGAGACAACAGCATAATCTATGATTTATCCTGTTATGAAATCAAATTACATTTAAGAATCAAATATTTTGTTTTCACTGCTTATAAAAATTTAAAAAAAATAAGATTAAGTCTAATTCATTATTACTAAAAATACACCTATAAGCTATTCTATGAATCTAAAATGGTTATGTCATATCTGGGAAATTAATCTACAAGGTTTTTGAAACAGGCACTAGATGTAACTCAGCAGTTGTCTGCCAAACAATGAACAATTATCAAGGAAATGAATAACCAATAAATATTTGTCAGGATGCAGGACAAATATGCCCAACTCCATAAGAGTCCCTTATAATGTGCCGGACAAGACTCTGAATTCAGCAATTATATTGATATCTGAAAATACACAAAATGAATTTACTGAAACATTAACACGTTTACAATAGCGTGGACATTTGTTTTTATAAATCGTAAAGTAATATGTTATACAATGATTTTAATCAAAGTATTGAGACACTGTTCTGACAGTGCTTATAGAAATCACATATTTTGGCTGTAATTACCTCTAAATAATCTAAAACTAATCATTTGATATGACTTTATGATGTTCAACATTATTATATATTATCAGAATATGGGTGTTGTTGTTCCAGTACATATCTACATATGCCACCTTGCTTGTCAACATGTCACACATTTTGACAAAAAAGGTAATATGTTAATCTAGGTAGACATGGATAAGAGACAGCAATCAAATGAGACAACCAGGAGCAAATTCTACTTCGTGCACAGTTACAGCTCAAAAAGGGACGTTAATCAGATTTTGGACTCTAGAGTAGTGATTTTGTTTATGCAAGCCACCCACCTCCACCCATTTCATTAACAGGTATTACAGTGATGTGAAAATCCAGCATTTTAGCATAAACTCTGGATTGGAGTTTTATAATTTCCATGTCTTGGTCTTTTTTCCACATTCTGGATTTTCATCAGTGCCTCTTGATAGCAGATTTGTGTGCACTAGCACACCATTTAGAATGCACTTAAGTATGTGCCTGCAAAATAAACTGTATACCAGTCTGAAAGTCTAGTTCTACTGGTGTAATATAATATATGATTGGTTGATTTGGCAGCAAAGATTCACTGTTGTCAGTTTTCATTGGAAAACACTTGGCACGTGGTACACATACATTGTTCATTTTAAAATATGTCAGTAGTGACAAGGGCCTGTAACATACTTCACACACAATACAGTGTATATTTTTATATATACACACTACTGTGGCTTGTGTTAAATATATTCCAGTCATTGGGGTGATGGTGAGAAAGGATGTAGTAGATAAGAAATCCAAAAATGTCGCAAAAATAGATGCCAAAAGAGTGTTTCCCCAGGATCTAAAAAGGGCATGGTAATTATCCTCCCAAAAAGGCTTGGTTTGGTTTTGTGGGTTTAATCTCATTTTTCAGCACATGATATGCTGTACATGGCAGTCAGTATATCTGGTGGAGGAAGAACCATGAAAAACCCTGGTAAGAACCACCAACCCATGGGAAGCTAGTTGCAAGCTTTCTCACATACCCACATTGGTTGAGCAGAGACTCGAACCCACTTAGAAAGAGGTGAGATGTCAGTGAAATGTAAAGGCAAGTGTCATAGACCACTCTTGGCCCCAGGGCCCCACCCTCCCCAAGGCACTAAAACGGTACTTTAAATGCATATCTCATGATTGAAAGAGCTCCTTATTTCATCATTATTTGTTGCTGTTGTTGTTGTTATTATTATTGTTGTTGTTGTTGTAAAATTTGGAAATTATGGGAGTAGTTGACTTATAAAGTTCTAAAAGTCCCATAATTTCATATTCTGCCCAAAAAAGTTGCAGGATTAAAATTCTTGATAAGGTCTTTCTCTGTATTCTTTTCTTTTTTTTCTTCATATTTTGCAGCAAAAGATACATGTAGCAGTAATGCGTTGAAAGGAAACTGAATGCATGGTTAGTTACATGCACAATCTTACCAATGGTAATAATGATCATCAATTACTGTGAATACAGGTGACATATAAGAAATTTCCTCATTTTATTTATTCTTCTTTCATGCATTCTTTAAAACCCTTGGATGAACTATGATTTCTTTTATTGAAGGGCAAGATCTGTGTGTTTACTAGTTCATTAGATGTATCTTTAAAAAAGAATGCATTTAGTGCACATTTCGATTTCGTTCTTTTGAGAATGGAGTAGTATTGCTAAAAATAGTGGAGCCCATAGAGAACTTATGAGTATCAGAGAGGTCTCTACAACCCCTAATGGTGGATACTGAGCAATCTTTTTCTTCAAAGAGAAAAAGAAGAAAATGTGCAACTGCAGTTAATGGGAGCAGATAGGATCAATGCATTTCCTACCGCACTAAAGAAAATTCTCAACTTGGCATTGCAAACCTTGGAGGTGAGTTTCGTTCCAGCACGAGTGATACATTTGGCAACCCTGCTCGAAAATTGGTCTTGGCAGATGGATCATTTGATATGAGCCAGGCATGAAGGTGGAGGATTCAAGGTGTGCTGTGCATAAGGGACCCTCTGTGTTGTGACAGTAGCTTGCTCCTCAGCAGTAATTCCCTGGATTTGTTGACCAAGAGGTCAAGGATACCACTGAACCACAATCTCTGGGGTCACAAGGGAGCTATCAGGATGAGCCATTACTTGGAAGTCCTGACTCTGTGAAGACCCTAAGGGATTATTGTGACAGGTGTGAAGGAGTAGGTGTACAGTCGATCCTACCTCAAAATGAAGGCATCCACTGCCCATGCCCTCTAATCTGGCACTTGAGAGACCTAAAGAGGGCGCTTGTTGTTCAGCTTCGTTGTGAACATGTCTACCAGTGGCCTTCCCCACGGATGAAAAAGTGTCTCTGCTACTGACTGGTGTAGAGACCATTCCATGAGGACTGCTCATCCCTGTCTGGACAAGCTTTCCACCATAACATTCCTCCTACCTGGGATATGGCTGACTCTGAGAGTAATCTCCTCCGAAGCTGTCAAAATGGAGGAGGTTCAAAACTTCCAAGCAGAAAGAAGGGGTGTGAGTGCCTGTAGCAATCATCCTTATGTGGTTGACACACCCTTGAAGTGCTAGAAAAACAGTCTGCATTTCTAACTTGTTGATATGGAGGGAAGCTTCTTCCCAAGATCCCCGACCATGAAGGACTACTCTTCTTGGGCTCTAGGTAAGCCCTCCAGCCTGAATCTGAGGAGTTGGTGTAAAGGAAGGAGTGAGGTTCTGGAGTGTGAATCGGAACTGCGATCAGAAACCTGTCCTGATTTTTCCACCAATTCAGATGGTGATCAAACCTGGATCCTAAGGGGATGCAGGTTGGCTGGAGGTCATTGTGAGGTCTCCTGTTTGCCAGCAGTAAGAACTGGAGGGACCGCATATGAAACATTCCTGGGGAAACTAAGTCCGTTGCAGCATTCCCCAGGAGAGAGGTAAAGATGACTGGACAATGAGGTCTTCTCATCCAGTCTTGCTAAGAAAGCAATTATTTGTGACTGGAGAAATACAGACTGTTCTTTGACAGGTGAGAACATTCATCCCCACATAAACAAAATTCTGAGGAGGGATAATATCTGACTTCTCCTTATTGGGCATTATGTCTAGACCCATAAAAACCTTTTGCTGTGATCCAGAAGAACCTTAAATGTCTTCAAGGCTACATAACTCCTAAGATGAAGGAGTTCTGCAGTGAGCGCCATATACATTGAGACAACCGGTCTCGCTGTCTTGGCCACAGCCTCTAAAAGTTTCTGTAACGCTGCTGGAGACAAATATTCATCCCTCAACAGATTGAAGAAGGTAGCTGAAAAAAGGGTGGCATGCGAGACTATGGTAACTAGAGTCTGCACCTTCAGTTTCAAAGCCTCAAGAACCTTGACAGGGAGATGGGCCCAGGTCCCCGCTGAAATCCACACCTGGGAGGCACCTGAATTCAAAGTGGGGGGCTCAAGGGGCCAAGTGGGCAAACAGACTCTATTGCTATTGACTGAAATGAGGGGCTGAAGTGTAGAAGAGGGGACAGGCCATCCCTTCTATTCTCTGGCCCCTTCTTGGTCTTTAGATAATTTCTGAGTCAGCTCCTTCACCATTGCAGAGTTAGGAAGTAACAGCAGGTCTGACTTAGGCTGTGGCCCGGAGAGCCTCTCCAAACTGGAGAGGAACCTAGTCTCCGAAGGTCATGAAGACTTGGGACACAGATCTGGTGGAAGTAGACAGTAAACATCATTTACTGTCTTTTCAGGTGGGGAAGATCTAGGGTGTGCCTGGTCGGCTGATCCCCAGAGCCATGGCAAGGCCATCCATGGTGGCATGGTCAGAAAAGGAGACATGGCTGACTCATCACTGGGTGGTGAGAGTCCCCAAGCTCCTGAGGGATTGAATGGAAACATCAAAAAGGGAGGGTATGGACCCAATCCCTTCCCTCAGAGCAGTTCTCAAAACTAGAAATATGTTCCCCATAGGGGTTGCTGGGAAACATAGAGAAATGGGGGTTATTGAACCAATCCCTTCTGGTAGGTATCTGGTCCAAAAACTGTTGTCCAATACCCAGTATATGATGATCATAAGAAGTCTTTTAGTGAAAACCCGATGTTGATAAAACCATCCATTTAGGATGAGTAGCGATAACAAGATTTTCATGATGACTGATGTCAGATTGGCATCACTTTCATTTAGGACCAAGCAGACATCATAAGAGCTCTTGCAGTAAAAACCCATGTTTATATGACCATCCATTCAGGAGGAGTAGTGATAACAAGATTTTCAAGATGGTCGGTGTGGTGGCCATATTGGATGTCCGAGCAGCACCATTTTCATTTAGGACCAACTAGACAATGGGATGAAAGTGTGTATAAAGTTTCAAGGCAATCCTCCAAGTCCAAGTAGTTTAGGAGGAGTAGTGATAACAAAATTGTGCTAATTGACAGACAATTGGCAACAGACAACAGACCATCCCATAAGCTCTTCTGGTCTATCACCAGTAGAGCTAAAAACTGGTATCCTAGCATTGTTTTGAGAAATCAAATTTGTCTGCATAGAAATAAAAACAAAGAACTTCTGTTGCAATAAAATAAGCATCTATGGAGATTGGTTTGGCTTGGTTTTGTGGGTTTAACACCATTTTTCAGCATAAGATAGGCTAAACATGGTGGCCAGTATATTTGGTGGAGGAAGAACAACCGACCCATGGGAAGCTACTGGCAAGCTTTCTCACATACCCACAATGACCGAGCCAAGACTCGAACCCAAGCAGACAGAGTTGAGATGTGAGTGATCTGTAAAGGCCAGCGCCTTAGACCACTCGGCCATCTGGTCTATGGAGAAAGATTGTTGTGCAATGCAGACAACGAAGTAGGTTACGATGGTGAGACCGTTGAAATAGATAAAACTTTCTCATTTTTTTATATTTTACTATGAGTGAGTGAAATCCAAGTATTTCTTTCAGAAAGACGTTTTCAGTGACCAATCAAATACAAAATCCAATTCAAGTTTTAAAGATAGATTGAGTCTAAAATCTGATGTTAAAAAGGTCAATCAAAACCCTGTTACATACTACCAGAAAGAGTACGAGACAGAATTCCCTTGTTTTAAAACAGAATTTAAGATTTCTCAGTATTTTTGTTGTTGTCCCTTTTACATTTTCTGTGCACCCCCCCCCCCCAGATTTGGGGGTCAGGGGGCCACAGTGATCATTACCCACGGAATTCTTGGCACCATAACTGGTCAAAGATCACTGCTTGCATTTTTGTACTTCACTAAGCTTATAAACACAGTGACTTGTACATATATAAATGAATTTTGACATGACTTTGTTTTCTAATAAACATGTTGACAGTCAGCACTATGAGTTCAAGGTCAAAGGTTTTGATTGATTCTTGGTATATCTCTGATGGCTTGTGAGCTTGACAACACAAACAAGCATGAATGAATTTTATAAAACTCAGTTTGTTGATATATCTGAAGAACACCTGGATTTGACCAAACTTAGCATGTGGATATATCTTCAGAGTCTCTGAGACAAGTTCAATAATCTTCTATCTATAATATCAGTCTTCTATCTATAATATCAGGTTCAAGGTCAAAGACCATGTCAAAGATTTTAGTACTGCACTTACCTTGAGAACATGTTAACTCAAACATATGAGAAAATATTTTTGGTACAAAATTTGGCATGTTGGAGTTTCTCAAAAATATCTGAGATGATTTCAGTACTCGGCAATTAGAAAAGATAAAAGTGGGTAGAAATGGATTTCTCAAGAAAAATTCCTACAAATTCTTTTTGGCCAGTACAGTGTCAGTCTCTTCAAGGGACTCTTGTTGAAGGTATGCTAATCATCAGAAAACCCCAGTCACTGTGTGACTTGCATGCTTTTGTTACCTGTAAAAGCTTATGTAAATGACTGCTATTTGCTCAAATGCATGAAATATAAAGTGGATCACACAGATTATTTACAGCATTATGAACTGTGGGTTCTCCATTGGATTAAAAAACCAGGGGTGAAATGCTCTAGTTTGTCAAAAACTCGGGATGATCAAGAAATCTGAGGGTGAACCTTCAGACTATAAGAGTGACAACACTGTTATCATAATCGAGTTATAACTTTTCACAATTATGGAATATACATTTAAATCCCTTAAAAAGACTTTACCCCACATGTATATATTATTATAAAAATTTTTTATGAAATTCCCATCAGTGTTTATTTTACCTGAAGTCTGCCTCAATTTGGCACAGTGAATTTTAAAAACTGGCATGTATGATGCCATCAACATTTTAAAAAAATACAAGTGAATGAAAATGCAATGAATTATTTCAGTATTACTTGACTTTTCCATGGTTGAATGAAAATATTCTTAGCAAATTTGTTTTCATCAATACTTTCTCTTTCCCCTGACCTTCTTGCTCGAGTTTAATCAACTATGTGTTTATATCCAGTCAGTGCAAAATAGGGTTTACTATTTTAATTTTTATAATCCCCAAATTTTAGATTTCTAATTAATTTCATTTGTGTCATGAGAAATATTCCTGAATGAATTTAAAAGCAGTATGCTATTTCCATGTGTGCAATCTGAAATGTGTGCATCAAATACCCAGTGTTGCAAGTTATCAAGAACTCTATGAACTTATTATAAGCTGAACTACAAGAATGCAAAAAGAATGAGAAAATTACCAAAAAGGAACTATAGGAAGAAACAGAAAACAATGGTACAAAAATTATTCAGCACAATTGGTGATGAATAGCTCCTTAAGGGTAGAATGGAGACCACCAACAAATGAAATAAAATGAAAAAGCAAGAATATTAGAGCCTACATGTCAAGCCCACACTCAAAACATTGCTGTAAAACAAGGTGACCTTAATAACAAGGTCAAAAGGTTGAGCAAGCATAATGAATTCTCTTTGCTTTAAAATCTGACCTTACCAAGTACTGACATAATTCATAAGCTATGAAATATAAGCAGCTGAAATGAGTACTGTGAATGGCACATTATATGCCTGTCCTGTATTTAATAGTCCTCTATGCAGATGACTGAAAGTTTTGTGCTGAAATCACTTTTGTTCTTGCAGCCACAGTTACCTTGACTGCTTGACCCCAAAATCAACAGACTTCTTCCTTACCACAAGTGCAAGCCATCCACAAAGTTTGGTCCAGGTCTGTGATGTGGTAATAATGTTATTGTGCAGAATACAGAGTTATTATTTCAGTCACAGTGACCTTCACCTTTAACTAAAACACAACTCTATGACTGTGTTCTTGAACTCAAGGTCCATTGAGCAAGAAAATGTGCCAAGGAATGAATTGTCTTTGCTGATGATTAATCCCAAGTATGAACAAAATCTATCAAGAGGTTTAAGAAATATAAGCAAATGAAACACAACCAAAACCTTAAAACGTATTTTGTATGACTGTGACCTTAATTCCATTGTCAAAGGAACATGAGCGTGTGCTACAAAATGAATTGTATTTGCTTCATAATGATTAATCCCAAGTAAAAAAGGTATAGAAAATATAAATGCATGAAAAACTTTAATCAAAATCTTAACACAAAGTTTCAATTACTGTGACCTAATGTCCCAGGGCAAGTAAATATGATGTCAAAGAATCAATTGTCTTAGTTTCATGATGATTTGTCCCAAGTATGATCAGAATCTATCATGGTGTTTAGGAAATATGTGCCAATGATTAACTTAACAAAACTGTTGATACTGCTGCTGCTGAAAAAAGTGACTTATGTTTTGTTTTGTCTTGTTTCATAATGATTTGTCCCAAGTATGATCAGAATCCATTATGTCTTACTTTTCCACTACCTTAGGCTTGACAAAAACTGATAGCCTAAATTTATACCTAGAAACATGTGCAAAGGTGATAGATGCCTCCATTAAGAAAGTATGTAAAGGATAATCTAAAATTTTGATGGAACAAGCAAATTCAGTGAAATTTTGTCCCTCACATACTTTGGTGATGTCACCAAAAGTATACAAGGAAGAAATCTAGTGGTGACATTTATGACAGAGTTGTAGAATTATTCGATGAACATGGAAAGTAACCACGTTTCATGTCTCTAGGTTAAAGGGCAATAGAGTAAAAGAGCAGAAAAGGGGAAGAAATTTATCAGTAATCTTGACCTTGAAGATAAAATATTGACTGTGATACATGAGATGCCATCAAATACTGAAACATAAGTGTACCATGGTTCATCCCTGAACCAAAAACAGTGTGTAAGATAAAAGCTGAAACAAAAGCAACCATAAAATATATACTTCTGACCCTGACCCTGAAGATAAGAAGCCAAGTGTGGAGTGCAACACATCTTCTAGTGACAATATACAAGTGTACCAAATATCATTAATTTATCTTAAACGGCTCAAAAGTTACAGAGCGGAAGTGAAAATGCCACTAAAACCTAAAATATTGGCCTATGACCTTCATTTTGAAGATAAGACCCCCAATGTTGTATACGACAAATACAGCAACATTCATCCTTTAATCTCAGATGGCTCTTATGTTATTGAGTGGAAAGAAAAGTATGACTTAACATACTGATTCATGACCTTGACAATAAATATATATACCCCTAATGTGGTACACAACATACCTGCTAGTGAAGATGAATAAGAATACCAAGTTTCAAAAGAGGAAAAGAAAGTGATGGAGAACTTAAAATAGTTACCTGTGACGATTAAGATAGGACCATCAATGTAGTACACACCATATCTTCTAATGATGATATATAAGCATATCAAGTTTCATCCCTTAATCTCTAACAGTTCTTAAGTTATAGACCAGAATGAAAAGTGTTAAAAAATATTAAGTCATGACCATGACCATAAAGATATGTAGTAACACACCTTCTAATATTCATGTACAAGTACACCAAGTTTCATCCCTTAATCTCAAGTAGCTCTAAGATTAAGGAGCAGAATGGAAAGTGGTGGAAAACTTAAAAACTGACCCATGACCATGACGACATGATACACATTTCAATGATAAATGTATAAGTATACAATGTTTCATCCCTAAAGGTGAAAGGGGTTTAAAGTTATACAGTGAAAAGTGTGATTGAAAACTTAAAGATTATGACCTGTGACCTTGACCTTGAAGACAGGCCCATTAATTTAGTACACAATAGACCTCCTTATGAACATACCAAGTTTGATCCCTTAATCTCAAATGGTTCTGAAGTTATAGACAGAATGAAATTTGTGATGGAAAACTTAAAATATTAGGCCTTGACCTAAAAGATAACCACGATGTGATAGGCAACACACCTGCTAATAATGATGTACAAGTATATACATGTTTCATCCCTTAATCTCTAACAGCTCTTATATTACAGAGTGGAATGGAAAGTGTGATGGAAAACTCAAAATATTAAACTGTAACCTTGACACTGAAAATAGGACCCCAATGTGGTATGCAACACACCTTCTAATCATGATGTATAAGTATACCAAGTTTCGTCCCTTAATCTCAAACAGCTTTAAAGTAACAGTGGAATGAAACGTGTAAGGGAAAACTTAAAATCTTAAGCCATGACTGTGATCTTGAAGATAGGACCCCTAATGTGGTTTCATGACGCACTTTCTAGTGATGATGTTAGGACCCCTAATGTGGTTTCATGACACACCTTCTAGTGATGATGTATAAATATACTAGTTTTATCCCTTAATCTCAAATGGCTTGAAAGTTATATCACGGAAATGAAAGTGTGAGGGAAAATTTAAAATATTGTCCCATGACCTTAATCGTAAAGATATAACCTTCAATAATGTATGTGACACACCTTCTAATGATGATGTACAAGTATACTAAGTTTCATCACTGAACCTCAAATGGCTTTAAAATTAAAGAACAGAAACTAAAGTGTGATGCATGGACAGATGGAAATGCTGATACTATGTCCACCACTGTTCATATAATGGCAGATGACAAAAAAGATAAAAGTCAAACTTGACCTAGGTCTTCTAAGTTCCATGTACAGGACTGACAGATGGATGTACGGATATGGGTTACACTTCATACGGATATGGGTTACACTTCAAACATATATGGGTTACACTTCATACGGATATGGGTTACACTTCATATAATAGGGCAGGAGCATAAAAAGTAAGTTGGAGATAAGTCAGGTTGTGGCTCAGGACTGCAGAAAAAGAAAAGCAGTAATGAAGAAACTGTGTTTCCATGGGAACAGAAAGGCACAAGTCAAGTGTATTTAAATCAAATTTACCTTCATTTCCTTGCATCATCTCTCCTTCACTGTCCTCCTCTGTCTCCCCCAAGACTGGGGCCACCACCATCATTCTGGATTTCCGGGCACCTATTGTCAAGGTAACAAACATGTCAAACACTATATGGCTGATCAATTCTTGGTAATTATTAGTGACAGGTCTGAGATTTAGGCTATTTATTCTGCCTGTAATGTGCTTTTATACTCAAACTTTGCAAGAATGAAAGTGCCAACCATTTTGATTTTCTGTTTCAAAATGATCAAACTTGATATGTAATTTATTATGCTTACTAATTCTCCATGACTGTAGAAAACAAAACAACTAGTGAAACATGAAAATTTGACCTTTTACCCTCATGTTAATTATGACTTATGAAGCTCATCTGTATGCCAAACCTTTCATTCAAATGTTGCCTGTTGTAAAATTCCAATTAACTATTTAGCAATTTCAGTGCCAGGCTATGTGTGAATCATTATGCAGGTGCAAGTTTGTTTCACATTGGGCCAATCTGATTTGATTCATTGGCATTTGTCACTATAAAATATACACAGGTGCAAAATGATATACAAATTCAAATGCAGATTTTCTTTCATCCATTTTCTATGAAATTTGATTTCTAAATACAAAAAACCCCAAACCATTTTTGATTAAATGGCAAATGAAATATTTTGAAAAGAAAACCTCCACCTGCATGGAAAATGATAAGATAGTGAGATGGTAAAATGTTCAGTAGACACGGTTATCTAGGCTCTGGAAAAAAGGCTAATAATCTTTTTCTATATGTGATTAGATAATCTAAGTACCACAAGTCTATATATGAGAGCTGGTCTTCAAATAAGTGAATGAAAACAAGGTGATACTTAAAAGTAAAGTCAATTAAACGCTTAAAATTCTGACTTCATAATCTTACCTGTGACAATTGTCACATCCTCATAATCCCTCATCATGAGACCTTGACCTTTAACCCTTTAGCTACTACAGCTGCTGTACAGCTTCCCTACTGCTGAGTGTTATCATATCAGCTACTGAGGCTAGGCTGAATACTAAAACATCATCACGGCTGATTACATAAACTGACATTAAAAACAGGGTTTCATTTTATTTTCATTTTTAAAATACAGCTTACCTTGTATTGTGTCTGTTATTTATACATTTCCACATTCACATAATCCTATGTCCCACCATACAAGATATTTTCCAGTCATGTTAATTGTTTTGAATGCCACGAAAAACAAAACTAATAGTTACAGTTAAAATCTGAATGAAATGAACATTCTCAGATTCCCAAGTTAAGAGTGGTTCCTCTCAAAAAATTCTTTGTCAAAACATAAATGTACTTGGCACTGTTTATAGCCAAGGAAACCTCATGATTTCTCCCTTCCCATGATGCTGTATCATACCATTCAGGTCTTGCTTTTGCTCCTCCATCATTGAGGCATAAGCACTAATTTCTTTTGCAAGTTTTTTCCACCAGGCATTCAGGAAAAAATTAAGAAAACAATCTTTCTTGTTGCTTTGTGGTCCAAGCTCAAAAGCTGAGCCGACAGGAGAATCAAAATGATCAATATTGAACACATAGACATCATCACTCCATTGCACAAACTGGACTTTGGCCTCCTGGTCTGATTCAAAATCATTTATATCTGGTGTCTAAACTGGACTAACATTAATATCCAAGCCAATTTCAAAACTTGATTTATCAAACTCTCCTATATCACTTGGATTAAACCTTTCAAACTTGTAAATATCCAAATCAGAATTGATCTTTGTTTACCTAATTATCGATGGATCTATAAAGCAAGGAAATGCCCTTCCTTTGTGTCTAAATTCAACCTATCATGTTACAAACTTATATCAAAATGTTGAGTAAACTGTCCTCTCATTGGTTGTGATAATCAAAAATATGTAAACCTCCTGTACTTTCAATCAATGAATGTCAAGTTAACATATGCATATATGTGGCACTGGAAAATGGAGTAGTGCTGATGTTAGCTCATGTAAATGACAGTGGGGAGCAAACAAGTATTATCTACAGCACATAAAAGCAGCAGTAGGGTTGTAGTTATTTATATATGACACATACATCGAACAGTGGTAGCTAAAAGGGATAATGTTTTGACCCATAATGTCATGATCTTAAATGTTCCGATATGAACCTAAAGAGTCCTTAAATCATCTTTGATATGCAATTCATTGTTCAATAGCACAATTCTGTAATGATTTCATATTATCCTTTTCACTCACCATCTGTTTCCATTGAGACATCACCTTGAGCCAGATCATGCTGCAGCCTTGATAACTGACTGTCTTGTCTAACTTTCTCTTCTTCTTCATTTTGTTTTCGATGTCTCTCCAGCTCTGGTTTATATTCTCTACAAAGTTTACACCAATTCTTAAAGTCTGAAGTTTGGGCACATTTTTTTCATTTTCATTACCTTAACCCGAACTATTTCATTTCTTTTTTTCTTTCCTTTTTTTAAGTTAAAATTGAATATACTGGTAAGTAATACACACTATTTTATAAGCTCCCCCCTCCTCTTAATTTCAAGGTTTTACATTCTAAATGTGTTTTTTAAGCTTAAGGAAAAAAGACTCAATAACACTCTTCAATCACAACTTGAACAATTCTGCATCATACAAGGTTGTAGCAAGTTTGGTACATAATGTTACACTTGGTCATTTACAGCAAATAATGACACACTTCTAGTTGTCCACTTTATACAAAAGGGCTTTTTATTATCTATAATCTGTAAAAAATGTCTTATTCACTTGATCTACATTGTAAAAAAATTCCATTTTTATATCTTTTACAGCACTGTGTAATAAACATGCATATTTTGTCCAATAATTTATTTCTGCATATAAATATGACACATCTGATAAAGCAAACCAAGTATATACATTTTCTGAAGAAAAGATGTTCAGGTAATTTTTTATCAAAATCTTGATTATGTTATCAACATTGGAGTCATAACTCCTTATAAATCAACTTCAATCAGCATTAATGTGGAATAAGCTCTTTATAACTACACAAGTAAGCAAAAATGAAGATGTAAGATTATCCCCACCAATATGAAGTCAGTTGTTATGAAAACAAATATACATTTACAGTTTAACTTTCAGAAAAAATAAAACATGTAGAGAAAGTGACAGAAATAAAAGATATCAGGAAGCAAGAGTGCCATCAATGACACATTATACACCTGTTCCATGTTTAATAGTACTCTATGTAGATATCAGGAAGCAAGAGTGCCATCAATGACACATTATACACCTGTCCCATGTTTAATAGTACTCTATGTAGATATCAGGAAGCAAGAGTGCCATCAATGACACATTATACACCTGTCCCATGTTTAATAGTACTCTATGTAGATATCAGGAAGCAAGAATGCCATCAATGACACATTATACACCTGTCCCATGTTTAATAGTACTCTATGTATATATCAGGAAACAAGAGTGTCATCAATGACACATTATACACCTGTCCCATGTTTAATAGTACTCTATGTAGATATCAGGAAGCAAGAGTGCCATCAATGACACATTATACACCTGTCCCATGTTTAATAGTACTCTATGTAGATATCAGGAAGCAAGAGGCCATCAATGACACATTATACACCTGTCCCATGTTTAATAGTACTCTATGTAGATATCAGGAAGCAAGAGTGCCATCAATGACACATTATACACCTGTCCCATGTTTAATAGTACTCTATGTAGATATCAAGAAGCAAGAGTGCCATCAATGACACATTATACACCTGTCCCATGTTTAATAGTACTCTATGTAGATATCAGGAAGCAAGAGAGCCATCAATGACACATTATACACCTGTCCCATGTTTAATAGTACTCTATGTAGATATCAGGAAGCAAGAGTGCCATCAATGACACATTATACACCTGTCCCATGTTTAATAGTACTCTATGTAGATATCAGGAAGCAAGAGTGCCATCAATGACACATTATACACCTGTCCCATGTTTAATAGTACTCTATGTAGATAACTTAAATCCCTATAATTCTTCCTTACCCCAAATGCAAGCCATTCACAAAATCTGGACAGACAACATTGTAACATAATACATTCTGCCTTATGTAGGGTATATAAAAACTATGGGCTTGAACCATGACATGACAGGCTGAAAACATGTACTGATTTTGTGAACAATGCAGATTTTTCTTAATACATGTAGTTGCAGATACAGTACAAGAATGTGCCATAAAAATGAAGGAATTTTTTAACAAATCAAAATGACATCGGTGAACTTAAATTTCTTTTTATTTACTGCAGCTACTGCAAATTTAAAAAATAATTATATATCTAGTAATTGAAAAGTATTCATAGGTGCTTGTATTTTTTTTGGTATCTATGCCAATTAGATTATTGTTTTCCTTTAAATACAGATTTTCTTTCCAAACTGCAGACAAAATTAGAGACTTTATGTAAAGTCTTCATGACAACCCTGAGATGTCTGCCCATGTAAAATTGTCTTACGAGCTAATAAAAGCCCTAGAAAATGATCTGGAATGTTTACCTTTCATACTCAACTGCAGCCTCATCCACCAGATTAAAAAACTGAACAATTCCTTCCCCTGTCACTGCTGATACACCGACTGACTGTATGAGACAAAAATAAAAAAGAAAACATACTGTACTTGTCTTATGTATTTCACATAAATTATATACAGCAATTTCTTATAACACATATGGAGTAATGTTGGCAGTTTGAGCAGTTGTATTCTGAAGTTTTATGATAGAAGATACCTGGGAAGCTATAGAAAAACCAGCAATCACAGATAGAATTCCAAAACCCCTGGCATTTGCTGCTGTAAAGGAAGCCTGGGCCCACAGTTACACATAACAAGTAGCTTATTCATTTGACCAAGTAGGCTCTATTTCATGTCAGCAGTGTATGCTCTTGTTTTCTTGAAACTAAATTATAAATATAAAGGATAGAATCCCATCCATCATTGCAATAACTCTGATAGGGATCTGTCTATTCATGTACCTATCTTAAGATTGTAATACCTGATATTTCATGGTTTGTGTATTGTCTAAACACTTGTCAAAATTTTTAGGGACATGGGCAAACTCAGAAAAAAAAGAAAATGTATTTCTTCATACATCTTGTAAAAGAGGAAATGACTCTTTTACTTGAAGGATGTATAATGTCATCTTAACCAAAAATACAAACATGTTTGGTATAGAGCAAAATGGCAGGAGATGGGTTACAGTTACCAATAGTACAGCAAAATTGAGGGGGATGGGTTATGGTTACCAATAGAACAGCAAAATGGAGGGAAATGACTTATAGTTACCAACAGAACAGCAAAATGAAGGGAGCAAAATGGAGGGAAATGGGTCATAGTTACCAATAAAACAGCAAAATGGAGGGGCATGGTTTATAGTTACCAGTAGAACAGCAAAATGGAGGGAAATGGGTTATAGTTACCAATAGAACAGCAAAATGGAGGGGGATGGTTTATAGTTACCAGTAGAACAGTAAAATGGAGGGAGAGGGGTTATGGTTACCAACAGAACAGCAAAATGGAGGAAAGTGGGTTGTGGTTACCTCTAGAACAGCAAAATGGAGGGAAATGGGTTGCAGTTACCAACAGAACAGCAAAAATGAAAGGAAATGGGTTACAGTAAGCAATAGAACAGAAAAATGGAGGGTGGTGGGTTATAGTTACCAACAGAACAGCAAAATGGAGGGGGGTTATAGCTACCAACAGAACAGCAAAATGGAGGGGGGTTATAGCTACCAATAGAACTGCAAAATGGAGGGAGATGGGTTATAGTTACCAATAGAACAGACATCTTTTGGTTGTATTATACTGCATAATAAATTTTGTGGTGACATGAAACTGTATTATGGTAAAACTTGTAAAAATTTGAATCCCGTAAAAATGAAAACATAAAAATGTTGTAGACATTTTTAAAAAATTTTCCTGTACAAATTCAAGCTTTCATTATTTCTCAACATTTTAAAAAAATTGAACATTTGTTTCAGTAGTCTGAAATTTTATTTTGACAGGTGAAAATGTGATGAATTGTATTATAAATATTATATTTTATAGGAGAGATGTCATATATCAAATGTGGTGTCACCAAGAAAGACACTGATTACAGTATTACTTATGTCATAATAAGTGTAATTTGTATAGTTGGTAATAAAGTTATTCACTTTCCACAGAGAGAGAGAGAGAGAGAGAGAGAGAGAGAGAGAGAGAGAGAGAGAGAGAGAGAGAGGAGAGAGAGAGGGAGAAAGAGAGAGCAAGTAGGTTGTAAGCAGTTGTTGATAACTGTACAGCAGGATTCTGAGATACATCAAAAATTGAAGTTTTTTCACTGTATCACTGTATTAAAGTACACACAACTGAAAAATATGTCAAATTAAATCTCTGGAGTAATTGATATAAAGAAAGATAAATCAGCAAAAAAATATAAGTATTAAAAATCAGGAGGTAAAGAAGTCACATGTGCACAGTCTAAATATCAAGAAAACATATTATAAATGTTATTACCGTATATACTCGCTTATAAGTCAGGTCCAACTGCAAACAATGTGGAACCTTATCTGCCATCACATAATGTGCTGGCAAATCAGGGTCTATGCCTGTTCTACTGATTTCTCTTAACAAACTGTATAGACCAAGATCTGCCGGCGCATTATGCAATGGCAGATCTGAATCTATGTAGCTTGTAGTTGGATGCTACTTATAAACGAGGATATAAATGTCTGGATTTATAAGTGAGTATATTCAGTATAAATGCCTACAGTTAAATAAAAATACAGGATATGGAATTATTAAATTCATGAGAGAGACAGCAGCATAGTAAGACCTATATGTACGATTGTCAAAAACAGACAACTGCATGAGGACGTATATGTTCACAAAAATTTGCAAAAGAGATCCATAAAATAATCCTTGATATCAGACGATGAAGTTTTTGAAGAGCTGGAAAAATACACATGATATGATAACATTTATTTGTAAATGCAATGTGAACTGGGTTATGAGTGAAAATGACATATAGTCACAATGACACATTCATTAATATTCAATTTGTTTGAAGGGACAATGTTTATAGTTGCCCAATGACACTTAATCCTTAAGTTTGAAATTTGAATCTAAGAAAAGATAACTGACTATCATTCAAAATATTCACTTGGTTTAATATTTTAAAGTAATGCTGTGCCAAATTTTGGAAGAAGAGAAATATGAGTACAAAATCTCATGCACATCATCTGATAGCAAGTGCATAAGTGGGATTTGTTTTTGTGTGAATTTAACTCCATTTTTCAACACAAAATAGGCTATACATGGCGACAAGTATGTTTGGTGGAGGGATAACCTGCACAGACCCCGGGAAGAACCACTGACCCACAGGAAGCTCCTGGCAAGCTTTCTCACATACCCACATTGGCCAAGCTGAGACTCAAACCCATGCGAACAGAGGTGAGATGTCAGTGATCTGTCAAGGTGAGCACCTTAGACCACTCGGCCACCCGGGGCCCCCGACATAAGTGGGAAGAATGTTTCTATTATACACAAGTCCTTGAACAATGGTGACCTGTCAATCATTGGGTTGACCCTACATTAAGCCTCAGACCGTTATTGCATTCCCGTTGCAATATACAAGCAAGAGCTGTTGCTTTGACCATTTACTGAATCAAGGATGTACAACACGAAAAATTGATAGCGAAGAAACTTAAAGAAATCTATGAATACTACCTATTTTCTACCAGAATTTCTGAATGATAGTTAAATCATTAGAATAATAAATCATGTGATTATATATTTTTTTAAAAATTTAAAAAGGGGAGGCACTTGCTGGGGACAGCTGTATATATCATGTCGAATATGATAGATTTTGTCGTCCTAACCATTATTAAATCTGAGAATACTTGGCATATAGATTTTGTAGTCCTAACTATTATTTAATCTGGGAATACTTGGCATATTGATTTTGTAGTCCTAACCATTATTAAATCTGGGAATACTTGGCATATTGATTTTGAAGTCCCAACCATATTTTAATTTGGGAACACTTGGCAAATAGATTTTGAAGTCCTAGCTATTATTAAATTTGGAAATACTTACCATACATGTGCCTTCTGTCAAAGTGCTTTGTATATAAAAATAAATAACACCTTAGAGCAATGTTTAGTAAAGAACAAAAGGATTTGAATTATCTTTCAAATAAAGCTACTCCATTGCTTTAGTGATGCTGCTGTTATTAAGAAAGTAACTGTACTTGAGGACATCAAAAGGATCTGTAAGTTGATGGTTAAATGAAAATCACAAACTGACCTTCTTATTGTAACTCATTACTCATGCTATTAGAAACAATTTATTTCATTCATTTATTTGACAGAATTACCAGGGACTGGGAAAAATACACACAAAGTATGTTAGTCCCAGCTGCTAACAGATAAAACCATAGATTTTTAATGTTTTGTGTGCTTGGATTCTCGAGAATTCCAGTGATCACAATGTAGTCATTTTTGAAAAATTAAAAGGTGTAATCATCAAAATTATTCAAAAAGAATAATTCTATAAATGCAATGAATGAAAAAAAATATTTTTAAGTGTACAAAATTTTGACAGGTTTTCCCATAAGCAATATCATTTAATAATCAATAATACATAGTGCAGCTTAATACTATTGTAAAATGATGAATCTCATCCAAAAGCACAATAACAAATATTTACTTTTAAATTTGTGTAGAATTCATCCAGAACAAGACTCATGGATCGGGTCAAGCTGGAGGTGTATGATGTTTCATGCTCCAATGCTTCCTGGAATGCCTCAAAGTCTGTCATCCACTCCACAGCAAAACTGTTGCTGACAATATCAATCTGCATGGAACAAACGGTTTCATCATTACATGTGCTAAGTAATTTAATGACTTTTAGCTGCAAGAACTGTAACCAGCCAGAAAAATACAAACAGATCCATTTTTGTTTTAGTCAATGTTCACTGAAATGATCATACAAAAAATTAAGTATACTGACCCCCCCCCCCAACACAACAAATCACTCTTGTACAATCTAAACTTGTAATTCATACTTCATACTTTCAATATAAATTACCAGAATAAGAACCTATTGTCATTTACAAGTCTTTCTGCAAGATCCATTTCCAAATTCTACGACACCAACATTTTTCAAAGCAATACAATTTTCGAAGGGGTCAAATTTATTTTGCAAAGCAATAATTTTCCAAAATTATGCATATCAGGCCTATATTTTTCTTATTTTTCAAACCCTGTATCAGGGCTGTTCATAAGGGCCAGGGACCAGAATTTACCTGGCAACTTATCAATTAACCATTGGCTACCCTGGACTGTGAATCTTCCATCTAAGTGTTCTCCTCAAATGCTTATACAGGGCTGTCCCTAAGGGTTGGGGACCAGGGATTTCACTCAGAAACTTATGGCTTGACCACTGGCTACTTTGGGCCATGGATCTTTCATCTCAGTGTTCTCCTGAGACCCTTACAATGGGTTGTCCCTAAAGGCTGGGAACTGGGGATTTCACCGGGCAAATTATGGCTTGACCACTAGCTACTCCTGGTCATGGATCAAAACCCATACCCTTTTGGTTGCATATTCGGCATGATAACCACTGAACTACCACAGCTCCCGCCTCCATTAGTCACCTCTTACAACATGCAGCAGGAGGGTGCATTAGGCCTATTCTATATTCCATAGACAGCAGGAGGGTGCATTAGGCCTATTCTACATTCCATAGACTGCAGGAGGGTGCATTAGGCCTATTCTACATTCCATAGACAGCAGGAGGGTGCATTAGGCCTATTCTACATTCCATAGACTGCAGGAGGGTGCATTAGGCCTATTCTACATTCCATAGATGGCAGCAGGGTGCATTAGGCCTATTCTACATTCCATAGACTGCAAGAGGGTGCATTAGGCCTATTCTACATTCCATAGACAGCAGGAGGGTGCATTAGGCCTATTCTACATTCCATAGACAGCAGGAGGGTGCATTAGGCCTATTCTACATTCCATAGACTGCAGGAGGGTTCATTAGGCCTATTCTACATTCCATAGACTGCAGGAGGGTGCATTAGGCCTATTCTACATTCCATAGACAGCAGGAAGGTGCATTAGGCATATTCTACATTCCATAGACAGCAGGAGGGTGCATTAGGTCTATTCTACATTCCCTAGACTTGCAGCAGGAGGGTGCATTAGGCCTATTCTACATTCCATAGACATGCAGCAGGAGGGTGCATTAGGCCTATTCTACATTCCATAGACTGCATTAGGACTATTCTACATTCCATAGACTGCATTAGGCCTATTCTACATTCCATAGACATGCAGCAGGAGGGTGCATTAGGCCTATTCTACATTCCATAGACTGCATTAGGACTATTCTACATTCCGCAGACTGCATTAGGCCTATTCTACATTCCATAGACTGCAGGAGGGTGCATTAGGCCTATTCTACATTCCATAGACAGCAGGAGGGTGCATTAGGTCTATTCTACATTCCATAGACATGCAGCAGGAGGGTGCATTAGGCCTATTCTACATTCCATAGACATGCAGCAGGAGGGTGCATTAGGTCTATTCTACATTCCATAGACTGCATTAGGACTATTCTACATTCCACAGACTGCATTAGGCCTATTCTACATTCCATAGACTGTAGGAGGGTGCATTAGGCCTATCATACATTCCATAGACTGCAGGAGGGTGCATTAGGCCTATTCTAAATTCCATAGACTGCAGGAGGGTGCATTGGGCCTATCATACATTCCATAGACTGCAGGAGGGTGCATTAGACCTATTATACATTCCATAGAATGCAACAGGAAGGTGCATTAGGCCTATTCTACATTCCATAGACTGCAGGAGGGTGCATTAGGCCTATTCTACATTCCATAGACTGCAGGAGGGTGCATTAGGCCTATTCTACATTCCATAGACAGCAGGAGGGTGCTTTAGGCCTATTCTACATTCCACAGACTGCAGGGGGTGTTTAAAACTTAGGTACAGCCATGTCCGGATAATCATAACAAATTGGATTTCCTTTGTGAAATTCATGAGCTACATTTTAGCTTTTGGGGGTAAAACTAATTTTAATTATGGAATACTTACCTGCTATTATTATGCTGATATCTCTTTTCCTGGGAACCACAATAGCTCAGTTGGTAGAGTGTCAAGCTCATAATCCAAGGGTCATGGGGGTTTGATAACTGATTAGACCAACCTGGGTCGGCTGCCTGGGTGTGTCTTTGATAAAGGCACTTACCTCCTATTTCCTCAGCTTGATATGGCCAATAATGTGTTAAAACCAATAAAACAAAGAAACAAACCATCTGTTGTGCGGTCACTAGTCCCTAGTCCAGGTGACTATTTCCTCCTCCAAACAGTAACTGAAAGTCCAGAACAAATATAAGCACAGTCCCAGTCCAATGCCTTAGGCACTTCCATCATTCAGAATATCATCCTTCTTTGACTCAGACCAAGACTAAAGGACATCAGAGGAGGTGGGAGGAGGTCATCAGGTGGGAGGAGGTCATTCAGTAATAACAGGTATGTATTACATAATTAAAATGATTTTTAATCCCCCCAACTATATTTTTATAGCAGTAATACATTACCCATTATTACATTGCAGATTTTTCCAGCCCAGAGTGAGGCTGATGCCCCATTACAGCTGTCAGAGAGAATTTACCATCTGTTTCTTGTAGGATGCTACTGCAGACTGGAAGATGACTTTCTGACAACTTGCGAGGCTGACACAATCAGACCTGATGCATAAATGCCCTTGCTCTGGTTTACCACAGAATAAAGGTAAACAAAAAAAAAGTGGAATAAGACCGTCAAAAGGTGGCTTTTATAATATCACCCATAGCGATATGATTAATGAAGGCCCATGATGTAACAAGAGCCCAAACCTCATGGGCCACTGTAGTGACCATACTGGATGTCTAAGCAGCACCATTTTCATTTAGGACCAAGTAGACCATTGGATGAATGTGTGTTCATGGCAATCTTCCAAGTAGTTAAGGAGGAGTAGCAATAACAAACGTGTGGAAATGGTCAGACAGATGTCAGATGACAGACTACGGATTACGGATAACAGACCACTCCATAAGCTCTTCTGGTCTCTGACCAGCAGAGCTAAAAACTGGACAGGCCACATATGATGACTTTCAAGGGAAACTAATTCTGCTGCTGCATTCAGAGTTTCTAGGAGAGAGAGGTAGAGACAAGCAGACAATGATGTCTTCTCATCCAGTATTGCTAAGATAGTGAGTATTTGTGAGATTCTGTCAGGAGGAACATGGACTGTTTCTTGACAAGTGAAAAAATTTATCCCCACATAAATGAAACTCTGAGAAGGGATCAGATTGGACTTTTCCTGATTATGAATTAGGCCTAGTCGAGTCACCATCACCAAACAGAGAGACAGATCCCTATGAAGGGCATGACTGAGGACACTGTGCATCAACCAGTTGTCAAAGTACTGGAGGATGGGAACCACTAACAACCCTAATGAGTCACTTTTACACCCATCACCATGGTGAAAGCTCTGCGAGTGGTAGTTAGGCTGAAAGGAAGAGCTCAATATTGAAAGATCTTGTGTCCTAGACAAAACCAGACAAATTTCCTGGGGGCTGGTAAAATGGGGATGTGAAGATAAGCATCCTGGAGATCCATGGAGATGACCATCAGGCTGAATAAGTCACTTAGGAAGCACCAGAGTCTAAGGTGGATGCTTAAGGGACCATGCAGATAAATGGACCCTGTAGCTGGAAACCAGAATCAGGGGTCAAAGCATAGAAGAAGGGACAGACAACCCCTTCTGCTGTCTGGCCCCCTCTTGGCCTCTAGACAATTTCTGAATCAGCTCCCACACCATTGCTGAGTGAGGGAGCAACAGGAGGTCCAGGTTAGGTTATGCCCTGGGCAGCTTCTCCAAACTGGTGAAGATACTAGCCTCTGACGATCCTGTCAGTTTGGGACACAGATCTGGGGAAAGAAGGTGGTAAACCTCATTTACTGCCTTATCAAACATCCAGCCTTCATCCTCTGCTGTCACCAGACCTATAAGGTGGGACGAAGGAGAACCCAACAGATGAGAATGACCTGGTGTGACACGTTCTTCCAGGAACTTGTCTGCAGCTAAAAAAAATCCACAGTTCATCTTTGCTCTTGGGACACTGCAGGACTATTTTGTCTCAAATCCTTCCTGGGAGAAGGGGACTTTCTGACCACAGGTTCATCATTCTGCCTCCGCTCACAGAAAGAGATGGGACTAGTCCATTGATGTTCTCTCCCTGGACAATGGAATTGGGGATTCCCTCTCTGTGATGGAGGCATCAAGTGATGATTCTCCTCCCCTTCTCTCAATGACAAGGCCAGAGGAGGTGGGGACCATCTAGAGCATGCCCGGTCTACTGATCCACAAAGTCATCTCTGCTGTCATGGTCAGAAAAGGAGACATGACTGACTCACCACCAGGTGGTTGGAGTCCCCAAACTCCATAGGATTTGAACAGGAACATTGACAAGGGAGGGATATTGACCTGATCCCTTCCTCTATACCTTTCATCAAAACTCAAAGTCCATTCTCAACCAGAATTGAATGGAAACATAGAAAAGGGAAGCAGGAGGGACTGAACTGATAACTTCCCTGAGATCAGTGGTTTAAACTCAGTACCAGGTCAGAAGACCAATGTCTGATGCCTGGCATATGTCGATTGGTGTTCCGTGTCCAGTGCTTGGTGTTCTGTAATCGTTGACCCAAGATAAAAAATGGATGACCGGTACATACGCCATACCTGGTGATCAGCACCTGGTGCCCAGTGGTTTCCCTCAGGTGCCTAGTGACAGAAACTTGGTGAATGTCACTTGCAACATCACCTACTGACCTGTGCACAGTGCCTGTCCCCTGGTGACCCGTTGCCCAGTGACTGATTACAGACCTTCTATGACTCACTAGAAACACTTCCTGGTCCCCCATGCCAGATGACCATGGACTGGTGACAGATCTTCGCTGACTGTCACCTGACACATTACCCTGTGACCAGTGCCTGTTGCCTGGTCAGCGGGCAATGACTGGTCAGATGATGTAGACATTATTGGAGAGTCTCTGTTTGGGGAACTCAACTCCAACAAATAAGATTTCCTTGGTTTAATTAGAAATCTATTAGCATGACATGATGACTGTGCATCCCTTGTTTCCCTTGCATCAGGAAGGCGGGGTCACTATTTGGAGCTGGCAACTTCCCTACATCAGGAAGTGCAGAGGATCCCTCCCTCTTGGGAGCTGACACCTTCCTACTCAGTATCAGAGATCCCTCCTTCCTAACTCCAGACACCTCTCTCACTGTAGCTGGTGACATCCCTAAATCAGGAGGTCATCCAAAGAAGAAGAATAAGAGACAGGACCCTTCTTCCTGGCCCTACAGGCTCTGAGACTTTCTGCCAAGTCCCGAACTTCATCAGGTTGCAAACAACAAATGGGGCAACTGTCCATGCGTACACATACCGTGCACACTAGACAGGTTGTTTGAATGTTCCATGCTGCCTTTTTATGCCCATATTTACCAGGACCTGAAGACATTGATGAAGGTTGAAAATAGTATAAGAATTACAAAAATGAAGCAGAACAATAAATGGGAAGGAATTACGTACCCTGACACCTGTTACTAAGAGAGGGATGAAATACAAGGAGCACCACTTTGTTAGCAATGTACTGAAAACCTCAAATTGAATGAAGATGGAAACAGATACACTAAAATAATGCAAGGGCTGGGGAGAAATGAAAAAATACAACTCAAAAAAGATTACAGTTGACAGAAGAAATGCCAAATAATGACTTAACTGATGAAGTGTTGAGTGTCCAAGAGACAAGTGTATAAATGCATGGAGTCCAAAGAAAAGAAGGAGAATATTCTGATTGTCAGAAGTGGACTAAGTTATCAGACTGGGATCATGTTGTTTTTATTATATACCTTCAATTACCTTGGAGGAGGGAATAATGTCCTTGGGACGGGGACTAGTGCTAGGAAAAGATATACCAATGCAATAATAGCAGATAATGTATTACTGCTAGTAAAACATATTTTATAGATTATCTCAAACTTTTGTCCTGGTTAATAAAGTCATGAATACAAAACATAATTGCCTTTTATTGCAATTAATATTTTACCCTGTTTAATACCGAGAGCTGCATGAAATGAGTCTTTGGAGGTATTTGAAATGAAAACTGAATATCAGCGAGTGTAACCTTGTTCATTGCCACTATGAAGGGCAGCTTTGTTCTGTACAGGATGCTGCAGGCATATAGCATGTTGGACATGAAAGTGACAGGGCTCACACTGCGGGATGTATCCATCACATACACTACAACTGTTGGGAATGTGGAAGCCTACAAAACAAGAAGTAATCCTTGCAGTGAATTTATTACACAAATTCTTAAAAAGATGTTAATGCACCATATGAGCAAAAAAGGTTTCCAAACTTTTTGATAGGAACTCTGGTTCTGATCAACAAAGAAGAAACACTATAATACCATGTCTACATAATGTGTGTATCTGTGTGACATGTGTGTGTGTCAATATGACTTGGTATAATATAAATCTACCGTCTATACTTGCGTATAATCCAATACCTACTGCAAACTGCATAGACCCAGATCTGCTGTCGCATAATGCACCAGCAGATTTGGGTCTATGCAGTTTGTAAGATCTAATCAGTAGAACAAACAACATAGACCATGATCTGCCGGTGCATTATGTGCCGTCAGATCAGGGTCTATGTTGTTTGCATTTGGACCCGGGTTATATGCGAGTATATACAGTATGTTTCTCCATCTCTCTTGATGAATTGTTGTCTCTATCTGTGTCTATGTATCTGACCAACTATGTATGCAGGGGTTTGTAGATCATAATGACTAGGGGCCATATAAACCTGATAATCACCCGCTGTATTCCAAACAATGTAAATAGTTAATTATTGCCAGTTCCCTCTCATATGCCGCAAAAGCAGCTGAACTGGGACAGAGTTGAATATTTTTAAAACCTTCCGACCCAAAACTCATGTTTTCTACATTGTAGTTACCTTAGATGAAACTGTGATGTATTACTGAATATCTAATTGGGTCATGAGAATGCAAAGCACCCAAGTAGGCATTCATTGGTTATCAGTGATATCCAACTGGGTCACGAGAATGCAAAGCACCCAAGTGTGCATTCCTTGGGTATCAGTGATATCCAACTGGGTCACGAGGATACAAAACACCCAAGTAGGCTTTCATTGGATATCACTGATATCCAATTGGGTCACAAGGATGCAAAGCACCCAAGCGGGCATTCCGTGGGTATCAATGATATCCAATTGGGTCACGAGGATGCAAAGCACCCAAGTGGGCTTTCATTGGATATCAGTGATATCCAATTGGGTCACAAGAATGCAAAGCACCCAAGCAGGGATTCCTTGGGTATCAATGATATCCAATTGGGTCACAAGGATGCAAAGCAACGAAGGGAGCATTCCTTGGGTATCAGTGATATCCAATTGGGTCATGAGGATGCAAAGCACCTAAGTGGGTATTCATTAGGTATCATTGATATACCACAGTTTCCGTATAAGGTAACTAACTTGAACCATGACTCTTGTGTAAAGTTGAATTAATATTTGGGTACTTGAGAGTATTATCATTGTGTTTGAAAGTCAGCAATTACACCAGTAGTACTATAAAAGAGTAATATCAGCGGGATTCAGAATCGGGTTCCAAATAATGAAACATCTTTATGTTATTTATATATTTGGCCAATAAAACAAAATCACTTCAAAAGAGGCTTGTACATTCAATACACGTGTTGAGAAATGGCTGGTCTGTTTCTTTGCAAAAGTTCTATCTGCTTTTATTGCCAATGTCAAACATTTATGTACATTCTTAATTCTGTACAATGTAGCCTAACAATTTTACATCATGATCAGTCACTGTGTAAAGTAGGAATTGCTGACATTTTTGCTTTATTTAAAAGAAATCTGAACTAATTTATGCACTGACTTGACAAGAGTCACAGCTTTCGGCTTCTCTCTAAGCATCATAAATTTATCCCACTGTTACAAAAGAAAAATAATCCCATGAAATATGCAGAGTTAAATTCCAATTGACAACCACTGCTATTTAAAATAAAGAAAAGAACAGAAAACTCAGAATTTAAACTGTTTATTCCTTAAGCTGTAGTGGCGATACATACTGTCAACAACAGCACATGTTAATGAGGATGTGTTACTTTGAGTAAGCGTATATTTTGATGCAAAAGGACCTACTGCATGTGTTCTGTAACAGAAACCTGACTATAGTGGATGGTAAACAAATCCAATGGCTTAATGTGATGATTATATTGCAGTCTGAAATCTGTTATTTTCCAACAAAGAAGAAGGAGAAACATATCACACCATCAATCATAGCTTGCTTGCTTGCATTTTCATGTTTTTGTAAAGAATAATATTATGTTCCGGACAAGACACTAAGATAAGAAGATTTTAACTACTGAGTGCTGAACCATATCTGATATTTTCAAGTGATAAAAAGATTTTCAAACTGGCCGCTGTGATGGCTATATTGGATGTCAGATTGGCACCATTTTTCATTTACGACCAACTAGACATCATTGGAAGTCTTTTGGTGAAAACCCCTTGTCAATATGACCATCCATTCAGAAGGAGTAGTGATAAAAAAATTTTCAAGATGACCTTCATGACAGCCATATTGGATGTATGATTAGCACCATTTTCATTTAGAACACACTAGATATAGTAAGAAGCATTCTGGTGAAAACCCCATGTCAATATAACTATCTGTTCAGGAGGAGAAGCAATAAGATTTTCAAGATGGTTGCCATGGTGGCCATATTGGACATCATATTGACACCATTTTCATTTAGGACCAACTAGACATCATCAGAAGTCTTTTGGTGAAAACCCATGTCAATATGACCATTCTGAAGGAGTAGTGATAAGATTTTCAAGATGGCTCTCATGGCAGCCATATTGGCTGTAAGATTGGCACCATTTTCATTTAGGACCAACTAGATATCATAGGAAGTCTTCTGTTGAAAACACTGTCGATATGACCATCCATCTAAGAGAAGTAGTGATAATATTTTCAATTCAACGCTAACTCATGGGCTTTGAATCTCATGAAAGAATCATCTCTCTCTGTGAGAGATTGATAAGCTCTTGTGATCATCTGAATAATCCACCTTGAGATGGTTCCTGCTGAAATATCAGAGGTACTGTTGATAGCAAAAAAGTGATGGTTTGAGATATTTCTTTTCCTTGAAAGATTCACCCAAACAGAAACGTAAAGTCCTAACCAGACAAATAAGTCTATCTTGAGCATCCAATGCGCAGATGTGAGCAAGACTGGGATTTTAATAGGATTAGTGGCTACCAAAGTAGCTGATTCTTGGCCAGAAACTCAGGTTGGCAAAAAAACACAACCGAATCACTGTTACCACTGAACCGTACACAACCCCTTTGACTGATAATGCTTGAATTTCACTCCTCCTTGCTGACACTAGGGAGAGAAGGAAGACTGTCTTAAGGGTAAGGTTCTCAAAGATGCAAGGGAGAGAAGAAAGACTGTCTTAAGGATGAGATTCTCAAAGGAAGCTTCACCTAAGGGTTCATAAGGAGGTTTAGATTATGACTAAAGAACACGAAAGGTTCCACTTAGGCATTAAAGAGTGAGACTGGTCTCTGAATCTCAAAGTACCTAATCAGTTCTGAAATATCAGGGTCCGAACCAATGGTGGAACCAACAGAAAACTAAGGAGTATTTGAGAGGGCGGCTCTATAACCCTTAATACCAATTTTGCTGGATAGATCATTTGATATGAGTCGGGTGTGAAGGTGGAGATTTTGTGGATTGTTGTGTAGGAGGAAAACTCTGTGATGCTACACAGATCTCTCCTCAGCAGTAATTCCCTGTGATCAACTACCAACAAGCTGAGGAAGTCATTGAACCATGACTTTTGGGTCCACAGGGGTGCTATCAGATGAACCATAATGTAGAGGTTCAGACTCCGTGAAGAATATGAGGGATTATTCTGAAAGGTTGTGAGATGTATGCATACCTATTTTAGACGGAAAGCATCCCCACAGTTGAAAAAGTGTCTCTGCTACTGATAGATGCAAAGATCATTCTGTGAGCACCACCTGACCCTGTCTGGACAGGCAGTCCACCAGGATATTTCTCTTTCCTGGAATGTGGTGGACTCTAGGAGTTACCTCCTCCAAGACTGTCTAATGAAGGTTCCAGACTTTCAAGAAAAAAGAAGGGGCATGAGTAGCCCTTGGTGTCAAAGGTTCGCCATGACAGACCTGTTGGCGACCACGACGCAACGTCTTATGTGGTTGACACACCTTTGTAGTGCTAGAAAAACATCCAGCATTTCTAGGTAGTTGATATGAAGATGTGGTTGACACACCTTTGTAGTGCTAGAAAAACATCCAGCATTTCTAGGTAGTTGATATGAAGATGTGGTTGACACACCCTTGTAGTGCTAGAAAAACATCCAGCATTTCTAGGTAGTTGATATGAAGATGTGGTTGACACACCCTTGTAGTGCTAGAAAAACATCCAGCATTTCTAGGTAGTTGATATGAAGATGTGGTTGACACACCCTTGTGGTGCTAGAAAAACATTTAGCATTTCTAGGTAGATGATATGAAGATGTGGTTGACACACCCTTGTAGTGCTAGAAAAACATCCAGCATTTCTAGGTCGATGATATGAAGATGTGGCTGACACACCCTTGTAGTGCTAGAAAAACATCCAGCATTTATAGGTAGTTGATATAAAGATGTGGTTGACACACCCTTGTAGTGCTAGAAAAACATCCAGCATGTCTAGGTAGTTGATATGAAGATGTGGCTGACACATCCTTGTAGTGCTAGAAAAACATCCAGCATTTCTAGGTAGTTGATATAAAGATGTGGTTGACACACCCTTGTAGTGCTAGAAAAACATCCAGCATTTCTAGGTAGTTGATATGAAGATGTGGCTGACACACCCTTGTAGTGCTAGAAAAACATCCAGCATTTCTAGGTAGTTGATATAAAGATGTGGTTGACACACCCTTGTAGTGCTAGAAAAACATCCAGCATTTCTAGGTAGTTGATATGAAGATGTGGTTGACACACCCTTGTAGTGCTAGAAAAACATCCAGCATTTCTAGGTAGTTGATATAAAGGGAAGATTCCTCTCAAAACCACAAGCCTTGCACAACTACTCTCTTGGGTTCCAGGTGAGCACCCCAACCTGAATCTGAGGCACTGAAGTACAGAAAGAAGCAAGATTCTGGGGCATGAATTGGGACTCTGGTCAGAAACCAGTCCTGATTTTGCCACTAATTCATATGAGGATGAACTATGGATCCCAAGGGAATCAAAGCAGAGAGGATCCATGTGCAGTCTCCGGTTTGCCGAGGATGTTGTGGTTCAACCAGTCATCAAAATAGTGTATGACGGGGACCCCTAAAGACCACAAGTGAGCCTGGTAAATGCACTGGGGGCATAAGTGAGGCTGAAGGGAAGAGCCTGAAACTGAAAGATATCCTGACCAAGACAAACCTACAGGAATTTCCTGTGGAATGGGAAAATGGGGATGTGAAGGTAGGCATCCTGGAGGCATCTACGGAGACCACCCAGTTATTGACTGAGGCGGATGTCTTCATGAAGAAACTTGTTTAACAGGCAAAAATCAATAATGAATTGAAACTTTCACCCTTTTACTGAAACCAGGAAGATCTGAAAATTTAAAACCCCAGATGTAGGATGTTTGTCACCCTTCCTTAAAAGGGTTTACAGCTCTTCCTTGAGAGCTTTGGACACAGATCTGGGGGATGAAGGTAGTAAACACTTACCACCTTGTCAAAGGTACAAACTTATTCATCCTCTGTCGCCTGACCTGTAGTTTGGGACAAAGAAGGGGACCCCAAAAGAGAAGACAGGTCCAACATAACTGGGTCTTCTAGCAACTCATTTACATCTACCAAAATTGAGAGTTCATCATCTTGTTTGATCTTGAGACAAGACTATCCCTTCTTATCTCCCTCCTTGGAGAAGGGGTTTGTTGTCCTGTCTCTGCTCACCGGGAGAAAAAGGACTAATCTGCTATACCCCATGGAGGAGCGAACTGGTTATCCGCTCCTGATGCAGGAGGAGTTGAGTGACCAGTCTGCCAACCCACGGACCCATGGGAAAGTCATCCATTGTGTCAGGGAGAAAAGGGAGACATGGCAGACTCAGCAAGATATGAGTTAAACAGAGACACAGAGAACAGGGGTGGGGAACATTTTCTATATGTATGAACCAAACTCAAAGCCCACTCACTGTAGGGATTAAAAGGCAACATGGTGAAATGGAGCAGTAATGACCTGATCCTTTTCAGTGGTCAATAACCAGTTACCAGTCCAATGACCAATGCCTAGTGCCTGGTGTCTAAAATCTGATGCCTGGTGAACAGTACCTGGTGACAGACATCAGAAGATTGGTACTGATCATCTAACCTGGTGACCGCTGATAGATACATGGTGACCAGTAATCAATGCATTACTCTGTGTCTGGCACCCAGTAACTGGTGTCCAGTGCCCGGTCACTAGCCAATGACTGGTAAGATTATGAGAACATAATGGGGGTCTTTATTCAGGGAACTTTAGTCTGACGAATATGAGATCCCAATGATCTGTAAAGAGGTCTACTTGAGCGAGAAGATTCACTACCAGATGTTAGTGACTTCCCTCCACCAGGAAGCACTGAGGATCCCTCCTTCATGGAAGATGACAACTTCCTTTCCCCAGGAAGTGTCAGTGATACCACCCTTGCAGGAGTGGACACTTTCTTACCATGGAAAGAGCCACAGATGCCTCCCTCATGGGAGCTGGCCACTTCCCTACATCGGGAAGTGCCCTAGACCCCTCCTGGCATTGGAGGGGTTCTTTCTGTGATAAAGAGGAAGTTGCTCCATTACTCCTGTCTCTATAGGTATGGCGGTTTTCAACTAAGTCCCACACATTATCAGACCAAAGGGAACAAAAGGGACATATTCATCTGTACATACACATTTAGTACACGCCAAGCTGGTGGGGTGAGTGTCCCATTTGCTTATTGCGATTATAGGCATAGACATCCATGATATTATGGAGAGGAAAGATGACTCACTACTGGGAAGCGGGGATCCCCAAATCCCATAGGGATTAAACAGGAGCATAGGGTATGCAGGGATGCCAATCTCATCTCCTTCCCTAGACAGGTGAGCAAAACCCCACTCCCTATTCCCATAGGGATTGGGGTGTATTATAGAGAAAGGGAAGGGGGGTATCAACCTGATCCATATCTCCAGACTGACAATCAAACCCATGTCCAGTTGTTTAAAGAGTGCTGCTGTGACCTGTAATTGAGGCCTGGTGACCAGTAACTGCCCAGTGACTGGTGCAGCAACAAAGCTCTGACAGATGTACCTGCCTCAGATTTATCCAAATAAGATCACTGCTCTTCCCTTTTGGGAATGTAAGAAATGCTTATATCAGTCAACGGTACTCTTCTTACTTTGAGAGATGCTGTTCATCCCTGTCTGGAAGGCACACTCACTCTCAGGTCTTATCCCTTGTTTGGCAAGGGCCAAGGATTTATCTCTCACTAGCACTGATGGCATCGGATCGAGTGTCAAGGTTCCTGGGCTTTTTGGAAATCTCCAAACCATCTAAGTCACCCTTGCTTCCTGCCACAAAGCAGTTGACTTCACTGACACAGGAAGGGATTCAATTCCCTCCTGGGAACAGAGGGAAGGTGGGGATCACCCTAAGATGAAGAGGAGGAAGACAGGCTTCCTTCCTCCCATGATAAGTGAGCTGAGTTGCTGCAAAGTCCCACACATTATCTGACTAAAGGCAACAAATCAGACATCCATCTGTGTGTGCACAACCAGTACATGATAGGAAGGTGCGGTGAGTGTTCCACGGCGCCTTCTTATGCTTGCACTTACCCACATCTTGAAACATATTATGTCGCTGAGAGAGAATAAAATACAAAACAAAACAACCAAGAACTAGAAAAAGGGTACACGATACTTATCCTGACACTGGTTCTAAGAAGAGAAACAATTAACAGAAGCACAGCTTCACTGAGCAAGGTGCAAAATTCCTTCTAAATTGCAAGAAAAACACAAGAAAAGACTCAAATAAAGCAAAGACCAGGGAGAAAATAACTCAGTCAGTACAAAAAGGGCAATGATTGACTTAAAATATGTTTAACAACAAGAATGAAGGTTAAATTCTATGGAGCATTCTGATATGTAAATGTGAACGATAAGTCCAAGGAAAAAGAGGGAGGTACTCCATATGTTGGTTATAACTATCATGTCAGACTGAGATCATGACTGAGATCATGCTCTTTTCAATTCTGGGGACTCCAATTACTAATCTTAGGAGGGAATATGCAATAGTAGCGGTATTGTATTACTGCTATAAAAACAATGCTTTTTCTATAGTTTTAAATGACAAATTATTCATTTTAATCCTTAAGATGTATTACTTTGCTAATTTTTACAAACTTTCCTCTTTCCATGAACTGGGCCAGTCTAGATGCATGCGCCTTCCCTACAAACCTTCTGACATCCCAAAAGTTTAGCAAAAAGCAAGGTAATTAGTGCTTTCTGGTTCTAACTGCTTCCCTCAAGAGGAAAATATTATGGATAAATGATCAGTGAAACTTAGAAGTGGATGTACATTATGTACATTCTGTATTTTACATTGAGAAACTATATATTCTATATACAAGTCTATGATATTGGTGCTTACGTGCTTTTCTCTCTATGAGTGTCCACATGAACACTCATGTTCGAAACAATTTCAATTTTCCTGAATTTCATAAATATAATTTAGCATGCAGAACTTATGGATTCGAATCTTAACAGCCTTGTAATTGGAAGTGATGATGAGAAGGCTGTACTCAAAGACATGACGGCAGTTCTTCCCGTAGCAACACACGTTCTGTGCACATGCCATTTACAAGAGAACGTTAGGCATATATTGACAGATGACGTAGTTACCATGACTGACCACATCTTGTATCTATCTTGTATTCTACATTTTTTTCAAAATCTAGTTGGCATTTTTCCAAGGGAGAGAAAAAGAGAGGAGTATGTAAAATGAGGAAGCAAATTGATTAGATAGCATGTGAATTGAGAACTATTTCTAAATGTACTGAATGGCACTAATATGCACAGAGCTTCATAACAAGAGGGCCAAGTGGGCTGATACTGCTCAACTGGGTAGTTGACATTTCAGCTTGTAAATGCAAATTTGCATATGTATTCAGACTGTAGAGGGAAATTAAAAGCTTGGATCACATAGTTCCTACATTGTCTATTTAATGTTGGTGTAATTTATCTTCTTTTCTAGATCATATATATAGGATTATTTTCTCGACATTGAAAGGACAAATCATTGATACAACAAATATTGTTCCCTGTATTTCTCCTAGCCCCTGGGAATTTGACTCTAACTCATAACATAAAACTGTTCATAGCCGAACCCTTAAATATCTACACTTATTTCACATCATAAGGATTACAAGGGGAGTTAATCTGTTCAATGAGCATGGATTCCTAAGTCTGTCTTTTACCCCCTCCCTGAGGTCTTGCCCCTGCAGTCATAATGTGGAAACCTTTGAGATCTGCAACCAAGGGAGCTGCAGTGGCTCAGTGGTTAAGGCACTGGACATGTGACCAGAAAATTGCAGTTTCAAGTCCCACCATCTGATCAGCCTATATCAACTACTAAATTTATCAAGATTATTTGTGAAGGTCATTGGTTTCTATGCTCTTACATGTATTAATTAAATCTGGAAGTGTTTCAAGAGGAAAGCATACTGGGTTATTATATTTGTAAAAAAAAAATTAAAAGCTAAAACTGACAAAATAACCATTAAAAATAATCTATGAGTAATGGCTCTGAATATATTAAATGCCATAAAATAATGCACAATACATGTGATAATGTATAAACAACAAATGTTTCAGGCACTCTAATATGGCAATACTAGCAACTGCCAATTTTTTTTTATCAAATATACCAAACTTGCTTCCAAATATTCAAGAATTTCAAATGTGGTCAAATTTTATAGTAATAATTCTCTGCAAATAAATTTATAAACCTGGACATGATTTTAGAAGAAATATGTTCTTAAAAACAAAATCCTTTTCTTGCGCATAATTAAATACGTAAAGAAATTCTGATACTTACATACATTTACTGGTGTGCATCAGAGATGTTTTTAGTTCTTGAGCCTAGAAGCTACTCTGCATTATTAGTACCGTATATACTCGTGTATAATCCAGGTCCAAATGCAAACAACATAGACCCTGATCTGACGGCACATAATGCGCCGGCAGATCAGGGTCTATGTTGTTTGTTCTACTAATTAGTCCTTATAAACTGCATAGACCCAGATCTGCCAGTGCATTGTGCGATGGCTGATCTGGGTCTATGCAGTTTGCAGTTGGTATTTGCTTATACGTGAGTATATATGGTAAATTCACACACAGGTTTTTGCCTTAGTAAAAGAATTCTTGGTGTGCATCAGAGACACACAGGTTTTTACCTCAGTAAAATAATTATTGGTGTGCATCAGAGACACACAGATTTTTACCTTAGTAAAAGAATTATTGCTGTACATCAGAGACACACAGGTTTTTACCTTAGTAAAAGAATTATTGGTGTGCATCAGAGACACACAGGTTTTTACCTTAGTAAAAGAATTATTGGTGTGCATCAGAGACACACAGCAACATTTCTGGTCTGGTTGGGCTGAGCTCACTTTAAAGCGTTTTTGGCTAGTGACTTTAGTTTTTGACTAAGGTCACATTATGGCAGGCAACCTGGCCCAGTCAGAGAATCATACCCAGTACTCCTGTGTAGGAGTCAAGTATACTTATCACTGGTATTTTCCAAGGAAGAGTCTCATGATGGGACTGATGCTCTACTGACTGATAAGAATTTCCTGGAAACACAAGACAAGTCTGTTTCTTCTTTTTAACTGCTGAGCAGTGAAACCATCTATGATATTTTTGAGAAATTCCAACATACCAATGATAAAAAAACTACTACACTGAGTCAGCATGTTTTCAAGACCCCTGCAAGTGCAGTACAAACTTCTTCGTCATGGCCTTTGGCCCTGAACCTGACATAATGGATAGAAGATCACTGAAATTGTCTCAGAAAATGCCAAGATATAACCACTTTCTTAGTTTGGTTAAATCTAAGTAATATTCTTTGTAAATGAAGTGGTATCATTCAATGTATTCTTCAGACATATCCACAAATTGGTTTAAATGATAAATATCCATTTATACTTGCTTGCATTATTATGTTTACAAGCCTGTACAGCTAAAAGCCTAAGTCACGACCTTTGACTTCAAAATCAATGTCAGAGTGCTATCAACTTGTTCACTGGAATGCAACTAAATAAAAAGTCTGGTCAAAACCCACTTGCATATGTACATGTAGTGACATGTATTCATAAGCTCAGTGAAGCAAGAAAACGCTAGCAATGACCTTTGACTTGACCACAAGGTCAATCAGGCTGGTTTTCAAAAGCCCATCTCATGGTACCATTTATACAATAACCCCATCTCATGCTACCATTTATACAATAACCCCATCTCATGCTACTATTTATACAATAACCCCATCTCATGGTACCATTTATACAATAACCCCATCTCATGGTACCATTTATACAATAACCCCATCTCATGCTACCATTTATACAATAACCCCATCTCATGCTACCATTTATACAATAACCCCATCTCATGCTACCATTTATACAATAACCCCATCTCATGCTACCATTTATACAATAACCCCATCTCATGCTACCATTTATACAATAACCCCATCTCATGCTACCATTTATACAAAAGGAGTAGTGATAACAAGACTTTTGAGAATGGGTATAGAGCTGTGCACCATTTTTGTTAAGAAACTAGCTACATATTGTTATAGTGTTTTAGAGAAAACCCCATGTCAATATAACCATCTGTTCAGAAGAAGTAGCCACATAAAGAATCTCAGAATGGCTATAAAGGCAGGAAAAATTACATACTGCAAGAAAGAAGTAGAATTTTTTTTTAATGTTGGATAGGCCATACATTCTGGAGAAGTTGCTGTTATATGATTTATCAAAGTTTGTCAGGTCACTTTGGTATAATTATACAGTGGTAAGTGTTTTTAGTTAAAATAGTGCTAAGAAGATTTTCAAGGTAGCAACCACAGCCATCAAATTTGATATCTGATCAGCACCATTTTCATTTAGGACCAACTAGATATCATAGGAAGTCTTTTTTTGAAAATCCCATTTCAGTATTACCATATATTAAGGAGAAGTAACTATAACAAATTTTCAAGATGGTTACCATGGCAGGACTGGACTGGACAAATTCACTTGCCTGACAAGCTTAAATTTGGCTCAGGCAAGCTCAAGTTTGTAAGGTTCTTGACTATGGGCAAGTCCATAAAATTGAGCGATACAGAGACTGATCATGTTCAGTTCATAATGCTTGATGTACTGCAAGTTTTATACTCTCTGATCTCATATATCAGCACCTTTATTTAGATTATATATGTACCACGTTTCTATTACATAAATTAAATACCAGCAGTTTCATTCATCTATCAATACACTGTCAACATCTTTCACTTCCGTTTTGAAGTCAATGACAAGGTCAGTCATGCATTTTCTTATGCAGACCTGATAACATGAATGTTTATTATCTCAAGTAAGTTTTGACAATAGGAAATAAATATTAATATTTTACCTTGTTATCAGTTACATTTTAATCATAATATTTTAAAGTATATGGGATTCACAGACTTTCAAATTCCTGACATAGCCACAGGCAGTGGGTGAGTAGACTCCTCCTTAATCATCATGCTAGCCAATGAAATTGCCTAGCCGACTTTCTGGTCTAATTGAATGTGCCAACCTTGCTGACTCTCAAAAGTTGGCTTGTCAAAGAATGGTTTGATGCATGTTGCTGATTTCAAGGTGACTTGGTGATAATTGTTCATGACATAACTCATAAGATTTCTGTTACAGGTGTGCTTTGAAATAAGAGGCACTCATTTCTAATGATTAGACATGTGGATTTCTCTAAAAGGGCTATTGATGCACCAAAACATAAACCATTAATGGGCAGTGTTAATCATCTATTGTTTACATAATAATTACAGTAGACCAATACATACTTCTGTTTGGCAAATAATTACATAGATAAAATCAACATTTGAACAAACTGGAAACATCTTCATGCCAGGACACTTTTCATCATATTTGGTCAAATTCCGTCTGGTGGTTTTTAATAAGCTGATTACGGATTTTCCATTTTGAGTAATCGTGGACATATCTGAAGGCAGATCAGAATCAAATTGGATCAAATTTTAAAGACTTACACTAGGAAGATTTCTGTCAAATTTGGCTAAATTCAGTTTAACAGGTTTTGAGAAGTCATTTAAATCTTTATTAGCAGCCATATATGATAGTGGATCAACATTTGAACAATGCTGAAAGACAGTTATGCTAGGATACTTTCCTTCAAATTTGGTAAAATTCTTTTGAGTATTTTTTTTAAGCATAAGTCATTTTAAGGTTTTTCTATTCTTAGTAATGGTGGCCATATCTGATGGCAGATCAGAATTATTTGAACAAATATGAAAGACCTTCATGCCAAATTAGTGGCCATATTTGATGGTAGATCAGAATTATTTGAACAAATTTGAAAGACCTTCTGCCAAATTTAGTCAAATTCTGTTGGGGCTGTTTTTAAGAAGCAGTAATTTAAAGTTTTTTTTCTATATTTAGTAATAGCAGCCATTTTGAACAAATCATGCTATGATGCTTTCTTTAAAATCTGGTCAAAATTCTAATGAGTGGTTTTTGGAAAGAAGTTTTAAATAGCAATTGTGAACAAATTGTACATGACAGACGATGCAAAGTAGCATGCAAGAAGATGTAGACTCTAATGTCCAAAATAAAATCTAGCGGGGAATGGTAACTCAAGCATGCCGAATTCAAATTCCAGTATGGAAGCTTGTGACGGGAGGTTGATAATAATCACAGGTGCTCAGGTCATGGATTTATGAATTTCTGCAATAAATATGAACTTTTCCAGCATTACATACTTAGAATGTTATTTTAGTGAACAAGGAAATTATAGCAAACTGTGCTATAGTCTGATTGAACAACAACTGATTCAAAGTGTAAAAAGCTGGAAAAAAAATTGCAGAAATAAATCCACGATGCGAGTGCCAGTGATAATATATTTGAATTTCTTGAATAAACAAGAATGAGGTAAAGATATTTGTGACCAATTTTTCTCAAAATTAACCCACTTTTGACCTGGTAGGGGACATTGGGCCCCACTTTTCCCACTTCTCAAATGAGCACTGCAGTCCATACCATAAGTTCACTTGGCCTTATGGCCAGGTGTAGTATAGTATTTTCTCACTTTTCCGTGACATATTTCATTCATTTAGAAAGCTGAATACGGTAATACTGGTATTTGATTGTTGGTTTCCAATCTGCATGTGTTTTGAGAAATGCCTTACCAGAGTCTCTGTAATGATTGTGCCTGATGCTGACCAGGTAAACACCTCAATCTGTCCAGGAGTGTCCAGGATCACATATCTACCAAATACATCAAAACTGTCCAATATACATGCAGATTAAAGAAATCATAAGAAAATAAGAAATCTTTATTTTAGAATCCTCTGTCTATAGAGAGATAAAATACATAACTGTGTTAATTAAAACATTCATGCATTAAATAACAAGAGGCCTAAAGTGGGCTTCCAATCTCTCATCAAGCTGACATCTACCTCAAACCAAAAGCAAGGGCAGTTGACCAAGAACAATGATTTCTGACATTTTCAAGTTTTTTTGCTTCTATCTTTTAGTAATGGCAGCTGTATTGGATGGCAAACAGCATCCATTGTGCAGACCTGAAAGGCCTTATGCTTGGATGCTTTCTGTGATATTTGGTCAACTTCAGCTGATCAGTTTTTGAGAAGTTATTAAAGGTCTGTCAATGTTTTTAGTAACCATCGACAAATTTGACAACAGATTAGCATTATTTGTCAAAACTTAAAATACCTTTGTGGGATGCTTTATGTCAAATTTTGTTCAGCAGTTTATAAGAAGTCATTTGAAGTTTTTTTTTAACTTTTTATAATGGTAGCCATTTTGGATGACAAATTGGCATTATTTGTATAAAGCTGAAAGGCCTTCATGCACGGATGCTTTCAGAAAAATGTAGTCAAATTCTGTTGAGC
This sequence comes from Margaritifera margaritifera, assembly GCA_029931535.1. NCBI lineage: Eukaryota > Metazoa > Mollusca > Bivalvia > Unionida > Margaritiferidae > Margaritifera > Margaritifera margaritifera. The sequence goes on along the minus strand of JAQPZY010001639.1, from coordinate 2,556,435 downwards.
AGTTTTTGAGAAGTCATTTTATGATATTTTTAGTTCTACTGGTCATAGACCAGAAGAGCTTATGGGATGGTCTGTTTGTTATCACTACTCCTCCTAAACAACTTGGGAGGATTGAAATGCAACTTTACACACACATTCATCCCATGGTCTAGTTGATCCTAAATGAAAATGGTACTGATCTGATTGCCAATATGGCCACCAGAGCAGCCATCTTGAAAATCTTGTATTCACTTATTCCTTCTAAATGGATGGTCATATCAACATGGGGGTTTCACTAAAAGATTTCTTATGATGTCTAGTTGGTCCTAAATGAAAATAGTGCCAATCTGATGTCCAATATGGCTGCCACAGTGGCCATCTTGAAAATCTTGTTATTGCTAATCCTCCTGAAGAAAAGTAATATCGCCATGGGGTTTTCACCAGAAGACTTCTTGATGTATAGTTGGTCCAAATTTAAAATGGTGTCGATCTAATGTCCAATATGGCTATGGTTGGTCCTAAATGAAAATGGTGCTGATCTGATGGCCAATATAGCCACCAGAGTGGCCATCTTGAAAATCTTGTTATCGCTACTCCTCCTAAATGGATGGTCATATTAACATGGGGGTTTTCACTAAAAGACTTCTTATGATGTCTAGTTGGTCCTAAATGAAAATGGTGCCAATCTGATTTCCAATATGGCTGCTACAGTGGCCATCTTGACAATCTTGTTATTGCTAATCCTCCTGAATGAAAAGTATTATTGCCATGGGGTTTTCACCAGAAGACTTCTTATGATGCATAGTTGGTCCATAATGAAAATGGTGTTGATCTGATGTCCAATATGGCCACAACAGTGGCCAGCTTGAAAATATTGTTATCACTACACCAGGACCTCCTTAATGGATGATCATATCAACATGGGGTTTTTACTAAACAACTTCTTATGGTGTAAAGTTGGTCCTAATGGTGCCATTCAGACTTTCAATATGCCTGCCACAGTGGCCATCTTGAAAATCTTGTTATCACTATTTCTCCTGAATGAATGGTCATATCAACATGAGGTTTTTTCTGAAAGACTTCTTATAATGTCTAGTTGTTCGCAAATGAAAATGGTACTGATCCAACTTCTAATATGACTGGCACAATGGCCATCTTGAAAATTTTGTTATCACTACTTCTCCTACATGGCTGGTCATATCGACATTGTGCTTTCACCAAAAGACTTCTTATGTTTAATTGGTACTAAATAGAAATGGTGCCAATCTGATATTGAATATGGCCACAATGGCATCATTCTAAAAAATATTGTTATCGCTCCAACAAGGAAAGTCATATCAACATGGGGTTTCCACACAAAGACTTGTTTTGACACCTTGTTGGGCCTAAATGAAAATGGTGCCAAGTTGACATCCAATATGTCCACCACAGCAGCAAATTTGAAAATCTTGTTATCGCTGAAAAATGTCAAAGATGGTTTCAACACTTCGCAATTAATTGGAAAAAATGGTCTTATCTTGTATTCCTGGAAATTCTTTTGAGAAAGTAAAGCATCAGTACCTTGGAGGGACTCTTGTTTTATTTATATTTGTATTAACTGTAGTTATATTTCATGACTTATTGACATTATTTGTAGAAAACTGAAAGGCCTTCTTGCCTGAATGTTATCACATTTGGTAAAATTTTGTTCAGCAAAACATTTCACTATTTTTAGTAATGGTGGCCATAGCTGATGATGGATCACCATCATTTGTATAAAATTAAAGACCTATGCCCAAATGCTTTCTGTCAAACTTGCTCAAGGTCTGTTCTTGGTTTTTGAGACAAAGTTGTTTCAAAAGTTTTTTCTGTATTTAGTAATGGTCAATAAAGGATCGATAATATTTGTAAAAATAACACAACATAAAAGGCCTTACGTCATGATGATTTTGTTGAGTTTGGTTAAATTTTGTTCTGCGTTTTTAAAAAAAAGTTGTTTCAAGGTTTTTCTATTTTCAGTACCAGCAGTCATATTTTATCTTGTTGCCGTGGGTCTTGGTTGTTGCAGTTGGACGCAACTTATAAGTGAGTACATATGGAATGTAAGCCTAATAAGCAATATAAACTAGTATAATTACAATAAATCCCAAACATTTTTCTTATATTTACTAAATCTGACTATAGGGGTGCACAATATATATTATAACAATATGATTTGATATTGGCTGTCATTTTTACAGTAAATTAAATATGTTGTCATTATGGTAAAGAGATTTAAAGTGTATTTAATGCAAGATCTTAACTCAGAAAATCTCCATACAGATGATGGGTATGAAAATGTATACTTGCATTTCCATGGAATGGGTAAGAAACAGTATGCTGAATACTTGCATTTCCAAGGAATGGGTAAGAAACAGTATGCTGAATACTTGCATTTCCATGGAATGGGTAAGAAACAGTATGTTGAATACTTGCATTTCCATGGAATGGGTAAGAAACAGTATGCTCAATACTTGCATTTCCAAGGTCTTAGGAGTATCTTTATATTTATATTACAATAAGATCTGACTTTTTCAATAAGTTTTATAGATCTTAGAAATATTTTTGAATTAAAATAAAGTCCACTTACTTGCTTTCTGTTGATCTTTTTTCAACGAAGGTCATAACCTTTAAAATAGTCAAAGTAAAAAATATTACATTCTAAGAATGTTAAAATGTGAGACAAATGAATGTCTTCAGCTCTGGTGGAAAAAAAAAAGATGTACATTAGTTCGTGCAAAAGAAAGAGTAGGAATATCAATAATCTGATCCTGCTTTTCTTATTTTTGAATGAAATGTGTCCATAACATTTGCCTAGAAGAGAATGAGACAATATGATCTTCCAAACCCATAAAATACTTGAGCTCTTTTTTATAACAAACAATTCACAGCAGGTAAGTATTACATAATTAAAATTAGTTTCCCCACCACCACCACCCACAAATGACATTTTAATAGCAGTAATACATTACCTATTATTGCATTGCTGAATTCACCAGCCAGTCTGGAGGCTGTTGGCTTAAGATAAGCTGTCAAAGTGAACTTACCGCTGCTGTCAGTCAGGTGCTCAACTGAAAACTGGAGGATGATTTGACAACTTGTTCGGGTGATATATTTGACCTAAAGCATGAATTACCTCACTCTGGTGCAACATTGATTGAAGGTAAAATGAGAAGAGAGTGGAGTGAGATTACAGCTTTCATGACATCATCAAAAGAAGAATAGTTCAAAAAGACTAAAGATGCAGCAATAACTGTGACCTCATGTACTTCAATTTCATGAAAGATCTCTCTCTCTCTCTCTCTCTTTCCATGTGAGAAAATATCAGAAGTAGACTTCCTTTTTCCTTTGATTTAGACAGTACGAAATGTAAAGTTCTAACTGCAGGGCTACTTCCTCAGACCCTAGGTAAGCTGCCCCCCCCCCCCCCCATATGAGGCAGAGTTTAGAGTCCCTAGGAGAGAGAGAGGTAGAGGCAAGCAGACAATTCTTCTTGTCCAGTTTTACTATAAAAGCATGGACTGTTCCTTGATGGAAAATTCATCCCCACATAAAAAAAATTCCAAGAAGGGATCAGATTCAACTTCTCCTGATTGGGGATTAGGCCTACATAAGTCACTGTCTCCCAACAAAGAGACCGATACTTCAACAGAGAGACCGATACTTCAACAGAGAGACCGATACTTCAGAAAGACATGACAAAGGATGTCTCCCAACAGAGAGACCGATACTTCAGAAAGGCATGACAAAGGATGTCTCCCAACAGAGAGACCGATACTTCAGAAAGGCATGACAAAGGATGTCTACCAACAGAGAGACCGACACTTCAGAAAGGCATGACAAAGGATGTCTCCCAACAGAGAGACCGATACTTCAGAAAGGCATGACAAAGGATGTCTCCCAACAGAGAGACCGATACTTCAGAAAGGCATGACAAAGGATGTCTGCATCGACCAGTCATCTAAATACTGGAGTACGGAAACCCCTAAGGACATTACATGAAATATTATTACACCTAGCACCCTGGTGAAGGCTCTGGGAGTTGTGGTTGAACCAAAAGGACAAACTGCAGGAATTTTCTTTGGGCTGGAAAGATGGCGATGTGAAGATAGGCATCCTGGAGATCTATGGAGACCACCCAGTTGTTCAGCATCATAGCATTCCTGACTGAGGCAGATGTCTCCATCTTGAAATACTCTTCCAGAAGAAACCTGTTCATTCGGGAAAAATCAATCAAAACTTTCCACCTTTATTTTTAAACTAGTAAGATCCAGGAATAGAATCCCAGACTTTGCATGTTCATCACCCTCCCAATTGTGCCTTTCCTTGTAAGAGTGTTCACCTTTTCCTGTAGTGATACAAGTTGGTGGAACCAAATGGAGGTCCTTGAAAGAGATGGAGGGTTCTGGAAGCATAGCTGGTAACCCTATGTTTTTGTGGCAAAAACCCACACATTGTCCATGAGGTCCAAATAAGTCTCTGAAAAATGGCTCGTTCTGGCACTTGCTGAAATGTTGAGAAGAGGGTGACTTGGTACGAGGGGGTGTGACTCCCTGGCTTTTGATGATTCTGAGGGTTTTAGACATAGATCTGGAGGAAACCTCATGTATCACCTTGTCAAAATTCCACACTTCATACTCCTCCATCACCTGACCTGTTGGGTGGGATGAAGATGGTAACCACAAAGATGTGAAGGACCTGATGTGACTGATTCTTCTGGGAACTTGTCTATGTCCAGCAAATTTGACAGTTCATAATCCTGTCTTTGCTCTTTGGGCAAGGCAGAACTATTCTGTCTCATCTTCCTCCTTGGAGAAGGATACTTTATGATTGGGGGTTCATCATCCATCTCCACTCACTAGGTGGGGTGGAAGAATGGGACTAACCCATTGTTCCTCTCTTCCTAGAGAAAGGGATTGACAATTTCCTCTCGACACAGGAGGCAGTGAATGGTAATCCCCTCCCCTTCTGTTGACAACAAGGCCAGAGGAGGTGGGGATGATCTAAAGCACACCCAGTCTGCCGATCCTTTGAGGCACAGCACAGTCATCCATGGTGTCATGGTTGAAAGAGAAGGTATGGCCAACTCACTTTCATACCCCAAAGCATATATGGGAATTGATGACTTTGCTAAATTGGCAAGTACCCAGGGGATGTCTTATAGTGACAAAGACAAAGAATCAGGTCTCTTCTTTCTGCCAATATAGGCAATGTGACCTTTTGCTAAGTCCCACACCTTGTCAGACCAGAGAGAACAAATAGGCCAACTGTCCATACATACACACAAAGTACTATCTAAGCAGGTGGGGTGTTTGTCCCATGCAGCCTTCTTATGACTGCATTTACCCACACCTTGAGGCATTATTCAATGAAAAATAGAACAATGAACTAGAACACCAATTGCATAGGAAATACTCACCCTAACACCAGTTACTAATTGAGGGATGAAAAACAAAGAAACACCACTTCACTAGTGAGGTACTCTAAACCCTCAAATTTAATGAAATGAGACAGATACACAAAAATTAAGCAATGGACTGAGAAGAAAATACCAAATACAACACAAAAAAGGATACAACTGATAGCACTAATGCCAAACAATGACTTAAATGAGGAAACATTGTACACCCAAAAGACACATGCTGATGTGCATGGAGTCCATGGAAAAGGAGGATATTCAGACTGTTAGAAATGGACTAAGGTATCAGACTGTTAGAAATGGACTAAGGTATCAGACTGTTAGAAATGGACTAAGGTATCAGACTGTTAGAAATGGACTAAGGTATCAGACTGGAATCATGTAGTTTATTATTCTAGACCTCCAATTACTAATTGATACCAATTACTAATTGGAGGAATGATTAATCTCTCTGGACTCAGGATTAGTACCAGGAAAAGATACAGTAATGCAATAATAGCAGAAAATGTATTACAACTATTAAAATATGTGTAAATTAACTTAAATAACACAGTAGTTATGATAAAGCACAAGGTCATCTTCATGTTTACAATAGTAAGTTTTAAAAGGACTGAATTATTAGGGTGCTTCACTTACCTGATCAAATCTGGTTGCAAACAAATTCAAAGATGTTACAATCCCACCATTAGGTCCAAGGGAGTATCTAACATGTTAAGGAAGAAAAACAATTCTAGTGCAGCTGAAAATGCTTTTAGCTGTGAGTTACCTTTAATTTATCAAGAAGTTAAAAGATTAAATATTTGCAATGTGTTCTAAATCTTATTCATAACTCCCTTATGCACCTTTGGACAATGATGAATAGTATAAACTTGATAGCATACAAAAGATATATTTATTTGCTTGAGAAAGCTGATAATTATAATATACAGGTTCCAACAATAATTGGTATTCAAGACTACAGCTGATAATTATAATATACAGGTTCCAACAATAATTGGTATTCAAGACTACAGCTGATAATTATAATATACAGGTTCCAACAATAATTGGTATTCAAGACTACAGCTGATAATTATAATATACAGGTTCCAACAATAATTGGTATTCAAGACTACAGTAGTTCAGTGCTTAAAATCTATGATTTCATGAATAGTTGTAATTAAACATGCAACTATCTTACTATGCATATTGGGCTTTGATTAACTTATAATAAATATATAGATAACCTGCCAGTACAAGATTCACTCACCAGGCTGATATCTGAGTAATAACCAAATGTAAGAGTAGTTGGCAAAGATATCGGAGTCAGTAGGATGCTTTCTGTAGAAATTTCTTCCAATTCTCTTAATTGCATTTGCTATGAAACAATTGCTTTGATGTTTCCCCAGTTTTATATCTTCATCCATTTTTCCAATACTGAAAGGCCTCTCATAACTGGCTTTAATAAATACTACTCCATACATGCCCTGCCAACTTTCTAGACAGTGGTGGTAGGTTTCTCACATTGGTCACATTGTGTGTGTGTGTGTGTGTGTGTGTTATGGTTGAAGGGGGGGGGGGGGGCACTGCATGCAGACAAGGTAATTGACATGTTGTAAAAAATTTATATATCTCTTATAGCCTCTTCATTTTGCAGCAATTTTAAAATCAGGTTGAAGTAAACTGATGATAACTGACTGATACACAGAAATAAAAATGTACTGGTCATTACATAGTGATAAAAGGTATGACAAGAAAACAAGCTATGACCCTATCAATGCTTGTGTTTTTATTTGTTCATTCTTATAACTATTATTTGTTAATAATGCATGTTTTTTATGTTATTGTTTATCTTCTTCATTTTTTCATTTAATTTCTACATGAGATACGACCGAATTCTAGCCAATTCTGGTACCTGATATTAAGTCTGGAATTTTTTTTGTGACGTTCCTTTTTACCAGATCAGCGATTTCAACTGTGTTATAAACTATAATATGCAGTTACTTCCCCTGAAATTTCACCCATTTTCCGACAAGATGTGCTTTCAATGGCAGCTACTTCGAATTTGTGTTTTGCAAATAACGACCATGTCAGCATGTTTGACAGTTTTAGCTTGTGATTTTTTTGTGACATTGCATGACTTGGCAGCTATGCTACTAAACTAGCATAGGATCTAAACTGAAAATCAGAAACCCATAATTACACAACTTGTTTCATCTTAATATAATGTGATTCATCAAATAATAATTATGTCATATTTTAATGATAAATAACATAAGATATATGAGATATACCTAATGTAATTTAATATTTATCATACAACATCACTAATTTTCACATGACAATCCACAGTACTGGAAAAAATGCAAAATTTGTGATAAATCAGATTTTGACAAATAGTGGAAGTTTGAATTAATGCAGAAAAAAAATTATTTTCCGAGTGTGAAGCTTTACAAGTTTTATCCAAATCTCAAAGGATACTGTTTCATCACTTCTTTGTAGTTTACTGTGTCTCTAATATCTGAAATGAAAAATGGCAACAACAAAAAAAACATCAGTAACATGAACTGGAAGGATAATTCAAGATGCAATTTTTGTAAAATATATCAAATAACCACGGGGACAGAGGTGAGATGCGTGAGTGATCTGTCAAGTAGAGCACCTTAGACCACTCAACCACCTGGGGCCCCTTCTTTTATGGGATGACTTTAATGCATATACTGCATGTGAAAATGATTTTATAAATCTTTCAAACCCCAAAATCAACAGGTTTAATCCTTACCCAAGTGTAAACCATATACAAAGTCTGGTCTGAGTATGTGATTTTGTGATGCAGAACTAATGTTATTGTGCTGAAACCATTTTTATTCTTTCAGCCACAGTGACACCTTGAACTTTTACCTTACCATAAGTGCAAACTATCCATAAATGTTTATGGTGCAGAGTTATTTTGCAGAAACTATTTTCCTTCTTTCAGTTACAGTGACACTTGGATCTTAGACCATTTGACCCACAAAATTGATAGTCATTTTCCTTACCCCTGGTACACACCATCAAAGTCTCATAGACCTTATATGTATAAAATAATTAAAGGTACAAATTCTTGGTGGATCTTGAGTCATACTTAATGTTACCAAGTTCTTTAATTAGTACCACTGACCTATAGCTATTGTCTTTGGCATGCTAAATGCTAAAATAACTGATTTAAACGATCCGAGCTCAATTCATATTCAACTAATGACTCTCCAGTCTCTATTTTCTCATAAGAATTTAAAGGAAAAATGTATGGAGTCTCATATATATAATTTTAGTAGCTAATCTGTGGTAAAAAAATAATCTACTAAACCTAACAATTAAATTCATGTCTTTTGGGTGTGTTACTCAGTCACCACCTTGGACAACAATGAAAATAAAAATATGAACAGTCCTGTGCACATGCCCAGACACACCATGCCAAGTAATGACATTTCTTACATGAATCTTATCATTATATGTCTGCATTAATAAAAATTAAAATTCAGAAACAAGACAGACAAAAATGTTGTGTGCCAATAGTTGAAAATTCCATGTATGGTAGTCTACATATAATTACAAAAGATACATGTCTTTCACTGTTGCTGTGGCAACAGAGAAACAACCAGGCAAATGAACATATATCATATCATTGTTCTCGTTTTTCAAATACCACACACTGTATTAAATCAAATTACCTTTCTGTTTCATCATGCAAACTGTAACTGGTCTTATTTAGTGAGTCTGAAACTTAGGATCAAGTATAAAATTAATGACTATAAGTGTCTGAAAACTTAAAATGCCTAAAAAAACAATTCAACAAAAAAATGTAGTGTGTCAAAAGATTCAGGAAAAAATTGGTGTTGTTCAAACACTGTGTTCTTGCAGATTTGAACCCCACACTTAAGATATTGTCATTGACCCCACCCATGTATCACTCTGTCCATCTGTCAATCCATCTGTCTGGATGTGACAAAGCTTGTCATCAATTTTCCTCCCACTCTGTTTGAAGGATTGTAATGAAACTTTATAGGAGTATTCAAGATTACAGTTAGTCATTGCTTCTTCTCCTTAACTGCTTGAAAGATTTTATGGAAACTTTGTAGGCTACATATGTGCTTGGTGTAGATGCACAATATGGTTTTACTTTTGTCCTCTGCCTCACTTTTGGGTTATTTTTTTTTTATTTTAAAAAAATGGGGTATTTTGAGAAGACATGTTTCAAGAGGCTTGTCATTGCTTCTCCTTTGTTGCTCAAATGATTTTATAATAAGTTTATTTCAGTAACAGACCACTGACAATCATATGGTAAATCTGAATAACAGATGCATACATGAAATAAGTGCATTCAAAAAATAAGTGCACAACAGACTTCCAATAGTTTTATAGCAATAAATAAGTGCATATACCATATGTACTCACTGGTAAGTTGGGTCCAACTGCAAACTGTGCAGACCCAGATCTACCATCACATAATGCACCAGCAGATCTGGGTCTATGCAATTTGTTAGGAGTAATCAGTAGAACAAACATCATAGACCCTGGTCTGTCAGCCCATTATGCAATGGCATTTGAGGGTCAATATTGTATGCAGTTGGACCTGACTTATAAGCGAGTATATATAGTATGTGTTTACAAGAAAACATAAGCCAAAGATATAAAAGTTTCTCTGCATGTTGAGTTCATGCTCAAACAAACTGTTGACAATGACAATGTCACCGAAAGAGTGACTGCTGTGTCTATTTTTTCCACTAACCTGGGTCAAACAAAAATTTCTTACATATAAATATATTTAGGCACACACACTTAGATCTTACCTATGTTGGCTGGGAATGGAACTTCATGGACGGCTGGGTCTAGATTTATGACATAAGGTGGTGTCTTCTGGGCATGAAGGTGAGCTGTGATTCTCTGCAAAAAACAAATTAGCAAATGAGGTCATATACCCACTTATAAGTTGGATCCAACTGCAAACTCCATCGACCCAGATCTTCCTGTGCATGATGTGCCGGCAGATCTGGGTATATGCTGTTTGTTAGACTAATCAGTAGAACAAACAACATAGACCCTGATCTGTCAGTGCATTATGTAAGTCTCCTACATCTCATACTGAAAGCCACTTGGCTAAATAAAATCATCGAGTTGAGGATAGTTAACAATGATGCAAGCTGAGTTACATGACTGACCTTGTTTACATATCATTCATTGCCAAAAATATAGTAGACAATAAAAATCGTTGTATTGAAACCTTGACACTGTCCCAGAATGTTTCAATTGTTTATGACTCTTTCTATTGATATAATTAATGATATGCCAAAATATATATAATGAAAATATACCACTAATTCATATTACATGTAATTAGTACATTACAAGAAAAACTCTAAAGAATATACAATAGGCAATTCAATCGTATACTTAAGAAAGAGAAAACACCAAAGGAGTGAAAACAGAAGAGCAATGTTTTCATAAAACATCACTGCTGCCTGTAGAAAGTACAGAATCTATTCCATTAATAGCATGTGCATAAAAGATGGACAAGTAACACCATCAGCCATATACCGAAATAAAGAGGATGCAAATTTTGCATAGAAAAGATTTTGTATAAACGAAAAAAAAAAATCACAAATACAAAATCGTCATAAGAAGAGCAGGTGCCTTTTGACAAATACAATAGCAACATGTATGTGAGCAGAAGTCTGGAAGAGTCAGAAGTGGCAGATTTAGAGGAGATTAGGGACTGACCATTTAATTTTCAGTGGGCCTGGGATTTGTTTGAACAAAAAAAATTCTGACCAGAGCTAAATAAATTGCATAACCCATTGCCTAGGGACTCTCTAAATCTTGATCAGGCCCCTTCCATATTTTAAGTGAGTTGCCCATCAGGTTTGTCAAAAAAAAGTATTATCTAATTTGCCTGAAAGAAACTTTAAATGCCAACAAAATGCATCAATGTCATTTTGAAGTTCTTGAAAGACACTGGTAAATTATTCATATTCAGCACCCTGCTGGGGCTCCATTTGGAGGTCACTCCACCTTACAAAGATCATCTGCTTAACCGTATTGAAATTTAAAAGCCTTTTGTACAAAGCACAGCATGTGCCCAATGAATGTGAAACAGTACTATTTTTTGTCTGCATATTTCACTGGTTACCTATAATTAGTGCTCAAGTGTCTTGCATGAATAATAATGAGCTGTCAATTGCTCAGGCTGACTTGGTAATGCATTACTGGTTAAATATATATCGAGCAGTACCTATGTGATTATGTAACAATTAATTAGGGTATTAGCAACTCATAAATGCCTCCAATATTTTTTACCCTAATGGAACTGAGATAATTCCATTGTATTTTAATTCATTTAGATCAAAGAGTCGGTAGCCACTGGTTCTATTGATATATGGAGTGAATGTTTTCTGTCACTGTGACACATCCATAGTACTATGACATGAACTAATTATGAAACTTGAAGCTACTGTTTTTACTAATTGACATTAAAAGAAAAACCTGTCTCCAACTTTATTTCTGTTTTCAACTGTGATTGAGAAATATGTGTTAATTTTTCAAGCATTCTGAAAATGAAACTACCGGTTACTGATTTACATCATTACCTGGAGAAAAAGTTGCTTTAATAAAATCAAATCAAATCAAAATTTCAGTAAATAAGATCACACACAATTTTTGTTGAAAGTACACTAATATGAGAGGCAAATCCACAAAGAAAATGAGCAAATTTAAAGCATTTATATATTTATTTTTATGTAAAATATAGCAGTTTTAACACTGTCAAATTGATTGGCCCAGTCTGACAAGTTGATTTTGAGTCAGGGCAAGTGATGGTTTTTAAAAAGACTTGCACTGAGTCTGTCTTACAAAATTTCTTTGAGCACTGCTGGCTCTTAAATAGCTTGAAAAAATATTCTTGTTATGATTTATAGAAAAAAAACACCTATTGTATCTATTATATTAGTTGACAAAATTTAATTATCTTGAGGTAAATGAAAACAAAAATATCCGGCTCGAAAAAAGATTCCAGGTCTTCTCCACCACCCCCAAAGATCAGCCCCTCATGAATTGTAAACAGATGATTATTGTAAATAAGGGAAACTGTGGTGGACTCACTACACTTCTCAGAAATTTGAGTACTGAGGAGAATGTGCGTTCAGGTGTCCATGTTACCTCTTCATAATGATTGTAGAGGGTTCTCCACAGGATTATGAAAGTTGCAGTCCAGGACTGCTTCCTTGAATAAAGTTTCAGTCCCAGCACTGAAACTTGCAGTCCCAAGAAAGATAAGTTTCTTTTTGCTTCCAAAAATTTAGAACATTATGAGTGTATTGTTGTCACCAATATATATGTCACCAGATTGCTAATGCTCATTCACTGCGCAATATTTAGTATCATAATAAATAAATGAAAAATTAAGGCAGTTGATAACCATGATTATTTGTGATATTACAACTATAAGAATTCTCAATGCCTTTAACTTGCCATTCATTAATTTTGTGTGCAACTAGAAGGAATCAAGGAAGAGATTACACTTTCTTTTCTATATTAATTTATTTAATTACCTTAATTCCATTTCAAATCAATAAATTTTTCAATACACTGGAAAAAGAAACAAATGACCATATTCCATTCACCTCTTTTCATTTCATCTTTAAGCAACACAGCACACTACATTAACTTTTTTCTTAAACAAACTTTAACAACTTTCTCCACAGCAGGTTTTGATCTAAATCCTTTAGTTCTGGACCTTCCTCCATGACCCTCATCAATTTTATTACAGTTTCTTGTTTTAAACATCAACAGAACCTTTTCTTGATGCGATTGTGTTGAACTTTGGAAGTTCAGTGTTCCTTGAGTTGCCATTGCATTACTCCTTCCACAGTTGCGACACCATCTACATTAAACTAATAATGTTACATTGTTTTCTTGTTTTTTGGCCCATGGGAATGTTCTATTCCTTGATTCATTCCACAAATCTCTCTGTCTCTTTGGCATTCTGTTTTCTTTATCAAAACTAGATGCTGCTACAAATTTCTGTCAGCTAGTCTCGTGAGAATCATGCTCATTTTCTTGCACTTGGCACCAAAGAAATTAGGTAAAGTTACCATCAGAATAGTATACATATGTAATCCTTGAAAACAAAGGTATATTTCAGGGTTCTCAATAGATTTAGAAACTAAAGAGTCATTTGATCCCTGACCCCATAATCTCAAGAGTCAAAATGAAAATCTCAAGAGTCATTTGTTTTTGACACTCATGAGCTCATAGCTGGGATTGTTTGTTATTTGTGCAGCAAACTGATGTTTAAGATTTCTTGTCTCATGTTGGATAAAGAGAAACACTTATACAGTATTTTGTATGAAACAGACAAGCAAACAGTGAGACTGACATGGTCATTACTGATTTCTGTATAAGTGTTTCTCTTTCTAATTACATGTACATGTATGTATGACTATGTGTATATTTGGTATATTAAACAGAAAAAGGATTATTTTATACTTTATTATATTTTAAATTTCTCAGCATATTCTATTTTAACTCCTCAAATCATTTTAAATCCAAAAATATACCCATGGAACTATGAAAGTTCTATATGAATTAAATATCTAATTTCTATATCATAACCAATTCAATCTGATCATAATGCATCAAAACATTGCATCAAACAACAGGAACAAGGCATATCCAGTTTTATCAAGGATGAACATCACAATTGGTGACTTTGTATACTCTGAAGTCATATGTCAACAACATGTCAGTTAATTGTTTCCTCCTATTTTTACTCATTACAAACTTAGTATCAAAGTTCTTGACTGATGGACCTTCTTTGCATATCCTTATGAGTTTTGTTAACTTCCCATGATCAAGTCTAGACATTGTCTTTGTCTTGAACTGATACTGGCCACTCTCACAAGCCGCACTTGTAACAGGTGCTGTCAGAATATACTTGACTACTACAGAGTAATCTGGAAACATGTCACTGTATTGGGCAATTAGTTCCTGACATACATTTCTGTGATTCTCCACAGAAGTTCGTAAGCACTACCTCAAACTGAAAAAGTCCTGTTTCATTCTGTATGTGTCTGTAAGTCCATCATGGTCTCCCTTTGGCCCAAGCCATTCACAGACGATCTCCCATATCCTGCTGTCCATGAGCTTCTTCAAGCCATTGTAATTTAACAGTTCACAAATGCATCTAATATATCAAAATAATTCCATCTCGTTATTCAATCTTTAGTAATTCCAAAGCATGAAATAAATCACCGAGCGTAATGCCCGGTAAACTGTTACTAAATGATACATTAATTAAAACACTCAAATTTTTAAACCTGTTGCTAATTAAAGCAAATTAATTGCCCATAAAACACAATTAAAGTTTGTTCGGCTTCGCAAGCTGCCATATTTTCTACAGTTTTGTCAAATTGATTATAATTTGATAGGCAAGCAAAGAAATGCCAATATTTTATAAAAAGTTAACCCAATCATGTCATAATTGATTCCCTCGTCCTCTATCATAAACGTCAAAGATAATCTCAAAACAATCTAACCTTGATTCAATTATGCACACCTAAGCGTGACATCAGTGACCTGTTAGCTCTGCCCAGTTCATATTGATTATACATAGGTTCGATATTATTGGCCAATGAGATGTAAACACAGGGATCGTTTTGGGCATCGGCAATGTCGCAAAATGCGATTGTTTTTCCTGACTGGCGACAAGATATACCATCTGGCGATTTTTTTGGCGACAATGTTTTTGGCGACAATGTTTTTGGCTGTTAAAACTTGTATATTACAAACTTGGGTATACAATGCACTGGAATCTATCTATTGTTACATAAACAAATCCAAGGTTCATATTGACCACTTATGCTGACATCTGGCCTGAGTACTGTATGCGGTGATACACTCCAATAGTCATGCTACCGGACTAGCTACAATCGACCAAACAACCGCTAATCCTTTTTTTTTGGAAAAATGTACCAAAAAAAAAAATGTTTTGCTGAAACTTCTAAGAAAACTGATTACCTTTGAAACCCCAATCGTTCTGTATAAATACGAAGCAAATGAAAAATAAAATTCAGTCTCAATTAGAACTATATATTGTAATGGGTAAACGTAAGTTACTTTTCGTGTTCATCATCTCATCCTAAGATTAAGTTAACAAAATTAACAGCATTTGGATTTAGTGCAAGTGCATCAGACAACCCAGTAACTGAAACAGATGTTATACCTGACAGTCCAACATCATCTACTTGTAGTGCAGCTGGTAGTAATGCTTTAAGTACAACATCACATCATGATGAACGGACACCGAAATCCCGAAAATTTTGTGACAGTTGGAAATTTGGACGTGGCTGAGATATGATAGAAAATTAAAACTGATGTTCTGTGATATGTGTATCAAGGCACAAGTCGTCAATTCATTCACAACTGGTTGTGATATTTTGAAGAAGGAATGTGTCGCCAAACATGAATTCAGGCGGTGTAAGTAATAGAGTTACATCTGTTAATTTTGCTCATTTATATTTTACTTTTGCCATTGATCCTGATGATGTTTCTTTAAAAACAAAATGTGTGTGCATATTTCCACAATTTACCTTCAGATGTCTTGATTTTGTTTTCACATAATTATGTGCATAATATTTTTGCCGAGATCTAGATTCTAAATTACCTTAAAGGAATGTTATGATATCCCGACTGAAAATTTCAGAGGTTTTCTCAACAGGTCTAGGGATCTTCCCTAAATTACAATTACGTACTGTTTTTGAGAGAGAGGTGGTCGAAACATTTGCTACATTTGGAATTGATACTATTACAGGAATAATTGCAAAACGGGGGCTGGATTTTGTGTGTGTGTGTGAAGGGGGGGGGGGTGCGTTTCATACTTTTCGGACAATCTTAAAGAATTTTACATTGAAACGATTAAGGTCCATCCCGATTGAATATTTCCAAGGTTACCATTTATTCTCATACATAAATTGATTTTACGCAAATGTATTCATGTATAAGGCTTTCTTGCCCTATAAGAGATCAACTATTTTTAATAAATCCTATACACATAGAAGGCATACTCTCGATTTTCCGTGTGCTGATTATCCATGTGTCAGTGCAGGCATAAAAAAAGAAGAAAATATTATAAAGAAAACTAGTCTTGAACAGTAGTATTTAGAAACTTTAGAAAACTATATTGAAATATGTACATAATAAGTCTTTGAGGCACACGACAGGATGTATCAATCATACCCCTGTGACCCTATGACACTGAAATATACACGGTTCTCGTCTAGCTAAGACAGGCAGCTTTACATTCTACTGTTCAGCCGACACAAGAAATTTACAAATACCGAGTCTGTAATAAACTGGATACAGTGTATCATTTAATATGATAAAAAGTCGGTCAGTTTATACAACTGTTTAAAGACAATTAAAAGGCAAGGCGGTCAGAGATACACAGACACCTTTCAGACATTTATTGAATTGGCTCACAATAGCTAGGGTGATATGTCATGTCAAATCCTTTGAGTACTGCTGAGGGAGAGCCCATTAAGCTAATTTGCATAGGTAAAGTACACTAAGTGGAACAACCCAATTTGTCTGAAGTTAAGTACATCAAAGATAGAGAGCACGTATGAATGTGAAGGAGACTTCAACTTTAAAACTGCATTCAGCAAGTGGGCAGCCATAAAATCACGACACATACTCATGTGACATTCGATTTTATTATTTTTATAAAACATTTTAATAGTGCAAAACATTATAAATAAGCATACAAAACAGTCATACAATGATTTATTCTGTAATATTGTGGTATTGTATTGTTTGCTATCAATAAAGTAATAAATACTCCATCTTTTTCAATTTTCATTGTCTACTACATTAATAGACATGGAAAAATACTTACTCCTTGCTTGGCGACACTTTTTGAAAATTGGCGACAAAATATTGAGATTTGCTATTTTTTGGCGACAACCTTTTTAAAGCCAGCACCATCCCTGAAACAGTAGTCTATCAAATGTTGATCACTGGTGCATACAGTACATTTGTTATTGACAGTGCTCACTCAGTAGGAAATTATGCCGGAGATGAATCTAGGGTAATTAAGAATGATGCTCCAGCCCAAATCAACATGCATCATAAAAGCGCACAGGTTGGAATTTCCATGCATCAGAAATGGGTCAAATTTAAATTTCAAGCATCAAAACCTGAGGGTACACATCTATTGAGAACTCTGTATTATGATGATTAACATGTGAGTTCATATTCCTCCAACATACAAAATAAATCCCAAAATCCTGGCATTATTTTTTAAATATGGTATATGATAACATACAAGTGTTCCGAAACATCTCATAAAGATTTATAATATTATGCATTAAAAATGTGCTGAGTAATGCTTATCAAAGAGGTGACAGAGCCCACATGCCTGTAATTATTCTTTTGATCAAAATGATCATTAGGCACTGATAACTGAGTAACAGGTGTCTTAATCTCCTTGTATTCTAAGATGTAACCTATTCAGGTTCACCTACTCCCTTTAAAATCACTTGAACCTTGTTTGATAGCTTGCACACTACATGGTTGATACTTGCTTTGTAGAAATGGATCAAATACAAAATAATTTCGCGAACAAAAAAGCTTGCATACTGAGGACTGAGCAGTTGGAATTTTCTGGCATCCAAAAATTAAAAGTATGCATACTTTTACATGGATTTCTGCGTCCCAGCGAACCCTGTTGAAAATATGTAAATACTTTTAAAATTTTTAATTTTAAGTTTTCTGTTATGAATGATGATTTCGTTTGTTATTAAGTGGCATCATATTCATTTCATAACCTTTTGGGGTCCCAGTGCAGCGATTACATCATTTACGACAAGAATACAAGAATCTCGTGTTTTTTATGGTGGTAGACACAGTATGTTCTGTTGGACAATGTTTACTGCAAAATTGGCATCATTTACAATATTTGCTGAATACATGATTGGAGATATATGATAAATAAAAAAGTAAGGCAACTTTCTTAAGCATTGTAAATTATTGTCTTTTATTTGCGATTCTTATCTTGTTTACAGTAGTACCGCGAGAATAACATCACACCAACCTACGTCCACAAAAATCGACTTTTCCCCCTGGATTTTACTTCATAAATCACTTGTTTTATGGAACGATTCATAACCTTCTTTTATGTCCATAAATATTTTCTACCAAATATATGTTTAATAATATTTGCAATGGGCAAAGATTTTGATCGAAATTAAGTAACTGCACGAAAATAGATGATTGTGACACACCTGCACGAAAGTTGTTTTTCCTGACCCTGCCATTCCAAGAATAATAATGCATATTGGCTTATTTGCTGTATTTTGATTTTCTTTTACTTGTGGTGCGCCGCCTATTGCTCCTTCTTTCACCTGATCGTTACAAGCCTGCCTTTCAGATGATTGTATACTTTCGGAGTGACATTCGTCCGCCATGATGAAAGTTGAATATCCGTTGGTTACTTAAATTTAGATTCGGATTCCATCAATGACTGAAGTTATAAAAAAAAAAGTAATGATATTATTTTAATATTATTTTAAAGTTTAAATAAGTATTATCAGAAATCATGGAAAAAGTTTGTGGTAATAATTTCCTACGATCGTATAGTTTTCATAGCTCTACTATACAATCGAAATGCTTGTTCTTTTTCGGCTTACATTTCGTTGCATGCCATTCTTGCAAAGCAGGCGCAGTGGCGCTGACTTCGAAACAGAAGACAAAAACTGATACAAATGAATGATAGTTAGATCAGCTAGCTTGGATCATATGCAATTTCGTATGTCGAATACCATGTAAAAAATGTCCCTGACGGATCTGCGTGTATGAATACGCTTGATTGTTAAGAGTTCATAGAAACAAGTTGACAACGATTCTGACATTCCGAATACACAGCCACAGCCTGCACAGGTGATTATAGCATAGAAAAAGTTGTATATTGGTATGCAACTTGAATTTTTGAAAAAAATCCACATATATAAACTACATTTTTAAAAATGTTTACCTTTTTAATATATTTTCATTTTTAAGAGAGGAAAGGTAATTTGAAGTTTTGAGCCTTTAAAAAATTTTAATGCTTTGTTTCCCACTTGTTTTAAGGTAATTATTGTGTTAAATGGCTACAAAGCTCTACTGATTAACAACGGGCATTTAGTTTAGTATTTACACCAGTAAAAAAATATTACAGTAGGATGGCATACCATATTCTTGCGTTACTAAACAAAAAACGAATTGCAAATAAAAGACAATAATTTACCTGCTAATGAAAATGGCCAAACTTGCTTATTTATCATTTATCTCCAATCTTGTATTCAGAAAATATTGTATGTGATGCAAATTTTGCATTGAACAACATCCAGTGGAACATACTGTGTCTACCGTCATATAAAACGAGATTCTCATATTCTCATGGCAAATGATGTAATTGCTGTATGGGGGCCCGAAGTATGAAATGAACAAGATGTCCGTAATAACACATCACATTGTCATGCATAGCAGAAAACTTAAAATTATCAATTTTAAAATATTTAATATTTACAATCATTATGACTCTATACAATGATATATCCAGTTAGTCTCTGAAGAGGTAATGCGGACACCTTAAACACATTCTTTCCTCAGTACTAAAATTTTAAGAATAGTGATCCCACCACATTTTCGCTAATTTACAATCATCAGCTTTTTGCAATTAATAATATCCTCAGGATTGGCAACTTTTGATTCTTTCAGACTTCTGCTTTCATATACATTTCTGTTTGTCAAAAGGTACCTGCTGTTCTATAGATGATTTTGTGTTTGTTTATTTGTTTTGTTCATGTATTAAGAAGAAGAAAAAACTTTCACCTTCATTTCGGTATATGATTGACGGCGTTATTTGACAATCTTTTATTGACATACTATCAAAGGTATAGATTCTGTACTTTCTAAGGGCAACTGTGATGTTTTTTGGAAACATTGCTCTTCCATTTTCACTTCTTAAGTTCCCTCATATTAATTATAAGATTAAATTGCCTATTATGTATTTATTACAGATTTTCTTGTGATGTAATAATTGATATGAATTACTGGCATAATTTCATTGTATATATTGTGGCATATCATCGATTATATCAATAGATAGAGCCATACATGATTGAAACATTTCGGGACGACGTAAAGGTTTCGGTAGAATGACCTGATTGCCTACCATGTTTTTAGCAATGAGCAAAATGTAAACAAGATCAATCAGGTGACTATGCTTGCATCATTGTAAACCATCATTAAGTCGATGATTTTATTCAGCCAAGCGGGACATGATTCGGCTTTTGGTATGAGATGTAGGGGACATATCTGGTTAGAGGGACAAGGGAAAGTAGATCTTTGCTAACATTTCTGTTGATTCATTATTTTCTTATTTATTTCCAGAAAAGGAAACTTTGTTGAAAGATTTTGTTATTAGTTAAGATCAGGCACTTCTTAATAACAAAACAACTGCTTTAAACATCCAGTAGATGGTGCAGTGATCTATTTTGAATGGGAATAGTCAATATCGCAAGAATAGGAATAACGATTATACAATCTCCCAGATGCAAAATTTGTATAGAATAAAACATTTGATAGCAACAGGTGCTGCCAATAGAGGGTGCTGGTGATCAAGATCAACATTTTCTCAAAATGGCAACCTCATTACATCTGGTACTTTCTCTGCTTTCATATGTAAAAAGCCGACATTATTACATCTGAATGTATTCATGGTTAAAAGGTCAACTGTCCATATTTGGCATATATGACATCGGGGATTTTCCACAACATATTCGGTGGAAATAGATGACAACAGAATTTGTATCAACACAGAAAAACTCATAAAATAAACATATCTGCTCACATACACCTGATTTTTAAATACTTTAGAGTTCTTTTTATGAGAATAATGGTAAAATATGTGCGAGTATTTGCATACCCCCTCCCCTGAATTATGTCTTTTTTAAAGGTCACCCATGATGACAAGAACCATAATTCTTCCCAGCATGTTGCTACATAAAAATGTAAACAATGACAACAGTACAACATAAATTAGGTTCAAAAACACACAAAAATGTCATGTTATGATAAAGCAGATGTTTATACCAAGGAATCAGATTATACAAATGTAATGTCGGTCCTTATACTATATTTATTAAAAAAATTTTAGTACAACTTTTGTTGTCCAATGTATTTTCAAGGTTGGAATCAACATATGTGACTCTGAGAATTATTGATATTAACACTATCATGCCATCTAGTCTAGGTAAGATTCTTACCTTGAGACACTGGTATTCATATTAAAATGTTCATATTTAGCATAGGCAAAAAAGATGTAATAGTTGAACCATTTTGCAGAATTTGGAAGAAAAGAAAACCAATTCATGTCATTTTTTTTAATTGTCAATTTGAATATTGTCATAGTGAAAAACAAAAAATTGATCTATTTTATTTCTCTATTTACAAAACATAATGATAAATATTTCTTGAGAACCAACTCTGTGCCAGTTCCTTCTTTCTCCAATTCCACATTTTAACACTTGCCTCTACTTCATGAACTGTGTAATATTGCTTAATATAATAGTCACAATTATTTTTTGGGGTGATTGATTTTATTTTCAAGATATGAAAATTGACTTACAATATCTTCTCATAACTAAATTTTAAAATGGCAATTCACTAAATTGTGATTTCAGATCAGTGTATATATGTACAAGAACACTGTAATGAATATGCACTATTGGTTTTAAGAGTAACATATAATTTCAAATTGGGTATGACTCAATAATATGACAAACATTTCTTGGGGAGGATGCTTGATAAAAACCCATAGAAAAAGGCTTCAGAAGTACCTGGAACATAGAAAAAGTACATTTATTCTTAAAGCTGAATGTTCACAAAACATTTCTATTTAACTATATGCAATATATATGCAAATTTCAGCATGAATTAACATGAGGTCAAGAATTTGCAAAAAGTGTCCAAAGACCAATATTAAAAATGGTGGAAGGTTCATGTGTTTGAATGCTTCCTGTCAATTTATTGCAAAATATATCATAAAGATGAGTTCATTTTTTAATTCTGCACACATAATTATGCAGAAAACATTCCATTTTTATATATTCTATAATTCTGAAAAAATCATCCCATGCTGCTACATTTTAATTGATAAGTTGATGAAATCAATTTTACTGGGCGCTGCCATTTCTGTCATTAAACTACAAGTTCCAATAAGGGGAACCTGCTCTGTACATATTATAACCTGCAGAGCTTTATAAATCTACTTGCCCAACACCCAGAACAAGCTCGAATTCGGCTTAGGCAAGTCCAAAAAAGAGAGAGGTCATGTTCAGTTCAGAATGCTTTATGTTCTGTGAGTTTTATACTCTGCGATCTTGCCACAGTACATATATCAGCATCTTTATTTTGCATTTATATGTACCGCATTCTTGAATTACATCACTGCCTGCAGTTTCGTGCATCAATCGATCCTTTATTTCACATAATATACTGTCAAAGTTTGTCATCCATCATGAATCTGCATGAGTCAGTGTCAAAGTCAGTCTTCCATTTTCTTATGCAGACATGATAATATGAATATACTATTTAAAGCAAGTTTTGGTAAATTGGAAATATTTATGTTTTAACTTATCAGTAATATTTTAATTGTAACTTATCCACAGGCAGTTTGTGAGCTAGCCAACTCTAAACAATCAGCTTGTCAAAGATTGTTTTGATGCATGTTGCCGATCTCAAGGTGACTAGGTGATAAGTGTTAATAATATAATTAGTGAGATTTCTTTGACATGTATGTTTGGAAATAAAAGGCACTCATCTCTAACAATTTGCCACCTGGAAATCTAGCACCCACAAGCGGTGTTTATCAGCCATTGTTTATGTGATTATTACAGGAGACCGATATATACTTACTGTTTGGCAAATAATTAAGTGGAAAAAAATAAGGTTTCTCAGATCATTCTCACATGTCAGCTTGTCAAAGATTGTTTAGATGTATGTTGCCGATTTCAAGGTGTAAGTTGGATGACGTGGAAGCAGAAGCAGACATGAATGGATACAACACTCCTCAGAAAAAAAGCAAAGAGTGAATTCATTGATATTGGAATATTTCAGCGAGGGACTCAGTTTTACCTCGTTTTCTTACTGGCTGGATATTTAAATCTGCATGAGCAATTGAAACTCATTATGATATATTAAAACATGATTAAAATCAAGTTATCACAGTTCTGTTCTTGCTTGTTTCATTTTCCAGTTGAAGATCTTTTACATAAACCTCTCTCTCTTTCTTTTAAAACTTTGAAAAATTTCCCAAACTGCTATGTACCTATCGATTTATCTGTCTATTTATATAAGTATATGTCTGCCTTTGCTCTTCTAACTAGATCTGCATTGTAACCCTTCCTTTTTTTCCTCATTTACATATCTATCTATTTTTATTATTTACATATATCTTTTTGATAACTTTAATTATCAACATATGGTTTTAGATAAAAAGAACACAAAGTTCTATATTTGTAAAATAAATATTATGTGGTGTCCTTAAAACAACCTATATTTTATTTTACCATATTTTTTTACTTTTGTTGTCATATTTTAGGGCAAGCTCAAAAAAATCCAAGGGCAAGTTCAGTTTTCCAGTCAGCTTGGCCTGGGCAAGCTGACTTTTATAAAATTTAAAGCTGTGACCTGGGTTTTTAACAGTCCCATTTTCTCATAATACATTTATTTTTTAACTTAATAATGACATAACAATTCCTGCATTGTTATGGAATAAAACACTTTAGCAGTTGATGAACTTGGTTTTTATCAAGCGCTATTTCTGTTATTATACTAAAAGTTCATATAAAGGGAAACTACTCTTTGTGTATTATACCCTGGTTTTTAAAAGACAGATTTTCAGATCTATACATATACTTTTATTTTTTAAATGAATAATTTCATAACAATTAAGAACGAATTGTAAAATACCCTGAAGAGCTTCATTAAGAGAAAGAGTACAGACGGGCACTCAGTGTTGCGCCTTGAGTGCGAGATCGCGGGTTTCCCAAAATTTTTTGTCCTATGTCACCCAGATCTTGATCCTGTGAGCTCCCCAGAAAAAAATTGAAAAATATGCCTACAGATTTTCTTTGATGGATGTCCATTGATGTCTATGTTGACACTTGCAATGGCCAAAGTTGCTAAAGGTGATAAAAACTGTAAGATGAATATCCATTTTAAAACACTGTATCTGGCAATGAAAACATTCAAGGCTTGTTGTAGTCAGACGAGTTGGAATATAAAGTCTTTGATGGCTGCTAGTGTTATGTATTTTTTAGGTTAAAGCCACACATACAGCAATGAAGATTTAATTTATTTTGAGATTAAATTAATGACCAAAGAGACTAAATTTATGCAAATACACAATTTGTCATTGAATTATGCATTTATTAATTTGAAAAGAAAAGTAATTAAGAAAATGTAGGTCTGTATTTTTTATAATAAATGCTGGTAGATAATGAGTGAATACTAAAGTTAAATGAGAGCAAGATCCTGAACGGAAAATTCAATGGTGCAGCTCATTTCAGGTTAACCAGATATTCAAACATGTTCATGTTTTCACGAGTTACTTGATCACATGATAAAACATTTATTGCAGTAATGTAAATGTCCAAGGTAAATATGATAGTACAATGCAGACAACAAAGTTAGGGTGGCAAAACTGTAAAAGCAATAAGATTATCTCATTTTTTTAGCACTGCTATTACGGGTACATTGTATACTACAATTTTCCTTTGTCCCATTAAAATGTTGTGTGTCCCCCAAATTTGGAGAGTGGAGGACACAGTATCCCCTGCCTATGGGATCCTAGGTGCAATAATGGGCACTAAGTTCTCTACTTCATTGCCCTTATAAATTAATGGATACAGTTTTTTTGGTATTCTTCCAAATAAAATTTTATATAACATCAATGTTATCAGCTAAATGTAAAATAAAAATACAGTGTATAAAATCATCTAATTTTTTTGTGAGAGAGATAGATAGAGAGGCAATGTGCTCACAACTGCCGAAGACATGTAAATCTATACTCATATTTTCATGATACATGCATCCCCCCCCCCCAAAAAAAAATAATAATCTATAAACAGTGTCCTGTACATGATGGGAAGTATCATATGCAGTCACTATTTTTTAAAAAAATGCATCAAATTGGTAAAACATTGTTCTCTTCACACTCATGTCTGTCTGAAGCAGATGCATTGACATTCAAAATCCCATTGTTGGTGAAGACGTTCAGAGCTACATATATGTTAACATATTTACACATATCTTTTTTTCTTATAAAAATAAACTGTATTCTTAATGTACAGCATGGAGAGAAAGAGAGATATTTTGGATACTGAGGTCTGGTAGTTTCAAATGTATAATTTATACCAAAACAAGAATATTTCTATGTTGTGAGTAGTCGCTGAAAAATGTGCTGCAGGACATCGAGTTACATCTAATTGTGAATGTCATTATTTTAAATTAACCATGACTGAGAAAAGATGTAAAATTAAACTGCGAGAATAACAGAGAAGAAGAGAACAAATAACAAATAAAAGGATTCAAGTAAGGTGCAAAAGGGTTGGGTGCGGATGTGTCAACATAGCAAAAATAGAATGTCAAAAACTTTATTTCATCATGAGCTAAAAGTCAGCTGAGAATATCTTTTGCCTAATCCTCAAATTTCATTGAGAGAGTGAGTGAGAGAGAGAGAGAGAGAGAGAGAGAGAGAGAGAGAAACCTGTATGCAGAATTTCCAAAGACGAGTATATGACTGCACTTATTTCCACAAAAACTAGATAAAAGGCACATAAAACAATCTGGGATATTGGCCTGGATTTTTGTGTGTGTGTGCAGAATCGAAAAGTATACATGAATTGATGTATGTTTGGTTTGGGTTGGGGTTGTATGGCACAGCAACACATGAATTCAAAGCAGGTCAGACTGGCAGTCTAGCCTCATCCACCCACCCACCCGAAATCGCTGACAATTTCTGCTGCTGAGGCAATTAGAAATGGTTCACCTACTATGGTGTGTCCCTGCACAAGGCACTTCACTTACTTCTTTGCATCAGAAACATGAACGAAATAAAATTTTAATAGCGACAATGATAGCTTATATAGCTACACATTTTTCTTTTAAATAAGAAGACTAAATCAGCCGGATTTATTAACTTTACGTGAGAGAGATTTTGGATACTGAGATCTGGTAGTATCAAATGTTGTATAATTTATGCCAAAACAAGAAAATGCAAACATGCAAACTATAATTGATGGTGCAATGTATTTCTTCTTTGTTGGAAAATAAAATCTGAAAATCTTCGATTTCAACATAACTATCACAGAGAGGGAGAGAGGGATTAATCTTGGAATCATGACAATTTCCCACATCATTTTTCATTTCAGCAATAAATTTAATTCAGTGTAATTGTGAATAATTAAGAAACTTCCATTGTTAATTGCTGGGTTATAATTTGGGCTGTTAAATATGGCACTCCAAGTCAGATGGCTTAATTTAATATAAATGACACCTTCCCAAGCTGAAATTCAACATATTCATTTGATGCTAATTCTTGTCAGTATTTTATAACTGTTGACAATGGCTACTGCTTTGATTTCTGTAGAAAATTTGCTAAGGGACAGACCGTTTAAGTTTCTAAGGGGGCATGGGATTAGGATTCTTTCTAAAAACCTTGAAAACAATAGTCTTGCTGTGCTTTTGTGGAAAAAAAAGACCTTATTCTACAGATCATTTACTTATACAATTTTTCTTTTCTTGTAATGAAAGAAAAAAAAAATATCCAGGTTGGAAAGAAAATCCCAACCCCTGCCCACAAAAATTAAATTATTATTTCCCTTATCATACACATACAGTAGGCCCTATTGTGTCAGAATCTAGAGGGCTCAAAGTTGTTTATATTCAACCTTGTGAACAGGTGCTGTTGTTGATAATTGTACCGCCATTACTGCTTGAGGACTAAGCCTGTGGTTTGCATTTTAGTGTAAATTCAGTGTTTTCTGTTATTTTCTTTGTTTTAAATAGCAGTGGTTGTCATTTGACTGTCCATATCTCAGATGATTACTTTTCCTTTGTAACAGTATGATAAATTTATGCTTTTCAGGGGAATCCAAAAGGTATTCCTCTTATCAAGTCAATGTATAAGTTTGTTCAGATTTCTTTCAGCAAAGAAAAATGTAAATTCCTAGAAGCGTCTGTGATCAGCTTTAAACTGATCATGATGTAAACTTCTTTGACTACATTGCTTAAACTGAATTAGGAAAGCACATACTATTTTTGACATCAGCATTAACTGCAAACAAGTATATTGCATAGAAGCCAATCAAGCTTTTGTAAACACACATGTATTGAATATACAAGACTGTTTTGAAATGATTTTTATTGTCAAATATATAATTGACATAAAGACAATTGATTCTTCAAATGGTATCTAACAATTGAGTAAACAACGATAGCCACTGAGATGTGGTAAGGGGAGGTAATGTGAAGTGTTGGAAAGAGTTTCTTCCCATTGTCTATATGGTATATAGAGGTGAAAGACTTTTTTTTTGTCTTTCCGCGATCACTGGATTCAAGAGGCAGTGGAGCTTTTTTCGTAAGGTTAATGTGATTGGGGAATGTATTCAAAGGAGAAGGATGTTGTCAGAAATATTGCAGAATTTGTTTATTGAAAGTCCTTACTTTCTACTGGAAGTTTGTTTTCCATTTGGTTTTATCAAGCTCATACAAGCACTTCATACCAGTCTCAATTTGTAATTACTTACAACTCATGTTAGAAACTTCTTAGAATAAGCGCCAGAAAACAGTCTTTCACAAGATAGCATTTAGGTTGTTACAGTCATCAACTTTTTTTTCTTTATTTGATAGCTGGTTGAGGAAGTGTTTATTCTGATCAAGTTCAAATTTGTATTACTCGTCTGACTGGATCAGTGGATTTCTTTAGAGTTTTCAACCCCTTATAGAAAATTTGCATTAAGGTTTTGATTAAAGATTTTTCATTTGTTTATATTTCTTAAACCGTTTATTGGATTTTCTTCATACTTTGGATGAATCAATTATGAAGTCAAGACAGTTCATTCTACGACATCAGCTCTTTGCCCATTGATTTTGCGGTCACAGTCATAGGATATATGCATTAAAGTTTTGTTGAATCTTTTTTCATTTGCATATATTCCTAAACCCCTTGATGGATTTTCTTCATACTTTGGATGAATCATTATGAAGCTAAGACAGTTCATTCTGCAACATGCCTACTCTACCTTTTGACCTTGGGGTCAAGGTCACGTTTTACAGCAATGCTTTTATTAGGGGCTCAATGTGCAGACATTGGCCTTGTTGTAACACCAATTTTAGTGTAGTGTATCGCCTTGTTGTAACACCAATTTTAGTGTAGTGTATGGCCTTGTTGTAACACCAATTTTAGTGTAGTGTATGGCCAGAATTTGCAGCTCCAGATGATACATTTGCTGATTTAATGTTATAGATCTATTACATGATACTTTTTCATAAAAAACTTCACAATCTACTAGGGGTGAAACGATTCATTGATATATTGATGCATCAATACTTTTGCCATATCGATGCACATATCGATACAAGAGATGAAGAATCGATACAAAATGATATCTACCCTGTATAAGTTACTTTAATCTTCAGCAGTCATGAATAATTATTAGTTGTTTGCCTTCTTATTCTTTAAACTGAGAATCAATAATGTATCGTATCGTAAGCTGTGTATCGTATTGATATGCGGCACATGTGTATTGTTTCACCCGTACTATCTACACAGATTTGGGGAGTGGAAAAACTTGCTTCATTCATTTAAAACATTGGTAGGTATCATAAAAAGACAGTCATTCATTATATTGAGTAAGATGGTCATATGTAAGAAAAAACAACAAACACTATATTGTCATGAAAAACTGATATCCATTGTATTTTAGGATTGTAGCAAAGAATAACTAAAGAAACAAGAATTGAATATGGCCAGTCTTTATAGAATATCTAACCTTGTATGATTAGTTGATATTTGATGTCTTTTCATTCCAATTGTCTTTGCAGACAGACATTAATTTTATATAGAAGTTTGGTGTTGAATGGAGCACTGTGCTGGTAGTAAAGGCTGGAAATTCAGACTGGTTTCCTGTTGATTTTCCTCCAGAAGTCTTTAACTGTTATTCTGAAACTGGACAAAAGTTTGCACCATTTTTGTGCCGAGGTAACACTAAATTTTAATTGAAAAATCAAATTCATGTTCAGAAATTATTTGAATGACAAGATATAAAACATGCAGTAATCATGAATTGTATAAAATGAATCTGTTTAAAATAAAGTAATATGTACAAAGTATGGGTATTTGTGCTGTGGCAAACCATAACAGTTGAACTTTTTTAGATTTTTTTTGTTTTTGGCCTTCAGCTGGCCGTGTCATTCATTTTATATTGCTACTCTAAATTTTGCTTCATAGCTCTAAGCTCTTTAAAAATCTGAAGTAAGATCCAGTTTGACATTGGTAGGAGATTTGTTTTATGGAAGATGATCCCAAAGCAATATCCACTAAACACTTTACTATGAATCCTTTTTGACATCTAACATTTTTTCAGAATTTAAATCAGCAATGGAAAACTACCATGTTCTGGAGCTAATTGGAGAAGGGTCCTTTGGTAAAGTCTATAAGGGCAGGAAGAAGTTCACAGGACAGGTGTGTGAGGATGAGTTAACTTTTATGTTGAGAATGATTTATCAAATTTCATTACTTGTTTGTTCTCATCACTGTGATCATGACACTAATTTGGAAAATAAATAAATTGCCTTAATTTGAGAACTTAAGTTCCGTGAAAACTGCCAGTTCCTTAAACAAATTTTAGTGCCAGCACTCCTGTAATTTTGATATTATTTTTGTTCATGGGTGATTGCAAAAGAATTCTTGTTATTTAAGGAAGCAACTGTACTTTCTGTTTGAAATCATCGTTGTGGCACAATAATCATCCTTAGTATATGACATTATCCAGTTTTATCAGCACAGAGAAAATATTTTTTATTTCAAGCTGAATTTCAGTGCTATCTGATTTTAGGTTGTTGCCTTGAAATTCATACCAAAAGTGGGAAAGCCAGAAAAGGAGTTGAAGAATTTGCGGCGGGAAATTGAGATAATGAGAGGACTTCATCATGCGAACATTATTGAAATGTCGGACAGCTTTGAAACAGATAAAGAGGTACATTTCAATTACCTATCTTGTGTAAAGCAATT
This sequence comes from Margaritifera margaritifera, assembly GCA_029931535.1. Taxonomy (NCBI): domain Eukaryota; kingdom Metazoa; phylum Mollusca; class Bivalvia; order Unionida; family Margaritiferidae; genus Margaritifera; species Margaritifera margaritifera. Next base: position 2,525,671 of record JAQPZY010001639.1, on the reverse strand, counting down.
GAGTATGGCACTGCAATCAGCAAACGTGGCAGAGAACAGCCTGGCATGAAGGGCTTTCAAATTTCCACAAATGTGCCAATCCACCATCAAATATTGCTGCTATTGCTAAAAATAGAAAAGCTATAAAAGACTTCTAAAAAAATGGTCAACAGAATTTGACATAATTTGACAAAAAGCATCCTTTAATAGAGATTTTTAAAATTTTCAAATGATGCTTGTATGCCATCAAATATGGCCTCCGTTTTAAGCATCTTCTAAAAAAAAACCCACTAAACATAAAATTTGATCAAATATGACTAAAATCTTCCTGGCATGAAGGGCTTTCAGTGTACAAAGGATGCTGATCTGTCTTCAAATATGACTAAAATCTTCCTGGCATGAAGGGCTTTCAGTGTACAAAGGATGCTGATCTGTCTTCAAATATGACTAAAATCTTCCTGGCATGAAGGGCTTTCAGTGTACGAAGGATGCTGATCTGTCTTCAAATATGACTAAAATCTTCCTGGCATGAAGGGCTTTCAGTGTACAAAGGATGCTGATCTGTCTTCAAATATGACTAAAATCTTCCTGGCATGAAGGGCTTTCAGTGTACGAAGGATTCTGATCTGTCTTCAGATATGACTAAAATCTTCCTGGCATGAAGGGCTTTCAGTGTACAAAGGATGCTGATCTGTCTTCCAATATGATTACCTTTGCTAAAAATAGAACACCTTTAAATGACTTCTCAAAAACTGCTCGACATAATTTGATAAAATTTGACAGAAAGCATTTTGTCTTGAAAGACTTTTAATTTTGTACAAATTATGCTGATTTGCCATCATTAAATGGTCTTTTACTAGTGGAACTTCCTTTAAACAACAACTTCTCAAAAACCACTCAACTTAATTTGACCAAATATGTCAGAAAGCATTCTGACATGAAGGGCTTTTAAGTTGGTACAAATTATGCTAATTCACCATAAAATATGTCCATATTTACTAAAAATAGAAAACCTTTAAGTAATTTATTTGTAAAATCCACTTATCATAATTTGACTAAATTTGACAGCATCCTGGCATGAAGAGGTTACAGTTTTGTACAAATGGTGCAAATTTGCCATAAATATGGCCAATGCTTCTAAAAACAGACAAAAATATATAAATAACTTCTTTTTAAAAAACACTCAACAGAATTTGACCAAATGTGACATAAAGCATCTAGATATGAAGACTTTTCAATTTTAAACAAATGATGCTGACTTGCCCCCCTAAATAGCCACCATTCCTAAACTAGAAAAACTTTTAAACAATTTATTTTCAAAAAACACTCAACAGAATTTTACTAAATTTGACAGAAAGCAGACTGGCATGAAGGGTTTGTAATTTTGTACAAATGTGCAGATTCGCCTTCAAAAATGTTTGCTATTACTAAAAATAGAGAAACTTTTAAACAACAACTTTAAAAAAGAACACTCAACAGAATTGGACCAAATTTGACTGAAAGCATCCTGACATGAAGGCCCAAATTTATTCAAACTTGGCAGAGAGCATCCTTCCACGAAAGGCTTTCAGTTTTATACAAATGATGATTATTTGTCATAACATATGGCCTCCATTACTAACAATATAAAAACTTTTAAATGACTCTTTTTGAAGAAACTGCTGAACAGAATTTGATTAGATTTGACAGAAAGCATTTTGGCTTGAAGGACTTGTAATTTTGTACAAATGATGCCAGATCACCATCATATATGGCTGCTTATAGAAGATCCTGTAAACTAGAGCTGAAACAAATACCATATTTTCCTATTTGAATATTCGTTGAATGTATTTGAATAGGATTTGAGTATTCATCGATGTTAATAATATTATCAAATCCATCCTCTTTTCTTTGCCTACTTTGGTATTTATTGATTCCCTGTTTATGTTTAAACTCAGTACAAACATAAACCTTTCTTTAGTGCTGAAGATGGACGGTACAAGGCTGAAACTCGATTACCTATTCAGTTAAATGTGGAGATTATCTCAAAAATTTATCTGGGAAGTGGTATGTTCACGATCAAAATCACAATGACAATAGGCCAATTTAATTTAATTAAATTTGGATACGTTGATTGCAGGTCTCCAGAATTTTCATACTCTTATATGCCTGACATATCAAACAGGACTGACATTTTGACCAACCTTAAAATGCCCAAATTGGACATTGGGATTTTCTGCTAAGCCCTAGAAACTCATATCCAGACTTGGTTATTAATTGTTGTAACTTAAATCCATACACAGATATTGATATCATCTTATAAATAAGATGTGCATTGCAATAGGTGTGATATGGCCTTCTGTAAACAGTACGTCTCCTCTAACAGGGACAGGCACCTAAGAACTAGTTTCCAGCCTCAGTCAAGTTTCATGGGTAAAGAGGGATTCCCAACAAACAGTTTAGTCATTTTCATAAAGGCCTAGGATAGAAAAAGTGAAATAATCCTGCACAAATTGAAATATATGCTGGTAACTATGACTTTGTACTAATGCAGAGCAAAAACAGAGTAGCAGGCTTTATTGTAACAGCAAATTTTTGACCCCTGCAGCTTAAATATGATTGTATTCCAGAGTCATATCAACTGTCCCAAGTAAATTTTATTGATATGAAGGTGACATCTGCATTACTGACTTTTAAGAAAATAAATGAAAGTATTGTATTAGATTTCAAGAATAATGGTAATTCCATAGTTGTGCAATGACTTCAAAAGTTGAATACAAGATCAAATGCAGAAATATATTGGAGTTAGCTTTCCAAGGTAAGATGATTGTGGGGTAGAGAGTGGTAATTGTTTGCAGGATTGACTACAACCGCTCCTGGCAGAACAAATGTCCAACAACAATTCACAAATTTTTTGAGCTCTGGTTGATTGATATGTAAGTCTTTGTTGACTTTAATATGACCCCTATTCTATATGATGTTCTTCATCAACTTGCTGTATTACACTTTATCTTTTCAAGAGTATAATGAATAGAAATGGTGATGTTGTGAGCAACATGACCATTCAGAATTTTGACATTATAATTACCTTGTGAGTCGAGTTTGAATTTTAGTTGATTTAGCAGGTTTCAAGTTGTTTCCTTATAAAATTGTTAATTCAGCATTGCATAGTTTACACTTCACCTTGTTTGTTTCTGTTACAAAATGCTGCCAAACTCACTAGGTAAACAAATTTTATATTTGAATATTCACAAAAAAAAAGTATTACAATTTGAATGTTCGAATATTTGTTTCAGCTCTACAGTAAACAGCAACTTCTCAAAAACCACTCAACTGTATTTGAGCAAATACAGTGAAACCCCGCTATAACACGAATTCGGATATAACACGATTGTGGTGTGGCTCCCAAAATTTCATATATTCATTCGCACATGAAAAAAAAAATTCTTCAAAGTGGGAGAAATAGTGCATAAAATGTGTATATTACAGTATCATTTTTGGGGAAGAGATTGCGTATGAATTCGAGTATAATACATTTGTGGCGTGGTTCCTGAAATTTTATATACATGTGCATGTATTTTTCTCGTACACGGAAAAAAAAATTTTTTTTAAGTACGAGAAATAGTGTATAAAAAGTTTATCATTTTGGGGAAGAGATCACATATGAATTCGATCGTGGTGTGGCTTATGAAATTTAACAATTTCACCAATTTCTTGAAGTGTTATACCAAAATAAACATTATCGGAAATGTTACTTATTACTGATCCATGAGTAAAGCCAGTAAGTCTTCTTTGTGTTTGTCTTCAATTCATTCAGTATACGGTCATTGCTCAAACAATAGCCGACAGGTTTTTCTTCTTTAACTGCATACAGAACCGAGCATCAGACAATGTGGTGGTTGATAAAAGATTCTCACGATTTAATAAACATCAAAAAACGTAAGCCGCCAACACGTGCACTGGACTTCAATTCATCCTGTATACAATCATTGCGCAAACAATAGTCGACTTATGTTTCTTCTTTAACTGCATACACAACCAAGCACCAGACAATGCGGTGGTTGATCGAAGATTGTCATATGTGGGTGCTTATGTAGAGACTGAGCTTGGGCGGCAAGATCAAAGATTGTCATGTGGGTGCTTAACTAGAGACTGAGCTTGGGCGGCAAGATCACAGGGAGTTCAAATAACCACTCTCTGTTACTTGGCACTGAACAAGTATCAAACTCGTGGCTCAATCAAAGGGTTGTCATGTGGGAAAATAAAGATGGATCGATATCAGATAGTAAACGGTGTTGATACCCTATTCATGCTGTACATTAGACGTGTATACGTTGTTCTCTGAATAAAGTAAAATATAGTAAAACCCCGCAATAACACGACCCCGCTTTTTCCGCGATTGAATTTTATGGACCCCAAATATCGCATTATAGCGGGGTTTCACTGTATGTCAGGAAGTATTCTGGCATGAAGGGCTTTTAAGATTATACCAGTGATGGTGATCCAGCATCAAATATAGCTGCTGCTACTAAAAAATAAAAACACTTTAACAACTTAAAAAAACCCACTAACCAGATTAGACTGGATTTGATAGAAAGCATCATAACTTGACAATCTGCTATAAAATAAGGTCTCCATTACTAGAGACAGACAAACATTTAGGTAGCACTAAACAGTTTTCAGGTACAGACATGGTCGAGGACATACCTTCTCACCTTTGAAGTCACCTGCTATAAAAATATAGATCCATGACCATTATTATATATATATATCAGGCTTCCTTAAATCCCTATATTTGCCAGACTTGACCGCCAGTTCAAAGCTTTTGACTAACGAAGTAAAATTCAAAGGTAACTATGTCTAGTTTACAGATTATTTCTTTGTCGGACAGTCAATAAAGGTGTCACCAACTAAACTTAATTCAAAGGTAATTAGATCTAGTTTAAACATTGTTTCTTTCACAGGCAACCAATAGAGGTATCACTGACTAAGTTTGTTTACATCTCGACTGCTTGAAGGCTATACTGCTTACAGTCAGCTGGTTAGAGAAGGGCAACTTATTCTTTTAGTGAACAATAGTGCACTAAATTTCAAAGATTGACTTCTCAATAAAGATGGTGTTTGTTATTTTAAAGGTTTTTAATTAGTAGGCTTATATATGCCTAGATGAGGCAATAATAAGTATCAGTTTTACTACTTAAGACAGCTTAACTCACGATGTCAAAGCATAAGCATAATAAGGATGAAAACTGAAACCCTTAGCCAGTGTTTGAGGACAAGAGATTGGCCATATATTACCATGAAGTAACAGGTTGATGGATTTTTTTACATAACTGGAAGCTGTGTACATCGGAGATACACCCATTTTGGGCCCCTCTGTGACAGTGGTCACATCAAAGGGAAAGAACTGAAGTGTTCATCAAGTGACAATGACTTCCCAAGTGAAACCGTATAGTGTATATGGATTATTCAAGCAAACTTACATGACAGATTCCCAGACCATGCGATTTTGAATGCATTCACTGTGTTTGAGCCTAACACTTTTCCTGTGAATGTTAGTGACATGCCAGAGTTTGGTTAGGATCACATGGACAATTTGATTGCTCATTATGGTCAGCCAAGAGAGAACACTGATGCAGTCATCAGTATTGATGAAGTAAGGACTGGGGGATTCTCAAATACATTGTGTAAAACAATTATAGAGGACTGTCAGGAGCTGAATTACTGACAAAACTAATTCCGATGAAAGGACAGTACCTGAATGTGATTAGTTTGATAGAAATTTCACAGGTCCTTCTAGTGTCAAGCATGGAGTGTTAGTGTGCATATTCACACCTGAATTTATCACAACAAAGCTGCAGTGCAGGATGATTGTTGACACTCTTGACAAACTTTTGAGAATAAATCTCATTGGTGTTGACATAAAAGACTTTGATCCGATGCCAGCATTCAGGAAGTAGAAGGGAAATGAAAACCGACATCTGTATCAACAAAACGAAGAAAATGTTTTTGTTAGACTGATGAACTTTAAATGAGTGGATTTACCATAGTGCAAATGTGGCTACATCATGATCGGTGACAGGAATACTGTGTAAATATGTTTTGCAAAAAACAAAAATTGGTTGAAATCCATAGCAAATCCAAGGGATAAATTTATGGTTTGCTGCTACCACCTGATGAGACCTGTGGCGGGGTCAAAACATTTTTTGTTGTTGTTGAATACATATTACAAACAGCAGATTCATGTAGTCTGTCATATATATATATATATATATATATATATATATATATATATATATATATATATATATATATATATATATATATATATATATATATATTGTTACGACTCTATGGTCTAAGAAAAATGTAACAGAAAGAAAGTGAAACCAACAAATCAAGTAAAAAATCAACAAGCAATTTATTACTAGATAATTAAAATGAAAAATCAAAAAGTCACTTACAGTAATGTGTTTTGAAATCCTAATAATCCAATAAGAATGATTGTTCTAATCACAAGTCCTAAATATAGAATGTTCCGAATTCACGGCTGTGTCCTTGAATGTTATGATGTGCTAATGGTCTCCAAAGTCCTGATGTGCTGATGTCAAAATGAAGTATTCCAAAATCTCTGAATAAGTTCAGTTAAATTCCAAAATCATCAATTAAAAATCCAAAATCCAAAAGTTTATGAGCACTGTTATAATCCAATGAATATTTAAAATAATTCCTCTCTTAGAATTTGGAATGAATTTTCACAACTGTAATAGCTCTTTACAAGACTGACGGTAATGTCAAAACTGAAAAAATGTCCACCAAACATGGTATATATAAAGATTGGTCACATGACAGAATGTTCTAGAATATGAGTCATCTTAATGGAATTCTAACTGTACACAAAATTCAACCTTGACCTTCAAATTGAGAAAACATATTGATCAAAACAACCTAATTCAAGGACACTAGTTAAACATGTTTTTCCTGATAACATTAAGATTTAAGCAAATATTAAAGTGAAGAAACATTTATAATTTCCTAAAATATTTATAATATTATATAAACATCATACATAACAATATATATATATATATATATATATATATATATATATATATATATATATATATATATATATATATATATATATATATATATATATATATATATATATATGTATGTATGTATGTATGTATGTATGTATGTATGTATGTATGTGTGTATGTATGTATCTTAAAATTTATCAGTTAATGGAGAAACCAAATCAGTGAACCTTCATTGACTACCCCTTCATAGTCACACCAACCCCCTTCCCCACAACACAGAAGATCCTAAAACTCTCAATTTGATGAGAACAAAATTATTATATAACAGAAACAAATTAATACATTTAGTAATTACCTCAGTGAAAGGTATTTTTGTCAAGTCTGCCCTGACAGAAGCTTGACATAGTGATCACTTTGCATCCATGTGTTTGTACATCTGTACAGCCATATGTCTGTCCATATATACATACAGTCTGTACATACTTCAACACTATAGATTAAGGTCTGTGTTACAGTTGTTTCAATTAAACTCTGGTAATGTTTTTTTTTTCTTTCTAGCTAAATAAAGGGCAGGCTCAACCAAAAGGGAGTCTCTTGTTAAGTTAAGCCAGTTTTTTTACTGCCAGTAAAAGGGTTTAAAGTTAGCATGGCTTTTAAACTAAATTGTTGTTTATGCACAAAAACTTTCACCATATAATTATATTGAGGTAATTTGTAAATGTGTATGCTAAACTTGTTCAGTTTCAAATGAAATTACTCATTTGGATACATTTACTTAGCAAAATTAATTAAAATATTCCAGCCTACTACATAGTACCTCTGTTATGGTTAGTATGTTTTAATTCAACTTTTGCATCTTAAGAAATGGTTTATTTTACCCATGGTGTCTGATGAATTTTGTTTCAGTTTTCAAACAGTGATATCATTCAAAATGTGCCTGAAAAGTATTTTATAAATGATGTAAGATATGTAGCAGCACAATAGTAGCTATATGATGCCAACTAAATGTAAGTTTCAAAAAATGTAAAATGAAATGGACAAAAATGTAGGAAGAGGAATCCTTCCAAATAAATATAAACATGAAGATATAAAACGTAAAGATGTTAACATTCTGTAAATTGTATATAAAATAAAAGATAAAGGTAACACATGTAAAATCCTTGAAACATATGGTGATGTAAGAAATAGATAAAATATTTTTTAAATGTCTTATTCAAGGCAAAGCCTATATTGACAATACTAGTGTAGTGCCCCCACTCCACCCATTTATCACTTTGACATTCTTATTGCAGACCAATCTTTACTACGCAGTATGAACAATTTCTTGATGTGGAACATTCAAGTAGTCTTCTGCCTCAAAAGAACGTTATATAGACTTTAGGTAGGAAGAGGAAAAAGGGTTGCCTAAAGCAAACTTTAAAAAGTATCCTAGAGGAAGAAATATACCAAAAGGGTCATAAAGAGAATGTGAAAGAATGGAAAAATACCAAAAGGGTCATAAAGAGAATGTGAAAGAATGGAAAAATACAGTGCTTTGTAGATATTTGCTGTGGATGCTGTAAGAGAAATGTTCACTTTAATACCAGCATCATGATTTTAATGTACCATACTGAACTCTATAAGCAATCCATGTAAACTAATCTGCCATGACCTTTAGTCTCACCTAAAGAGATTTTAGGAAACTGTTTATTTTTAGCTCTACTGGTCTATTAGACCAGAAGTGCTTATGTTATGGCCTGTTTTCTGTCACCATTGTCCGTCTGTCCATTAGCAAACGTTTGTCATCGCTACTCTTCCTAAACTACTTAAAGGATTTCCATGAAACTTTACACACATATACATCACATGGTCTAGTTGGTCCTAAATGAAAATGGTGCCATCCAGAAATCCAGTATGGCTACCAAAGTGGCCATCTTAAAAATCTTATTATAGCTATTCCACATGGACAAAAAGTCACCAGAAGACATGTTGTGATGTCTAATTGGTCCTCAATGAAAATGGTGCTACTCAGACATTCAGTATGGCCACCACAGTGACCATCTTGAAAATCTTGTTATTGCTACTTCTTCAGAACACAAAGTCATATTGACATGGGATTTTCACTAAAATAATGTCTAGTTGGTCCTAAACGAAAATGGTCCTGATCTGACCTCAAATATAGCCACCATGGCAGCCATCTTGAAAATCTTTATATTGCTACTCCTAAATAGAAAGTCATATTGACATGGAGTTTTCACCAGTAGACTTCTCAAGGTATCTGGTTGGTCCTAAATGAAAAAGTTGCTGATCTAATGTGGGGTTTTCACCAAAAGACTTATAATTATGTCTGGTTGATCCTAAATGAAAATGGTGTCAACCTGACATCCAATATGGATGCCACAATGTCCTATTCGAAATTCTTGTTATCACTGAAGAATATCAGAGATGGTGTCAACACTCAGCAGTTCAAATGAAGAAATTATCTTTTCTTGACTTTCTGGATATTCTTTCCTGAGAGTAGAGGATCAATCCAGTCAAGTGACTCTTGTTACTTACTTTGGATTTGAAATTCATGACATATTTTTGTACTGTGAAATTCATACATGTCTTTTTTTTCACAGGTTGCCGTTGTAACTGACTATGCTGAAGGAGAGCTTTTCCAGATTCTTGAAGATGATGGAAGTTTACCAGAGGAACAGGTTAGTCCATCCAAAACAATTTTGTTACCAAACATAACTATATTAACACGATTTATATAAATGCATGTGAGCTGTTTTATCAGGGTGATTTTTATGGTAATGATGATCATGATGATGATGACGACGCTGATGATGATGATGATGACAGCAATGGTGATGATGATATTTTGTATCAGAGCGTTATGTATTCTGCCAATGCAGTGAGATGGATAAAGTTACATTACAGAATGCTTCCAGTGTACATTTAGGTTTGCCTACCACTGAGCACAGGTTTTGTGTATCCTAAGGAATTTACCTACACTTTCCTATGCATACATGTGAACCTCCTGACCAGGAGGGTTTTCCTCCCAAAGTGAGGGCTGTCTTCTGTACCTCCCGTCACTCATTGAAATCTCCTGCATACTCAAATTATTATAATAAAAAAATTCTAGAACAGAAATTTGTCTTTTTTTTTGCACCTTGCTTCCAGTGTAGAAAATTTCCATTAAAGACTTCCTGTGTGATATTGTGACTGTGAATGGGCTTACCCTTCAAGCATGAAACTTTAATTGCTAATTCGACGGACAATAACCTAAAATGAATAGTTGGATTATATTATTTGTGATTAGTAGTAATTTGAAAAGAAGTTAATGGATTATGTTTGGATTATTAAAGAGCTCAAGCAGCATAAAACAATTAACATTACTTGGATTCTTTCCACAGGATCGGTTTGGCTTCGAACTTTTATTGTTAAACTTTAAATTAAAGTTTCTTGAGATAGATTATACTATGTATGCTCAGAAGTAATTCAGAAAGGATTAAGGTTTATGTGTGCTTCTTGGTCATTACACCATGGATTTTGGCCATATGACTTCAAATGAGCACAGCAGAAATTATACATTGTAATTAATTCTAACTGAGAGGAGTACCTAGATTACATTGTTGTAATTGCAAATAGGTATAAATAGTTAATCAGCTGCCATTAGAACAAGCAATATTATTTTTTTTTACTTTTTCAAAACTTGACCAAAAATTGACGAAGTCCAAAAGATCCAGATTTTGTTTTGAATTAACCCCCTAAACATGTAGTTGTAAAGTTGCAGTGACTCATCCATTATACCAGTGACCACTATGGTTTGGATAGATGAACACTATGGTGTGAAGACACCTGTGCATGTGATGTCATGTACATTTATGGGGGTTGTGTTCAAATTGTTTTGAAATGTTTTCAACTTTGTCATTTTCTGGTGAAGTTTTAGAATCTAAACAAAATTAAATTGCTTGTTTAAGTGGCAATTGATAAAATATTTTTACCTATTTTGAATTACAATATTGTAATCTAGGTACTCCTATCATTTAAAATTAATTACAATGTGTAGTTTCTGCTGTGCTTATTGGAAGTCATAGGGCCAAAATCCATGGTGTAATGAACAAACCTGAAAGACGTTAATGGATTATGGTTGGATTAGTCATTACTAAACAGCTCAGCTGACATAAAACAGGTCAGTTTGGTATCGGTATTTAAAGTTTGTCTATATCGAAGCATGCATTATCTCCCAATGCTAAAACGCCAAAATGTAAACAGCCAAAATATCACACAAAATTCAATAATAGATCTAAACAGGAATTTCATTGGTTGGAATCAAGTTCAAAGGGACACGAATATGCATTCTGCCATTCCTGTAAAGTCGATTTTAAGAAAAACTTCCCAAATTCAACCCAGATAGCACAAATCTTGAAAACTTCTGGCAGGCAGTCAGCTACTTGAATCTACACACAGGCAGGAAACAATTTAAACTTCTTATTGGACTCAATAGAGTTGTACTAACATTGCCACATTCCAGTGCAGGCAGCAAAAGGACATTTTCTATTCTGAGAAAAATTCAGGCTGACTCCAGAGGAAACCTGGATCCAATAACAACAAATCATCTCCTGAGTGCTGAGACACATCATCTCCTAGGTGTTGAGATCAACAATGATGAGGACTGCCACAAATATAATCCAGACAATGATCTACTAAGAAATGCTAAAAATGCTTGTGATACATATAAGGAGAGTATGAATGGCAACAAGTTACTGTGAAAGGACAGATGTAATGAGATCATGTGCATATTTTAATATAGAAAAAGTAAATCTGTTCAATAGTTGTCATTTTTGTCCATTTGCATGTGAAAAATTGGGTCAATGAAAATCCTCCTGATTTGAAGTAAAAACTCCTGACCACATTTTACAAATTTCTTAGATCTATCCTAAGTCGATTCTCTATTTTGTTACATGTATGCCTATGGATGCACAAAGCAGGTGAAATTGACAAATATATACAGTAAACAAATACTACAGAGAAGAAAAGAAGTCACACTTTCACTGATATTCAGAACAGTTCATAGAGACCATATAGGGAAAATGTGATTTGTCTATGTTTTATGTAGTTTGTTCATTCCGATGGACCATGCCTGTGATTTGTCTATGCATTATGTAGAATATTCATTCCGATGGACCATGCCTGTGATTTGTCTATGCTTTATGTAGTTGGTTCATTCTGATAGACCACGCCTGTGATTTGTCTATGCTTTATGTAGATTATTCATTCCGATGGACCATGCCTGTGATTTGTCTATGCTTTATGTAGTTTGTTCATTCCGATGGACCATGCCTGTGATTTGTCTATGCTTTATGTAGTTGGTTCATTCCGATAGACCACGCCTGTGATTTGTCTATGCTTTATGTAGATTATTCATTCTGATGGATCATGCCTGTGATTTGTCTATGTTCTATGTAGTTTGTTCATTCCGATGGATCATGCCTGTGATTTGTCTATGTTCTATGTAGTTTGTTCATTCCGATGGACCATGCCTGTGATTTGTCTATGCTTTATGTAGATTATTCATTCCGATGGACCATACCTGTGATTTGTCTATGCTTTATGTAGATTATTCATTCCGATGAATCATGCCTGTGATTTGTCTATGCTTTATGTAGATTATTCATTCCAATGAATCATGCCTGTGATTTGTCTATGCTTTATGTAGATTATTCATTCCGATGAATCATGCCTGTGATTTGTCTATGCTTTATGTAGATTATTCATTCCGATGAATCATGCCTGTGATTTGTCTATGCTTTATGTAGATTATTCATTCCGATGGACCATACCTGTGATTTGTCTATGCTTTATGTAGATTATTCATTCCGATGGACCATACCTGTGATTTGTCTATGCTTTATGTAGATTATTCATTCCGATGGACCATACCTGTGATTTGTCTATGCTTTATGTAGTTTGTTCATTCCGATGGATCATCCCTGTGATTTGTCTATGCTTTATGTAGTTTGTTCATTCCGATGGATCATGCCTGTGATTTGTCTATGTTCTATGTAGTTTGTTCATTCCGATGGATCATGCCTGTGATTTGTCTATGTTCTATGTAGTTTGTTCATTCCGATGGATCATGCCTATGATTTGTCTATGTTCTATGTAGTTTGTTCATTCCGTTGGATCATGCCTGTGATTTGTCTATGTTCTATGTAGTTTGTTCATTCCGATGGATCATGCCTGTGATTTGTCTATGTTCTATGTAGTTTGTTCATTCCGATGGATCATGCCTGTGATTTGTCTATGCTTTATGTAGATTATTCATTCCGATGGACCATGCCTGTGATTTGTCTATGCTTTATGTAGTTTGTTCATTCCGATGAATCATGCCTGTGATTTGTCTATGCTTTATGTAGTTTGTTCATTCCGATGGATCATGCCTGTGATTTGTCTATGTTTTATGTAGTTTGTTCATTCCGATGGATCATGCCTGTGATTTGTCTATGTTCTATGTAGTTTGTACATTCCGATAGATCATAAATGCGATTTGTCTATGTTTTATGTAGTTTGTTCATTCCGATGGACCATGCCTGTGATTTGTCTATGCATTATGTAGAATATTCATTCCGATGGACCATGCCTGTGATTTGTCTATGCTTTATGTAGTTTGTTCATTCTGATGGACCATGCCTGTGATTTGTCTATGCTTTATGTAGATTATTCATTCCGATGAATCATGCCTGTGATTTGTCTATGCTTTATGTAGTTTGTTCATTCTGATGGATCATGCCTGTGATTTGTCTATGTTCTATGTAGTTTGTTCATTCCGATGGATCATGCCTGTGATTTGTCTATGTTCTATGTAGTTTGTTCATTCCGATGGACCATGCCTGTGATTTGTCTATGCTTTATGTAGATTATTCATTCCGATGGACCATACCTGTGATTTGTCTATGCTTTATGTAGATTATTCATTCCGATGAATCATGCCTGTGATTTGTCTATGCTTTATGTAGATTATTCATTCCAATGGACCATACCTGTGATTTGTCTATGCTTTATGTAGATTATTCATTCCGATGGACCATGCCTGTGATTTGTCTATGCTTTATGTAGTTTGTTCATTCCGATGAATCATGCCTGTGATTTGTCTATGCTTTATGTAGTTTGTTCATTCTGATGGATCATGCCTGTGATTTGTCTATGTTCTATGTAGTTTGTTCATTCCGATGAATCATGCCTGTGATTTGTCTATGTTCTATGTAGTTTGTTCATTCCGATGGATCATGCCTGTGATTTGTCTATGTTCTATGTAGTTTGTTCATTCCGATGGATCATGCCTGTGATTTGTCTATGTTCTATGTAGTTTGTTCATTCCGATGGATCATGCCTGTGATTTGTCTATGCTTTATGTAGTTTGTTCATTCTGATGGACCATGCCTGTGATTTATATATGTTTTATGTAGTTTGTTCATTCTGATCAATCATGCCTGCGATTTGTCTATGCTTTATGTAGTTTGTTCATTCCGATGGATCATGCCTGTGATTTGTCTATGTTCTATGTAGTTTGTACATTCCGATGGATCATGCCTGTGATTTGTCTATGTTTTATGTAGTTTGTACATTCCGATAGATCATAAATGTGATTTGTCTATGTTTTATGTAGTTTGTACATTCCGATGGATCATGCATGTGATTTGTCTATGCTTTATGTAGTAGAATGCCGCTTATTATATGAATGTTCTTTTGTTTTCTAATAGGTTCAGCAAATTGCAGCCCAACTTGTGTCAGCCTTGTTTTACCTACACTCCCACAGAATTCTGCATCGGGACATGAAACCCCAGAACATTCTTTTGGGCAAGGGAGGCATTGTCAGGCTATGTGATTTTGGATTTGCCAGAGCCATGAGTTTCAATACCCTGGTCCTGACCTCTATCAAGGTATCCATTATTGTAACAATCATGTTTGTAGGAATCATTTTAAACCGACCATATTCTGCCTAATAGACACACATGGTGTATGTAAATGTGATTAGGGTGAGTCAGTTAGGACTAAATAGCTAAAAATACCACGTTCTTTGTGAGTGAATTTTTAGGTGCTTTACAGCCCTCAGTCGAGACAAAATAAGAAACATCACCCAAGCTTCAGAACCAAGCATATCATGTTTTAATATCATTTTTCTTCCTAAATAAACCTGTGTATTAAATTGCAAAGGTCAAGCGGCATGACACAACCGATAGGGTTCTGTATTTTTTTCAGGTTTTCCATTCATTGATATCATGTATATAACATAATTTGGAGTGCTGAGTTTAAAATTGACCGATTCCAAGGAGTTTAAAATTGACCGATGCCATGTTTGAGAATAGTGCCAAAAGAAGGATGAAATTAAAGATGGTAAAAAGGGAGAGAAACGTTTGAAAGGTGGTGGGAAGCACGTACTTAGTGAAGACATTGACAACATGTTGATTCAGTAGCTGCATGGGAGACATGAGGCTGGAGTTAGTGACAGATAGAGCCTTGCAATACGATATCTCAGGTCTTACATTAAAGATATTGAAGCCAGTCATTTGAAGTATAATGTAGATGGTTTCAGAATTTCAACACTGGTGTAGCTAAAGATGCTAAGAAAATATATGCAGCTACCAGCAGGAGACAAAGAAATAAGTGTACAATTGCATGGGTATGAAAAGCAGCAAATAACTGTAATTCTTGCTGCCTTCGCAGATGGAACTAAAATGTCCTTTATGGTGATGTTACCTGGCATTAGATTGTGCCTAAAACAGATATACCCAGTGGCATATACATGTACATGTGTGGGTCAAGGATACAGTCATGTTATGGTTGCATAAGCGGTGGCGTAAAAACAGTACGGAAAGATGTCTGGTACATATTTAGGTGCCGTGTGACTAATACAGATAAGTAGTAACTGAGAAAGAAGCTGAATACAGATATCGTTTATGTCCCTGCTGGCTGTGCTGGAATCCTGCAACCTGCTGATGTGTCCTAGAACAGGCCATTCAAAGCACACCTAGCAGAACAATATGTTCAGTGGGTCTTCTCAGGTCAGGCTGAAGTGAAAGAACATGTGCAACAATGGATAGTAAATGCTTGGGTGAAAATTAGCCCCAAGACCATCAGACACTCATTCGGAATTGTGGTTTTAATAGTCAACGTGATGGAAGCAGAGACCATTTGTTCCAAGAAAAGGATGAGAGTGCAGACCCCATTGACTGATTCACAGAAAAATGATTTTTAACAAGAGCAAGATTTTCATAAGTGCAGAGGTGGAAGTGAGCATAGGTGAAATCCCAGATGAAAGCCCTGATGATGAAAGCTGTGCCTCATCTGAATATGACAGCCCTGGCTACTGACTATAATTAATTACTGTTACTGAAGTACTTTACCTACAATCATATTCATACAATATATATATATATATATATATATATATATATATATATATATATATATATATATATATATATATATATATATTATTTATTGCTCTTTGGGGTACTTTTTGAATTCCTTATGGATGTACATTTCATTTTCTGGTTCAAATGCCTATTGGATATGGGGATGTCTATTGAGGCATTTTCTTATTTTGGAAAGAAAGGTTTTTTTTATTGTGTGTGTGCATTTATTAGGACTGGTGAATATGGTAATCAGTATGTCCAAGTCTGCATTTGTTATATGCAAACAATATGATCATATTTTGATACAATTATTTCAAGATAAATGATATACCTAGGTCCCAATAAGTTGTAATTTATGCTTCAAAATAAGGAATGTAAATTGCCTTGCGATAAAAGAAGATAGAACGTAAAATTCTTGCTTTACATTTTAACTGAATGAATAGATTAAAGATACTGAAATAATGATAGTGTTAATATCATAATGTTTTTTTCATGTTAATTTCATGAGATGTTTTATTTTCTCATCTAAACTCTGTTTATAATGAAATCAGATGTAACTAAATATTGGATATTACAAAGCACATCTGATGGTTCCTTTAACTGTTTAATATAATATTTAATCTTGGTTGCAATGAAATTAGAATATAACCATATGATCATTCATGTCCATGTGCTTTGTTATATCTGGAGTTTATTGTATTAAAATCAGATTGTATTTTTCAAGTATAAAATCAGATTGTATTTTTCAAGTATAAGAGGTATGGTCATGCTACATTAGCTGATATGTAAGATGTTAGCAGGACTAGTGGCAGCATAAAACAAAAAGTTTAAGATTTTGTGTTCAAGTTAATGAAAGTCATTTAACATAAAATTAGAGTGCAGCTTACAGTCACTAGCTAGGGTTCTAAGAAACACTTATTGAAAAATCTGTTCTTGATAAATTGTGTCAAAGATAAATAAATGCCTCAACATTGACAGGAAATTTGCCTCATTGTCTTGAGTTTGTGGTTCTTCTCATGCAGGGTACTCCACTGTATATGTCCCCGGAGCTGGTAGAAGAGAAGCCATATGACCACACAGCAGATCTCTGGTAGGTCCACACACTGTTTTTGTCCCTGCACATTTTGAAGTGAAAACATAATATAGGTGATCCAGCTAAATCATGCGTATACGTCTTATGCAGCCATCAATGGAAAATGGCCAAACTGGCCTCCTAATACAGCTGACTGGAGATTCACGTTTCGAAAACTTCATTTTTGGACAAATATCATGCACCAAATACTACTACTATTATTATTGTTGTTTTTGTTGTCGTTGTTGTATAATCACTGTCAATCTAAAAAATTGCTTCAATCATTATTACAATTTTCATTTTTTATTTTGTATGTATACTCTTGGAGATACCATATTCCACCTAATAAATACTTCTACTCCTACAAGCATCCCCACCTACCTTTTTTTGAAATTTGTTTCAGGCAATTTAATTTCCTATTCACAGTTTATTTATCATTCAGTTATAATGATTGAAAAAAGTTTTAGTCATAGATTTCATGAATTTTTTTTTCCCTGTCTGTTTTTTATGTGGGTCATTTCTGCTAGTACATGTATGTATAGTAAAGTGGACTCAGCTATTGCAGCTGGAGTCTGTATCCTCAGAAGTAACAGACCTGGGCCAAATATAGGAAGTGTCAATCCAATGATTGACAGGTCACCCTTGTTCAAAGACTTTTGGTGCCTTTCAAGTTGTGTGTACAGCAGATACTGGTTCCATCATGCATTTGCTATCAGTACATGAGTTTTCATCCTCACATTGGTGTTCTTGCAGAATTGGGCATTGTGTTACTTGCAAATGTTGAACCAACAGAATATCTTAGATGAAATAGTGAATATAATGTTGGACCATTATCTTTTCCTGGATAAAAAAGACTAACTGAACGATGTCCATGTACAGCTGTCAACGTCTGCATTTCAAACAAGGATATTTAATGAAGGTTTTTATATACCACTATGACTATTCACTTTTCTCTTGACCAGAGCTCACAATGCATTTGTGCATATGGATTTATGCAGACTTTTCCATACTATTGTAAAGTTGAAGCAATTTTGCAGTTTCTTTACATCAATAATTATAATGGCTCTATCTAAAGAAATGAGCTGTTTTGAAAGCTGTATTTGAAAGCTGAATCTGATGATCATAACAGTATGTAGGAAGAACTTACTGCAATCTTACTGCCCAACTATTATCAAGCAGTACACACAGATTGAAACTGTTGGATAGGACAAAGTTGATAAAATAAATCTCAGTCGATGGTAAAAGTTCTTATTAACCATTTCTGATGATTGCATATAGTATGGTCACAATGCAGTCATAAAAGGGCAAGAAAGGCAATTCACATGAGTTTTTTTTCACACCTGAAATGTTTTTTTTCTAAGTGCCTTGGTTGATAAATAGGATAAAATATGGTAGCTTTAATTCAGACTCTTATTAACAATGAACAAATTGAGCCAGTTGAAAGTTACACTGAGTGTGTGACTTGAACACAGTGAGAAAGAGAAGAAATGTTTACATATCCATTCACATGATGTGTCTTTATCTTAAACAAAAAACATAAAAACAAAACCATTCTTTTAAAGCAAAAATGCTTCATTTGCATACAATAAGTGGACACTTTTTACACTTGAGTGACCACTTAAAGCAGTAATAAACCATTGTTTGATTAGGAAAATACCTGTTTAAATATGGAAATCAGATAACTGTTAAATAGATGACCTTTGTACTGGAAATTAGAGGGGGAAATGAGAAAGGCCATTGAGACCAGTTAATCATTGAATAAAGGTGACTGTTAAGAAAGGTTTGACTGTACTTACAAGAATCAATCCCAAGCATATGTGTTGGACTGAGAAGTTCCACCTGATGGTTAAAGTAAAATTATTATTGATCATTGGTTGGGACAAAACTGTGTCTGACCCTTATGCAAGTTAGCACCCTTCAAGTAGAACAGGCCAAAATTAGTCACATTGATGACAAGTTATAATGTATAATTTTGCATAGCAGGCTATAGAGTAACTGTTCTGTGATGACAAGTTGTAATGTACATTTGCACAGCAGGCTATAGAGTAACTGTTCTGTGATGACAAGTTGTAATGTACATTTGCACAGCAGGCTAGAGAGTAACAGTCAAACATGTCTATAACTGTGACAAAAAAAACATGCTGATAACCATGTGTGTTGTTTTTGACCTCATTTCACAAAATAATTTAACATAAAGGCATCACTAAAATGTGAAAATGTTTTAAAACTGCTTTTTGGGCAACATTATCATTTTTCATCCTTGACCAAAATTGTGTTTCTCCATCAAATATATTACCTAATTACATTAACATCAGGAAAATAATCTCCACTATCTCCAGAATCCAGCCCTTCCAGACAGATGAAAATCATCTCTCTCTCTCTCTCTCTCTCTCTCTCTCTCTCTCTCTCTCTCTCTCTCTCTCTCTCTCTCTCTCTCTCTCTCTCTAAACAAAGGGAACTAACTCTTACAGAGTACCTTCTGTTGCCCTTGCTAGGTGGCCACACACATTCCTGATGTTTACCAGTTTTAGCTTTCACTTGAGGAATGTCAATATGCAGTTTTTGTGACCTCCTGAAACCAGTTAATTTTTCACCATTTCAAGCCATCCATCATTTATTTTTGGTGGTTTAGTAAGTCTTAAAGTCATTATACCTTGGATATACATCATTTTTATACTTTTTGGTGAAATTATGAATTATTTAGATGGTTGTCGTTGACTTGATCATTGAATGCTATGTCACACATCTTGGTTTCATTCTTGTGTTTCTTTTTTGGAATTATGCTGTAGACTGCGGTTTATTATATATTTTATAAATAAATGTTCTCTATTTTGAGTTTCATCTATCTTGTATGTATCGTATCCATATGGTCTTCTTTCTTTGTTGTTTCAGAGCATGTCGACTAAGCCTATGCCTATGCCTTCCCCCCAGCGGTCTTGACACCGAAACTAATCCAGAAGATGAGGGGCAAGACTTGTAAAATAGTTACCCCTATCTGAGTAGACAGATCCTGAGTCGAGGATCTGCTTGATCTCATGACAGATGTACCCAGGAAGATGGTAGCGGTTCCCACATTTCTCAAGCAGGCGAGGTACTCAGTATTCCATCCTTGTCAAGAGAAACTCATCCTTCATGCCTGGCTCTTGTCAGGAATGCCTTGTGTGAAAACAAGTTCAGCACTTCTTTCATGGAGAGGATTTCTACAGCTAGAAGGCTGTACATTTTGAAGGTGTATGAAGGAAAGTGGCTTGTCTGGTCAACAACATTTCACCCCTCTTTGTTTCCAGTCCCCACTTGGCTAACTTCTTTCTTTTCCTCTTTGAGGAGATGAAGTTAGCCCCTATCATGATTAAGAGCTACTGTTCCATGATTTCTGATTGGTTTAGACATCATGGAAGTGATGATAATGGTGGCAACATGTATCCTTCTGACCTGCTGTCCAGTTTCAACTTATCCAGGCTCCAGTGTCTCACCACAGATGGAACTTCTCTTGGGTCTTGATGAGGCTCAAATCACCCAAGTTTGAGCACTTGTCTTTGACCTCACTGAAGGAATTATCTTACAAGACTTGCTTCCTGATAGCACTTGCTTTAGGATGTAGGGTGAGTGAGCTGCATGCACTGTCTGTGGGTCCAAACTAAATGCAGTTTTGTTCCGATGGCTCAGTTGTACTAATGATGCAACCTGTTTTCGTCTCTAAGAACAGGTAGCCATCTACAGGTAATAAAAAAATTAACCATTTTCCCACTCTCTTCAGTCGATGCATCAAGAGAGGTGAAGCTGCAGGACCTGATTTGCACACTCAGATGCTGTCAGATGTGTACAGACAATGTCTGCAGCACCCTTCAGAGGCTCTTCCTACCTGGCAAAGTGGGTTATTAGATCAGTGTACTCTAAGCTTTTACAGAATCATGTACACCTCATACAGATTTTGGCTCATGGAATACAGGCCATATCAACAATCCTGTCTACCAACATAATATTTCCATTAGAGACGTAGTGGAGTCAGTTGACTGGCATGCCCTGTCCACTTTCTCCAGCTTCTGTTTATGGGATATATGGCCTCGCAAAGGAGAGTTGAATCTCATCAGACCTCTGGTAGCTGCCCAGACAGTTACCATACCTTGTTCATGACAATACAACCTCAATTCAATTCATGACCTTATGGCTGTCTCTGGATTTGCCCTGGAAACTTTTACATGTAAGGCCATAACCAAATGCACAACCCAACAGGTTGCATCACACAATTATAAGCTCACTCTTTGGTTTCGCTGCCGTTAGAAGTTTATCCTTTTAAGCGAGCAGTCATCTTGCTCATAGCAGGTGATGTGGGTAGAGGTTGGATGCTCATCTATTTCTTCCTCATTGTACCTATTCTCATTAACGTTAATGTGATCAGGTAATGTACTCGATAGAGAAAGGACATTTTTTTAGTAAATTATGTTTCTCCAAGAATACTTACCCGATCGCATTACTATCAATCCCTTCCATCCTTCCCCAAAAATAAGAGCATGAAGTTGCTGGTTTTGTTAAAACTTAAACTAGTAAACATTCAGAATATGGGCAACTACCTTGCAGTGGCAAGGGGAGGTAATCTCTAAGTTACTTCCCTTTGTAAATATGATATATAGATTGAAAGATCATTTTCATCTTTCAGGGAGGGCTGGATTATGGTAGTACCGGAGTTTATTTTCTTAATGTTAATGTGATCAAGTAAGTATTCAATGAGAAACATAATTTACACCGAAAAAAATCCTTTTTATTACATGTAAATCCTTCATTGTTAATTATTCTTCCTGTACTGGTGATTGCTGATCTTATTTTGTATAGCCTCATGTCCAGGACAATTGTCTTGCAAGATATCACTTGTCCTGCAGATTTCTTCATTTGTCCTGCAGATTCCTTCACTTGTCCATGGATTTCAAAATGTATACAATACTGTAAAGCCATGTTTGAATGAATCTTTCTGATTTCATTTTTTCGTCAAGAACTTCAATTCATTGAATACAAACTTGATCATTTATACAGTATAACCTATCATATTTATTAGCTTGCCTGTACGAAGTACCAGATGGCTTATGCTATACCCCTCTGGTGTTATCGGTCATGTCAATGTCATCTACTATCAGGTCCATAGCATACACCAGAGTAATGCATGAAATCTTCATGGAACTTAGGGTGTTGTTCACATCATACTGAACCACATTAGGAGGAAAGTAAGTCACAATTACCTCCTTTTATGAAACCTACATGACTTACTTAATAAAGGTTAACCCAAATGTAAACATTTTGTCTTCTAGGCCGATCTTCAGCTGTGGGCATAGTATGTTCAGGGAACTTGGTCAGGGTGTTTCTTAACCACCTCAGGGGAAAATAGGTCACAGTGACCTCTTTTTTTATATTACATTATTGAATGTTGTTGTCAAACCCAGTGTACAAGTTTTGTATTAATGGCGATCTCTACATGTAGCTATGCTGTGTTCATGGAACCTGCGCTGAGTGTTCCTTGCATCATTTTAAATCACCTGAGGTAAAAGTTGGTCAAAGTGACTTTCATACACTAATTGCATTTTTTGTTACAGGTTAACACCAGTGTAAAAGTTTTGTCCTGGCAAGTCTTGTTGTAAACCTGATATCGACATGGAACATAGTGTATTCCTTCCATCATTCTGAATTTCCTCAGGGGAATATAGGTCACAGAGACCTACTTTTCTTACACTTATGACTTTGCTATTTACGTGTTATCCCTTGTGTAAAATATTTGTCTTCCTGACAGATCTTCAGTTGTAGGTGCATTGTGTTCATGGAACTTGGTTAGGATTTTCCTTGGATCATTCTAAACCACCCCAGATGAAACTTAGTCACAGTGTCCTACTTTCCATACACTGATCATTTTATTCTTTACAGGTTAACAATGGTGTGAAAGTTTTGTTCTCCTGGCCAGTTTCAAGCTGTAGGTTTAATATTGACATGGAACTTGGCCAGGGTGTTCATTGCATTATTGTGCCTCCCCCCAAATGAAACCAGGTCACAGTGATGTTTCTTACATATCTTGATTTTATCACATCCCTCCATTCCCAGAAGCTCTGTATGTACGAGTCAAATGCAACCTTTTTCTATATTTCAATATTAATTTATTTGTAATGTATATCCTATGTATTGAACGTAATTGGAGGTATTTACTTTTGTTCACTTTAAAAGTTGGATAATTGAGGAGTCTGCTAATTCAAGACCATAAATAAAGACCCTAATGAAGTTACACATAAATCAATGTCTTAAGTAATGTTTTGATTGTCTCTCAAGTCTCTGCATTTTTGTATAATGCAAGTTTCTTACAAGAACCAACACAGCCTTGTAAAGATGAGATTTACTCCTTGTTAAAATTGGTGAGATGGCCATGTAAGGTATTTAGCTATGGGATGGAAATGTTATTCTTAGCATAGCTGGAAGTGCCTAATGTATCTGTTTTGCCACTCAGTAAGGCTGTGAAATATATTTCTTTAGTTGTCAGCACTCAGTGTCAGCCACATTGCTGGATTGAACTCTGAGATCAGATACACAAGAACTTTAAATAGCAAAATGTTGACTGATTCTTTTGAGTGCCTTCCACTTTTCATAGGTGCAGCAATTATATGATATTATGGATATTTGCTGAAAATCACTTGTGACATATATTTGAAAGATTATTGTAATTCCAGCTGTTAGAGTCTAAAGTTAACAGTTGTCTGACTTTCTCATCCTGACATAAACAGACTTGTCTGACTTTCTCATCCTGACATAAACAGACTTGTCCTGGCACAATCACCAATCAGACTATCACTTATCCAACCAAGAACTTGTCCTTGACCTGGATATTGATTTACGAGGCTAAATTATGAATTTATTTTCAGGGCCTTGGGCTGCATTTTGTATGAGTTGTTCACAGGGACACCTCCATTCTACACCAACAGCATCTTCCAACTGGTCAGTCTCATCATTAAGGACCCAGTTAAGTGGCCCAAAAACATGAGTCCTGTCTTCAAGGACTTCCTTCAGGGACTCCTCACCAAGAATCCCAAACAGAGACTGGCCTGGCCAGAACTGCTCCATCACCCATTTGTAGCAGGATTCATCAAAGGTAACGAATAGGGTCTGTACAGCTACCGTATATACTCACATATAAACCGATACCAACTGCAAACTGCATAGACCCAGATCTGCCGTCACATAATGCGCCGGCCAATCTGCGTCTATGCAGTTTGTAAGGACTAACCAGTGGAACAAAAACAAAATAGACCCTGATATGCTGGTGCATTATGCAATGGCAGATCAGGGTCTATGTTGTTTGCATTTTGACCCGGCTTAGATGCGAGTATATACGGTAATATATTGTATGTTGGTTGATATTTGCAATATTAGTGGGGAAACAGCTAATGCCAAGATTAAAGATCACCAAAATAAAATATTTAGCCAAAAGGTTTTACTTGCGAGAAAAATCATTCTCTGCCAATAATTACACGCCAGCCTTTTGGCAGAGTGTATTATGCTGTGACACGGTCTGTCCATCTGCCCGTATACTTTAACTTTTCTACACAATAACTTCAGTTTTAAAGCACCTACCTTCACCAGACTTTACAGGTAAGCTTTTTGATGAAAGAATGAAGACTATTTATTTTGGGGCAAAAGGTCAAGATCTCTGTGATTAAAAAAACAAAAAATGGTTTCTGCACAATAACATTAGTTGTACATTAGAAACCTGGACCAAACTTTCTGGATGGCTTGCACTTGGGATACGGAAAAAGCCTATTGACTTTGGGGTAAATGGGCAATGTCACTGTGACTGACAGAAGAAGAATTGTTTCTGCACAATAGCAATAGCTGTACATCACAGACCGGACCAAACTTTGCGGATGGGTTGCACTTGGCGTAAGGAAGGAACCTGTTGATTTTGGGGTCAAAAGGGGAAAGGTCAAGGTCACTAACTGAAAGAAGATAAATGGTTTTTGCACAAACATTTTTGTTTTCGACTCTGTACCTTCACCATAGTTTGTGGATGACTTACATGTTTGGTAAGAGAGAAGCCTGTTGAGTTTGGACTCGAAAGCTCAAGACCACTGTTGCTGCAAGAATATTTTTTCTTCACATAATGACTTTAGTTTTAAACCACATACCTTGACAAAAGTTTGTAGAAGGCTTGCATTTAAGGTGTGGAAGAGGCCTATTGATTTTGGGGTCAAAAAAGTCAGAGGCCATGGTCATTATGACTCAAAGAAAAATTGGTTTTGCAGAATAGGTTTTATTCTAGATTAAAATCCTTGACCAAACTTTGCACTTAGGTTTAATAAAGAAACCATTAGATTCCGGGTCTAAAGGTCAAAGGTCACAGTCATGGTAAGTCAATAAGAAAATAATGGTTTATTCACCATAAGTTTTGCTCAAGACCGCATACCTTGAGCAAAGTTCCAGGACTCATTGGTCTATAATCTCCAGAGTGAATGATGCCCTGTTAGTGCCTACATAGAGGACTGTGCAACATGGGGTGGGTTTATAATGTGCTGGCTGTGTTCTAGAAATGAACAGTTAGTGGGAAAGTTCTCCTCTCCATTTGAAACAAAGGGGGCAATTTTCTAAATATAGGAGGAATTTAATGAAGACCTAATGGTAGGGTTTGAAAATATTATGTGTGATTTTTGTGCATTCAGTTAATTTTTCTGCACATTTGTTTAGAAATTAGTGTGAATCTCACAATCATGCATCCTAGAATAGACCCTAAATGTGCTGTACACTATCATGCATCCTAGAATAGACCCTAAATGTGCTGTACACAATCACGCATCCTAGAATAGACCCTAAATGTGCTGTACACAATCATGCATCCTAGAATAGACCCTAAATGTGCTGTACACAATCATGCATCCTAGAATAGATCCTAAATGTGCTGTACACAATCACACATCCTAGAATAGACCCTAAATGTGCTGTTCACAGTGCTTTTGTTTGATTAAGAAGATCACCAAACCTTTTTGCTGCAGATAAAAAGAGGTATACTATAGGATTTGGAGCCTAATGTGGTTATTCAATGTGCTGTAGTAAAACTTGCAAGCTGTGGTTAATTAAATATAATTGTAAATTATGTTACAATACTTATCAGTTAACTTTAATTATCAACATTCTTTACTACAAAACTTAGTTTAGGTCAGTTATTGACAGCACTAACTTTAAATTGTATTATGAGTTGATGGATAAATTTTAGATATAACTGAATGGATAACGAGGACTTTAAATTGTATTATGAGTTGATGGATAAATTTTAGATATAACTGAATGGATAAAGAGGACTTTAAATTGTATTATGAGTTGATGGATAAGTTTTAGATATAACTGAATGGATAACGAGGACTTTAAATTGTATTATGAGTTGATGAATAAATTTTAGATATAACTGAATGGATAAAGAGGACTTTAAATTGTATTATGAGTTGATGGATAAATTTTAGATATAACTGAATGGATAACGAGGACTTTAAATTGTATTATGAGTTGATGGATAAATTTTAGATATAACTGAATGGATAAAGAGGACTTTAAATTGTATTATGAGTTGATGGATAAATTTTAGATATAACTGAATGGATAACGAGGACTTTAAATTGTATTATGAGTTGATGGATAAATTTGAGATATAACTGAATGGATAAAGAGGACTTTAAATTGTATTATGAGTTGATGGATAAATTTTAGATATAACTGAATGGATAACGAGGACTTTAAATTGTATTATGAGTTGATGGATAAATTTTAGATATAACTGAATGGATAACGAGGACTTTAAATTGTATTATGAGTTGATGGATAAATTTTAGATATAACTGAATGGATAAAGAGGACTTTAAATTGTATTATGAGTTGATGGATAAATTTTAGATATAACTGAATGGATAAAGAGGACTTTAAATTGTATTATGAGTTGATGGATAAATTTTAGATATAACTGAATGGATAACGAGGACTTTAAATTGTATTATGAGTTGATGGATAAATTTTAGATATAACTGAATGGATAAAGAGGACTTTAA
Organism: Margaritifera margaritifera; assembly: GCA_029931535.1. Classification (NCBI taxonomy): domain Eukaryota; kingdom Metazoa; phylum Mollusca; class Bivalvia; order Unionida; family Margaritiferidae; genus Margaritifera; species Margaritifera margaritifera. Next base: position 2,498,157 of record JAQPZY010001639.1, on the reverse strand, counting down.
ATTGTATTATGAGTTGATGGATAAATTTTAGATATAACTGAATGGATAACGAGGACTTTAAATTGTATTATGAGTTGATGGATAAATTTGAGATATAACTGAATGGATAAAGAGGACTTTAAATTGTATTATGAGTTGATGGATAAATTTTAGATATAACTGAATGGATAACGAGGACTTTAAATTGTATTATGAGTTGATGGATAAATTTTAGATATAACTGAATGGATAAAGAGGACTTTAAATTGTATTATGAGTTGATGGATAAATTTTAGATATAACTGAATGGATAACGAGGACTTTAAATTGTATTATGAGTTGATGGATAAATTTTAGATATAACTGAATGGATAAAGAGGACTTTAAATTGTATTATGAGTTGATGGATAAATTTTAGATATAACTGAATGGATAACGAGGACTTTAAATTGTATTATGAGTTGATGGATAAATTTTAGATATAACTGAATGGATAACGAGGACTTTAAATTGTATTATGAGTTGATGGATAAATTTTAGATATAACTGAATGGATAAAGAGGACTTTAAATTGTATTATGAGTTGATGGATAAATTTTAGATATAACTGAATGGATAAAGAGGACTTTAAATTGTATTATGAGTTGATGGATAAATTTGAGATATAACTGAATGGATAAAGAGGACTTTAAATTGTATTATGAGTTGATGGATAAATTTTAGATATAACTGAATGGATAACGAGGACTTTAAATTGTATTATGAGTTGATGGATAAATTTTAGATATAACTGAATGGATAAAGAGGACTTTAAATTGTATTATGAGTTGATGGATAAATTTTAGATATAACTGAATGGATAAAGAGGACTTTAAATTGTATTATGAGTTGATGGATAAATTTGAGATATAACTGAATGGATAAAGAGGACTTTAAATTGTATTATGAGTTGATGGATAAATTTTAGATATAACTGAATGGATAACGAGGACTTTAAATTGTATTATGAGTTGATGGATAAATTTTAGATATAACTGAATGGATAAAGAGGACTTTAAATTGTATTATGAGTTGATGGATAAATTTTAGATATAACTGAATTGATAACGAGGACTAAACATATTTCCAATATGCCCTATTTTTTTAAAAAGTGTACTAAAAATAGAACTCAATCTTGTCCTTGATGTTTCTGATAGTATGAATTTTTTTTTAAAGATACAATATATATATATTATTTAGCCCATTGATTGTCATTCATTTTAAATGTCTTTTCAAGATACTCAATACTTAGTGTTGATTAATTTGTGTTAATGTGTGGTAAGGGAGGAAAATTGTTTTCCTTTAATGTGAATTTTCTCTGCAGATGTATGGTATATGTCTTTGCTATAGGAGTGAATTGTACAAAGCCAAATCCAACTCATTATATCCCTGCTTTGGGCAGACAGGCAGTATATAGTATTCACTTTATCCATATGTGTGTCTGTCTCCATCCTTCCAGTTCAACCTGCCATTCTTATTAAAATGTACCTGCTGAGATCAGACTTGCAGTGTGGGTGCATCTTGGGATGTATGTGCATCATATTTAAAAACTGGGTCATTATGACCAACTTTCCAGAGTATATTCAGCATTGTTGAAAGATATTGATACTTGTCATGGGAGCAAGGATATCTTGTGAGCTTCTGCTCTCTTACATCTCTGTTTTGATTTCTTGTGTCTTGCTGCAGTGTCTGATGATGATCTGAAGCTGCCCAGTCCCTTCACTCAGCCCCTGACTGCCTCCATGGCCCTAATGAAAGAACAGCAGGCAAAGGAAAAGGCTCATCCCCCAGGCACCTCCAAAATCCTTGCCAAGGCCCGAAAGAAGGCCATGGAAGAGGAAACCAAAAAGGTCTGATTTGTAGGCAGATTTTTTGAAGATCTGAATCAAGAGTTCTTAGATGGTCTTGCCATTTCTGCCCACTGCTTTTTTGAAGAAAAGCATAGGACAGTGTGTCTGTGTTTGCTTCCATCCATCCATCCATCCATACTTTGTTTCTGCTATATAATTTTAGTGCCATTTGTGATTAAGGAATGAAACTTGGTATACATATACATCATCATTAGAAGGTGTGTAACATATCATATTGGTATGCATCATCATTAGAAGGTGTGTAACATACCACATTGGTATACATCATCATTAGAAGGTGTGTAACATACCACATTGGTATACATCATCATTCGAAGATGTGTACCATACCACATTGGTATACATCATCATTAGAAGGTGTGTAACATACCACATTGGTATACATCATCATTAGATGGTGTGTAACATACCACATTGGTATACATCATCATTAGATGGTGTGTACCATACCACATTGGTATACATCATCATTAGAAGGTGTGTACCATACCACATTAGGGATCTTTTCTTAAGGTCAAGGTCAAGGCTTAGTATTTTAAGTTTTCAATGACCCTTTTCCTTCTGCTCTATAATTTTAAAGCTATTTGAAATTAAGGGATGAAACTTGGTGTATTTATATATCATCACCAGATGGTGTGTCATCTACCACATTTGGTGTGCACTCTTCAACCTCAGGGTTATGGCTCAATATTTTACATTTTCCATCACACTTTTCCTTCTGTTCTATAACTTTAAAGCCTTTTGATATTAAGGGATGAAACTTGGTATGCTTGTGTACATCATGAGTAGCAGGTGTTGCATGTACCACATCAGTGGTCCTGTCTTCATGGTCAAGGTTACAACTCAGTATATTAAGTTTGGAATCGCCCTTTCCCTTTTGCTCTCAATCTTTAAAGCCATTTGAGATTAAGGGATGAAACATGTTATACATCGTCACTAGAATGTGTCATGTACCACATTAAGGGATGAAACATGTTATACATCATCACTAGAATGTGTGTCATGTACCACATTAAGGGATGAAACATGTTATACATCATCACTAGAATGTGTCATGTACCACATTAAGGGATGAAACATGTTATACATCATCACTAGAATGTGTGTCATGTACCACAGTAATGGATGAAACATGTTATACATCATCACTAGAATGTGTGTCATGTACCACATTAAGGGATGAAACATGTTATACATCATCACTAGAATGTGTGTCATGTACCACATTAAAGGATGAAACATGTTATACATCATCACTAGAATGTGTGTCATGTACCACATTAAAGGATGAAACATGTTAATGTGTGTCATGTACTACATTAAAGGATGAAACATGTTATAGATCATTACTAGAATGTGTGTCATGTACCACATTAAGGGATGAAACATGTTATACATCATCACTAGAATGTGTGTCATGTACCACAATAAGGGATGAAATATGTTATACATCATCACTAGAATGTGTGTCATGTACCACATTAAGGGATGAAATATGTTATATATCATCACTAGAATGTGTGTCATGTACCACAATAAGGGATGAAATATGTTATACATCATCACTAGAATGTGTGTCATGTGCCACAATAAGGGATGAAACATGTTATACATCATCACTAGAATGTGTGTCATGTACTACAGTAAGGGATGAAACACGTTTTACATCATCACTAGAATGTGTGTCATGTACCACAATAAGGGATGAAACATGTTATACATCATCACTAGAATGTGTGTCATGTGCCACATTAAGGCATGAAACATGTTATAAATTGTCACTAGAATGTGAGTCATGTATTACAATAAGGGATAAAACATGTTATACATCATCACTAGAATGTGTGTCATGTACCACATTGGGGGGGGGGGGGCTGTTTAAGATAAATGGATGAAGCTTGGTGTATGCATATATTGTAATTGGAAGATGTGTTGCATTGCATGTTTCTGGGTGTTATTCTCAGGGTCAAGGTCACATGTAAATATTTTTAGGTTTCTTTTATTTCTGCTGTATATCATTAAACCTGTTTGAGGTACAAGAATGGACCATGGTACACTTATGCTTCTCAGTTTTATGGCATATTATGTATAGCAGTTAGGATTTTATCTTCAAGGTCAAGGTCACTGCTCATTTTTGTAAAAAACACTTTTTCTTCACTTTTCCTCTAATGCCTTTGAGACAGGCCAATGGAACTTGGTTATTTTTCATGTCTGCCCAGTAAATTTACAGCTGTGTTTTAAATGTCATTGTCAGATTTTATATTGTGAACTTAGTGACCTCATCATGGTAGACAGGGGACACAAATTCACTGAATTTGCTTGTATATAAATGTACTTCACTGCATAAACAATGATTCTCAGTGGCCTTACAATTACTGGAATGATAGTAGCTGACAAAATTACACAATACTCAGGCTTATGCAATTGAAATTTCTGCCATTTCATTATGGCTTCACTAGTTCTTCTTTTCTAGCTCTGCCAGTCATAGACAAAGAAAGCTTATGCAATGCTCTGTCTTCCAGCATAGCTGTTAAGTTTGTTATTATTGTTCCAAATAAACTACTTGGAGGATTACCATAAAACGTTACATGCACACACTCATCCCAAGATCTTGTTGATTCTAAATGAAAATGGTGCCCCTCAGACAGCCAATATAGCTGTCATGGCAGCCATATTGAAAATCTTGTTAATGCTACTCCTCCCAATTAGATGCTCATATCACTAAAAGACTTTCTATGTTGTCTAGTTGGTCTTAAATAAAAAGTATGTCGATCTGACTTCCAATATTGCCTCCATGATTGTCATATTGAAAAAGTCTTTATCACTGCTCCAACTGAATAAATGGTCATATTGATATTGGGTTTTCATTGAAAGATTTCTTATAATGTCTAGCTGGTTCTGAATGAAAATTGTTCTGATCTGACATCTGATGTACTACTGTGCTGGCCATCTTGAAATTTTTTTTATTGCTCCTCCCCCTGAACAGATGGTCATATCGACATGGGGTTGTAATAAAAGACTTCTATATGATGTCTAGTTCATCTTAAATGAAAATTATTGGACATCCACTATGGCTGTCATGGAGTCCATCTTGAAAATCTTCTTTCTACTTCTCCAGTGTGATAGTAGTGACTTGGGGTATTCGCTAAAACAGTTATGATATCTTGTTGGTTCTAAATGAAAATATTCCTGATCAGACCTCCAATTTGATTGCCATGGTGGCCATCTTGAAAATTTTAATCTTGTTTTTTTTAACTTCTCCTGATTGGATAGTTGAAGTGACATTGTGTTTTCACTAAAAGACTTCCTCTGGATCTAGTTGGCCCTCGTTGAAAATATTCCTGATCAGACCTCCAATTTGATGGCCATGGTGGCCATCTTGAAAATTTTAATCTTGTTTTTTTTTTAATTTCTCCTGAATGGATAGTTGTAGTGACATTGTGTTTTCACTAAAAGACTTCCTCTGGATCTAGTTGGCCCTCGTTGAAAATATTCCTGATCAGACCTTCAATTTGATGGCCATGGTGGCCATCTTGAAAATTTTAATCTTGTTTTTTCTCCTTCTGAATGGATAGGTGTAGTGGCATGGGGTTGTCACTAAAAACTTTCTTATGATATCTAGTTGGCCTTAAATGAAAATAATGCTGATCATACCTCCAATTTGATGGCCATGCTGGGCATCTTGAAAATTGTAATCTTGTTATAGCTACCTCACCTGAATGGTTAGTCGTAGCGACATGGAGTTTTCACCAAAAGACTTCTTATGATAATGTGGTTGGTCCGAAATGAAAGTGGTGCCAAATCTTCTTATAGCTACTTCTTTTGAACAGATGGTCATGTAGACATGTTTTTTTAATGAAAATACTTCTGATGAAATCTAGTTAGTCGTCAGTAAAAATGTTGCTGATTAGACCTCCAACATGATGGCCATGGTAGCCATCTTTATCTTGTTATCACTACATCTCTTTAATGTATGGTCATATTGACATGGGTTGATCACTAAAAGACATCTCACTGTATGTAGTTGGTCCTGAATGAAATCTTGTAACAGCTACTTCCTAATGGATGGTCATACCAACATTTGTTTTTGATTTTATTAAAAAACACCTTTTTTGCATTATAAAATTGTTGTTCCTTTAGTAAATTGACGCTGATCCAACCTTCAAAATGGCTGCCTTGATGGCCATCCTGAAAATTATTTTATAGCTACTTCTGCTGAACAGATGGTCATATCTACTTTGAGTTTTCACGAAAACACCATAGCAGTATGTAGGCTGGTTTTGAATGAAAAGGGTGTAACTGTACTGGCTTGTGAGCAAGAGAATGGAAACAAGTACGAATGGATTTTTATCAGACCCATTTTATTGATATATCTGATGAATACATTGAATGATGCCACTTCAGTAACTTGTTCTGCCCCCAAAAAATATTAAATATAGATTTAACCAAATTTAACATGTGGGCATATCTTGACTTTTTCAGCCACAAGTTCAATGATTTCTTTTCATGATATCAGGTTCAAGGTCAAAGGCCATGACAAACAATTTTGTACTGCACTTAAAGGTATCTTGTGAACATGTTAAGTCACACATGTAATAAAAAGTTTTTGTGACTAAATTTGGTATGATGGAGTTTCTCTAGAATATCAGAGATAGTTTCAATACTCATCTAAAAAGAATAAAACGACAGAAGGCACAGTCATATCAAAGATTCCTGGAAGTTCTTTTCAGCCAGTAGAGCATCAGTCCCTTCAAATTACTCTTTGTTTTATGCAGATATTAAATAACTACCGTACAGTGGTTCCTATGATTTTAAACCAAGAGGTGTTCTTCATTCAGCACAGGTTAAAAACATTCAGTGTACATGTGGTGATGCTCATGAAGTAAATAGAGTCATTCAATCAATGCATATAAACCATATCAAGGTGCAATATTTGTTATTGCAGCACTATTACCACATATAAAATGAGTATGGTATATAAATTTTCAAGTCAGAAAACATTGTAATTACTGGTGACTGGCAAAAGTTTTAATGTAATAATGCATAAAGGTACAGTAGTAAACTAGTGCATAAAAGAGAATTGACAAGAAAACTGATGAAAATTCAATATTTTTGTTGATCTCTCAAACAGTTTTTATCAACATAATTTATAACAGTCCCATCTATTAAACCCAGGTCAGCTGCCATGGTGTGTATTTAGTGACTCAGCACTGAATAATTTACTTGTGTTGCTGTGCCATAAAACACCAAACACCTCTGTAATGGGAACAGTCTTTTGACAACCAGTAAACTTGGAACTCTAATGTTATGATTGGAGTAAAAAAAAAACTCAGGTGTCCTGAAACTTACAGTACATAAAAATACTATGATTTCATGCCCCAACTTTTATAGAGCATGCACAAATTATTTTTGAAAATAATTAATGGTGTCCCAACTTGTGTAGTGCCCCAAGACTTACATTCATTATGGTATGTAGGAGACCATGCTTGCTTAGAAAATTATGCAGATTTAGTAGTTGTTGAATGTAGTTGAAGCACTGTCAATTCTTGATACAGTGTATATCGGTAGTGAAAAGTGATATTTTCACTGTGTACAAACTATGACTGTTGCTGCTTGGTAAATATTATAAGCAATTCTGTGTTTACAGAAGAAGGTTCAGCCAGGGACAGAAGGCCCTGATACACAGGTTAATGAGTTAAATAAGGAGGCCTGGGGGCCAGCTGCTTCAAAAGCTGCAGTACCAGCTGCAGACAAGAGAGATAACCCTGATCTTGAGGCATCCAAGGCCAACCAGGCCCCTCCTGACCGGGAGTACACACCAGAGTGGGAAAACACAGGATTAAGTAAGGTAATTACATGTCATTAGCCTTAACTCAACTGTAGGGAGATCTTGTAGATTTAATTTCTCATAATTTCACTGACTACAAAGAAATGCTTTGCCCTTGCAGACTAACAGCTAACCATTCATTTATCAGATACATCTGTTCCTTCCTATGAAAGTGTGAAAGTTTAGACTAGAGAATAAGTCTTACAGAGTCAAAATATTTTGGGGATAAACTATCGATCTTTGTTTTAGACTCAAGTTACAATCTGTTTATATTTTATTCATATTCATATCAATTTGGACAAAGTCTAGCACATTGTTCTGTAATAATTCATTTACATTTTGACATTGTTTTAAAACAAATTACATATGTATTTGGTAAATAGTTAATACAAATGTTACTGTTTGTTTAAAACAAAGAATCTTATAAATTTGATTGTGAAATTGGATAATAAACATTTATTTTTTGTATTTGATATGAGTTGCCCTTATAATGAGCAGCAGTTGTAAGGGGTGATAGGATGGTTTTGAAGTATACCCACAACAATAAAACCACAAACATTGCAATGATTATACCATCATTGTAAGATTTTGCTTCGTACATAATTTCAAAGGACAACTCGAGCTTAAAACTGGCATACTCTGCATGTCAAGCTTGTCGGTTGCCTGACACAATATTGTTCCTCCCACCATGGCAGTTTCAAAGCTGATGAAAGATAGACCAAAAGATCTTATGGGATGGTCTGTTGTCCATCACCTGTACTTCCATTAGCACAAGTTTTTTATTGCTACTTCTCCTAAACTACTTGGAGGATTGCAATGAAACTTTACACACACATTCATCCAGTCTAGTTGGTCCTAAATGAAAATTGTGCAGCTCAGACATCAAATATGGCTACCACAATGGCCATCTTGAAAATCTTGTTATTGCTACTCCTGTTTTTTTTTCTTCTAAAAAACATGATGTCTAATTGGTCCAAATGAAAATGGTGCCAATCTGATGCCCAATATGGCCACCATGGCAGCCATCTTGAAAATCTTTTTATCACTACTCCTCTGTAACAGAAAGTCATATTGACATGGAATTTTCACCAGAAGACTGATTACGGTTTCAGGTTGGTCGTAAATAAAAATGGTGCCGATCTGAGGTCCAATATGCTGCCAAAGCAGCCATCTTGAAAACTTGTTATTGCTACTCCTAAACAAAAAGTCATATTGACATGAGGTTTTAACTAGAAGACTACTTATGATGTCTTGTTGGTCCTGAATGAAAATGCTGCCCTTCTTAAATCCAATATGGCTGCCACTGCTGCCATCTTGAAAATCTCATCACAACTTCTCCTGAATGAATGGTCATATCAGCACAGGGTTTTTGTTGAAAGACTTCTTATAATGTCTAGTTGGTCGTAAATGAAAATGGTGCCAATCTGACCTTTACAGTGTTCCCTTGATATCGGGGAAAAAAGTCAGGAGAAAGAATATATTCCCGACTGGGGAAAGCCCTTTAGTTGCGCAAATAGTGATCAATGTCTGGGAAAAATGGGGAATTTTCAGCATCCAAGAAATAAACACATAATTGAGTCGGAATTGAACTGATTGTGAGTTAAATTTATTGAGTTCTTACTGGAAGTTTTCAAGTTTGCGGAACTCTTCAGTCAGTTGAGATACAATTGCTGTATGGATCATTTGGGTGCTTGTCCTAAACATATTTGTTTAGTCAGTCCAAGCGCTCAGGGGATCAGAATGGTCATGTAGACTGGTTACCCCTTACTCCACTCCATATTTGTATCTTTTCATATGTTGAAGACAAGAAGACCAGTCTAGAATCACACTATGCTAGCATGTTGTCTGTGGTAAATGTTAGAGAAAAATAATAAAGCTTATCTTCCCCAGTTCCCCTTTTGATCCATAAAATCAGTGTAAATGTATTGCGATAAATCTTTGCCTATTATTTGGTAGTATGCACTGGAAACACGGTGTTAAGCATTGAAGTCAGTGAATGAGTTCTCTCAAGATTTTAAAGCATATAAAAAATTCTTCCATAAAGAATAATTATACAACTGTAAAGATCAGATCAGATTTTACTCTATCTATAGATAGATAACAAATGTGTACATAGAAGGTAAAATGGTTAAAATTTATGTTGAACTGAACATGTACTACACTGATATAAATTTTAAAAGCAGGCCTATTTGCATAGAGTCGTTTAGGTAATGGGTGTTCTATTTATAGCACACTGCACTCTGTGGCTTTAGTACATATATATCGACAGCCTACACAGTAACAGATGCTATGAGGTAAAAAGTTAAAACCCTTCTGGTATCAAGCTTGCGTCGGGTTTCTGGTTTTTAGCTGTACTGATTATCCACCAGAAGAGCTTTTTGGGTGGTCTTGCATCCATCGTCTGTCCATTCATTAGCACAAGTTTGTTATCACTACTCCTGCTAAACTGCTTGGAGGACTTCCATGAAACTATACACACACATTCATCCCATGATCTACTTGGTCCAAAATGAAACTGGTGCTGATCTGATATCCATTATGGACACCACGGCAACCATCTAATAAATATTATTATGGCTGCTTCTCCTGAATGGAAAGTCATATTGACATCGGGTTTTCACTAGAAGACTTCTTATGATGTATAGTTTGTTCTAAGTGAAAATGGTGCCGATCTGATGTCAAGTATGGCCACCACAGTGGCCATCTTGAAAATCCTGTTATTGCTACAACTCCAAAATGGATGGGGTTTTAACTGAAAGACTTCTTATAATGTCTGGTTGGTCCTAAATGAAAATGGTGCAGATCTGATGATTTCTAGTTGGTTCTCGCGTCCAATACAGCCACCATGGCAGCCATCATGAAAATCTTGTTATTGCTTCTCGTCCTGAACATAAAGTCATATTGGCATGGGATTTTGCCAGAAGACTTCTTATGATGTCTAGTTGGTCCTAAATAAAAATAGTGCCAATCTGACATCCAATATGGCTACCAGAGCAGTCATCTTGAAAATCTTGTTATTGCTACTCCTCCTAAATGGAAAGTAATATCAGCAAATGGTTTTCACCTGAAGACTTCTTATGGTGTCTAATTGGTCATAAAAAAATGGTGCTGCTCTGATATCCAATATAGCCACCACAGTGGCCATCTTGAAAATCTTGATATTGCTACCCCTTCTAAATGGAAAGTCATATCGGCATGGAGTTTTCACCAGAAGACTAATTATAATATCTAGTTGGTTCTGAATGAAAATGGTGCCAATCTCACCTCAAATATGGCTGCCTCAATGAACATATTGAAGATCTTGTCACTAATACTCCAGAATGGATGGTCATATCAACATGGAGTTTTCACCAAAATACTTTTAATGGTGTCCAGTTTGTCCTAAATGAAAATGGTGCTGATCTTACATCCAGTATGGCTGCTACAGTGGCTAATTTGAAAATCTTGTTGCTCAAGAATATCAGAGATGGTTTCAACACTCAGATGTTATAAGAAGAAATGGTCTTATCTTGAATTCCTGAAAATTCATTTTGGTCAGTAGAGCATCAGTCCTTTTGAGTGCTTTTGTTGTTTGTTATGCTTAAAATATTAGGGGATTGTTATCATAGAGAAATGCTAAGTGACATGTATACCTTGGCTAAAACAAACGTTCATTGGCCACACTGGCACTAGATCTAACTGGAGACAACCAGACTGGGAAATGTGCAGGTTAGTCAAGAAGTTAAAATGTATCTTTCACTGGCTTTTGAAATTGACACAGTGAGTGAACAATGTTGTGTCAGCCAACCAGTAATCTTGACTGGTAGAGTATGCACGTTTTAAGCTTGAGTAGTCATGGGAAATGTATCTATGAAGCAATATTCTATATTGGTACTATTGTCATTGCAATGTTGAAGTCATAATAAGGACAATGGTCTTTCTCATCACAATAGAGTGAATGCTTAATATCCGGTTGTTTAAGTGTGAAATGCAGTACATGTATTAAAAGTTCATCAAGAAATCTGGAAGCAGTTAGTCCATGTTTCTAATTTTTATTTTCCAAATATAATGAAGAGCATATCATATTATGATTTCTGTCCATCCGTCTGTTCCTATTTTATTTTTTGCGCACAATAACTTGAGTTATCCACTGTCTACTGTTACCAGACTTTTTAAGTAGCTTGTATTTGGGGCAAGGAAGAAAGCTGTCGATTTCAGGCTCAAAAGGTCAATGGTCAAAGTCACAGTGACTGAAAGAAGGAAAATTGTTTCCACAAAATAACTTGACTTGTATACCTGATACATTGACCAAACCTTTTAAATGGCCTGTATTTGAGATAAGAAAGACATCTATAGATTTGGGGATTAAAAGTTCAGAGATCAAGGTCATGGTGACTCTAAGAAGAAAAATGGTTTCCACACAACATCTGGAGTTCTCTTTCAGCAACTTTGACCAAACTTTGTGCATGGTTTGCATTTGAGACAAAGAAGACAGATATTCATGTTGGGATCCTAAGATCAAAGGTCATGGTCACATTGGCTGAATTAAGGAAAATCAATTTCCCCAAAACTACTCGTGTTCTGTACCACATGCCTTAGCTAAACTTTGTTGATTGCTCGCAATTGAACCAAGGAAGACATCTTGATTTGGGGATTAAAAGGTCAAAGGTCAAGGTCAGAGGGACTCTAAGAAGACAAATGGTTTGTCACATAATAACTCCAGCCTTGTGGCACAAACCATGGCCAATCTTTGTGGATGACTTCGATTCCAATAAGTTTAGCACATGCTAACAAAATAATTGTCATAATGCCCACTGACATCATTGACCAATGAAATAGCATTTATACTATTTACTACTTGGCAGGTATATAATGTACTGTTTATCACACTCTTGTTGCAGTTGGATACAGAACCAAATATCCTTATAACTGCAAAGCTAGGGTCTGTTAACATTTTTCATTTATGCTAGAGAGATAGCACTTGTTCACAAACTTGTATATGTATCAAGAAATTAGAATGTACTTATCCTTACAAGACAAAATAAGAAAAGTTTATATACCACCTGGATATAGAGATTTGCTCGATTTGAATCAACCTAGTAAAATCCACCTAATGCTTTTGCATTGAACACTCTCAGTCGGCTAAAAAATAGCATATATCAGATCTTTTACTACACACTGGGTCTGGCATGGTCAATCAAATAATTGGTTAATCACTTGATATTCATGCTAAAATCAATTATTGATACAGAAGCAGGGATCATTCTGCTATATTAATTAGGGCCACCTGGTAGTCCCAATTTCCAGTGGGAGTCCCATAATTTGTATTTTGAAATATCCCAATCGAAAATGAGTAAATCTTGCTTGCCAGAATTTTTCTCTCATTTCATTTATATCCGTAATATACGTTACTTGATCGGAATTGTAATTTTAGCTTTGTCCTTACTAGAAGTCATCTTGATCATACATAATCTTGGCATTGCTTTTTTAAGATGTGCATTTAAGCGTAATAAGTATTTGGATTCTCCATGGTATGTATATTGTCGAAGAGCTGACGAGCAAACAGACAGCTCCTCCATTTTCATAGCAGTAGATATGTATTCCTTCCTTATTTAGATAATTAGATGTTTTGGAAGAGCTGTTTGTATAGTTGACAATACATACAGGTAATGACCAATAATCACATTATGTGCTTTGGATTGCTTAAAATGAACACAGGGACTAAGAATTGTCTACTAAGGTATGCTTGGAGTCGCATGGTCTAGCATGCAATACTAAATGAATTTTTAGACAACTTTACTTCTGGTGAACCGAATCATTTTTTTATGATATCAAATTTAGTACTATGATTGCTTTATTTTAACCACAGGAACTTGACATTTTTGTTAAGTCCACATTTGTTTGAAGCAAGACATATATATCACTTTACCAATTTTTGTTAAAATCTGATAGTGGTCTCGACATACAGGCCCTGGCTTTCTTTTTTAATAATAGATATCTGCAATAGTATTTCATTACCTGTTAGGAAGAAAAGAGAATGACATACATAATTAGTAACCAGTAACTGTGTACACTCTTGATGAAAGAGAATAGGGGATTCCATTCAGTTCTGAATTGGTGCTTTCCAGCTGTGAAGTTTCATTCTACTGTCTTTTTCATAGAAGATTTGTCATATTTGCATTGGCATCTTGCAATAAAATCCTACAAAAGGTCAAATTCAGTAATGTACATAACAAATTGTCAAAGTGAAGTGCATTAGCTGGATCCATTTCAGAAACATGAGTGAAACATTCATGTTGTTGAGAATTTTTTGTTTGATCGTGTCTGAAAGGAACAAGACTGGTGACTCTCTGTCCATGTCTTTCCTTTACCATTTGTTACTGGTATGTCAGAATAACAAATTAATTTAAAAATTTTAATATTTAAACAGTGTTATAACTGTCAGAAGTCAAGCTCCACTGGTGTCATTTAAAAATATTGTGGTGTACAACTTTGGTTTATTGCACTATGTTGCCCCACCAGCATAATTTAATTCTTTGGAACCACTCCTTAAAAGTTCTTTATAATACTCTACTTGCCATTAAATGATTAAAAGCTATGATTTATTGATAGAACTAAACCAGTAATCAATTCCTATTCTGGATCAGATTAACCAACCTTACTTCATACTACTATTTCTTTATAAAATAAAGCTAATACACTCCTGACACTTTTACTTTATACCCAAATCTAATGCTTATGCTGTTATTGGCAGACTTTAGTAAAATTAAAGGTAATTTTTGTAGAGCCCACCTTGCTGGAAGTTCAATATAATGATCACTCTGGTGTCTGTCTCTGTGTTTGTTCACCTTTGCATCCATCCACATCCTAGATTAATCTCAATCTTAAATTTTGAAACCAACCTCAATCTTAAAGTTTTTACTTGGCTAAGTAAAAGGTGGTCTTGAAAAATAGGGGGTCTCTTTTTTAAAAATCGGTATGAAACAAGATGTTGATTTTCTCCAGTTCCAAAAACTGAGACAGTTTTAATTTTAATAATGACTTTGATTGTGTCAGCATTTTAATGACTTCTAATCACTCCATTCTCAGCAGTATATTTATGCAAGTCCATTTTGAATGCATGACTCTTTATCAATCACATATGATAGAATACTCAAGGTTAATAGAAATAGAATTAGATGCACAGGTCATTCATAAATTTACCTTTGTGTAAGTGAATCTTGTGTTAATCAACCATTATTCTGTAACCAATTACCGGTAGACTTTTTTCTCAGAAAATGAAAACTATTCTTGTTGAAAGTAATAGAACTTTAATAATGATGAGTACTAATGTATGTGAATTCTGAATAAAATTCACAGACCCTTTCCATAGTGCAGTCAGTCCATTGAAAGTTGTATTTACTTGAGTGCCTTGTCTTTTCACACATCTTTTAGAAGCTTCTTTACTTTTTTTGCCTCTGGCATTGATAACCCTGGATGCTTTGCAACAATTACAGTTTAAAAAAAACTTGAATTTTAATGAGAAGCTAACATGGCTGACTTGATATTTTGATTCAACAGCCTAACACAGGGAGAGAGGTAACATATTTTACACTTTTTAGTTTCTCTGCTAGCTTTTATTTACCAAATTAGTTAGCATTGTTGCATTTGCTAAACTGCTGTTGCTATATTAACAATATTATCACAGATATTTATGATTTACATGTAATCAGTTCTTTTAATAGTTAGCTGCACTTCCTTGGCTGCAGTGGTATGCTGTTCATATCTACACATTTTTTTTTTAATCGTGCAGTGAAGAAAAAGACATCACAACTATTTATTTTTTTTAAGTCAGCTTTACTTAGCTTAAACATTTATTAAATTTGAATAATGGTTTATGTGGATAATCACGGCAGGTCACTTGTGGATGAATGAATTTAAATAATGGCAATCTCCACAAGAACTTTTTGTTAATTTATTTGCTGTGCAATATAGTATTGTGTTTTGGATGAGTTTCATTATATATAATAACCAGAATATGTGAAATTTTTAAATTCAAGTTTTAAAATCAATATAGCATGCCACTGCAGTGCATACATAAATATTAATCCTAATACATATAACATGCATTTAAATATCTTTAATACATATATTGAGGCAGCTTATTACCATATGTACTTGCATATAAGCAAATACCAACTGCAAACTGCATAGACCCAGATCTGTCGTCGCATAATGCGCCGGCAGATAAGGGTCAAGGCAGTTTGTAAGGACTAATCAGTAGAACAAGCAACATAGACCCTGATCTGCTGGCGCATTATGCGACAGCAGATCAGGGTCTTTGGTGTTTGCATTTGGACCTAGCTTATACACGAGTATATACGGTTCTTCTCATTTTCTTTCATAGAAGACTTAGAGTTTAGATGAGTTTACACATAATAGTACAAGGTTGAATTTTGTCTTTGTCACGTCAGAGAGTCCTTGCCATGTGAACATGCCCACCTTTATAAACTATTTCTCATAACTTTTTTCGTTGGCAGTGTAAGACTTTCGTTACATATGTTCCTTATTTTAGCCTGTATATTCTACTTTTTTGTTGCTAATATTTTGTTCTCTTTGTTCTCTTACCTAGCATCCTAAAAAGGTAAATGAACATGTTTTGCAATGTATGGTTAGGGTATTGTTAATTCACATTGGAAGTGGATGAAATAAAATATAAGGGGATACATGTTTCATCCAGGTGCTTGTTTTTAAAAAATTAGACAGTATGAACAGTCTTTTAAGATGGCTCACTGTTATACACTGCTAAATAATTTTAGTCTAATACATGTACATACAAGTTCTTAATAGACAGTGCAGACAAATAAAAGATTGTTCAAAAAGTGTGGTGTGAACAGATTTTGCCAGATAATAATGGCTGAGCACTACGCTCATAACAGAAGAAAGTAGCAGCATGACTTTTCATGTCATTCAAATTCCTTGCACATATGAGGTGGTCACATTTGTTATATTTCTACACTTTTCTGTCGTGAGGTTTGTGGTTCACAGGGAATCAATTCTGATTTATATTATGACCAGCATGAGACAGAAAGGTAATACAAACTATGTTTTTGTCCTCAAGCCTTTTAAAAATAACATTGTTATTAAGTCATGCTGTGTAAATTCAAGCAACCTGTATACCATTCAAGATGAAAACTCCAACTATTTTATAGGATTTATGCTAGAATATGAATTTCTACAATGTTCTGATACAAAAATTTTTAAATGTGTGTTGCCAATGAGCTTGAGGTGTTGGAGGAGGCATTATTGGTTGTTGAGAAGATGGAGAGGGGGCATCAATAATAGAGAAAAAATATTTGGATATGCTACTTTGCTTCTGATTCCTTGTGAATATTTGATATACTTTTGCAATTATATCTTGTGCTTGAAATAGTAAAAACCCCTCCAAAAAAAATAATGATTTACACACTTTTTGGACCAGTACCTATCTCATTTAGCATACAAATACCAATTTTACATTCTTCGAATTCACCTATACAGAGGGTGTAATGTACATCATCATAGATGGATACTGACACAGAAAAGGCCACCACATTAGCATGATTCAAAGTAAATAGTTTTGAATTTCTCTCCTGTATCAAAAAATATTTTAAAATCTAGATAGCACACTAAATATAGTGCAATTATAATATTTTGCAAATATCACAGAAATTCTGCAATTATAATATTTTGCAAAATATCACAGAAATTCTCAAACACTTAACTGAAGTTAATGTATGTGAATTTATTATTATACGGCACAATATACACTATACATCTTTTAGAATTTGACAGGATTTGTGCGGCAGCTAAAAACATACAATTACTGTGCATTCAGTGTGATCTATATTTGAAATGAATTTCATTACAGAAAAGAAATTAAAAACTATTTGCCTCAAATTGAGCAATTATGGCAGACTTTTCTCCATATCCATGTTTACACTATTGAAATATGTGTGACATTTTTGGCTTTTTCACCAAGTAGTCGATGTGATTTATTCACTGGACAGAAAAATGTGACACTGAT
Source organism: Margaritifera margaritifera (assembly GCA_029931535.1). Lineage (NCBI taxonomy): Eukaryota > Metazoa > Mollusca > Bivalvia > Unionida > Margaritiferidae > Margaritifera > Margaritifera margaritifera. The sequence continues at coordinate 2,480,417 of JAQPZY010001639.1, read as the reverse complement.
GGTTTTGACAGAGTATTGAAATGAGTGGATGTAGCAAAAATAATGGTAAATATTTTTCCTTTGTTTTAGGTGTTCTGTTGTCCATTTATATATGGAGCGCAGGATGCCAGGCATTGCCAAGTGATGGACATTGGTCTTTAGACCAGGTACCAAGTTTTGACCACCAGTCTAGAGGAAGAGATCAGTTACACCACATTCTCCCCCCCCCCCATCTTGCTCTATGTTTGAGAACCAGTCTGGGGAAGGGATTGACTCGATACCCCTTTTTTTTTCGATGCTCCTGTTCAACCACAATGGAGCTTAGGGACTCCCAGTGGTGAGTCAGCCATGTCTCCCTTTCTGACTAAGTCACCATGGCTGGCTTTGCCATGGCTCCATGGATCGGCGGACTGGGCATGACCTAAATCTTTTCTGCCTCCTCCAGCCTCTTTATTGCGGAAGGGGAGGGTGACCACCACTTGCTGCCTCTGGCACAGAGAGGGAATCACCAATTCCTTTTTCCAGGGAAAGAGGATCGAAGGGTTAGCCCCCTTCTTCCAGGGAAAGAGGATCGAAGGGTTAGCCCCCTTCTTCCAGGAGGGAGATGAGACTAAATAGTCCTGTCTCACGGCCAGAGAGCGAAGATAGGATTACAAACTGTTGATTTTTGTGGATGCAGATGTTTTCTTGGAAAAACACATCATACCTAGTCCTTCTTCATAGTTGGGTTTGCTTTCTTCCCATGCATTGGGTCAGGTGACGGAGGAAAAGAGATGTGGACTTTTGATAAGGCGGTAAATGAGGTTTACTACTTCCCCCTGATCTGTGTCCTAAGCCTTCAGGTTCTTCTGAGGCTAGGATCCTCTCCAGTTTGGAGAGGCTCAGTCGGTAGCAAAGATACTTTTTCATCTGTGGGTAAGGCCAATGGTAGACTTGTTAGCAATGAAACTGAACAAGCTTTCTCTTTATGTATCTTCAGTGCCAGACCAGAGGGCATGAGTAGTGGACACCTTCAGTCTGTGTTGGGATCGACTGTACGCCTATGCCTTCTCACCTTTCAGAATAACCCCTCAGGTTCTTCAGTCAGGATTTTCGAGTCACTGCTTATCCTGATAGCTCCACTGTGTCCACAGAGATCATGGTTCAATGATCTCCTCAACTTGTTGGTTGACAATTCCAGGGAATTACCACTGAGGAGGGATCTACTGTCATATTACATAGGGTCTCTCATGCACAGCACTCCTCAAATCCTCCACCTTCACACCTGGTTCATATCAAACAATGCATCCACCAAGACCAGTTTTAAAGCAAGGTTGCCAAATGCATCACTCGACCTCCAAGGTTTACAATGCCAAGTGGAGAATTGTTTGTAATTGATGTGGTAGGAAATGCATTGATCCTTTTTCTCCCCCCTTCCTCCCTTTAACTGCAGTTGTTGATTTTCTTTTCTCTTCGAAGTAAAAGATAGCACAGTATCCATCATTAGGGGCTATAGAGCAGCCCTCTCTAAGACTCTCAAGTTCTCTATACGATCAGACCCATATCTTTCAGAACTGATCAGAGACCAATCTCTTGCTCATTAATGATGAGGTTGAACCTCTCATGTGTTCTTTGGTCGCTAGCTAAACCGCCTTATGAATCTTCGATTGAAGCTTCCTTTGAGAATCTTACCCTTTAACAGTCTTCCTCCATTCCCAAGCATCAACAAGGAAAAGGGTGGAGTTTATAATTTGTCAATGGAAAAGGGTTGTTTATGTTTCAATTGTAACTATAATTAAGTCTCTTCTTTGCCTACTGGGGTTTTTGGACAAGATTTAGCTACCTTCAGTAGCTCCTGTTCGTCTTGAAATCCCCTGTCGCAATTATATATATGCTACAGATTATCAAGATAGACTCCTTTGCCCAGTTAGAGCTTTATGGTTCTGTCTTGCTAAATCAAGAGAAAAGAGGAAGGGTCATAACTGTCTCTTTTTCTCTCTTTAAGAGGTACTTCTGATATTTCAGCAGCCATCATTTTGAGGTAAATTAATTGGACTATTCAAAGAGCTTATCTCTCATTGAGAGATCTCTCTTTTTCATGCAAATCAAATCCCATGTCAGGGCTATTGCTGCATATGGGGCCTTTTTTGAATCATTCTTCTGGATGATGTCATGAAAGCCACCTTCTGGTGTTCTGACTCCACTTTCTCATCATTTTACCTTTGTTCAGTGGTGCACCATAGCGAGGGTATTTATGCTTTGGGTCCAGTTGTATCAGCCCAACAATATGTCATACCATCCTCCAGTTGGCAGTGGAACATCTTACCAACAGCAATGATAAGTTTACTTGACAGGTTATCTTAGACCATCAGCCTCCCAACAGAGTGGCAAATTCAGCTACCTCTTGATATGAAACTGCCATTTTGACACCTTTCTAATGCTATTGTTAGTATTATGTAACCAATATGCAAAATGTAATAATAAATGCTAAGACATGTTGAAAAATTTGACAGTCAATTTATGGCCACAAAATATAAGAAGACATTTACTGGCTAATCAGAAATCCAAACTTGCATGGCTGGTGATTTATTCATGCCCCTTCACAATTACTCTGCTCGGCTTTCCAACACATATAGAAGAAAACTGATGACTAAAGAACACATATTGCAAAAACATTTTAACTGAGGACCTTCTGATTTATTATTAAAAGCATCTTTCAAGTGTCAGTCTAGATTTTTTATTTGCTTTGTCAAGTGGTTGTCATGGAGTTGGTGAATTTCGTACAGCTTGTTTGGATAAAAAGCAAAATATATCACAGACTTCCATTAGTGTGGTATAAAGGTTGTGTGATGTACATTACACTCCCAGTTTTAACAGACTGCTGTAGACCCTAAAATTTATTTTTTTACAAATGAATTGCTTAAAAAATTGGAGTAAATGCATTGGCTGTATTTAAATATGGACTTAGGTTAACATTCTGTTACATCTGGAAATTCTTAAAATCTGAGAAGTTTATGAACAGGTTTTACTGTATTTGCAAGTGAAATATAAATTTATACTGCTTACAGTTAGGAAATCCTGGAAGAATGTTGCACAAACATAATTCATCTCGCTTACCTCAGAGCTGTGGTACTCAAATTCAGTGATAAAAAAAGAGTGATTTCAATTTTAATGCTTTTGTGTTATCTGAAAACAAAACTTATCACTGTTGTCTCAAAAAGTGAGTGCACTTTATTTATATTTCATTAGATATTTGCATGTAGTAACAATTGGTCATGCATATTTGAGTATGTATCTATTTCAGATCCAATATCACCTTTTATTATACCCTCACTGTTTGCAGCAGGGGCATCTTCATTTAGTCACATCTGTCCCTCCATCTGTATGTCATCCATCCCATGAAACTTTTTAGCAAGATTGTGCAAAAACCACTAAATGTAGAGAAATGAAATTTTGCTAGCATATTTGAATCTATATGTAGATGGCCTGATTAGATTTTCGGGCCATTATTGCAATTTTTAGCTCTGCTGGTCATAGACCATAGGACCTTATAGGATGGCCTGTTGTCCATTGTCTGTTATCAGTTTTGTGGGGCCCTTGGTGGCAGAGTGGTCTAAGGTGCTCGCCTTTACAGATCACTCACAACTCACCTCTGTCCACATGGGTTTGAGTCTCTGTCCATCCATCCTAAACTACTTGGAGAATTGTATGAAACTTTACACACACATTTGTAATAAGGTCTACTTGGTCCTAAATGAAAATGGTGCTGCTTGAATATCCAATATATCTGCGACAGTGGCCATCTTGAAAATATTATTATCACTACTTCTCCAAAATGGATGGTCATACGAACATGGGGTTTTCACCAAAAGATTTCTTATGATGTCTAGATGGTCATAAATGAAAATCAAGCTGCTTGGACATCCAATATGGCCGTCATCTTGACAATCTTGTTATTGCTACTCTGCCTACATGGATGGTCATATGAACATGGGGTTTTCACCAAAAGACTTCTGATAATGTGTAGTTGGTACTAAATGAAATTGGTGTTGATCTAATGTTCAGTATAGCTACCATGGTAGCCATCTTGAAAATATTGTTATAGCTTCTCCAGCTGAATGGAAAGTCATATCAACATGGGGTTTTTACCAGAAGATTTCTTATGATGTGTAATTGGTCCTAAATGAAAATGTTGTTGCTCAGACATCTGATATGGCCACAACAGTGGTCATCCTGAAAATCTTGTTATCGCTACTCCTCTGGAATGAATGTTCATAACAACTTTGGGTTTTCACTAAAAGACTCCTTCTGATGTCTGGTTGGTCTTAAATGAAATTAATGACAATCTGAGGTCCAATATGGCAACCAGTTTGAAAATCTTGTTATTGCTACTCCTCCTGAACACAAAGTCATATTGACATGGGGTTTTCACCAGAAGATTTCTTCTGATGTCTACTTGGTCCTAAATGAAAATTGTGGCACTCAGGCATCCAATATGGCCATCACAACAGCAATCTTGAAAATTTTGTTATCGCAACTCCACCTGAATGTATGGTCACATCAGCATTGGATTTTCAGTACAAGAATTCTTATGGTGTGTGGTCTTAAATGAAAATGGTGCTGATCTGACATTCAGTATGGCCACCACAGCAGCCATCTTGAAAATCTTGTTATTGCTACGCCTCCTGAATAGAAAGTCATATCAGCATGGTGTTTTCACTGGAAGACTTCTTACGGGTTCTAGTTGGTCTTAAATGAAAATTGTGCCAATCTGACATTCAATATGGGCACCACAGTGGCCATTATTACAATCTTGTTATTGCTGCTTCTCCTGGATGGAAAGTCATATCAACATTGGTTTTTCACCAGAAGACTTATTATGATGTCTACATGGTTCTTAATGAAAATGGTGCCTATTAGACTCCCAATATGGCCACAATCTTATTGCTACTCCTTTTAAACAGAAAGTCATATCGACATGGGTTTTTCACCAGAAGACTTCTTATAGTGTCTTGTTGGTCCTGAATGAAAATGATACCGATCTGACATCCAATATAGCCACCATTGCTGCGATATTGAAAATCTTGTTATCGCTACTCCAGAATTGATGGTCATATCAAGATAGGGTTTTCACCAAAAGACATCATATGATATCTAGGTGGTCCCAAATGCAAATGGTGCCAATCTTATATCAAATATGGCTGCCATGACAGACATCTTGAAAATCTTGTTATCACTACTCCTTCTGAATGGATGGTCACATTTGCATGGGGTTTTCACCAGAAGTCTTCTAATGATGTCTAGTTTTTCCTAAAAGAAAAAGGTACCAATCTTGCATTCAGCAAGGCCACCACAGGAGCAAATTTGAAAATCTTGCCACTCAAGAATATCAGAGATGGTTTCAGCACTTGGCAGTAAAACAGAAGAAAATGTCTCTTCATGAATTCCTGGAAATTCTTTTTAGACAGTAGAGCATCAGTCCCTTAGAAGGAACCCTTCTTCAATTTTGTACACATTTATGGACTTGGGACTTTTTTTTGACAAAAACCTTGTTAGAATGATGAAGCAAACACCACTTTTGGTAGACAAATGAAATTTGTTACAGAGATTTGTATTTATACATGTATATAGATGACCTGATTAGATTTTTCAAATATTACAGCAATTTTTTCAACTATTTACACATTTTGGAACTTTTCGTATTTGCTAACTGTAACATAACTTTTTTTGACACAAAGCTTGTTAGCACAATTAGGCAAAAACCACATAAAATGGACAAATTAAAGTAGATGGGCATATTTTTTTCTGTACGTAGATGACCCGATTTTATTTTTGGGCTGTTTTAGCAATTAGTAATTTTTTTACACATTTTTGAAACTTAGGCTTTTTTTTACAATGATTAAACAAACCACTTTGGGTAGATGAATCAAATTTGTAATGCTTGTTTGTATGCATATGTGGATGACCTGATTAGATTTTAAAACCATTATAGCAAGTTTTTAGATTTGTCTTAATTATATAAATTTTTTTACTTAGACCTTTAACAAACACAAATCTAGTTTGCAGCATCTCATTAAATTAACTCGTGTAAAAAGAGTGAATACCTTTCAAGACACCTTTTTAATTGAGATTTTTTATTTTATTTAGTTCAAGAAGTCAGCATATCATACTAAACAGGTGATAAGAAAATATGAAGTCTTTTCTCAATCTGTATATATTGTATAACTCAAAGGGTTTTAATGAATATTGAAGTTGTATGTAAACATAAAACAAACTGATTTTCAAAGCATATGAGTCAGTGTATGAGGAAGGCAATCAGGTCTGTTTTTAGAATGATTTTGATACAACGAGTCTGTATTGGATTCAATCAATGAACTGTACAATAGAAGCATAGTATCACAATAAAGTACAATCTAAAGACGTATCATATGCTTGTGAATATCTAATATGTAAAATAAAACATTTTTATTCAAAATTGTACATAATACTTTGGCAATTAAAATAATGCTATGCACTTAGATATAACCAGCTAGGAACATGTTAACAATTTTGTTTACTGTAGAAATGTATGATTGTCATACATGTATGTATTTTCAATTGCTGACTGTATACTTTTGAAATCTTGTCCAGAACGTAGACCCAACCCCTCGACCTGATCGGATTAGCAAGGACTATGAACGTGAGTATCCCAGCATCGAGATTGAGGGCCGCAGAACCATCAAGAAAAGTACAGACAACAAACAGAAGAAAAATATAGAGAATGTGAAGCTGGACAATGATGGAGAGGTAACAGTTGCGATAACTTGCAAGCACTGTAAATCAATAAGGTGTCATATGGAGAGGTAAGAGTTGTGCTAACTTATAAGCACTGTAAATCAATAAGGTGTCAGATTGATTGATAACACTGATAGTTGGTTCAGTTTTTATTTTGTCCACTTTAGCAGAAGTTAGAAATATGTTTCACTTTCTGTTGTTGATGGCATTATCCAAAGTTGGTGCTTGCATTATTTAGCCTTTTCCCTGATACAAACACCTTAGAACTCTCTACAAGATTTCAGTGCAAGTACCTCTAAATGCACTTTTTTTCTCTCAATTCAAGCAAGTGTACTATCCTTAGTTGTGTTTCCATACTAGTATTGTGACTGTACTAGATTTTGACAACAGCCATGTATGGTCCAGTAATAAATCCAGTTTCTTGGAAACTCAGGTTCTGAAAGAAAAAAAAGCATTCCAAAAGTTCTCGAGACATTCTAAGATGTGGCTATTGCAGTATATTAGCTATTGAATATTTTCAGTGATTATAAATATGAGGATGTGAGCAATTCCATCAAATATTATTAGAATGCACTATTTTTATGTGTAATGCGTACTTCAGAATATGATGAAATTAATTTTGAATTATTTAATTTAGCATCAATTTCATTGTATGCTTTAACGATGGGGAATGCATGTTCAGTTCCAAATAGATTGCAGATCCCAAATTCTCATGGATTAGAGAGTTCAAAGGGAATAATGGCAGTGTGTGCTTTGAGTAATAAGTTAATATATTTGAAAAATGGAAGAGTATACCCTTTCCCTGCACATTAGTAGTAAAAAAAACAACAATTGTTTGCGAGCTCTTTGGAATCTTCTGAACAGTCATTGATTACTTCTTTTTTAAAGACAGATTTTAAGAAAAATTATATCTGTCAGCTAAAAGTTCCCCCTCTCCCTCCTGATGCAGCTGGTGGATCAGAACCTGTATTTGGGCTTGATTTCCCTCCCAGGCAATCACAGTTAAACGTCTCAGAGACTGACACCTTGAAAGCAGAAAGTTCTATGGACACTTCAGACAGTACAGAGTCATAACTAATTCAAATCAAATAAATCCATCGCAAAACTGTTTTCAGCAATGTTCATGACAGTGCAGTTGCATCCAAATTTTCCTGTGAAGAGAGGAAAGCTGCATATCCTGGTGACTTTTGGTATAATGGAAGATTATAAGGAACTTTTGGTATAAAAATGCAAAGGAAATTACTTTTTTGTGGGACTATTTGATGAATCATTAAATAAGAAGGCACATCTTAAACAGATAGATATTCATATCCAATACTGGCAAGGTGACAAAATTAAAACAAGATATTTTGGATTCCAATTTCTTGGGCATGCAACTGCAGGTGACATGGTGATTTGCTGTACAAATAAAGTACACATGGGACTGGAAATTAGTAATGACATTAACTTTCGTTGACAGTGTCATTATTGTATATATGTTGATTTTTATATTTCGAGACTTAAACTTTTCATACTTTCTTATATAATTTGGAAGATGAACTCAACACAAATACAGTAAAAGCAGTTTCAGAATTCGACATTAAAAATGGCTGAGTTAATTTAAGCAAGCCCTTGACAGAAATTATAACAAGCCCTTGAAAAGTACTTAAATTTGGTCTTGACATTTTATTATGAACCATGTTTACTGTTACTAAACTTTGTGGATGGCTTGCACTTGGGGTAGGGAACAACTGTAGTGATTTTGGAGTCAAAGGTCAAGGTTTCTGTTAGATAAATCGTTTCCGCACAAGAGCTCAAGTTCTCCACCATTTACAGTTACAAAAATTTGTGTGGGTGGCTTGCACTTGGGGTAAGAATGAACCCTATAAGTTTTGAGGTCAAAGGTCAAAGTCCATGACTGCAATAAGAAAAATGGTTTCCACACAATAACTCAAGTTACCCACCATCAACACTTTTAAAACACTGTGGATGGCTTGTACTTGGGGTAAGGAAGAAGCCTATTGATTTTTGGGATCAAAAGATCAAAGGTCATAGTGACTGAAAGAAGAAAAATGGTTTACACACAATAACTCAAGTTCTCCACCAAATACACTTGCCAAACTTTGTGGATGGCTTATAATTGGAAAGAAGATAAACGGTTTCTGCAGAATAACAATTTTACCTCACAGACCTGGACCAAACTTCGTGGATGGCTTACACTTGGGGTTAAGAAGAAGCTTATCATTTTTGGGGTCCAAAGGTCAAAGGTAACTGACTGAAAGAAGAAAAGTGGTTTCTGCACAAATAATTTCAGTGATTTACATAGAGGACTATTAAACATGGGTCGGGCATTCACAGTGCTCTTGTTATTATTAGCCTTCCTTACTGTTAGTCCAAGTAGGCTTATGTTATGGCTCTATGCCTGTTGCATGTTGTGCATTGTCTGTCCATCAACATTTTCTTGTTACCACTCAGGAGGCCTTGTTTCTGATTCAATTTTGATCAAACTTGGATTGCAGGCTTATATCATCAAGATCTAGGAAGTGGTTGATTATGAGTGAGATCCATACATATTAATGAAGTAACCTTGCATCTGATTGCTAAGCTTGTTATCGCTCTGGAGGTTTTTTTTTTCTGGTCTGAATTTGATCAGACTTGAAATAAACACTGATATCATCAAGATGTTGGATGAGTTTCCTTATTTATGGGGTGATTATGCATCAGATTGGCTGAGCTTGTTATGAGTCTGTCAACTATTTCTGATTGTATTTTGATTAGACTTGGTCAATAGGTATATATTATTAAGATGTCCAATAAATTTTATTATGAGTGATATCTATTCATATTAATGAGATGATCTTGGATCTTGCATCTGATTGACTGAGCTTGTTACATTTCTGTTGACTGAATTTGTTGTAAGATTTTGATCCAGCTAGGTAAATAGGCTTATATTATCAAGATCTCAGATGAGTAAAGTACTAAGCATGATCCACACATAATAATGAAGCGATTTTACATCAGATTGGCTGAGTGTCTTAAAACTCTAGCCACACTATTTCCATTCAGTTGATATCACGTAAAGAAGAACCAGAGTCACGTTTTATTATTTCCAATATAAACTTTAACAATAACTGTAAGAAAAAAATCGGGAAATTTTAACAATATATATATCATAATGCATAGATTTTTTCCTCTGGATACTATTTGTTGGTGACTTTATTTTGTAATATAGCAATGCTACATAAAGCACTTAATACCATATTACTTTTTTGTGCTATTTAGAGTTAAGAAAGAATTTAGATTTGAATGAAACGTCTTCTGTCAGATATTTGTGTAATGATTTGTCCTACTATATCCCAAGGAATGATCTTTTAATTATATCTTCAATACCTTATATACCTCCTCCCACCAAGTACATTATCTTCACATTGATTTTGATGATTTATCATTCTAGTCATCTCACTTGATTTTTGTCTAGAATGATCAAGTTTAAATGTAGTTAACATATCCACTGACCTTTTAGTTAAATATGCTCAATGCTCTAACAGTTAAAAATGCTCAATGCTCTAACAGTTAAAAATGCTCAATGCTCTAACAGTTAAAAATGCTCAGTGCTCTAACATTACTAGTTTGCAACACTGCATATGAAGTAAAAGATATGCAGCAGTAGAGAAACTATGTTTATGCTGTGCATCTTTGTTAGCCAAAAATCTTTAATACCTATCATTTTTTTGTGCTGTTGGACATGAGCTTTACAGTTTTGCAGTCCACAGTTCAGTCTTTAATTTCAGAACATTTTAAAGGACATGGTCATCCATTGCATCCTAAGGTTTTCTCCAGGTTCTATGGTTTCTTCCACCGCATGCCACGATGTGTCCTTGGGAAAGGCACTTAGCTTGCCATTTCCTCAGCATGATATAGCCACTAATGTGTTGAAAGTGTCGTAAAAAACCAACCAACAAGAAAACCATTATGCCAATATCAGAGCTGTCTAGAATGCTGTCAGATACATTTTTAGAAGTTGTTCAATTAAAGTCAGTAAATAAAGTTAATATTTTTAACAGGAGGTGGATAGTGACGATGAGTGGCAGGGTTTGATTGAGGTGACAGATCAGGATGGAAATCCTGAAGCATCACTTGCATTCCTCAGTGACAAGAAATTTATGAGCAAACTAAACCAGCGTGTGCAACACAGTGCAGCACAGGTGTTGGACGGAATGCTGGAGGGGGCTGCTAGACTCAGGACTGCCCTGCGGGTCATCACAAACCTTGTCACACTCAAATGGTATGTACAGTTATTGGACATAAGAAAATAAGTCCCTGCTCTTAAAATCTCATAAACTAAACACATAACTTAGAGTTTTTGAATGGTTACTATTTGACATACCGATCTGATTTTTTTTTTATGGTGTTTTTCCTTTTTTTTTTTCTTTTAGGAAATTTAACTTTTTTTTTAAATGAATATATTTGTGGTACATTTGAAGCAGCAGTAGAAGATACAAACGTTGCAATTTTGAAACCATAGACCTCATTGTGAAAAGGTATCTAAGACTAGTTGTTAAAGTGTTTTATTCTCATGCATTCTCAGACTTTTATTAGCAATTTATTGAAGTATAATCAGTTGGAAATGCCACACATTCTGATACATTATTAAATTAAATCCAATGAGTAATACAATTTATACATCTTTTTCAAAAGTGTCAGTTAATATAAAAAATTATGGGATCATGGAAGTGAAAACATAGTACCTGTATTTTCTGCATGTTTTGGGAAAGCAAAAATAAATACTTTATTTTTTCTGTCTTAAAACACACAAAAAATATTTCAGTCAGTGTTAAAAAACAAACTAGCAAAAATCAGGCCTAAGCAATCAAATGCACTTATACGATATTAGGCCATCCATTAAGTCACAAAGCAAAGTAATCACACTTTACACGTACATTAATAAATGAAAACTGACATTACTTGCCTAGTTTTGTGTAATTTATTTCAGTCTACAAGAAAATGCAAGCATATTGAAAAAGACAACTTCACATATGAACCAAAAGAATCCGCCATGTTTTAATCTCTGACCATCATCTACTGCTCATGAAAATCTGCATAAATATAACTCCGATTGATCACAGAGTTTGTCATTAAATAAAAACAAAATTAAACAGATATTGATAGGATGAATCAGATTTGTAATTTTCCAGATAGTTAAATTGCTAGTGTTTTTTGGTAGTAGGTAGGAGAGTGGAAGGTCGGTCCTAAATATTACTAACACAACCAATGAACCAATCCTATTTTGTGCCATCCGGTACCAAAACTTATATAAGACTAATTGCAAACTAAGTTACATTTCAAAACTTATAAATTTATAAAAAATATATAAAACACACGAATTTGGGATCTGTTTTGTGCTAGGTTATTGTTTTAAAAATCCACTGAAATTAATTCCTAAGTACATTACCTGTACATGCCTGGGTGCAGGTTTCATCCACAAGCAAGTCTTAAACAAAATTTTCAAGATGAAGATTTGACTTGAACAGTTTTCATTTTTAATATAAGGTGACATTTGCTTCTGATGTTTTTACAATTTAGATTTTTTTCCTCAATAGGTGAGTAATATAGTTTTAAACAAATGTTATTTGTTATATCAGTGTCAGCGATCTAATAAATATTGAAACGTGGTTCTCCCAATTGTCGACAATTTGATTCATACATGTTACAAGTGTAGGTCATTTTTGATGATAAGCAAGCTGTTCCTCCGCATTCCAAAAGCAATATTAATCTGTCTCTCTTGTTATATCAATATAGAACTACATTTGTATCAGAAAACAATAGTGGATAAATAAAGTTCTTTTAAAATGATATCCAGAACTTACAAGGCACAAAAAAATTATTTTGTCAAAATTAATTTGGCAACATTACTAGTTTTGGTGTCTGAAAACAGTGTTGGAAGATGTACAGAAACACGGTATACTGTAGTATGAAAGTAAAGTATAATCAGACATTTTAAGCAGGGATTCAGTTAGTTTCTTTGAGATTGACAAATCTGTGAGTTCAAAACCTTAGCAAAGTGATATCTTTGAATAATAAAGAGAGAAAACAAGTTCATTTCCTGTAAAGTTGTCTGTGTGAGGTAACTTTAAAGCATACAGTTAAATTTTACGCATTTTGAAGAATCTCGCCAATTCCCCCCTCCTATATATTTGTTATTTTCCCTGTTATAATTGAAACCTGAGATCTTTTTGCTAGAACTTCATTTATTTATTTAGAATGTGTACTGCTAACTATATACATTACTATATGATGCTTTGTGCTTGTTCTAAATTTGGAACTGTGCAATTGCCAAATTTCCCTACTGAAATTGTCTAGCTCTGTCGAATGCTGATAATAGTTAAAAGCTGTCTTAATTATTAAGAGTTTATTATCCACTTTCTTTAGAATTAAATCAAGCTTTAGCTTACAAAACCCAGGTAGCTGATTGGTTGAAAATATAGCTTACAAAACCCAGGTAGCTGATTGGTTGAAAATATAGGTTAAACTTTAATTTTTGTTTGATAGTTGATCATGTCAGTTGACAAGAAGATAAAAGATCACAGGAAGAAGGCGGAGCTTAAGCTATGCAATAACTGCATGGTTCTGCTGGTTATTTCATGGCCAAACTCCACCTCCTAGTCATTGATCTCCTACAGGAGAGTTTGCTAACTGTGCAATATAATTAAAATCTGAAAGCTATTTCATAGTAAAGTCTAACTCGGCACTTAAAGATACTTAATGCATGGACACATCAAAGAAAAATTGTGCCATTCATGTTACAATTTATATCATGGAGGAAACACTGTGAATCATAACATCTTCTATAACCAGATCAACATTTTGTACCTTTGGCAAAGACCTGGATGTAAGCACATTATGTCATAGCCATGTCATGTATAATTGTGAATAATGTGCCAATCAATATGACACACTGATAAACAATGGCTTCATGATACATCACTGATATACTTTAGAAAGTAGAACTGGTCCCCATGATGGTTCAGTCTTGTGCATCAGTTTTGGCAAATTTGATTGGATTTATGGAAAGGAAAAGAGCTAGCAAATTTTATAGTGATATATTAGTAAAAATACTACCAGATTTAACTACCTAATATACTCACAAGTCATATCCAACTGCAAACTGCATAAACCCAGAGCTGTCAGCGCATTATACCATGGCAGATCTGGGTCTATTCAGTTTGTTGGGAGTAATCAGTAGAACTAACAACATAGACCCTGATTTCCTGCCACATTATGTAAATGCAATCAGGGTCTATGTTGTTTGCAGTTGGAATTGACTTATATGCAAGTAGAGATGGTAAGTACGGCAGAATCTTTATATTGCAGATAGTAAAGGGACTTACACATCCTTCCAATTACCAACAGGTATCTGCTAATTCAAATTTTTTTCTCCTCATATAATGATAATAATAATAGTAAACAGTATCCTTAAAATCTGTTATAAACAGATGTCCATAAAAAATCTTGAGTCAAGTAGAACAGGTCTAGTTGTATGTATGATAAAGTTTATAATTTTCTCTCATTGAAAAAGGTAAGCTTTACACCCTTTGATTTTCTTCCATGGTAGTGATGTTAGCCTCATACTGAGCTTCACCAAGGCACTGAATTTACCCAAAATACCCCTCCAAATGATGTCAGAGATTCTGGAGAAGTCCAAGGTCAAACAGGTTAGTACTGATTACAGATTTAGATTTATGCTCATAGTTTGTACAACATCATAAATTGATCAATAAGATTGTAATAAAGCATTACCTAGATTAATAAGAGTGTAATAAAGCATTACATAGATCAATAAGAGTGTAATAATCAGACTGGAGCATAACCTAGATCAATAAGAATGTAATTATCAGGCTGGAGCATAACCTAGATCAATAAGAGTGTAATAATCAGGCTGAAGCATTATCGAGATCAATAAGAGAGTAATAATCAGGCTGGAGTATTACCTAGATTAACAAGAGTGTAATAATCAGGCTGGAGTATTACCTAGATTAATAAGAGTGTAATAATCAGGCTGGAGTATTACCTAGATTAATAAGAGTGTAATAATCAGGCTGAAGCATTACCTAGATTAATAATAGTGTAATAATCAGGCTGGGTGAAACCTAGATCAATAAGAGTGTAATAATCAGGCTGAAGCATTATCGAGATCAATAAGAGTGTAATAATCAGGCTGGAGTATAACCTAGATCAATAAGAGTGTAATAATCAGGCTGGAGCGAAACCTAGATCAATAAGAGTGTAATAAGCAGGCTGGAGTGAAACCTAGATCAATAAGAGTGTAATAATCAGGCTGGAGTGAAACCTAGATCAATAAGAGTGTAATAAGCAGGCTGGAGTATAATCTAGATCAATAAGAGTGTAATAAGCAGGCTGAAGCATTATCAAGATCAATAATAGTGTAATAATCAGGCTGAAGTATTACCTTGGTCAATAAGAGTTATAATCAGGTTGGATCATTACCTAGATCAATAAGAGTGTAATAATCAGGTTGGAGCAACCTAAATTAATAAAAGTGTAATAATCAGACTAGATCATTATCTGGGTCAATAAAAAGTGTAATAATCAGGTAGGAGCATAACCTAGATCAATAAGAATGTAATAATCAGGCTGAAGCATTACCTAGATCAATAAGAGTGTAATAATTAGGCTGAAGCATTATTGAGATCAATAAGAGTGTAATAATCAGGCTGAAGCATTACCTAGATTAATAAGAGTGTAATAATCAGGCTGGAGTATAACCTAGATCAATAAGAGTGTAATAATCAGGCTGGACTATAACCTAGATCAATAAGAGTGTAATAATCAGACTGGAGCATTATCAAGATCATTAAGAGTGTAATAATCAGGCTGGACTATAACTTAGATCAATAAGAGTGTAATAATCAGAGTGGAGTATAACCTAGATCAATAAGAGTGTAATAATCAGGCTGGACTAGAACCTAGATCAATAAGAGTGTAATAATCAGCTGGACCATTATCAAGTTCAATAAGAGTGTAATAATCAGGCTGAAGTATTTATTACCTAGATCAATAAGAGTAATAATCAGGCTGGAGTATAACCGCGATCAATAAGAGTGTAATAATCAGACTGGAGCATTATCAAGATCAATAAGAGTGTAATAATCAGGCTGGACTATAACCTAGATCAATAAGAGTGTAATAATCAGACTGGAGTATAACCTAGCTCAATAAGAATGTTATAATCAGGCTGGACTATAACCTAGATCAATAAGAGTGTAATAATCAGCTGAAGCATTATCAAGATCAATAAGAGTGTAATAATCAGGCTGAAGTATTTATTTCCTAGATCAATAAGAGTGTAATAATCAGGCTGAAGTATTTATTACCTAAATCAATAAAAGTGTAATAATCAGGTTGGATCATTACCTGGATCAATTTAGAGTGTGTTAACCAGGTTGGAGCATGCTAAATCATTAAAAGTGTAATAATCAGGTAGGAGCATTACCTAGATCAATAAGAATGTAATAATCAGGCGGAAGCATTACCTAGATTAACAAGAGTGTAATAATTTGACTGGAGCATTACCTAGATCAGTAAGAGTGTAATAATCAGCATGGAGCATAACCTAGATCAATAAGAATGTAATAATCAAGATGGAGCATTACCTAGATCAGTAAGAATGTAATAATCAGGTTGGATCATTACCTAGGTCAATAAGAGTGTTATAATCAGGCTGGAGCATTACCTGGATCAATATAAGTGTAATAATCAGGTTGGATCATTACCTAGATCCATACATGCCAACCATTACGCTTTTTACCACCTAACTACGTCCTACACTTGCCTGTATATGGATTACGCTTTTTTGGTGCATTAAAAAAAAAAAATAATGCAATAAACAGCTGTGCTTGTCATTTTTATTATCATCTCTTTAATCCTACACATCATATAAATTTAAGAATATTCTGTAAAAAAAAATACAAAATTAATGCTCCATGAAAATAGTGTAAAAGTACATTTGTCCATCGTAGACCTACATTTACTTTCCTTATTTTCTATTTATAGCAGCTGTATATGAGACATTTCCAAGAAAACAGATGGGTTTCTTCAATTTGAAAATTTACCTCAGATTTATTATATTTTGATAACATATTTAGGTAGCGGACCAGTCTATACATTAAAAAAAAATGGCACCAGATATAGAACGAAACAGGCTTCATCGATGTGACTCATAGATGTTATATGACTATAACATGTTAGAGGGGAGGGATCTTTTTAAACTTAAACATGTGTCAGATCAGAAAAAGGACAAATCAATAGCACTTTTCAAAGTTAAAATGAATATGAGAGTGATATAATACAGCACTCTAATTGAGCATATCATCATGCTCATTGCAGAATGTCTGGACTTGACTTTATGATAATTCAGCGAAAGTTAGACATGTAGAGTAGTTAAAGTAAGTATTGTATATAAATAATTTATCAATATGTTTTGTGTTTGAATTCTGGTACTAATCCACTTGGATTTTGCCAATTTGTGACAAGAATTTTTACCCGCTGCAGATCCCGGTTAGTAGCAAAAATAAATGTACATTTTTCGTACAGTTTCCTGTAATAATGTAATATGTAGATTACACTTTTTATGCTCAGATCACACTTTTTTGCCACTTATATTAGTCATAATTACGCTTATACATCTCAAAGGGTTGGCATGTATGTAGATCAGTAAGAGTGTAATAGTCAGCCTGGCTCATTACCTAGTTCAATAAGAGTAATAATCAGGTTGGATCATTACCTAGATCAGTAAGAGTGTAATAGTCAGGTTGGAGCATTGCCTGGATCAGTAAGAGTGTAATAGTCAGGTTGGAGCATTGCCTGGATCAGTAAGAGTGTAATTGTCAGGTTGGATCATTACCTATATCAGTAAGAGTGTAATAGTCAGGTTGGATCATTGCCTGGATCAGTAAGAGTGTAATAGTCAGGTTGGAGCATTGCCTGGATCAGTAAGAGTGTAATAGTCAGGTTGGATCATTACCTAGATCAGTAAGAGTGTAATTGTCAGGTTGGAGCATTGCCTGGATCAGTAAGAGTGTAATAGTCAGGTTGGATCATTGCCTGGATCAGTAAGAGTGTAATAGTCAGGTTGGATCATTACCTAGATCAGTAAGAGTGTAATAGTCAGGTTGGATCATTGCCTGGATCAGTAAGAGTGTAATAGTCAGGTTGGATCATTGCCTGGATCAGTAAGAGTGTAATAGTCAGGTTGGAGCATTGCCTGGATCAGTAAGAGTGTAATTGTCAGGTTGGAGCATTGCCTGGATCAGTAAGAGTGTAATAGTCAGGTTGGATCATTACCTAGATCAGTAAGAGTGTAATAGTCAGGTTGGAGCATTGCCTGGATCAGTAAGAGTGTAATAGTCAGGTTGGATCATTACCTAGATCAGTAAGAGTGTAATAGTCAGGTTGGATCATTACCTAGATCAGTCAGAGTGTAATAGTCAGGTTGGATCATTACCTAGATCAGTAAGAGTGTAATAGTCAGGTTGGAGCATTGCCTGGATCAGTCTAGAGTTCTAGATTCACAGATCAAGTTCATTTATTAATGTTATCAGAGGAATACTTTAAAAATTACTTCCCATTACCAGTTAACACAGAAAATTGAAATTTAAGGTACGTGTGGATGTTTTTTTTCTTCAAACTGTACGAAGAACACTTTCATTGTTTAGTTTTGGAGAAAAAAAATTGGATTGGCCCTGAGAGCACTGAAAAACATTGCTTGGAAGTAGAGCTATTTGCATGGACCAGATTACTTCAACAAATTTGTAGTTTTTATGAAGTCCTTGCATGGACATAGTATATACAAATTCACACAGTGCCAATGTAGAAGAAACATTAGTGATTGAAAGCATAAAAACTCAGCTATTGGAAGTTTGTATTTGGTCTCTCTCTCTCTCTCTCTCTCTCTCTCTCTCTCTCTCTCTCTCTCTCTCTCTCTCTCTCTCTCTCACTCTCACTCTCTCTCTCTGTATAGTTGCATAGCTGTATAAAATACCAGCATCACCAACAACCTGGCATTTGATTGGAATTAGGTTTATTCTGAGCTGGAATCATCATATAGATCATGTCTGTAACACTGTATCTTCCAAACAAACATTGGTACAAAGACTGAAGAAATATCTACTAACTCGTGCTAGGAAACTATTCTATTCAACTTATATATTTTTTATCACAGGCTACTGCTGCACAGTACGCGGTACATGCAAACAAACTAATATTTATTGCATAATTAAATTTAGGATGCATGTGGCTAGAATTAAACTAGAACTTGCTCCATTGATACCATCTGCTTACATATTTCAGTCATTAAACTGGCTTCCTTTTAAGAAAAGAATTTCATATCATAGGTGTATTTTATTTTATAAAGTGCTTCATAATTTAGCACCATCTTGAGTGATATGCTTGTCCAAACCAGTAATACTACCTCATAGTACTCTTTAAGATCAACACCAAACCTATGTTTCATACTACCAAAACCAGGAACTAATGCATTGAAAAAGTCATTTACATACACGGACTACCAAAACGAGGAACTAATGCATTGAAAAAGTCATTTACATATACTGGATCTACAGACTAGAATCAGCTACCACAAACTTAAGCAACCAGGATTTTTCAGATACCAATGTATGCAATAAATATTGAGTACATGGCATAGAATAAAGTATGTCACTGCGGGTCTTATGGGAGATTAGGTAATATTTATATAAAAAAGTTGTATCATCTGGAAATAAAGTATTATTATTATTCCCAAGAATTAAAAATAAACAAAAACAATGAGAGTGCAAACCAGTAGCACTAATTTATATAATGACCCAAGAGTTTAAAAATCCCACAGTGTTACGACTCTATGGTCAAGAAAAATGTAACAAAGAAAGTGAAACCAACAAATCAAGTAAAAATCAACAAGCAATTTATTTCTAGATAATTAAGATGAGAAATCAAAAAGACACTTACAGTAATGTGTATTAAAATCCAAATATTCCAATAAGAATTAGTGTTCTAATCACAAGTCCTAAATATAGAATGTTCCGAATGCATGGGTATCCTTGAATGTTGTGATATGCCAATGGTCTTCAAAGTCCGGATGTACTATTAGTCTTTAATGTGCTGATGTCAAAATGAAGTACTCCAAAATATCTCTGAATAAGTTCACATACATTCCAAAATTATCAATTAAAAATCAAAAATCAAAAAGTTTATGAGCACTGTTACAATCCAATGAATATTTAAAATAATTCCTCTCTCAGAATTTTGAATTACTTTTCACAACTGTAATAGCTCTTTACAAGACTGATAGTAATGTCGAAACTGAAAACTGTCCACTAAACATTGTATATATAAAGATTGGTCACATGACAGAATGTTCTAGAATATGTGTCATCTTAATGGAATTTTACTTGTATGGACATGACTTTTAACACATAACTCTAAGGATTTTCCAGTTTTATCTGTAAACAAAATCAACCTTGACCTCAAATTCAGTAAACATTTTGTTTATCAAAACTATCCTTTAGCTCAAATCTGAAGTAAACAACCTAATTCAAGGACACTAGTTAAACATATTTTTCCTGATAAACAACATTTAGATTTAAGCAAATATTAAAGTCAAGAAACATTTATAATTTCCTAAAATATCTATAATATTATATAAACATCATACATAACAACAGAAAAAAACAAGTTTTGCTATATTTGAACCTAAGAAAGAGTTTCCCCAAGGAGCAATAAAAAACGTACACAAAGGCATTCCTATACACTTACAGTCATATAATTACATCATAGTACAGATGGGCAAAAGTATCCGAAATTGCATCATAGGACAGAGTCGTAAAACTTTCCCAAATGCCAAAATATTTATTGATGTGTGTGTGTGTGCACGCACACATGCATGTGTGTGTATGCTATTATCCCCTGAGGAAGCCATTGCTTGGGTCAAAAGAAAGAGAAAGTTTGTTTATTTCCCCGTGCAGTTTTCTCACGTGTGTGTGAAAGCTCACTTTCCTGCACAGATGTACAGTATGTGTATGTGACAGAGTGAAACAGAAAGAAGTAGAGAAACAGAATGAGACATAAGTGAAGAGAAGGTATGAGAGACTGAAGCACTGGTAATTTTGGGGACAGATTGACAACTAATCAACTAATCTGCTAAAGCCATGTACACCGCCCTCATTTTAGAGCCTCCTGCTAACTCACGATGTGGAGGCAGGTGATCCATTTTTTGTTGTTGTTCTAATAAAATAGACTTTTATTTGCCAAACATTAAAAAATCGCAATCAAGATTGGTAAATGAAAGTTCAATATATTGCTTATTTTTAACATTAAGAAGGGTGGTTAATCTGTGTTAATCTGAAATTGACATCATGAAATTCACAAATTTTAATAAGTCATATGCATGTATTTCATAAATTTTTCTTTGACAAAAATATTTTCTCAATAAATAACACAATTTACAACAAAAAATATTGATGAATGAAAATGTTGCAAAATGCCTACTGGTAACACACTAAGAAATAAATACCAACTGCAGATGTGTTATCAGGTGAAATTCGTGTTTTATTATTAGCTCTACTGATCATAGACCAGGATGGAAAGTCATGAGCATTGGGTTTTCACCAAAAGACTTCTTAAGATGTCTTGTTGGTCCTAAATTAAAATGGTGCTGATCTGAAGTCATGTATGGTCACCATGGTTGCCAGCTTCAAAATCTTGTTATCGCTACTCCTCTTAAATGGAAAGTCATTTTGACATGGCGATTTCATCAGAAGAGTACTTATGGTGTCCATTTGGTCCTAAATGAAAATAATACCAGCTGATCCTCAATATGGCCACCATAGTGGATGGCCATATCAACATGGGGTTTTCACCAGTAGACTTCTTATGGTACCTACTTCATCCTAAATGAAAATAGTGCCAATTATACATCGAATATGGTTGCCACAACAGCCATCTTGAAATTCTTCTTGTCACTACTCCCCCTGAATGGATGATTATATTGACATGGGGTTTTCACCAAAGACTTTAAAAAATGTTGGTCCTAAATGAAAATGGTGACAATGTGAAAGCCAATATGGCCACCACAGCAGCTAATTTGAAAATCTTGTTATCGTTAAGGAATATCAGAGATACTTTCTACACTCAGCAGTTAAAAGGAAGAAATGGTCTCATCTTGATTTCCTGGAAATTCTTTTTGCCCAGTGAAGCCTCAGTCCCATTGAGTGACTCTTGTTTAATTCGGTTTCATTGTAATCGTTATAAAATGTGACATGCTGTTTTCTAAAATGTGAAAGGAATCAATTGACTGTCACGGCAAAGCCTGCGAGTGCTTCCATGGGAACCTAACTAAGTGCTTATTCAGCAGCAAAGCTTTAGGCACTTTGACAACTGTTGAAAACTTAAGGGTCCTTTGGCATGATAACACAAGCTAATAAACAGATTGTTGTATATACTTGCATATAAGTTGGGTCCAAATGCAAACAACATAGACCCAGATCTGCCGTCGCATAATGTGGAGGCAGATCAGGGTCTATGTTGTTTGTTCTGCTGATTAGTCCTTACAAACAGCATAGACCCAGATCTGTCGGCCCATTATGCGACGGCTTATCTGGGTCTATGCAGTTTCCAGTTGGTATTAGCTTATACGCGAGTATGAATGGTAATTGTCCCAACCAATTACAATACATGAAAGGTGCAGACATCACAGTAACATCTGTGTATAGGGGCAATCTAATTTCTTGTTAAAATCACATACCATAGACAACTCCTGAGTTGTTGCTTTTGCCTAATCTGTGGATTGTTCCTCAAAATTTGCACTGATACATTCACAAGAAAAACCCAGCAAGTTCCAATCAAATGCTCACATTTTAGTCTTTTCTCTTTTTTTTCTTGGTTGATTTTGTTTTTGTTGTTGATCTGGATGTAGTGTTCCAGGACCATGCAGCTGCCATGTGCTGACTGTTTTTATTGGTACAGACAATATAGTGTTGTACACAGTTGTACACAGTCATTGCCATGTGTTATCAATGCAGTGACATGTAGAATCGCTATCATAAGGAATTAACCAGTGCAAACATAATTGGCAGGTTTGGCTTCTGGAGTGTACAAGTGTAATTCTAGCTATGACGTTTTAGTTTGTGGGAGTTTGCTTGCAATTGATACATGTGTCCTGGCCTTATAAGGGAAGCAACTCTAACTTACTGAGTACTGAATAAAATATTATAATCAAAATATTAACTGTGGTAATCATGTCAAGTACAGTAATTTTAATGCATAAATGAAAGATACACAAGCATAATGTACTACAGTATTCAACACAGAACATTTATTGTTAAAATTTTTGAAATTATTTTTCCTTATTGGTTTGTTTAGAAGAATCCTGACCTTAACACTGAGGGTCATGAGGTCAGATTGTCACAATTAGCCGGTATTTTTGAGGTGAGATTAAGTTCTTCTCCCCAGAGTGCTGTGCATTTTATGCAGATTTGAATATGTGCTAATGTTCGCTGTAGCTTGGAGTGCTTAACCAAGTCTTTTACTAGCCCCCATAACATTACCATCAGAAAGATTTCCTGGTGTATTAACATGGTTTGGAAATTACTTGCCTCTGAAAAGGCAAATGAAAATTTGCATTGGTTAGTTTTTCAGTCAGGTAAGTGCTTAGTTTCAACTGTGCTAGACAAAGTGGGCAGAGTCCTATAGTAATCATGTTGTCTGTCTGGTTGTCCATTCATCAGCCTGTCCATCTTTCCATCCATCAACAGTTTGGTTTCCACAAGATAACTTTACTGGGAATAGTTGGATTTATAAAGAATTGGTTTTCAGCTTTTTATTGATGAGCCTTAAAGAGTTCATGATTTCCAACTTTCTGTGTCAGCTCCTAGAGGAGTTGAGGCCTTTGATTGCCCATTCTTGTAACTTCAGTTTCTAAAACTTAATTCAACCAAGGATTTTGGATTTCAACCAAACTTAGTGTGCAGTTCTATAGACTTTGAATGAGTACCATTTCCAGCTTTCCACGTCATCGTTTACAAGAGTTATGCCACTTGATTGCCCGTCCTCATAAAATTGGTTTCCACAGCATAACATTAACAAGGTGTGTTGGATTTCAACCAAATTTGACATGCAGCTTTATATTGATGAGACCTTGAATGGGTTTTGATTTCTAGCACTTCATGATATCATTTACAGG
Source organism: Margaritifera margaritifera (assembly GCA_029931535.1). NCBI lineage: Eukaryota > Metazoa > Mollusca > Bivalvia > Unionida > Margaritiferidae > Margaritifera > Margaritifera margaritifera. Next base: position 2,456,455 of record JAQPZY010001639.1, on the reverse strand, counting down.
AGTTATGCTCCATGATTGCCTGTCCTACTGATTTTGGTTTCCACAACATAACTTTTCCAAGGTTTTTTTGAATTTCAACTGAATTTGGTTTATGACTATATTGATCAGACCTTTAATGAGTTTAATTTCAAGTGTGCCACAACTTAATGTACAGAAGTTATGCCCCCTGATTTCCTTTCCTTCTGACTTTCCATTTTAACTTTACCAAGGATTGTTGGATTTCAACTAAATTTGGTATGCGGTTTTCATTTTTATGAGACCTTAAACGATGAATTTCAAACAAATCTGGCATGTATCTTCATATCAGTGAGACCTAGAATGGGTTTGAGTTATTGACCCTGATTTTCCATCCTCCTACTTTGGTATCTGCAGCATAACTTTACCAAGGATTTTTGGATTTCAACCAGATTTAGCATGAACCTTTATATTGATAAGACCTTGAATTAACTTGATTTCTATCATTCCACAAGATCCTATACAGGAGTTATGGCCCCTGAATGTCCTCCTGACTTTGGTTTCTACAGCATTTACTTCACCAAGGATTACTGGATATCAGCCAAATCCAGCATTCCACATTATCTTTTAGAAAAATTATGGCCCCTGATTGCCACACCTCCTGACTTTGGTTTCTGCAACACTACTTTACCAAGGATTGTTGGATTTCAGCTGAATTTGGCATGCAGCTTTATATTGACAAGACCTTGAAAGGAAATTCATTTACAACATTCCACATTATCATTTAGAAAAGTTAAGACCTTCTGACATCAAGGATTGTTAGATTTCAACTAAATCTGGCATGTAGCAAAAAGAAACAAACATGTAGCTCATTTCAACACTTGAAAGACAAGTCTTATTTACATGTATATGATAGTTGCACAATTTACAACAAAAACTGGTACATGTCTGACAAGAATCTAATCTGAAAATTGCATTTTGGATTGCTCTTGCCAGAGTGTTTAGTTCTTACTCGATTCCCTCCTTTCAAATACCATTTAAAGTGTATCAATGACCACTCACACTTGAACCAGAGAAGTAACAATAGTGCAGTGTACACATTATTTCCTTTTTTTGGACTACTTTAATTAGCAGTTTCCAACCTGAACTTAAATCATTTTAGAAACAGCTTTCCAATTTTAAATCCCATGTACAAATCACTTTTGCTAAGTCCTCTATCTTCTTTGATAGAACCAAGTTAGTTTATATAATGTTACTGTTTCATCACAAAAGCAGCTGAAAATGTGATGGATATAGATGTCATTTTAAAAGTCAGTTAAAAGTGTATTTGATAATACTGTGAATTCATTTATTTTCATGGACTGCAGTATTCGTTGTTTTCTGAAAAATTACATTTTTGTCAGTTCTTAAATTTGTAGATTGGGAAAGGATTCCTATTGTTTCCAGAGACATGGGTCCTATTGTCTTCAGAGACAGGGGGTCCTATTGTTTCCACACAAGGATCATTGATCATTGGGTCTTTAATTCATGGTTTATCGCAACCACAAAATCCATACAAATTGGTACCCATGAGAAATAGCGAATTCATGATATCAGGTATAAGGAAATTGTCAGTATGTAGATGACCTCTTGGGTTTGAAATGTTGCATGCAAATTATTTGTAAAAAATTATAAAACATTTACAATGAACCTATGTTTTGAAACAAGCTGGGCTTGGTACTGAGATGCTTACCTAAATCTGAGTTTAAGAATCGGTGATGATTTAATTGATAGAATTAATGAAAGTGAGGAGGATACAGTAATCTTGTGCAGAACATCATGAATGTTTGGAAGAGAACAACATATGTATTTTATGATTTTGTTGAAAAGTGCACCAAAGTAGATCTGTTGATAATAATAATAATAATAGAAACAACAACAATTATGGTATTCAGTGCATGGTATTTGTTCAAAAACCAAGTTTGGAAGGTGAAACTACATACAGAGGACACCTTTTCTCATGGGTGGCCACTATTGTCTGGTTTCACTGGATATAGATGTTTTTTTTAACAAGAAAAATAAATATGGCACTACTGCTAAGTTGAGATTTTTTTTGAAAATTTTGAAAATTTTGTGTTAGTTATTTCATCAGTTTGACTCGGCCTACTGTATTCTATGCAAATTGGACATTCACTTCAGTGCTTTCATGCATGTTACATACAGAAGACAGATTTATATACTAAGATTGATCAAAGAATAATAGGTCATGAACTCAATGTAGGCAATTTTAAACAAATACTAAGCCTTTACTCATGATAAAAGGGTCCATGTTTAAATAACTTGTGTGTTTTAACCAGGAAACCGGTTAAAGATGTGGTACTTACCTACAGTGTTACTTAAGGACTTATGGTATTCATGACGCTTTAGCAATATGTAATAGTAGCAACTAACACAAATATAATTACAGAAAATCTATCACAACAATTTTAGTTCATAGGCTTGCTATAGGTGAAAAACTTATGCTTCTTTACAAAAGCTTATGCCCTGTGAGTGTTTTGCATAGTGATTTGAAGATGCTTAAAGCGCTTGTTCATTTATTTGTCACCTATATAAGGAGCAAGATAACACCACGACATAGCAACTGTGTTTTTTTTAGCTCTTCTGGTCATAGACCAGATGAGCTTATGGGATGGTTTGTTGTCCATTGTCCATTGTTTGTCTGTCATCTGATGTGCGGTCTATCCATAGACCAATGGAGCTTATGGGATGGCCTGTTGTCTGTCATTTGTTGTTTGTCATCTGAGGTCCATCTGTCCATTAGCATGTTTGTTATTGCTACTCCTCTGAAACATCTTGGAGGATTGCCATGAAACTTTACACAAACGTTGAGTACCAAGATCTGGTTGATCGTAATTGAAAATGGTGCTGCTCAGGCATCCAATGTGGCCACCATAGCAGCCATCTTGAAAATCTGGTTGTTGTTACTACTCCTGAACAGAAAGTCATAGCGATATTGGGTTTTCACCAGAAGACTACTTATAATGTCTAGTTGGTCCTAAATGAAAATGGTTGTGCTCGAACATCCAATATGACTGCCACAGTGACCATCTTGAAAATCTTATCGCTACTCCTCCTGAATGGATGGTCATATCAACATGAGGTTTTCACCAAAAGACTTTTTATTATGTCCAGTTGGTTTTAAATGAAAATTGTGCTGCCCAGACATCTAGTATGGTCACCACAGCAGGTATCTTGAAAATCTTGTTATGGCTACTCCACCTGAATGGATGGTCATTTCAGCATGAGGTTTTCACTAAAAGACTTTGCATGATGTTTTGTTAGTCGTAAATGAAAATGGTGTTGATCTGATGCCCAATATCACCACCACAGCAGCCATCTTGAAAATCTTGTTATCACTACTCCTAAATGGAGTGTCATATCAGCATGGGTTTTCAACAGAAGACTTATTATGGTATCTAGTTGATCATAAGTAAAACTTGTGGTGATCTGATATCCAGTATGGCCACTAAAGTGGCCATCTTGAAATCTTGTCACTATTCCTCCTAGATGGAAAGTCATATTGACACTAAGTATTTACCAGAAGACTTCTTATGACATCTACATGGTCTGAATGAAAATGGTGCTGATTTGACCTTAAATATGGCCATGTGGCACCCATTTTAAAAATCTTGATATTGCTACTCCTCCTATATGGAAAGTCAATTGACATGGGGTTTTCACCTGAAGACTTCTTACGGTGTCTGACATCCAATATGGCCACCATGGTGGCCATCTTGAAAATTTTGTTTTTGTTACTCCTCTAGAATTGATGTTCATATCGACATAGGGTTTTCACCAAATGACTTCTTATGATATCTGCTTGATCCTAAATGAAAATGGTGCCAGACAAACATCCAGTATGGCTGCCACAATGCACTTTTCTCCTGGCATGGGGTTTTCACCAAAAGTTTTCTAATGGTGTCTAGTTAAACATAAATGAAAATGGTGCAAATCTTACATCAGTATGGCCACCACAGCAGCTAATTTGAAAGTTTTATTGCCCAAGAATATCAGAAATGGGTTCAACACTCAGCATTTAAAAAGAAGAAATGGTCTTATAATGAATTCCTAGAAAATCTTTTCAGACAGTAGATTGTCAAACCCTTTGATAGGCACTTATTATGCACTTATTATCTCTGCAGTGTTCCAAGATAGTTTGGGGGATAATGTGATACTGTTCAACTGTCTATCTGTCTTTTTGTCCCCCCCCCCCCCCAACAATTTATTGGATTATCACATGTACCCTTCCCAACATCGTTTTATAGGAATTTCATCAAATTTTGTCATAAAAAGAGGAGTTGCCAGAAGGGATAACCTACAGAAATCACCAGAGAAGGGTCAAGAGGTCAAATTTTAGAAATGTTCTATCATGCAGAGATTTAAAAAAAGAAATATATGTATAAAATTATTAAATTGCTTAAAAAAAAGTGACAGGCTTTTATTGGTGGTTATTGAAGAAAGGAAGGGAAAGCTTCAATCAGGGGTTGGGGTTCAGGTTTGAATGCACCCACAAGGATTTCACAAGAAATCATTGATTACATTGTAGATCATGCTTTTCCATCCAAAATAAATACAGAAAGTTTGGGTTTTTGTAATGGTGTGCCTTCAAATGTACTCTATTAAATTGCTTTCCTGCAGATATTAAGTGTGTGTATAAACCAGAAGCTATGTCAGTTTTGTGTGAACCTGATCTTTTTCATGGACTTGCATATGTCGGATGAGGTGAAAAGCTAACAGTGTGTGCATAACTTTATTGAAGCTTTGTAAATATTTAAGGGGCTTCAGAAAATGACTGAATGTTTTATAAAGTATTAAAATAGTAAAGAGAAAAGCATAGTAACTTTCTTACAGATGTAGCAAAATTTACAGGACTAATAAGTAAGTATGAAAGTTTGACAACGTCAACACCCTTTATTGTAGCCTCTTAGGTGGCAGTACTGTATGTTTTGCCTTTTTCAGTGCATGTCTTACTTTTAAATCTCATTATTCTGTGAGAAATTATATTATTATGCTGAGTATTTACTGAAATAGAGGAATGCATTTTGTTATTTCCTATTGATTTAATAGCTAATACCCTATTTTCCCTCAGCAACCATGGTGTCAGCAGATCCTGATTGACCTTGTTGTGGCCCTCAATGCTTACTTTGCCAGTGAGATCAGCTGGACTGACAGAGTAGACAAGGATATGTAAGTCTGTTGGTTTGCTTCATATTTCATTTAACCTATGCTGTTGCATTAGTACCGTATATACTCACAGATAATCCATATCCAAATGCAAACAACATATACCCTGATCTGCCGTCGCATAATGCACCAGCAGATCAGGTTGTATGTTGTTTGTTCTACTGATTAGTCCTTACAAACTGCATAGACCCAGATCTGCCGGCACATTATGTGATAGCAGATCTGGGTCTATGCAGTTTGCAGTTGGTATCAGTTTATACACGAGTATATATGGTATGGATTTATTTACATCCAACTTTTCCAACTTGATCTTATTATCTATGTCTTCTATAATTGACATTTATGTCAGCAACAGATGATAAAGATATGATTAGAAATATTAAATGTTTCACTGCTTTTTTCAAAATAAAGTAGGAATTCTCTCGCCAACTTCAAATTTTTAACTAAGTATATACTGTACATAGACTGTTGACTGTACAAGACTATGTATGGCTATTCTTAGAACTTGTACAAATCAACATGAAGTCAATCACCATCCTTAATGTAGATCACTGAGACCTGCTTTTCATAATCATGACATTACTACTTTAATCAAAGCCTCTATGCAAATAAAAATAAAATGGTTCTGGAAATTTGTCCTTTTTAGTTGTTTTAATATAAATTTCCAGCTTTTGATCCATTTATTCTAAAGGCAGTGACATATAAAGAAAAGAAAGTATGTGTGCAATAGTTAAAAGGACCTTCCAGCTGATCGTATGTTAATAAGCATGACTTCAACCCTCCAAGCTATATGCATTCTCAATACTGTATATCCTCACATATAAGTCAATACCAGCTGCATAGACCCAGATCTGCCATCACATAATGCTCTGACAGATCTGGATCTATGCAGTTTGTAAGGACTAATCAGTAGAACAAACAACGTAGACCCTGATCTGCCAGCACATTATCAGGGTTTATGTTGTTTGCATTTGGACATGGCCTATACGCGAGTATATATGGTACCATGAAACTTGATTAATTTTTTTGGCATTACCTGAAGATGTGCATTTTGACAAGTCTATTTGCTTCCTCAATTTTTGTGAGTAATTGACCTTTCTGCCTTGAAGCTGAATGCAGTAGATGACGGAATCTTGTTTAACGCAACTAGTCTCACCAATTTCAGTGGATTGCCATGAGACTTTCTTCATGTTAAGGCCATCATCTGAAGATGGACATATTGACAAATGACTGTGCTCTCATAATTTTTTTTAGAGTTGTTGCCCTTTTTTTGTCCTGCAGCTGATTAGTGTAAGCTAGAATCTTGTTAAAACAACTTGCAGTTTTTAGCTCTATTAGTCATAGACTTGAAGAGCTTATGGGATGGCCTGTTGTCCATCATCAATCATCCGACCTTCGTTCATCTGTCCATTAGCAAAAGATTGTTATCGCTACTTTTCCTTAACCACATGGAGGATGACCATTAAGCTCTACACACACATTCATTCCATGGTCAAGTTGGTCCTAAATGAAAAAAGTGCTGCTACTCCTCCCCATGATAGATGATTATATCGAAATTGGGTTTTCACCAAAAGACTTCTTGTGATATCTAGTTCGTCCTAAATGAAAATGGTTTGACATCCAATATGGCCACCATGGCTGCCATCTTGTGATATCTAGTTTGTCCTAAATGAAAATGGTGTTGATTTGACATCCAATATGGCCACCATGGCTGCTCCTACTAAAAGGAAAGTCATATTGACATGAGGTTTTCACAAGAAGACTTCTTATGATGTCTAGTTGGTCCTAAATGAAAATTGTGCTTATCTTACAGCCAATATGGCCACCTTGGCAGCCATCTTGAAAATCATATCACTTCTTGTCCTAAATGGAAACTCTTGTCGACATGAGGTTTTCACCAGAAGATTTTTTATGGTGTGTAGTTGGGTCTAAATGAAAATGATGCTGATCTGACATCCAATATGGCCATCTGAATGGATAGTCTTATTCACATTGGGTTTTCACCTAAAAAGCTGCTAATGATGTCTTGTTGGTGCTAAATGAAAATTGTACTGATCTTAAATATGGCCACCACAGCAGTTAATTTGAAAATCTTGGTATTGCTCAAAAATATAAGAGATGGTTTGAGTAGTTAAAAAGAAAAAATTGTCTTATCGTGAGTTTCTGGAAATTCTTTTCATTCAGTAGAGCATTTGTTCCTTTATGGGACTCTTTTTTATGGATTGCTGTGAAACTTAGTACATATTATGGTTATTATCTAAAGATACACATATTAACAAGTTTTTGTACTACCCCTAGCATCCATGTTGGCATCTGCATCAGCACATTTAAAAGCATATACATATGTACAGCCTAACTACATCTCAACTATTTTTTTTTCCAATGTCCTAGGCAACAGTTTGGATTGGATTTCATAGCACCTATCCCCAAGGGAATGGGCTAAGGGAGTTAACTTTGTACATGTACATTAGTTGTACATTTTTGATCAAGTTCTTGAAAATAGCTCAGGTTTTTGCATGCTGTATACATTCTGCTATACCTGGTGTCATGAAACTTGGTGAGAGGATTCATCTTGACAATTAATACACCTTCATTACAAAAATACGTCACTGTGACCTATATTTCATGCTTTACTGTCATTCTTTACATTTTGTTTTAAGTTATTTCTCGAGTTCTGTTCATGCTAGAATGATCAAACAAAACTGTTATATGCATCTCTGTCAGTACAACACCCTTGCAACAAAAGGTCACTGTTACCTCCATTTCACATTTTACAAACTTAGGTTAAGATCTTGTGTTTGGCTCATGACCACGGTGGTTTTTTTGCTCCCTGTATACATACAGTTATACCTAGAAACATGAAACTTGGTGAAGGGATTCATCTTGATGAATACTTCACCCTCAGGTCACAATGGCCCATATTTCACACTTCATTGACTTTGGTGAATTTTTTTTTGTTTTAACTGTTCATGTTAGAATTATTAAACTTTATGATTGTATGCATCTGTATTAGTACCACACATCTGCAGAAAAGATGTTAACTGTGATTTACATTTCACATTTTACTGACTTGGGTTAAGTGTTTGCGTTTAGCTCATGACCAAATAGGTTTTTGCATGCTCTGTTATACTATCCTCTCTAGAATCATTTAGTTTGGTGCAGTGATGCATCTTGATGAGCACTACCCCTTCATTTAAGATATAGGATATCATGGTCCATATATTTTGCTTCACTAACTTGGGTTAAATTTTGTGCTTATTTCTCAGGCACAGATGCTGGAATCGTGAAACTGATGATAATATACACATCTGTTAGCACCACATCCATACAACAAAAGAAGCTCATCATGATCTATATCTTTGCTGGCATTGTTTAAGCTTTTACATTTAGTTAATGAAATTTTGTTAAGAGATGCATCTTACACCCTTTGCCAAAAGATGTCTCTGACATATTTCATGTTTAACTGACTATTGAAACTGTGTTTCAAGGTCATTTATTGGGTTCTGTTAGAATAATGAAACTTGATACTTGGATCCATCTCTATACCTTTACAACCAAAGGTCACTGTGACCTACATTTTATTCTTTACTAACATATGTTAAGTATATGTGTTTAGCTCTTGACCACATTGATTTTTCTATGCTACATGCAGCTATTATGACCATTACATTGGAAAATTAATACACTGATCTCCCTTCTTAATATAAAAACTTTTCTTTCTCTTATTATTTTAGCTCTCAGCAATACTTGGATGCCATGCTACAGTTCTTATCACTGGTGCCAAAACTAATGAATCAGCAAGTTGATGATGATCTCAGGCTTAGAGAACAGACAGTACTGGTACATACATGTACATTATCATTTACATGTATACATCTAAACTTTATTATATATATACTGTTGGCATTCTTCAGCACTTTTGATATGTGAAAGGTACAGAGGATTTATCTTCATTTTTCCAGTTAGATAATTATGGTGGACATCTTTAATTGACATTCAAAATGTTTTTTTCTTAAGTGTCGGACCTATAGTATGGTCCTGATGGATTCTGAATTGTACCCAGTACTAAATCTCAGAAACTAACAGCATGCTACATCTCGAATGCAGATAAGAATATTAAGCTCCTTCCATACCTTACAGATTTCTTTCATTCTTCCCAATGTTCAATGTTACTGCCTTGTTTTTTCAAACAAATAGAAATTGAACTACGTCCATAATGTTGAAACACCATGGCTGGACTAGTCTATGTTTAAGACGTGGGAGTGCGCAGCTTCCTGCTATTCGGCAAATTCTGGGAGAGTCTGATATGAGTTGTGTCCCTGTAAAGCCTTTATGAGTATTTCCGCTTAGTTCATTTCCTTGTATGTAAAAATTGACAAATAAATATAAAACGTCTATGCAAATTATCCTAGTGTACAGCCAGCATGCAGTTTCAGAAGAGACAAAAACCGTATCATTATTAAAGAAATTAAGATATACATTTTTTAAAGGCTGTATGTTGACTATGTAACAAGCAGATGCTGTTTGTGTACATACCACACATGCATCCCAAACATCCCATCATCCCACTTTCTTGCATAAACTCTTACGGCTTCCAGAAAACAGCAGAAACTTTATTATTGTCTTCACCATTGAGAGCCACATATTTTGAAAAACAAAGCAGTAACATCGAACATTGGCAAGAATGAATGAAATTTGTAAGGTATAGAAGGAACATAATATTCATATCTGCATTTGAGATGTGGCATGCTGTTAGTTTGTGAGATTTAGTACTGGGTAGAATTCAGAATCCATCAGGACCATACTATAGTAAATGTATTCTACAGATGAAAAAGGAGTATTGGTTTTCTCTATCTGTTATTTTGATACCCATGTTAACATTTTTGTAATATAAAATAGCTGTGCTGCATTTTTTGACAGATTTGACACATTTGAATTGTCCGAGCTTGCAATATGAATAAGAACAACTTTCTGCCAAATCAAACTAAAGAACATCTACAACAAAAAACACATTTATTGATATGAATTCTAGTATGTGAATTGCCAATTGAAGTAAATTTCTGTTTTTAAGTGAACAGTAATGTAATAGGTAATTTTTGAACACCTAGCATATAAAAATTTATGAGATAGGGGGTCAGATTAATTTGCGTGTGTATTATTTTTGTTAGTGTGTTATGTATACCTGTGAGGCCATGGAGAGGGACAAGCAGAACATTGCCAGCCAGTACTTCAGTCAGATTGCCATGCGGCAGACTGCCACCATTGATGCCCTTCTCAGTGGAACACATGTGGATCCAACATTGCTGAAGCAGCAACTAGGTGGGAATGTATATAAATCATTCTTTGTACAATATGTTTGTAATCAGGGCTGGAAAAATCATACAATGTTATACATGCCTGGAATGGATATTATAATAAACCAAGACGAAAGCCCAGATTATTTTTATATTTTTTTTCTTAAAACTATAGTAAAGTATCAAAAATATTACTTGCCGCCAAAAAACTGACATTTTGACTTGGACTGCTGAACTATTGACTTTCCAGCCTAGGTAAAGATGTACTACATGTACATGTGGTGTACACTTAACTTCATAAAACTAACAACATATGCCATAGGTCAATCAATTTATAATAATGTAGTAACAATATAAATGATTAAAACTCCTATTGACATTAACCTTGATAAGTGCTGTATCTTAGAGCCGTGTATCACCCCCTGATGTCACAACTGGATATGTATCGTAATACGATGGTCCCAATAGGATGCATACCATGATACATACCTTGTGCCGATTCTTGAAGAAACAATATGTGATTATTTATGAACCATTGAAGGACCTGACAACATATTACATGACCTTAACATCACCATTTCCTAACATATTACATGACCTTAACATCACCATTTCCTACTACCTTAGCACTTGACTTTTTACCAGTACAATAAGTTTATCATTGTGTAATATAGCTAATTTAGTCTTGACTTGCACAAAACCTGCGATGAAATTGGTTAGCACTCCACTGGAATTTCAAAATGTACAAGAATTTTGATAGCTAGTGGCAGATCAATTTTTTAGTTAAGTATGTGTCAAATCAGGAGAAGATTATGCCAGACTATCCTTCATTTGTAAATTACCCTTCATGGTCAGCATTTATGAATTTTAAAACTTCTGATTACTACAGATAAAGCTGAGGGGAATGAGGAGGCAGCCATTGAGAGGCTGGACAACTTGTTACACCTGTGTCTGACCACTCTGGGTGTAATGGTCAATATCCCACTTGAGGCAGCAGCCATGTTTGATGGAAGGAGAAAGGTAAAAACTCAAGATTATTCAAGGAATTCTCAATGGAACATGTTAGGGTTTGCATTGTCAGACAGGAGATGCTCTCCATCTATCTATAGTAATATATCAACATTAAGCAAAATGCTTCTGTCAATTTTCAAAAAGTAAACTTTTTGTTTCTCTTTCTCGTACACTTCCCCTGAAATTATTATTTTGTGTTCTATTTAACTTTTAACTTTTTGGAAAAAATTGTGGAACAAGACTGTGTTTGTGTTTGTATTTACCAGTTGTTTGTTGGGTACCATATTTCTCCAATATAACATTTTCCCAACTGCAAACAGCCTAGATCCAGATCTGTCATCACATTATGTACCAATAGACCAGGTTCTGTGCAATTTCCCTGCCATCACATAATGTGCCACTAGATCAGTCTTTATGTTATTTCCCTATCATTACATAATGTGCCACTAGATCAGTCTTTATGTTATTTCCCTATCATTACATAATGTGCCACTAGATCAGGCTTTATGTTATTTCCCTATCATTACATAATGTGCCACTAGATCAGTCTTTATGTTATTTCCCTATCATTACATAATGTGCCACTAGATCAGGCATTATGTTATTTCCCTATCATTACATAATGTGCCACTAGGTCAGGCTTTATGTTATTTCCCTTTCATTACATAATGTGCCACTAGATCAGGCTCTGTGTGGGACCCTGTGTGGCCAAGTGGTCTAAGGCGCTTGCCTTTACAGATCACTGACATCTCACCTCTGTGGGATCGAGTCTCAGCTTGGCAAACATGGGTATGTGAGAAAGCTTGCCAGTAGCTTCCTGTGGGTCGGTGGTTCTTCCTGGGGTTTTCCCAGGTTCTTCCTCCACTAAAAATATACTGGCTGCCATGTATAGCCTATCATGTGCTGAAAAATGGCATCAAACCCTTAATACCAAAGCAAATCAATCAGGCTCGTTGCTTTTTGTTTGTTATGATACATAGAACAAATATAGTAGACCCAGATCTTTCATCACATAATATGGCACAAAATCAGGCTCAATACTGTTTGCCCATAATCATATATAGAACAGTAGACCATAATCTGTCATTGCATAATGTGCCACTAGATCAGACTCTCTGCTGTTTGCTTGATGTCATATAGAGAACAGAGAAGACCCACATCTGTCATCAGATAATTTGCAACTAAATCAGGAACTATGCAATTAGCTTGGAACCATATGTAGAACAAACAGGGCAGACCCTTATCTTTCATCGCAACACTAGATCAGGCTCTGTTCTGTTTGCTTGAAGTTATATGTTAAACAGAGAAGACTCAGTCGTCATCATATAATGTGCCACATGATTAGGCCATATGTTATTTGCTTAAAGTCATGTGTAGACCTAACAGAGTTGATATTAATCTACATCACATAATGTGTCACTAGATCAAGCCCTATGCCATTTGCATGTAATCATGTATAGAACAAAGTAGACATTGATCTGTCATGATCACATAATGTGCCATTAAATCGGGCTCTGTGCTGTTCACCTGTCATTACATAATGTCCCACTAGATCTGGCTCTGCTGTTTGCATGTAATCATATCTGGAATAAAAAGAGAAGACCCACATCTGTCAATACATAATGTACTGCTAGATCAGTCTTTATGCTGTTTGCTTGTAATCATGTGTAGAACAGTGTAGACCCAGATCTGTCATCACATAATGTGCAGCTAGCTCAGGCTATGTGCTGTTTGTTCATAATCATATATAGAACAAACAGTGTAGACCAAGTTCTGTCATTGCATAATGTATCGCTAGCTCAGGTTCTATGCTATTTACATGAAGTCATATGTACAACAGTAAAGCCAGATCAGTCCTCACATAATCATATACTAAATAATATATTGTAGCCACTAATCTGTCATCACATATTATGCCACTAGATCAGGCTCTATTCTGTTTGTTTGGAATCATATGTTGAACAGAGTAGATCCAATCTGTCAGCACATAGTGTACTGCTCGATCCGGCTTTATGCTGTTTGTACTGATATGTAGAACACAGTAGACCCTGGGCTTTCATCACATAACATGCTACTAGATCAGGTTCTATGCATTTTGTTTGTTTGTAATGATACATAGAACAGAGTTTACTCTGGTCTGGGTTCACATAAAGTGCAACTAGATCAGGGTCTATGCTGTTTGTAATCATACATAGAACATAATGTGCCACAAGATCAAACTTGATGCTGTTTGCATGTAATCTTATGTTGAGCAGACAGAAGTCCCATATTAGTTGTTGCATAATTTGCTGCTAGATCAATCTCTCTGCATTGTGCTTGAAATCATAGGTAGAACAGAGGAGACCCTGATCTGTTATCATACAATGTACCACTAGATCAGGCTATATGCTGTTTGCTGAAGTCATGTAGAACAGAGAAAAACCACATCTATTGTTATGTAATGTGCCGCTAGATCAGGCTCTGCAGCTTGCTTGTAATCATATGAAGAAGAAACAGCATAGACCCAAATCTGTCATCACATAATGTGCCACTAGATCTGGCTATCAGCTATTTGGTTGTAATCATATGAAGAACAAACAGAGAAGGCCCAGATCTGTTAGCACATAATGTGCCGCTAGATCAGGCTCTATGCTGTGCGCTTGAAGTCATATGTAGAACAAATAGAGTAGACCATGGTCTATCAATGCATAATGTGCTACCCGATCATGCTTCATGCTGTTTACTTTTAATCATATGTAGAACAGAGTAGACCCAGATCTGTTATCATATAATGTACCTCTAGATCAGAATGTATGCTGTTTCCGAAATAATGTGTATCAGAGTAAACCCATATCTGTCATCACATAATCAGGGCTCAGGAAAACCACTTGTCCTCTCATCCTGACTTGGTAAAAAATTTCTATGTCAAGGAAAACTTTACACTTACTTATCCTTGGGCTGAGAAGATGCAGATTCACAACTTGAGAATAAATCTGTGTACATTTTCTACCCTAAATAAGCAGCTAAGTTCAACATTGCCTAACATCTAGCGTGCATCAATGTATCAATTACTTTTGCCTAACATCTAGCGTGCATCAATGAATCAATTACTTTTGCATATATTGCCTACTGAATATACTCGCATAAAAGCAAAGTCCAAATACAAACAACATAGACCCTGATCTGCTGTCGCATAATGCGCGGCAGATCAGGGTCTATGTTGTTTGTTCTACTGATCACTCCCTACAAACTGCATAGACACAGATCTGCCGGTGTAGTATGCAATGGCAGATCTGGGTCTATGTAGTTTGCAGTTGGTATCGGCTTATATGCGAGTATATATAGTACTTGTTGTCGGTTCAGAACATGTTCCAAAGGATGCCCACTTTGTTTTGTGCACCAGTACCCTATGCAAACTTGACACTAAAATGGGACCAGATCATGAATACAGTAGTTTAAACCCTTCTAGTATATGACCCTTATATAAATATATAATAAGAGACCCCTTATATAAATATATAATAAGAGACAAGGTTTGTATACTAAATCAAGAAATTGCAGTTTCACACATAGTCCTTGTTTCTTAATAGTATTTGCATTGACATTGATACTTTCAGATAATCTAGGCATCATTCAAATGTGGAGAAATTTTCCTATTCAAAGATCTATCACACATCTTTATGAGTTAGACCTGTGATAAGTTAAGAACCAGATAATGTCAAAATATTGTGATTTTTCATCTGGTCAGACTGTTATGTTCACCCTAGGTCACTAGGTCACCTGTATTTTCAAAACTGTGTACCTGTATTGATACTTTGACACCAAATCAAAGATACCAGCAGATATTTTTATAATTACTTTTAGCAAGAAAAATGTTACCAACTTAAATCAAAAGAAGCATTGTAAGTGTCTTCACTGATTCCCACCAACTTGAACACAATGCATGCGATTGTAATCTATTTATAAAGCACATAATGTTGAGACATGTGATTGGTCATAATTTAATTGGGATCATGATATAATAACCAGCCAGATCTTTTGGTAAATCAGCAGTCTTCCCATTGATAGGTGCCCTTTAGTAGTGCTGTAGAAATGCAGATTTTACTGAAGTGAATTACTTAATGTAAAAGTTGGTTAAATTGCAGAGACACTTGGAAGTCTTATACTTATAGAAATATCTGCTTGCATCTTTGCTTTGGTGCAAAGAGTATCAATAAAGATGAACAAAAATTTGTTGTTTTTATTAAATACCGGTGACCTTGGGCGAGTGTAACACTGTTTGATCAGCCAAATAGTTACAAAATTTTGACATTTTCTGCTGAATCTTAACTTCCTTGATGTCTAACTCATTAAGATGTGTCACAGCTCATTGAAAAGCATCCTTCTCCACATTAAAATGGCACCTAGATTACTGAAAAGTGTCACTGTCAATGCATCAGAGACTAGTCTCTCACTCATCAATGTCAAGGTGGAACCTCTCATATGTTCTTTGGTTGCTATCTAAACCTCTTTATGAACCTTTGAGTAAAGCTTCCTTTGAGAACCTTACCCTTAAAACAGTCTTCCTTCTTTCCCCAGCATCAGTGAGGAGAAGGAGTGAAATGCATGCTTTGTCAGTTGAAACGGGTTGTTTATGTTTCGGTGGTAACTATGATTCAGTCACGCTTCTTAGCCAACGTGGGTTTCTGACTAAGAATCAGCTGCTTTTGGTAGCACCTGTTCTGTTGAAATCCCCAGTCTCAGTCATATTGGTGCTGGGGATGTCAAAATAGACTCCTTGGCCCAGTTAGAACCTTACATTTGTATCTAATTCAAAAGAGAAAAGAAGGAGCCGTAACCATATTTTTCACCCTCTAATTGGTACTTCTGATATTTTGTCAGCCACCATCTCGACGTGAATTGTTCGACTATTAAAAGAGGTTAAAATCTCTCATTGAGAGAGATCTCAGATGAAAATCAAAGCCAATGTGGTCACAGCTATTGCTGCATCTTAGACCATTTTGAATCATTCCTCTTTTGATGATGTCATGAAAGCCACCTTCTGGTGATACACTTTTTTGTCATCTTACCTTGAATCAATGTCATGCCAGAGTGAGGGCAGTTATGTTTTGGGTCCAGTTGTATCAGCAAAACTAATTTGTCAAGACATCCTCCCATTGGCAGTAGAACATCCTAAGTTCACTTGGTGGTTTTTCATCAGTCATCAACCTCCCAATGGGATGGCAAATTCAGCAATAGCAGTAATGTATTACCACTATTAAAATGTTGTTTTTTTGGAAGTGGGTGAGGAGAGGGGTAAAACTAATTTTAATTATGTATTACTTACCAGCTTTTATTGCATAATTCCCACCTCCCTCCCCTCTCTGTTGTCCTTTTAGTCATGGTCCAAATCAAAAAAGGTTGATATTCTAAATGTAGGAAATGGACTAAGGTATCAGAATGGGATTATGTTGTTTTTTTAGCTCCACTGGTCATAGACCAGAAGAGTGTATGGGATGGCCTGTTGTCTGTTATCCATCATCTGTCGTCCATTGTTGGTCATCTGATGTCAGTAATCCATCCATCTGTTAGCACAGGTTATCACTACTCTTCCTAAACTACTTGGAGGATTGCCATGAAACTGTACACACACATTCATTCCAAGGTCTGGTCAGTCCAAAATGAACATTGTGCTATTCAGATGTCATATTAACATGGGTTTTTCACCATAAGACTTCATACATTGTTGGTTGATCCTAAATGAAAATGATGCCACTCGGATGTCCAGTATGGCTGACAGAAAGTCATATCAGCATGGGGTTTTCACCAGAAGACATCTTATGATGACTAGTTGGTTCTAAATAAAAAATAGTACTGATCTGAAATCCAATATGGCCACCATGGCAGCCATCTTGAAAATCCTGTTATAGCTACTTATCAATGGAAAGTCATATCAACATGTGGTTCTTCCAAAAGACTCCTTATGATGTCTAGTTGGTCCTAAATGAAAATGGTGCCAATCTTATATCCAATATGGCTGCCACCATGGCTATTTTTAAAATCTTGTCATAGCTACTCCTTCTTGATGGATGGATATATCGACATGGAATTATCACCAAAGGACTTCTTATGATGATTTAGTTTGTCTTAAATGAAAATGATGCTGATCTGACATCTGCTATGGCCATGATGGCAGCCTTCTTGAAATTTTTTTTTATGGCTACTTCTCCTGAATGGATGGTCATATTCACACGGGATTTCACCATAAGACTTCTTATGATGTTTAGTTGGTTGCAAATGAAAATGGTGCTGATCTTGCATCCAGTATGGCTGCCACAGTGGCATTGAAAATCTTGTTATTAATCAAAAATATTACACATGGTTTCAACACTCAGCAGTTAAAAAGAAGAAATGGTCTATCTTGAATTTCTGGAAATTCTTTTTGGACAGTTATTTTATAATCCCATGAAGCAACTCCATCATCCTGATTCATTTGAGCATTGAAGCCTATGATGAAAACTACAAGTAACAACTTTGTCTCACAGTCTAAACTTATTGAACACATTTTCTGTTTAAAACCTTCTTGGTACTTTTCCACACCTGTAATTCACCACTTGATTCCTGATGCAAATAAATTACAGTACAGTGTCTTATTGTTATGTTGAATTGAAATTAATTGTTTTTTAAATTATTAAATAGAATGGTTAGTTTAAACTCAGATCTGCCATAACATACCATGCTGGCAGAGCATGGTTTGTGTTTTTGGCTTTAAATCATTTAGTAGAATGGTCATCTTACATCCAGATCTGCTATCATGTACCATGCTGGCAGATCAGGGTTTGTGCTTTTGGCTTTAAGTTGTTAAGTAGATCGGTTAGCTTACACCTAGATCTGCCATAACATACCATGCCATCAGACTAGCATCAATGCTTTTGGCTTTAAATCATTAAGTAGAATGATCAGCTTACATCCAGATGTGGCATCACATACCATGGTGGCAGATCAGGGTCTATACTTTTGACTTTAAATCATTAAGCAGAATGGTCATCTCAAACCCAGATCTGCAATCATATACCATGCAAGCATATCTGGATCTATACTTTTGTCTTTAAATCATTAAGTAGAATGGTCATCTTACTCCCAAATCTGCCATCTTATATCATGCTGGCAGGTCTGGATCTATAAAAATGTTGTCTTTAAATCATTAAGTGGAATGGTCATCTTACACCCAGATCTGCAATCATATACCATGAAAGCAAATCTGGGTCTGTACTTTTGACTTTCAATCATTAAGTAGAATGGTCAACTTACACCCAAATCTGTCATCACACACCTCGCTGGCAGATTTGGGTCTATGCTTTTGGCCTTAAATCATTCAGTTTAAATGGTCAGCTTACACCCAGATCTGCTGGTATGTTTCATGCCATGGCAAATCTGGGTCTGTGCTGTGTGTAGTTGCAGCTTGCATGTGAACAAAGACAAAAAGATGATTTGAATTATATGTATTGTAGTTTAGCTAAGGTAGAACATGGGTAAAACCATCACTCATGGATTAAAGCTGGGTCACCAGTCCTTTCTTAAGTTGAGGTAGAACAGTTGGTTCTTGTGTGTAAATTCAGCTCACAGTATAATTACCAATACTTTTTGATGATGCTTGATGAAGAAGGTGGTTCCCCAGAACTTGTGAGAAATGCTGTTGTGGATAATTTATGGGTGTGGAAAAAAAAAGCAACAAACTGTTAAATTATACTTTTTTCAGATTGCTCACTATATGGGAGAGAAAATGGCCACAAAGGGATGTGAACAAGTAACAGATGAATTTCTGCTTCTTATACGCCATCCAGCACATTGTAATAATGTACTGAAGGTACTCAGTCACTGAACCTGGAATAGATCCTTATTTCCTTGCTACATAAGTGTTATATTTTTTAACTTTCTTTCTGAGGGCTGTTCCATTAAAATATACATGGGACCAGGGGAAGGTAGTTTTCATTTTAGGTAGCCATCACAAGAAGAAATTAAGGCCTTCAGGATCTACCCATAGAATTTATTTCAGGTGTTAAAGTGACCCACCGATAGATTTTTTTACATTTTTATACATGGTCACAACCGTCAGCACTTATATATGTAATTGTAGTAATGTTTTAAATATTTAACTTTTTTTGTTGTTTGGTAAATGCAGATTTTAAGATTTCAAGTTATAAATTCTGTGTTTTTCATTTTTGTATGACTGGGTCTAGTAGATTGTCTTGACTGGTCGACATTTGGTGGTAAGGGGAGGTGATGGGTAAGAGTTTCTTCCCATTGTATGGTATATAGTCGGGGAAAGGAGACATTTTTGTCTTTCCTTGAGGGCTTGATTTGAGAGGTAGTGGAATTTATTTCCTAATGTCAATGTGATCAGATAAGTGTTCTCTGAGAAACATATTTTGCCAAGAAATTTACTTGTTTTAAAAGGTTTATGACAAAATCTTGTACATTTTTCCTTTTTATTACGAGAAGAAATTTTTGACATTTAATTTCACTTTGTTTATGATTCACTGTAGTGCCGAGTGTAATGTCACATTTTAGGCGCTCTTCTAACCTATTTATAGCTGCCAATAAGAATATCTTTTGTATACATCAAGTCGAAGTGATAGACATGGAGATGTTCTTGTTCTGGCACAAACTATTCACTTCACTGCAATGCAGCAATGAGTTTGATATTCAAATTTTTAAAGGGGAAGTTTTAGAACACATTTGTCTTACACATTCTCTAACCAATTATTTAAGCCACCCATAGATGTAATTTTATATGGTAAACAAACCAGAGACACAAGTAATTTTGGATCCAAACCACCCTGGCATATATTTTATTTTTTAAAATTCCATCCCAAAGGTCCAAGTATGTTTTTAATGGAACAACCCTAATGTACAGCAATCATCCCATTCTCTTGGTACCCAACTGCAGAGGTGAGGAAACATAGAAATACAATCTATCTATTCATCAGTGCACAAGCTTGTTAACACACTAGTATCTATATTGTCTGTTTGATTGACCCAAAAGTTCTTGTGAAGCTTCATTCCAACAAGGATTTTGCTGAGATTGATAATGTGCAGATTTTTGCTAATAATTTTTTAATGATGTAAATCATGACTATACAAATTTTCATTAACTCATCTGGCCATAAGTCCAAGTAAGCTGGTGGTCATTCATCTACAGTGCATCATCCTTTTGCGGCGTCCATTCACACTTTCTATTTACATCTTCTCAAAATCTGCTTGACCAATTTGTGTATGATACAGGGAGCATTCTGACTTCAAGGCCTTTCAGACTTGTTCCATGATTCCAAACTGTCATCCAATCTGGCTACTGTAACTGAAAATAGAATAACCTGGAAACAACTTCTCAAAGACCGCTCAGTGGAATTTGATAAAATTTAACAGATAACATCCTTGTGTGAAGGGCTT
Organism: Margaritifera margaritifera; assembly: GCA_029931535.1. NCBI lineage: Eukaryota > Metazoa > Mollusca > Bivalvia > Unionida > Margaritiferidae > Margaritifera > Margaritifera margaritifera. The sequence continues at coordinate 2,435,564 of JAQPZY010001639.1, read as the reverse complement.
TCAGATTTATTCAAATAATGCCTATCTGCCATAAAATATGACTGCAGTTACTAAAAATATAAAACCTTTAAATGAATTCTAATAGACTGCTATGTAGAATTTGACCAAAATTGACAGAAAGCACTCTGACATAGATGGCTTTCAGTTTTATTCATCTGATCTGCCATCAAAAAGGTGACAAGTACTAAAAAATAGAAAAACCTTTAAACAACTTCTTCTTGAAAATAGAATTTGACCAAGTGTTTCCAAAAAGCATCCTGGCATAGAGGGCTTTCAATTTTGTACAAATAATGCCAATATGCATCTAATATGGCCTGCATTACTAAAAATAGACAAATCTTTAAATTACTTCTTTTTAAAAACCATTCAAGAGAATTTAACCAATTCGACAGAAGGCATTCTGCTATCAAGGCCTTTAAATTGTATAAAAATGATGCTATTAAATTTGGCGATCGATACAAAAGATACAATTTAAACAACTTCTCAGAAACCACCGTTCCAAATTTGACTACATTTGACAGGAAGCATTATGGTATGAAGGGCTTTTAAGATTGTACAAAAGATGCCAATCTGCCATGTAATATTTCTGCTGTTACTAAAAAAAGAAAACTTTTAATAACTTGTTCAAAAAAGCCACTTAATAGAATCTGACCAAATTTTACAGAAATCATCCTAGCTTGAAGGCTTTTCATACTTATACAAATGATGCCGATCCACCATCAAATATGGCCACCATTACTAAAAACAGAACAACATTTATGCAGCTGTAAAAAAAAACACAACACTTAACAGAATTTACCTACTTTGACAGAAAGCATTATGGCATAGAAACCTTTCAGTATTGGACAAATTATGTTCATGTTCCATCAAATATGGATAAAGATATAAAATCTAGAGGCAATCAGCAGCATTGGAAGAAACTTCTACAGAAAGAATACTACTGGTTCAGTTTTCTAGGTCAACTGCTCTTGCATTTTGCAGTTAGGTAGATGTGAACTATGTGAGCAATCTCAGACCAGCTTGAGCTTCTTCTTTTTATTATGTATTTGAAATTCATTATTTGTAGCAATCACAAAATTCACTGAAATCAGAATCCCACTAAATAATTATGAATTCATTTTTTCACTCCTTTGGCTTTATGTGGAAATTCATTTTAAATTCTAATATTTGTGTTGTCTCATAAGAATAAACATCCTGATATTAAAGACTTAACACCGTTTGTTTGTTTGCATGTGAATGTGAAACCTTTCCAGTTGTGTTAATGAGTGTCCTATCCATGTTGCAGGTGTTGTATTCCTGCTGTCAGGTGTCCACCACATTTTGTGCCTACATTTCCAACCAGGCCAAACATATGGAATCCCTCTTATGCATACTCATGGGACAGGTAACTTTTAATAGTGTTCATATTTGGCCTCTAAAAGGACCAGGGCTGTAAAAATCTGTTATCCAGTTGAAAACCTGCCAAATAAGTGCACTTTACCATAGGCACGCATAACCTGGCAAGCACTTTTTCTACTGAAATATTTGTATTTGCTTTCTTTCTCTACAACATCAATCACCACTAAAATGGCTTCATCTCAAAAACTGTTTGACATAATTAAATCACATTTCACAGTTAACGCATGAAGGCCATTCAGATTTATACAAGTAATATCAATTTGCTGTCCAATATGGCTGCTAATATTTAAAAATAGACAAAAACTTTTGAACATCTTTTTTATTAAATGGCTTAACAGAATTTTACCTTTGCATCCTTTCATGAAAGTATTTCAGTTTTGTCCAAATCATGCTAATCTGCCATCCAGTCTGGGCACCACTGCTGAAAATAGAAAAACCATTTAACTGCTTAATAATAAAAAAAACGCTTTGTTGATTTCGACCAAATTTAACTTAAAGTACCAGGTTTGAAAGCCTTCCAATTACATAAAAATGATACTGATCCACCATCAAATATGACTGCCATTGCTAAATACAGAAAAACCTTTGACATTTTTTTTTCTCAAAAGCATCATTAAAATTTACCATATTTAACAGAAAGCATCCCGGCATTAAGGCCTTGCAAGTTTGTATAAATGATGCCAATCCAATGTCTAATATAGCCTACTACTAAAAGTAGTAGAACCCTTAAATGACTTCTAAAAATAAATAAAGAATTTTAGCCAAAATTTTACAGAAAGTATTCTGACTTAAAGGGTTTCAAATCTGTACTGATAATGTTTACCTACCATCCAATATGGTCAACAAAATTTGACAAATTTGACAGAAAGCATCCTGGCATGAATGTCTTTCATATTGTACATAAGATGCTGATTTGCCATCCGATATGGCTGCAATTGCATAAAATAGAAATCCTCTAAATGATTTCTCAAAAATGTTCAACAAAATAAAATCTAATTGGACGTATAACATCCTGGTATCAAGGCCTTTCAGTTTTGAACATATGATGCAAATCTGCCATACAAAATTGATGGCAGAAACGAAAAAATAGATAAACTATTTTCATAACCAACAGAATTTAAATAAATGTGACGGAAGCATCCTACTTTGCTCAGATTTCTTAGGCCAACTGTTTTTGCATTAGAGGATGTCAGCCTGGTGAGCTATCTTAGACTCACTTGGTCTCTTGTTGAAAAAGCGGGCAATGTAATGATAATTCGGTTTTATTGCATGGTTAAAATATATACAAGCCATTTATTTATTTGCCAGCCAAATTTATTTACTGGAGAAATTGATTTTGTTTGTTTCTTGACCAGTGGGTAAATGTGCAAAAATGAAATTTGTCTATCCCTGGGGAAACTTTTAAAATTGGAAATATGCTGTAGATAAACTGATGAAAAATGTACAATTACTTGGTGTTTCTTGGAGATGATGTCAACTCTGAATACAATTGGAAACACTGAATATGTCAAGAAATGTAGTTGTCTCTTCATCTTAGTGCCATGTCATGAGTGGCCATTCCTCATCCATATTGTAGGCATTGTTCACCTCACCCCATGGGAGGCTAGCCTTCCTATGTGAGCAGAATAAGAGGGGGGACTATTTTATATAAATTTATGATTTATGGCATCCTCCAACTAACCTGCCATGGTTCATTGTCAAGATTGTTTTGACATTTGGAAGGAAGTAATCTTTTGTATGCAACTACAGAGAGGATCATTCAAAGTGACAGTCTTCTAGGAATAATGTACTACAATATTACATGTCGGAAATAGATTGATGGCTGTTAGAGATGATACTGTATGTTAGAACTGACAAAAGCATTTAATCTTCTTTGAAAAGTTGCCTAACTTGCATGAAAAATGTATCATATTAATCGTGATTTCTCTTACAAATACAAAATTCTTTTTGCAGTAAACAAAGCAGGCAGTAATACTTGGTGTCATTAATCCAGAAGAATCTTTTTTATCACTGCTGAAACTTTACTGTTTAAGACATCTCACTCGTTATTCTGCTGTCTCATTCTCAGGTGGAGATATCTGACATGGAGATTAACTCGGTGATAGAGATGGTGATACATGTTCTTAGTACCATTGTCATCCAGTTACAGACTATGCCACCAGCGTAAGTTTGCCACATCAAGACACATTGAACTGATGCTATTTCAACCTTGTCAAGATTTAATACCATACACATATAAGCACCAACCTTTACTGTAGTCATATGGTCATTTAAGGATCATCAACACAAAATCACCAGTTACTGTGCAGGAAGCAAATTGACAACCACACTGATCTCTTTAATCTAAATTCAGAGTTACTCAGGTTTTAATATGGTGAAGACCATCATTACATCCACTCGGAGATATATTTTCATTATTTACATATTACAAGTTCCTATTAACACATTTCATACCTAATATGAAACCAAATTATCAGTTCTTGTCAAGCCTGTATTAGCAGGTAGTAAGACCTAGAGAATCTATGCCAAAGTTGGCATTGGATCAAGGAAATCCAGGGAATGGTTTACATTATTAGGGCCCTCATTGACATGTGAGAGTCCTATAGTAATCACCTTTTCCATCCATCTATCTGTTCACACATCTTGTAACCACCAAAACTCTGCAACCCTTACACATTATTAGATACCATTTGGTAGGTGAATTGCCTATTACATGTAGATGTAACTTCTAAATGCTTTGTCTTTTCCAGTTCTATTTTGACTGAGTTATTACTCTTTTCCTATCAGTTTTAAATCTGAACTACAGCAGATCCTTCTAAACAGCATATCTCAGGAACCATTCAGTATATTCTGATGCATTTGGTATGTCTCATAGACCTTGATGGATTTTGTCTCGTCAGTTCCAATTTGATAATAGAGCTATGGCCCATGACAAGAAACTTAAATATCTTCACATGGGATATTGCTTGTATATGGTACAACTCAAGAACTTTCACCATATTCTAATGCAACCTTGGCTCATAGACCTAGATGTGCCTTTTATAGGGTTTGTCCTGTCAACACCTTGTAGGATGGACTTGTTGCCCTTGACTGTAAACTTCATATCTTCACATGAGATGTTGCTTGTAACTGGCATAGCTCAAGAACCACTCAACATATTCTGATGCAATTTGATATGAACATTGTTTCATAGATCTAATGTGCCTTTATGGGTTTTGTCTTGCCAACTCCATGTTGGATATGGCCCTTGACAATAAACTTTATATCTTCAAATGAGATGTTGCTTGGAACTGGCATAGCTCAAGACCCATTCAAGATACGATTTAGTGTGAACATTGCACACAGACTTCATTTGCCTCTTTTGTGTTTAGTCTGATCTGTTTCGCTTTGGATAGAGTTATGCCCCTTGTCTAGCAAATTCTTGTCTTCACAGGGGAACTTGAAATGTTGCTTTCAACCTATATAACTCAAGAACCATTAAACATATTGTGATGGTATTTGGTTAGAACATTGTCTCTTAAACCCATTGATAGACCTTTTATGGGTTAATTATCGTCTTCACTATTTTAGTTATGGCCTTTGTCTATGAACATATTTGTACATGGGATGTTGCCTGTAATTAGCATAGCTCAAGAACTATTCAAAATATTCTGATGCTGTTTGATGTAGACATTGTTTCATGGATCTAGATGTGTCTTCTATCGGTTATGTCTCGTCTGCTCTTATTTTCAACATAGTTATGGCCCTTGTCAATCAGCTTCATATCTTGACATGGGATATTGTTTCTGTTTATGAGTCCTTGAAGGAGTTGGATTTCAATAATTCCATCTCATCATTTAGAAGATTCATGGCCTCAGAAAACCTTTCGTTTCTACAAGGATTCCCTACACGAGTTACTCTGTTTAAGGTCATATGGAGCAAATCGTAGTGAGCAGGACACTGTGCAATGCTCCTTTTACTAATAGCTCTAGTTTATTTTTGCTAGGCAACAAATATAAACACACCGGGATAATTAGACTGAGACAAGAAGAACAAGTCAGTGGGATCTCTTTGTCATATGGGTGAGAAATAGGTGTCACTTCTCTAGATGCAACATTGAATATTAACTTTGAAATCTTGTGTTAAAAGTGTTTCAAAGTCATGTAAATGCAGATAAATCCTATCAGGGTTTGCATACAAGACGTAGCATTCCTTGTTTTTTTTATCCTAATCCTGTTATATTTTTCTTAACTAATGCACGATTTATATTTTGGCAGTTTGACAGATGCTGCACCGTTGATGGTGTCTATATTCTTAGAGTCCACCATTGCTAGTCACACGGTAAGTTTGTCTCTTCTTTGTGTCAGCTCAGTTTGTATAGAAGTTTTCCAATGATGTAGATTATATCTTTGTATTCCTTCTTAGACACTAACTTTCTATCCATCACTTTTGTCTGGCTGTGAACATTGTTTTCTGCACAAATTATATGAATTCATTCTCATAACTTTTGAGCAAACTTATTATGTGGCTTTTCCACTGAGAAATGAAGTACTGAAGACTATCAGCTGTTGAAAACTAAAGGCTTAAGATGCTTTGACTTATATTCCCAAGGTAGTTTTTGGTGATAGATCAAGTTTAAAATTTCAATCAGAGTACTTATATGATACTTATATGTATATATGATCTTAATATAGCCATCAAAAGATAGTCATGGAAAGATTCAGAAAAGTAATGTTCAGTATTCATGAGAATTTTCTACCAAATAATGCTCCAAAGTCAAATGTAAAATCAAGATGAGCAATACTTACCTTATTGTATCTAGAAGTTAAAAAACATTTAGTAATTACAACATTACAAATATATGAATAGACCTTTCACCATACAAAACTTAATTTTACTTAATCAAAGGTAAAAACAGCAATGGTAGACAAGCTTGGATGAAACCTAGAGCTATTAATGGTGGGTGCATTGCAAAGCACCACACTTGTTACAATTTGCTCTGTTGGGCCATAAACAGAGGAACTAGTGGATTGAAAAAATTGGGGCCTCTGTGGGTTCTGACATGGTTGAATAAGGCACCCTTCAAACCAGGGTCCAGAGCATTCATGACTCAACTCTTCTGTAAGACCTGCTTCATAGGCACTTTCGCTACAACAAGCAGACTCAGTGAGATACAGGCCTTATTGGCCAATCCAAACTATCTGCAGTTCTGCCATGATAATTTGGTTTCTCTCATGATGGCCATTGTATGTACATGTTGAGTAACAATCTTGACTATATAGTGCTGATTGAAAGTTAGATTCCGCAAATGTAAGGTAAAAATTGCAAAAACTTTAGGAAGATAAACCTTTCCAGATAAACATAAACATGTAGTCCTTCAAGATAAAAGATATATAAAAAAAAGTCGTAAAGGTGGACAAGAATATATTCCACTTTCAGTGGACACTGACAAGGTATTCACTCTGATCAAAGTTTACCCTTTAGGAGGTATGCAGATGTAAGATCAGGTCAGGCTACGCCTGCTACTATAAGTAACAATAGTTGGTACTATCTGTGACTGTTGACCCTGACTGGACAGTTCTACCTGGCTCCCTCTGTATTCAGATTGATCAGGTGGCCTAGCAGATATGCTTATCCCTCGGTTGTGAAGGTCGATGGCAAGAGCTGTGTGAACAGTGCAGGAAATCAGTTCAGGTGCAGTAGGAACTGATGGCCATCCACTGCATCCAGACTTGTCTCCAGACCTCTCGACATTGTTGTGCCACTGGATTCAGGCAGGCCTGGACAAGAGAGTGAGGGTGACTCTGCACAACTTTCCCTCACTTAAATCCAACTCATGTGCAAGTCATGCCATTATTCCCCTCCCCCCCCCCCCCACCAAATGCCTTCAAGTTCTGTGGTGATGGGTGAGTGGCAAAGCAGCAGGTATGGATACATTGGGAGCTGTAGCTGCAGATGTGCACAGAGGCGGCTCAGGGCATAGGGTTGCTTTTCACTGGACCAAAGCAGCAGTGGAACTCGACAGCCCCCTGGGTGAATGAGCTTCCCTTTTTAGGATCACATTGCTCACCTCTGTAGCATGAGGAAGGGGCTAGAAAAGGTGCCCTAAACATTGCCTGCTACACCTTAACTCTTGTCAGCATACCACAGCTGACAGGAATTTCACCTTAGCAGTCGAAAATCTAACAAGAAGACAAAGGTAACACAACTCATCAATAATGCAAGGAACGTGTGCACACTAATGAACAATACATCAGCAGATAAACCAGATAGAAGAACAGCGCTAGTTGGTAGAGAACTGGCCAGATTCAACATCCAGATAGCAGCCCTAAGTGAAACTCGCCTAGCTGAGGAAGGACAACTCACAGAATTGGGAGCTGGCTACAACTTATAGAGTGGCCAAAGTAAAGAAGAGTGACGTGAAGTTGGTGTTGGGTTTTCCATCAAATCACAGCTTGTCAGCAAGTTCACAAATCCCTCTAAGGGCATGAATGACAGACTAATGCAAATGAGACTCCCACTGTTGGGAAAAAGAAATGTAACTATCCTCAGCGCCTATGTGCCCACCATGACCAACCCAGATGAGATCAAGGACAAATTTTATGAAGACCTGGAGTCTCTTATTGCTGATGTACTGAAGGCAGACAAGCCTTGTGACTTCAGTGCTAGAGTTTGCACAACAGTGGACTCCTTCTACTGAGGAAATGTGCTGAACACGACCTCCTAATAACCAACAGTCTTCCACCTGCCAAACCTCAACAAGACATCTTGGATGTACTTAGATCAACCCCCTATTAAGCGGTGGTTCAAAATTAAATGTCAAAAAGGCAGAATACTAAGCCTAATAAAAGTACAGGCTATAACTATATAGCACTCTAAGAGTTAAGATAAATTGTATAAATAAAAATCTAAAAAGACATTAAAAAGTAAGGATATTTATTTTTAATCAGAATAACTCTGTCAGAACAAGCTGACTATGGCATTGATGGACTTAAACCCTAATACAAAATTGTGGAACAGATCAGAAATCTGGCATACATGTAGTAGTCAGCAGAGCACTGATTCAAGAAAGTGAAACTTTGGCAGAGATCTTGTTAGTGAAAAATAATATTTTGGAGCAGAGATATCCAAGAGACAATACCTATGAGCTGCTGAAAATTGTACATAACAACCATAAAGAACATTTTTCCAACTTGTTCAAGCTGGCTTAGCTAGCTATGCATATGTGAAAGAGAGTTCTCAGCACAGAACAGTATTCATACACAGATAAGGAACAAATTAAGCTCAAAAATGATCAAAAGATTAATGCTTATACTGCTAGAGGAGACATTGTGTGAGGATTTAGATTTCAGTAGAGCATGAAGAAAGAAAGAGACGGATAATTATGTGTTAGGTAAATATTGAACTATAGCCACTTCCTCTTCCCCCTCATTTTTTTTCTTTTCTACTCCCCCCTTATTTTGGTGACAAGGGGGGAGCTCCCCCCTTTAGATAAAATCCTGGCAGCATCTCTGCAACCATCAGGGCGTCTTCTAACTGTCATTAGCCAGCAAAATCCTCACCAGAATTCTGCTGAATCGCTTTGTGAATCACATCAATCAAGGGCTTCTGCCTGAGAGTCAGTGTGGCTTCATGAAAGGACAAGGGACCACAGACATGGTGTTTGTAGTTCATCAACTCCAGGAGATATGCCAGGAACAGAACTCCAACCTGTACATGACATTCGTCAACCTGACAAAAGCCTTCGACTTAGTCAGTCATTGGGGCCTTTGGAAGATCATGGCAAAATGTGGTTGCCCAGAGAAATTCATTGATTTTAGAACTGATGCAATCCTGCTTCAATCAGATTGAAAAGAGTACAGTTACAGAGATTGCTGCCCTACTGAAAAACAAAAGGGTGTCTTTGAATATCTTGTAAAGTAAATGGTTCACAAGTGAATATGGGTGACTGGATCTGGCTCTAATTTAGTATAATGTTAATAGTGTTCTCTATTAAAATCCTTGCATATCAAGGTATGAAGTATAATGCTGATTTAAAGGTCAATAACACACATGAGCTTGTCTACTTCCTCCAGTTTAGGTCAATATAGCATTACAAGACCCATGTTTTTTGTTAATGCAATGTTGCTTTACCAAGAAAGATTGTAGGTTATCAATATGAGCAGATAATATAAACTATGACAATTTTACTATTAGATTTTGCCCAAAATTACTGTTGACACTGTTTACGACATACTGACCTAGAACCTTTAGATGAGGGCAACTGTGTTTTTAATGAACTTTTTGTAATATTAATTGTAAAATTATTTGTTGATGATCAGGATTGAAAGTCCTAGATGTGATTGTTAGTGCATAACATTTTCAATACAATTGTATAATTTTTAACTTCTTGTGCATTTAATTGTTTAATTTCACTGATATTGGATTCTGATATTTGTAACCCTGGATTTTCATTTTATTGACAATATAATGTATATTTAGTCCATCACTAATTAGTGAAAAATTGATGTGATGATTAATATTCAGATACTAATTGTGTGTATTATGATACTGTATTGTAGGCTGCAGCAGCCCTTTTGTTCAGCCAGATGGTGTACTGTGGGGTATCTGTGGAAGTACAGCCTGAAGAGATGTTACAGGCATGTCTCTCTGTCTTCACTGATCTACAGCAGGTATATAAAAATGCACTGCACCTTTCCTTGGCTGCATCAATTGAATCAAAGTGCTTAAAGCATCAGAACACAATCAGTGGCATAGCATGAAATTCTGGACCACCCCCCTCCCCGCCTGCAAAACTGAATTCTGAGGCCACCTCCCAATATAAAAAGTTGTTTCATGGGAATTTTGGGCCCCCAATGGGCCTGGAATGCCCTCCACCCCGCCTCCCCCCCCCCCAGCACACAAACACACACTCATACACACAGTTGCGGGGGTTGCTAAGATAGTTGCTATACCACTGAATATGATAATCCATTTCATCGCGAGAAAGGAAAATGTGATATTATTATGCTAAAAATGTTGACAGAAGCTTTCAGTTTTCTGCTGGAAACATTCCTTATTATCCTCACCTAAGTTTATGTTATTTTCTTGTATACACAAATTATTTTTCAACATTTAAACTTGTAACAGGTTATAGGGGCGTTCTAGTGCCACTACCTAGTGTATCTACTGGAAACAAGTTATTAGAAGTTGCTTTGTGAGGAATGTTAAACAAGGAAAATCTAATGTTATTGCACAGTTCCCATTGAAACAAACATTGCGCATTCATAAAGTTACATACCCATTGCAGTATTACATTCTGTATGTCAGATATGATGACTGTATTGTAGAGCTGAGAGGTTGAGAGATGTTACTGCATTGTTAAATTATGGTACATATCTAATCATACTTTTATCACCAAAATTGTGCAAACACCATACTTAGAGTAGTGGTGGGTACCCTGATGGTATAACAAAACAAAATGTATATGATGTTGTAGCCCTATGTCTGCTGATCATGAAAAATGTTGAGTCATCACCCCCCCCCCCTCCAACTGCATACAAACTGTTTGCCATTTCTGTGACAATCATAAAAGTAAATAAGATGCAACAAATATTATGTAGCCTAACACAATGGTTTATATTTAACCATCCATAAGTAATTAGATTTTTGTGTGCAGAAATATATCTTTTATTTATTGGTAATTTTCAAAGAAACTGAGATGACAAAGTAAATTCCTAACAAAGAACTTGTAAAACATGTTACAGAAATCATGTTTTTCTTCCACTCTTTAGCTTTACAGCTGTTTGAGATTAAGGGGTCAAACTTGGTATATTTGTACATCATCACTAGAAGATGTAATACATACTCACATTGGGGTTTTTATTATTAAGGTCAGTGTCATGGCTGAATGTTTTACATTTTCCATCACACTTTCCCTTCTGCTGTGTAACTTTAAGGCAGTTTAAGATTAAGGGATGAAACTTTATATACACATACATCATCACGAGAATGTGTGTCGCATACCAAATAGGAGTTGCTATCTTCAAGGTCAGTGTCACAGCTCAGTATTTTATGTTTTTCATCACACTTTCTCTTCTGCTCTATAACTTATGTTTCCATCACACTTTCCTTTCTGCTATATAACTTTAAAGTCGTTTGAGATTAAGGAATGAAACTTAGGATACATGTACATCATCAGTAGAAGGTTTGTCGCATACATCATGGGGAGTCCCATCTCTAAGGTCAAGGGCACAGCTCAATATTTTATGTTTTCCATCACACTTTCTTTTCCACTCTATGACTTTAAAGCTGTTTGAGATTAAGCAATGCAACTTGGTATACATATATGTCATCGTTAGCAGGTGTGTTGTGTACCACATTAGGGATCTTATCTTAAAGGTCAATGTCATGGTGTTACATGTTGAACTTTTCATGTACATTTTCATTCCATTCTATAATTTTAGAGCCATTTGAAATGAAGGGAGAAAACTTGGTATAGCTATATTTTATCACTAAAAGGTGTGTCATGTACCACATGGGTTGTCCTGTCTTCAGGGTCAAGGTCATAGGTCAATAGTTTAGGTTTCAGTTACATTTGTCCTATGTTTAAGATAAATGGATGAAGCTTGGCAGCTCTTGAAAGTAACGCAAATTTTCTATCCTGCGGCTCAAGCCCTGCTTAGTATACTTGTATGTTGTCACAAGAAGATGTATTTGCATAGCCATTGGAGGTGTTATCATCAAGGTCAAGGTGACAGCTCAATATTTTAAGGTTTCTTTTGTTGCAGCTTTATATCATAGAAGTTGTTTGAGGTACAGGGTTGAACCATGGCCACTTATACTTCTCAGTCAGTTTGATGGCATCTTGTGTGTCACAGTCATGATTTTATCTCCTGGGTCGGGGTCAATGATCAGTGGTATACCCCTTTTCTGCCCTTTTCCTCTAAAGTTCTTTTAGGCAGGGCAATGAGACTTGGTTACTTTTCATGTCTGCCCAGCAACTTTACAGCTCTTTCTTCAAGCTTTTCAGGATAGTGAACTTTTATGACCTCACCATGGTATGCAGGGGACACAAATTCACTAAATTTGTTTCTATTATCCTAAATTTCATGAACATTGTTGGCAATGATGCCACCAGCTTTGTGCTTATGCAGGAGAATATCAACTCCTAGAATATAGTGATACAGGTTATAGACTTATTGTGGTACTCCAAGCATATAGTGATACAGATTATAGACTTATTGTGATACTCCAAGCATATAGTGATACAGATTATAGACTTATTGTGGTACTCCAAGCATATAGTGATACAGATTATAGACTTATAGAGGTACTCCAAGCATATAGTGACACAGATTATAGACTTATTGTGATACTTCTAGCACATAGTGATACAGATTAGACTTATTGTGGTACTCCAAGCATATAGTGATACAGATTATAGACTTATTGTGATACTTCTAGCATATAGTGATACAGATTATAGACTTATTGTGATACTTCTAGCACATAGTGATACAGATTAGACTTATTGTGGTACTCCAAGCACATAGTGATACAGATTAGACTTATTGTGGTACTACAAGCATATAGTGATACAGATTATAGACTTATTGTGGTACTCCAAGCATATAGTGATACAGATTATAGACTTATTGTGGTACTCCAAGCATATAGTGATACAGATTATAGACTTATTGTGGTACTCCAAGCATATAGTGATACAGATTATAGACTTATTGTGGTACTCCAAGCATATAGTGATACAGATTATAGACTTATTGTGGTACTCCAAGCATATAGTGATACAGATTATAGACTTATTGTGGTACTCCAAGCATATAGTGATACAGATTATAGACTTATTGTGGTACTCCAAGCATATAGTGATACAGATTATAGACTTATTGTGGTATTCCAAGCATATAGTGATACAGATTATAGACTTATTGTGGTACTCCAAGCATATAGTGATACAGATTATAGACTTATTGTGATACTTCTAGCATATAGTGATACAGATTATAGACTTATTGTGATACTTCTAGCACATAGTGATACAGATTAGACTTATTGTGATACTTCTAGCATATAGTGATACAGATTATAGACTTATTGTGGTACTCCAAGCATATAGTGATACAGATTATAGACTTATTGTGATACTTCTAGCATATAGTGATACAGATTATAGACTTATAGAGGTACTCCAAGCATATAGTGATACAGATTATAGACTTATAGAGGTACTCCAAGCATATAGTGATACAGATTATAGACTTATTGTGGTACTCCAAGCATATAGTGATACAGATTATAGACTTATTGGGATACTCCTAGCATATAGTGATACAGATTATAGACTTATAGAGGTACTCCAAGCATATAGTGATACAGATTATAGACTTATTGTGGTACTCCAAGCATATAGTGATACAGATTATAGACTTATTGTGGTACTCCAAGCATATAGTGATACAGATTATAGACTTATAGAGGTACTCCAAGCATATAGTGATACAGATTATAGACTTATAGAGGTACTCCAAGCATATAGTGATACAGATTATAGACTTATTGGGATACTCCTAGCATATAGTGATACAGATTATAGACTTATAGAGGTACTCCAAGCATATAGTGATACAGATTATAGACTTATAGAGGTACTCCAAGCATATAGTGATACAGATTATAGACTTATAGAGGTACTCCAAGCATATAGTGATACAGATTATAGACTTATTGTGATACTCCAAACATATAGTGATACAGATTATAGACTTATAGAGGTACTCCAAGCATATAGTGATACAGATTATAGACTTATAGAGGTACTCCAAGCATATAGTGATACAGATTATAGACTTATAGAGGTACTCCAAGCATATAGTGATACAGATTATAGACTTATTGTGATACTTCTAGCACATAGTGATACAGATTAGACTTATTGTGGTACTCCAAGCATATAGTGATACAGATTATAGACTTATTGTGATACTTCTAGCACATAGTGATACAGATTAGACTTATTGTGGTACTCCAAGCATATAGTGATACAGATTAGACTTATTGTGGTACTACAAGCATATAGTGATACAGATTATAGACTTATTGTGATACTTCTAGCATATAGTGATAGAGATTATAGACTTATTGTGGTACTTCTAGCATATAGTGATACAGATTATAGACTTATTGTGGTACTCCAAACATATAGTGATACAGATTATAGACTTATTGTGATACTCCAAACATATAGTGATACAGATTATAGACTTATGGAGGTACTCCAAGCATATAGTGATACAGATTATAGACTTATTGTGATACTTCTAGCACATAGTGATACAGATTAGACTTATTGGGATACTCCAAGCATATAGTGATACAGATTATAGACTTATTGTGATACTTCTAGCACATAGTGATACAGATTAGACTTATTGTGGTACTCCAAGCATATAGTGATACAGATTAGACTTATTGTGGTACTACAAGCATATAGTGATACAGATTATAGACTTATTGTGATACTTCTAGCATATAGTGATAGAGATTATAGACTTATTGTGATACTTCTAGCATATAGTGATACAGATTATAGACTTATTGTGATACTCCAAACATATAGTGATACAGATTATAGACTTATTGTGATACTCCAAACATATAGTGATACAGATTATAGACTTATTGTGGTACTACAAGCATATAGTGATACAGATTATAGACTTATTGTGATACTTCTAGCATATAGTGATAGAGATTATAGACTTATTGTGGTACTTCTAGCACATAGTGATACAGATTAGACTTATTGGGATACTCCAAGCATATAGTGATACAGATTATAGACTTATTGTGATACTTCTAGCACATAGTGATACAGATTAGACTTATTGTGGTACTCCAAGCATATAGTGATACAGATTAGACTTATTGTGATACTCCAAACATATAGTGATACAGATTATAGACTTATTGTGGTACTCCAAGCATATAGTGATACAGATTATAGACTTATTGTGATACTTCTAGCATATAGTGATACAGATTATAGACTTATTGTGATACTTCTAGCACATAGTGATACAGATTAGACTTATTGTGATACTCCAAGCACATAGTGATACAGATTATAGACTTATTGTGATACTTCTAGCACATAGTGATACAGATTAGACTTATTGTGATACTCCAAGCATATAGTGATACAGATTATAGACTTATTGTGATACTTCTAGCACATAGTGATACAGATTAGACTTATTGTGGTACTCCAAGCACATAGTGATACAGATTAGACTTATTGTGGTACTACAAGCATATAGTGATACAGATTATAGACTTATTGTGATACTTCTAGCACATAGTGATACAGATTAGACTTATTGTGGTACTCCAAGCACATAGTGATACAGATTAGACTTATTGTGGTACTACAAGCATATAGTGATACAGATTATAGACTTATTGTGATACTTCTAGCATATAGTGATACAGATTATAGACTTATTGTGGTATTCCAAGCATATAGTGATACAGATTATAGACTTATTGTGGTACTCCAAGCATATAGTGATACAGATTATAGACTTATTGTGGTACTCCAAGCATATAGTGATACAGATTATAGACTTATTGTGATACTTCTAGCACATAGTGATACAGATTAGACTTATTGTGGTACTCCAAGCATATAGTGATACAGATTAGACTTATTGTGATACTTCTAGCATATAGTGATACAGATTAGACTTATTGTGGTACTCCAAGCATATAGTGATACAGATTATAGACTTATTGTGGTACTCCAAGCATATAGTGATACAGATTATAGACTTATTGTGATACTTCTAGCACATAGTGATACAGATTAGACTTATTGTGGTACTCCAAGCATATAGTGATACAGATTAGACTTATTGTGATACTTCTAGCATATAGTGATACAGATTAGACTTATTGTGGTACTCCAAGCATATAGTGATACAGATTATAGACTTATTGTGATACTTCTAGCACATAGTGATACAGATTAGACTTATAGAGGTACTCCAAGCATATAGTGATACAGATTATAGACTTATTGTGATACTTCTAGCACATAGTGATACAGATTAGACTTATTGTGATACTTCTAGCATATAGTGATACAGATTATAGACTTATTGTGATACTTCTAGCACATAGTGATACAGATTATAGACTTATTGTGGTACTCCAAGCATATAGTGATACAGATTATAGACTTATTGTGATACTTCTAGCACATAGTGATACAGATTAGACTTATTGTGATACTTCTAGCATATAGTGATACAGATTATAGACTTATTGTGATACTTCTAGCACATAGTGATACAGATTATAGACTTATTGTGATACTTCTAGCATATAGTGATACAGATTATAGACTTATTGTGGTACTCCAAGCATATAGTGATACAGATTATAGACTTATTGTGATACTTCTAGCATATAGTGATACAGATTATAGACTTATTGTGATACTTCTAGCACATAGTGATACAGATTAGACTTATTGTGGTACTCCAAGCATATAGTGATACAGATTAGACTTATTGTGATACTTCTAGCATATAGTGATACAGTTGAGACTTATTGTGGTACTCCAAGCATATAGTGATACAGATTATAGACTTATTGTGGTACTCCAAACATATAGTGATACAGATTATAGACTTATTGTGATACTTCTAGCACATAGTGATACAGATTAGACTTATTGTGGTACTCCAATCATATAGTGATAGAGATTATAGACTTATTGTGATACTCCAAACATATAGTGATACAGATTATAGACTTATTGTGATACTCCAAACATATAGTGATACAGATTATAGACTTATTGGGATACTCCAAGCATATAGTGATACAGATTAGACTTATTGGGATACTCCAAACATATAGTGATACAGATTATAGACTTATTGTGGTACTCCAAGCATATAGTGATACAGATTATAGACTTATTGGGATACTCCTAGCATATAGTGATACAGATTATAGACTTATTGTGGTACTCCAAACATATAGTGATACAGATTATAGACTTATTGTGATACTCCAAACATATAGTGATACAGATTATAGACTTATTGGGATACTCCTAGCATATAGTGATACAGATTATAGACTTATAGAGGTACTCCAAACATATAGTGATACAGATTATAGACTTATTGTGATACTCCAAACATATAGTGATACAGATTATAGACTTATTGGGATACTCCTAGCATATAGTGATACAGATTATAGACTTATAGAGGTACTCCAAACATATAGTGATACAGATTATAGACTTATTGTGGTACTCCAAGCATATAGTGATACAGATTATAGACTTATTGGGATACTCCTAGCATATAGTGATACAGATTATAGACTTATTGTGGTACTCCAAACATATAGTGATACAGATTATAGACTTATTGGGATACTCCAAACATATAGTGATACAGATTATAGACTTATTGTGATACTTTCACAAAGTTTTAGTTAAATGTTGGGAATGGATAAATAAGATATGTGATTGTCAGTAATTTCTACACAGGACATTAACATGTCATCATTAACAACACCCCCATTGGCACTGCCGAAAAAGAGTGATACCTATGTCTCACCATTCACAGTCAGTATAAAACATGTATATGTGCATTGCCTCATTGTACATTTTATTTTGATTCAGTCTGACCGAATATATTACTAGTTACGTTCTTGGATATTGCATGGCAACATCAAGTCTTATTGTTTTAAGCTCTCTGCACCAATGAAGACAGCATATCAGTCATTGAAATGGTAACTCCAATATTATTTTTCAAAATCAGCATACACCCAGCTATTATACCACACCATATTCAATTTGTTATATTATTCATAGGGCTATCACAAAATTTGGAGCCCTTTTGGGACATTTCTGCTACACTAATAAAGGTCCTGCCAATATTAAATGGAGTGATGTTAAAGAAACTGCATTTTTACATAATCTGATGCAGCAAGATAGGGTAGCATCTCTGTAAATTGTCAGTTATCTGATGAAGAAAAGTTGGATCCGATGGTTGTAGGTTTGATTTCCATTTTACACAAGGCTGCTTATGGATATTCCTATTCAAATTTTAAATCACACT
Source organism: Margaritifera margaritifera (assembly GCA_029931535.1). NCBI lineage: Eukaryota > Metazoa > Mollusca > Bivalvia > Unionida > Margaritiferidae > Margaritifera > Margaritifera margaritifera. The sequence goes on along the minus strand of JAQPZY010001639.1, from coordinate 2,417,043 downwards.
CTGGCCATGCAGCTAAAAAGAAGAAAAAAATTTTTTTGTTATGACAATGAATGTGAAGTCAATTATTGACAATTAAAGTATATTATTTGGCAGTTGTCCAATAATTCATATAAAGAAGGAGTTACATACGTTATATTCTGAATTTAAAAGCTATAGAAAAACTGTGGTGTAAAGTACCAGTGTAATAAAGCATTACGAGCTATTTTTGAAACTGAAAAGCTTTTACATCAGAAAATATGATTGTACAACTTTACCTGAAGAAGAGGGGGCCATGGTACACCCACCCAGGCCAACATAGCCGTGGTAGCTTAGTTGGTGGAGTGTTGAATTCATAATCCTAAGGTCACAAGTTTGACAACCACAGGCCAACATAGGTCGGCTGGGATGGTGTGTCCTTGGGAAAGGCATTTGGCTCAGAATTCCTCAGCATGATATAGCCAATATTGTGTTTAAAGCTCTGTTAAAAGCAGCCCCCAAAAAAGATGTATGAACACATGGCAGTTTTTGTTACCGTATTATAAGTCTAGTCCAACTGCAGACTGCACAGTCCCAGATCTGCCATCACATTTTGCATTGACAGATCTGGGTCTGTGCAGTCTGTTAGGAGTAATCAGTAAATTAAACAACATATGCCCTGATCTGTCAGTGCATTATGTAACCGCAGATCAGGGTCTATGTTGTTTTCAGTTGGACCTGACTTATAAACAAATATATATATATATATATATATATATATATATATATATATATATATATATATATATATATATAGATATATATATATATGGTAAGGAAAGAATGTAAACATTGAACTTAGTAGACTTATGAAGAGTCTGTTGCAGTAATGGATTTGTCAGCTATTTAAATTGAGTATAGAAGATAACAGAATTCCATACTTGAATGCCCTCTTCTTTTACCCTGTAGACAAAAAATGTTTTTTTCAGCAATCTAGTTCATATAGTACCATCTTTCAGTTCAAGAAATGACAGTGACATAGTGGGAATGATTATGATCTTAACAATAATTTTTTTTCCATGGTTTTCAGCTTGTAGAGATTGAGACCAGCTTAATTGAATAAGGAAGCTCAGAATCTCACTAATTTATGAATACCATATATACTCATGTATAAGCCAATACCAACTGCAAACTGCATAGACCCAGATCTGCCGTCGCATAATGCACCAGCAGATCTGGGTCTATGCAGTTTGTAAGGACTAATCAGTAGAACAAATAACATAGATCCTGATCTGCTGGCACATTATGCAACAGCAGATCAGGGTCTATGTTGCTTGCATTTGAACCAGGATTATACGCAAGTATATACAGTAAATAAGTGACGATGAAAATGTACTGCATATACTCACTTATAAATTTACCGTCCATACTCACTTATGAGTCGAGTCCAACTGCAAACAACATAGACCCTGATTTGCAGTCACATAATGCGCTGGCAGATTAGGATATATGTTGTTTGTTCTACTGATTACTCCTTACAAACTGCATAGACCCAGATCTGCCAGCAAATTATGTGACATCAGATCTGGGTCTATGCAGTTTGCAGTTGGACCTGACTTATAAACAAGTATAAATGGTATATTTAAACTTTGTGGGAATGATTGTCATGGTATTAACAAGATATGATTTTTCTGTGGCTATATATCTAATGTGTGTCTCATGTAGTATAGTATTTATTACATGTATGTCTGTAGAAAAGTTATTTGCGTTATAATCCTATCATTGGATTTTATACCAATAAACTAAATTGGATTGAATTATGCAACAGCTGTGTCTTTAATATTTACAAAACTGAATGTCTGCCTCCACATCATATGTTTATTCAGTATGAATCTTAAATATATCTGATTTTTTTCAGATATGTGTTCGCTGTCCATTTGATTATGGTATTCTAGACGGACTGATGCTGCTTTTGTGTGAAATGCTGGTCCAGGTTAGTGTTGCTTGATTATGAAGTAGATAAATAGGAAGAATGTTGTACAATGCAATCTGACATGAAAGACCAGTTTTGGGAGAGCACCTGTCATTTAAGACTGGATTCTTAATGCGCAGATCAACCTTGTACATCATGTAAAGACCTCTTTTGAGAAACAATCTGTATCAAGAAAGACTATTTTTGTCAGCCAAAGGGGTAATCTCTCAAGGGAGGTTTTACTGTACGATAGCCATTTACTTTGGATTTTCCATTTTTCCGGAAGAGGAATTTTGTTTCTAAAACTTAACTTGATTTATTGCAGTAGGATCCAGGAGTCTATCTTGCATGTACAACCAGATTTTACTGCTAATTGCAGTATTTTAAATCGGATATTTGTCTTCTTAAATTTGCATTTGTCTCACCAGTGTATGCAACGTGAGATATCTTAGTCACTATTCCAGTAGGGACAACACTTGCATCATTGTGGTCATCAACAATGTTAAAATTTATTCCGGTGGTGACAACACTTACATCATTGATGTCATCAGCAGTGTTAAAGGTTTGCATTAAAGTGTTTGAAAGTGAGAAGCAGAGATTATAATGACATGCATACGTATGCAAGTGAGACACCAGGTCCCACTGAATTTTTTTTTTTCTTCATCACAAATACACTAAAACCACTTAATAAATAAAGGCCATTGATGAGATTTGGGAGCAGTGATCTGAATATGGAGATGGTCTGGTTTTTGTTACACCTTTAATCTTTTATGTTGTAATGCATTGCGTTTACATTTATTTGGAAAGGCTTATCATCCAAACATTTTTTGTGTAATTCATTTTATTTACATTTTTAGAATTGGCACCATATAGCCATTATTGTGCTGACATGCCATTAAAACAATAATACATATATACTGTCTATCCATCTGGCATCAACTTTTTGATTTAAAGTTTTTTTTGAAGGGCAATATATCCTGTATTCATCAGTGGATCATCATCAGACTGGCCACAAATGCATTGGGGAAAAGGGACACACTTAAAGAGTGAAGGTCAAGAAAGTTAAATCTCAAGGTCACAGAGGATCTGGCAGTACAATCTTCCATTGCCATGGATGAATTGTTATCAAATACAATAAAGATGTTTACATGGGATATAAGATAATGCTACTGATGTGGAGGTCAAAAGACCCAATATCGAGGTCACAGTGGTCAATCTGTTAAATATTTTTTTTTTTTTAATTGTACATTGAGTTAGGAATTAGACTTTGAACCTGATTCACCAGTGCACATGAAGACTTCTAACTAGTGATGGATCCAAGGGTCAAAGGTCAAGGTCACAAGGTGAATTGTTGTTAACTTGTTGAAATGAAATGAAATTCTTTAATTCAGACACAAGGTCCATAGAACAATATATTGAAAAATTGCAGAGACAAAAAAATAGAACTATGTAAGCATAGACATGACATTAGACTAGGGTTGCTATGTAGAATCAGCTTTATCTTCCAAAAAGGAACAGCTGACTATTCCAATACTTAATCAGTCGTGATTCCGTATGCCCCTAATACATCAAACTGCAATATTATAGTTACATGAATACAATAGTCAAACTTCAAAGCCATATATCCATTGATGCATAATTTACAACAAAAGAGTGGATACAATCTTTTACAAAAATAAGTGATACACTCTCTCAGCATGGATAAATAAAAAACCATCTATAAAAATTGCTTCAGCAGACACAGACAGCTATTTTATGTATACACTGCCTCAAAAAATTACATCAAAGTATGGAGCAATACAAGTTTGTACAATACATTTTAACCAATAAAACCTTTACAAAGTAGCTACAGGTGGCAGATTTCCATATTAACATGTTACCACGTACACAGAGCTCTGCTCTGATTCAGAATATCCTCGTCATTGAACAAGTTGGCAGATATTACATGGCCAACATATGCGAAGGTCATAACAGAGTAAAAAGTCTCCATTCAGTGCAAACTGGGGTTTTACAGGAATGTCAGAACCTCTAGGTCTAAATAACATACAGACCATTTTTATTAGTATTAGACAATATATGATTCTCAGTAGCATAGTCATCACAGATGGTTAACAACTTCATAACATATGCAATCAACAGCATTAGAAGAAATATCAACAGAAAGCATCCTGCTGACCCAGATTTCATGTTAGAGTAGAACAAGTGAAGTAGCATATGATATGGACTATTATGAACGACAAGTTTGGGATTATGCTTCCCCATGAAGAAAATGCTTCAAACTAATTAAAAAGTAGTTTTTGAACACAACATGCATAAATTTCAAAACAACAGGTTTTAAAAAATAACAAAATAATGCACATTAGGGATTATAAGGAATGATTTATAATTGAAACTGGAGAAAAATATAAAATAACAATCAGATAATAGTTGAATAATATAATTATATTTATAACACTAGTTAGCTTGACTGATCATAGACCAGAAGAGCTTACAGGATGGCTTGTTATCCGTTGTCCATTATTATTGCTACACCTCCTAAACTACTTGGTAGATTGTAATGAAACTTTGCACACGCATACATTCCAAGGCCTAGTTGGACCAAATGAAAACAGTGCAGTTTGAACGTCCAATATGGTCACTACAGTGGCCAGCTTGAAAATCTTGTTTTTGCTTCTCCTTCTGAATGGAAAGTCATATTGACTTGAAGTTTTCACCAGAAGTCTTCTTGTGGTGACTAGTTGGTCCTAAATGAAAATGATGCTGATCTGACATCCAGTATGGCCACCATGGCAGTCATCATGAAAATGTTGTTATCTCTATCCCTGGATGGATTGTCATATCAACATGGAGTTTTCATAAAAACACTTCTTGTGATGTCTAGTTGGTCCTAAAAAATTTAAATGGTGCCAATCTTGCATCTGACATGTCCACCACAACAGCCATGTTGAAAGTCTTTTTTATCACTACTCCTCCTTCTCAACAGATGGTCATATCAATATGGGGTTTTAACAAAAGACTTCTTATGGTGTCCACTTGCTTCTTACAATACTATATAAGCCTGTTTAGTGAAATGGTCAACTGTTAAATTATAAAAGCCATGTGAGTAATATCAGTCCCTCTTAAGCCTCTTGTTCTTTCAGCATGCTGTTTCATTGCAACTGGCAAATGAACACAAAACTTATCTCAGAAATGAAATAACACCACTTCATTCATGCAATATTCATGATGTCAAGAGAATTTGAGAGGGGCAGAAAATAACTGTTATTCAGTTTAGTCCTTTGGCATGAGACTTCAGATTGATGAGACCTTGAGTGAGTTTCAATTCCAGATTTCTGCAACATCATTCATGGGAGTTATGGTTCCAGATTGCCCATCCTCCTGATTTTGGTTTCTGCAGTTTATTCCTTGGTTTGTACAGCCTTGAAAAATCATTGACTTGGAGGGTTTACCTTGGATTTTAAACAAAGTGGTCTGGCCCTTGAAAGGCCCTTGAATTTGTTGAAAAACTTATTGAATTTTGACAAAATCTCATTAAATTAATCAGAGGGAATACAGAAAGTTTCAGCTGAATACAAGATATCACTTTTTAAATTCATAATTTGAGTTATTTGCATGTTTTCCAAAAATAATAAATAAGTAAAATAGTATAAAATTGGGAGAATCAAAATACACACAGTACTGGTAGTTACCAGATGGGGTAGCATTGCTGTAATGGTGCAGTTATGTGTTTTTCTTCTACTTTTGTACCTATTTATGTAGTTATAAACAGAGTAACATATGCAGAAAGTTCAATGTCCATGAGAAAAAATACTTCTTGAAAACCTTGAGAAGTCCTTGAAAAAAACTGACATAATCTGTATAAACTATGTATCCTTGTAACCAGCATAGTTCAGGAATCATTCAACGTATTCTGATGCAGATCGATGTTTGCATTGCCTCAAAGCCAAGATATGTCTTTTACAGGTTCTGTCTTATCAGGTAGCTGCAGTAGCTTAGTTGTTCAGCATCTGACTTGTAATCCAAGGGTCGCAGGTTCGATACCTGCCCAGGCCAGTCCAGGTCGGCTGCCTCGGTGTGTCCTTGGGAAGGGCACTTATCTCCACTTTTATTTGCATGATATATCCAGTAATGTGTTAAATGTGCTGTTAAAATCTCCACCAACAACAACAATAACATCTGTCTCATCAACTCCACTTTTATTTGCATGATATATCCAGTAATGTGTTAAATGTGCTGTTAAAATCTCCACCACCAACAACAACAACATCTGTCTCATCAACTCCACTTTGGATAGAGTTTATAAGGGTTAGGACACCCTAAATGCACATTTTTTCCAAACTTCAATTTTCCAAAAGACATTTTTGTGTTTAAGGCCCTGCTGATCAAATTATAGAGAGTGGGGCCCTTTGTGATGTACCCATCACTCCTTGGTCTAGTTATCAGAGTTCAGCAGATATTAGTTTACCAGAAGAATGCTGTGGTTGAATGAACAGGTCAAGATCATGGGAATTGTTTAATAGTGTGTTGCTAACATTATTACAGGCAAGATGATAAAGGACTGATTGACTTTTAGCCAACAGCTACTTATAAATGCACTTACATATATCCAGCAAAGAAATGCACACATTTACTTTAGTGATTGTATTTCAAAAACCTATTTGATATGAAATTCTTAATGTCAAAAGAACACCAATAATATGAAGAACAAATGTGAAGAGGTTCATACAAGGTTCATTGTTTGTCATGACACCTGAATGGAAATGGAAATCGGAGATCCAAGGTCATGCATAATCGGTAAAGTTTGTGGCCCTCTCCTGTCAGATCGAAGATAACAGTTTGCATTTCTTTTAGGTCATATAATACATATAGTTTTACGTCGCCTATTATCACCACGTATTAATTGTTCTCCCTCTGGCCTACAGACAGAAGCACCTGTGGCCCAACTGTACATTGATACAGGGATCTGGAGTACCTTGTGGCACAGAGTAGCCCAGGCACTGCAGGTCACTAACCCAGAAACAGATACACCAATTCATGACATTGAGACTGAGAGAGAGACCGCACAGGGCTTCCGTGAACCAGATTGGTCCCTTGTCTCCCCACAGGGGTTGATGGCAGTGCTACAGATGGCTGTTACAGTCTTCACTAAGGTAGGAATCTATACAGATATATAATCTGCCTTGTATCCATAAATTTGATAAATATGAAAACTATATTCCAACTTGAATCTGTTGGTGTTTAAAAGTATGTTATCTGTTTATATATTCCAACATGAATCTGTGTTTAAAAGTATGTTATCTGTTTCAGGGATTTAAACAAAATTTTGATATTTAGATATTTTTTTGCAACCATGATGGCATTTAGATTCATACAAAATAGTAAAATTATTTTGATAAAATAAATATAACAATGTTGAAACATACCCAAACAGTCCCTTTGTTACTATTATAGAGTTAATGCATAAATTGTTTTGTTTGAAAACCTTTTGCAAGATGAAAACGGAACTCTTAAGCAAAATTGTATCTTGTTGTAGTTTATCAGTGATTTTTTTTTTCTTCTGTAGAATTTTTTATTTTGATCAATTTACCTTTATATCACTCTCCTCGAGTTTAAGACAAGACTGAACTTTATACCAGAGAAATATTAAGTACACTACAGATATGTAATAACAATACCAACTACTATTTAAGTATAACAGATGATAACACTTTATAGTATATAATTTACCAGAAGGGTCAGTGCATTGTGTATTATCAAAAAATTACATACTATTAATGCAGTTTCCATGCGGAGTTTGCTATATAACGCCTACTAAAACACTTACACTTGACTGTTTATTTCAGGAAGCACAGCAGTGCATTCCAAATCTTGCCGTTCCAGATAGTGTTATAATGCTAACCCTGGTTCATCTACTGAAAAAAGAATTTTTAGCTTGTTTAGCTAAAAGGTGAGCAAATATTAGCAAAGTATATATAAGCCTGATTGACTCCGTAAATAGCAGGAGAGATCATAACAAGGTAATGGATTCTATTACCCATGACTCTTTCAAAACATTTGTTTCCATTATAGTTCTGCATGACCAATGTGCAGTTTGTGCCATTGGCTAGATCTGATTGACTACAATCATAAAGGAAGTCAGATGTAAGTAGTTTCCCCTTTGATATAGAGATTGGCACCAAAAACTTGATAGTCTCCAGTTATTACTTTTGCTCATGCAAGAGTGCATGCTTCTTATAAAAGTATCGCAAATTCCACTTCTCTTAGTGCCTTTTCACCATTGTAAGCAAATTCTTAGAGTTTTCTCACTTCAGGGAAGTATATACTCCACCATCTACCTTTCTCTTGCTTCACTTTCATTCCTGATGAATATTTATCACCTCATTTGTCAACTTCATCATGCAGTGATTCAGTTGGTGCCATCTTAATTGCTTTGCATAGTGGTCATCAGTACTTACAAACTTAATCCTTTTGTTAACTTTACCAATAATTAGCCTTTTATTTATGTCAGTCTGCCATCAGATGTGGCCACCATTACTAAAAAAATTAAAAAAACTTTGAACAACTTCTGGTAAACTGCTGAACAGAATTTGAGTATTATGGATTTAAGACCTGTCACATTTATACAAATGATGCTGATCAGCCTTCAGATATGGCTACTGTTACTATAAATAAAAAAAAAAAATTCTCCATCAGTAATTGCTATCTTCAACTTTTTCTTAAAACCCAACAGGTCAATTTCAACCAAACTTAGCACAGAGCAAACAAGCATAAAGGCCTTCAAGTTATTTTACAATTGATGCCAATCTGCCATCAAATAAATGTCGACTGTTACTAAATATAGGACAACCTATAAAAGACCTCTTCTCCAAAACTGCTGAACATAATTTGATATATTTCACAGAAAGCATTGTGACATAAAGACCTTTCAGTTTTGTACAAACGATGCTGGTATACAATCAGATGTGGCTGCCGTTACTAATAATAGGAAAACCTTTAAAGATCTTCTTTACAAAAACCACTTAAATGAATTTGACCAAATATGACAGAAACCATTCTGGCATAGAGGGCTTTCAGTATCAAACAAATGATTCCAATCCACCATCAGATAGAGCCACCATTGCTAGAAATAAAAAAACCTTTAAATAAATTATGAAGAAAAGCTGTTCAGCAGAATTTGACCAAAGCATCCTGACTTAAAATCTGGTGATGTGTGTATACTGTGGTTGGTGGAAAGATGGTCAACAATTTCTGCCAAGCAACTTTCCTGGAACCAACAAGAGGAAGAGAAAAGATCTATCAAAGACTCGGCTGCTTATGTAGCCAATGTTTTTAGCTCTATTGGTCATAGACCAGAAGAGCTTATGGGATGGTTTGTTGTCCATCGCCTGTCATCCGACATCCATCTTCCGACATCCATCCATCCATCAGCACAGGTTTGTTATCGCTACTCATCCTAAACTACTTGAAGGATTGCCATAAAACTTTATACTAAGATTCATCTGAAGGTCTGGTTGGTCCTAATTGAAAATGGCTCTGCTCAGACATCCATTAAGGCCACCACAACAGTCATCTTGAAAATCTTATCAATAATCCTCCTGAATGATATCAACATGGGGTTTTCACTACAAGACTTCTTATGGTGTCTATTTGGTCCAAAATGCAAATGGTACCAATCAGACATCCAATATGGCCACCACGGCAGCCATCTTTAAAATCTTTTTATCGCTACACCTCCAGAACAGAAAGACATATCGACATTGGGTTTTCACCAGAAGACTTCTTATTATATCTAGTTGGTCCTAAATGAAAATGGTTTCACTTGGAAATCCAGAATGGCCAGCACAGTGGCCATCTTGAAAATCTTATTATCACAACTCCTTCTGAATGAATGGTCATATCAGAATGGGGTTTTCACTAAAAGACATTTTATGATATCTAGTTGATCCTAAACGAAAATGGTGCTGATCTGATGTCCAATATGGCCACCACATCAGCCATCTTTGAAATCTTATTATTGGTACTAAAGAAGAATGGAAAGACATCGACATGGGGTTTTCACCAGAAGATTTCTTATTAAGTCTAGTTGGTCCTAAATGAAAATTGTTCCACTTGGATCTCCAGTATGGCCACCACAGTGGCCATCTTGAAAATCTTGTTATCACGTTTCCTCCTGAATGAATGGTCATATCAACATGGGGTTTTCACTAAAAGACTTTTTATGATATCTAGTTGGTCCTAAATGAAAAGGGTGCTGATCTCATTTCCAATATGGTCACCACAGCAGCCATCTTGAAAATCTTGTTATCACATTTCCTTCTGAATGAATGGTCATATCAACATGCAGTTTTCACTAAAAGACCTTTTATGATCTTTAGTTTGTCCTAAATGAAAATGGCGCTGATCTGATGTCCAATATGGCCACCACAGCAGCCATCTTGAGAATCTTGTTACCGCTACTCCTTCTGAACGAAGAGTCATATCGGCATGGGATTGACACCAAAAGACTTCTTATGATGTCTACTTGTTCTTAAATGAAATTGGGGCTGCCCATACCTTTATCTTGAAAATCTTGTTGCTACTCAACCTGAATAGATGATCACAGCCTCGTGCTAATCAGTACCAGTCACATAACATCTTTGTGGAATGACACTGAATGGATCCCTCACCAGTCCCACCTCTTCCACGACCGATTACTGGCTACAGCAATGGTCCAGTCCTGGCTGTCCTGTATCAGATGAGGATGCTGGAGGATATGTGACTGAATGTCTGGAGATAACTGTATTCCAACAAAAAAGGACTCCATGACTTGATTACCTCCCAGTTCAGTCTGCTTCTTTAACACACTCATTGCACCCTTTACATCAGGCATCTGATGCTTCCCAGTACCAGGCCCATAGAACTATAGTGGACAAGCACCAGACAGTTCTATCACCAGTCCCAGCTCCATCATGACCTGTGGCAACACCCCTGTCCCAGATGCCCTGTAATGGTTGCTACTGTAGGTGATGCACATAATGAATGCCTGGAGCTAACTGTGCCCCAAAATGGATGGACTACCAGTCTATATTCACTGTCCCACACAATCTGTTTGCTTGTTCAGTCGCTGCATCTCTCACAGAAGGCTCTCCTATAACCTCATACTTCCATTTACAGTGATTAACACTCACAAGTGCCATCTTTCTTTTTTAATCCGCTCATTGATCAACAAGATTTCCTGGCTTTTTCCTGTAGAGGTTTTCTTTGCCTTCCCCTTCTTGGACAGGTTTTTGTGTTGAAAGGACACCTCAAACGTCAACAGGTCTTTCTTTCTTGTACCAGTGATTTCAGATTTTAACCTGGCGTGATATACAAGACACTCTTGTCAACTTTGCACCATCAAATTCCAGCCTGAACACACAACTGCTGAAATGACATAATGATAGAATCCATGTTGACTTTGTTTCTTATTTTTCATCAATCTGGACATAGCCTAAACGTTCCGGCAAGAAAACCTGCTGTCAGATGATCCTTCTATCCCAGTGAGAACCAAACTTTGCACTTTGACCTCTAGACCAATGATCATATTTTGGGCTATATGAGGTCCTATCTCAGCAAATGGAACAGGGATTTTGCTAGGTCTTTAACATGAGGCCTGGGGCTCTTGGAATTGGGAACATTGCATGCAATCAGACTGAATTGGTAAATTTTCCAGTACATGAAAATGTATTTTTTGTTTGTAAGGTGATTTTTGTCTGTTTTGTGATCTTTAAAATAATGTTACAAGTAATGAGTGATGCATTTAAGTATTTACCTTTCTTCGTCTGAATTGGAAATTTTAAGATCGAAATTGGGAAGATAAGTATAATTTTTGGATTGGGAATGGGGCCTATATTTTGGTCCCAAATATGACTTTGGAAAATCCCAGGGTGAGGACCTTCTTGGCTTATGGTAGGTATCCCACTGCAGGGGCAACAGCTGGACACCGTAATCTGCACATACGTTATCATGACAAGCTGGGGACCCACCTCCTGCGCACCATCATAGAAGTGAGTAGGACAGGGAATCAGTTCATTCTGTATCAGTCTCTTGGAGATGAAGGCCATAACTAACACCTTTCACTCAAGGCAGGTGACATTGTCTGGAAAGGACATTCACATTCTATCTGATATCTCTGCCATTTGGCTTGGGATTTCTCAAGTGGTGTCATCATTGACAAATCTATCATTAAATCCACCACACCACAGGCAGGCTCAGTGTCTGAGTAGACTTCCTGTCCTGCTGTAATCAACCAATTGATACCAAATGATCCATTCACCCATCAGTCTTCAGCAGAATCTTTGCCTGCTGGAGTCAACCTCTGACAGACTTGTTTGTGCTGAGCAGGAAATTTTACAGTAGACCTGATACTGACTAGCCCTGCTCATTTTCCTCAAATGTAAAAAAATCATAAGTCATCAGTGTTCTGAAGCAAGCAGTGGGGATTCCCAGGAGAATCCTGTCCTCTCCTCACCTGCTCTAACAATCCCACATTCAGGTTTTTTCCATCTGATCCAGGAGAACCTGAAACTGCACATATGGCTTATATCAGACAAAAACTCAGAAAGGAGATCTTCTCAGAAAAGCGGTGGACATCATCGCTTGATCAAGAAAGTCCACCACTCTGAAAGTATACAAAGGCACATGGAGAGTTTCTTCCAGTGGTTTGAGCACAACAACATCTCCCCTTAAAAGCCTCATTATCACAAATAGCAAACTCCCCTAATTGGCTGTTCTAAGAGAGGAAGCTAGTCCCCATCACCATCAAAGACTAATGCTCCATGATCTCTGACATGCTTGAACATCATGGAAGGGTCTAAATAATGACCTCTTCAACCTTCTGGCTTTTGTTTCCTGCAGACCAAAAGCCTTTCCCCTTTGTCTGAATGAAAGTGACTAGATATGACTGAACAAAGCATCATTTGAACCCAAGTTCAAAACTTCAATGCCTCGCCTCTCATATAAGACCTGCTTCTAGTTGCCCATGCTAAAGCAGTGAGCTACATGCCATATTGGTGAACCAGAAGTATCTGCAGCTTCGTCAAAATGGTTTGATTTCTTCCATGATGGTACCATGCTTTTGTTGCCTAGAGTAGGCGCCCACTCATGTACAACAATAAAACTGCTTTCTTTCTAGGACCCTTCATCCCAAGAACAGCTACAGAATACTATGTTAGGGCTCTGAATTGGCACTTGAAGTGCACCAAGCCAATCAGAAGGTTGAGATCTCATTTGTTCCTACCTGAAGCAGGTAGAGATGACTTTTCTGCTCAGGTGCTGTAAACCTGGATACATTGGGTTATTCCCTCAGCATATAAGGAACTAACCCAAGATCAAATTAGTTTCTTATGGAATTAGGGTAGTCACTACAAACATAGCATTGAAGTGAACCTGGTCCTGAAACGCCTTAATCAATGCCATTGTGTGTAGGATGACCTTTTCTAGCTTCTGCCTTGGAGTACTCTCATCCCAAGAGCTCAGGTCAACCTAATGGGTACAATAATGGCAACACAACAGGATTCCCTCCCATGTCCTTCAGCAATCTTGTAATAACACAGGTCACTCTACTTCCACTGGATATGTGGGAATAAATGTTTTCTCTATCACATGACCTGTATTTCTATAAATGCTAACACTTCCCAGCCCATATATTCTTACTAACAAAGCTGCTTTATATGCATTAGGAGATTGTAGTCTAGGCCTATTTTAGGGTAAGGGGATACAGCTCCATCCTCCTACCTATTTTCCTAATTTATTATGATTGGGTAATGTATTTGAAGGAAAAGCTACTTTTTTTTAAAAGAAAATATTTTTTCTTCAATAATTCTTACATAGTCATGATGTTGGATGGACTGGATTTGTGAGGTAGTGGATGGACTCCTAACATATAATGATCAGATATTATCAAAGAAACACATTTTACATTCAGAAAATTATTTCTTAGACCATCTTATGGCATGTGGTAAAATGACTTGATAAACTTAAACTTGTATTCAGCAGAAGTGGATGATCAATTCTGTCAAATATTTGAAGGTTAAAAAAGCTTTTTTGTCCTTTTTATTGATGCCATAAAACTTGTAGCAATCCAGTCATCTATTTTGGAGTATACTTCTACGGTAAGCAGATATGGTTTATGAAAGTTTCTCTTACGTTATCGCTCATACAGAAAAGACTTAGCTTCCCAGAGGAAGCGCAGGTTTAAAATTAGAGCTGCTTGCATGGTTTGCCATGACAAATCCCTGTGCTACATATTCCCACCCAATGACCCCGAGACCCTCCACTTGGACTTTGACCCAGGGTTAGTAACTAAACTCCATTACATATACTATATATCCTCATGCTATGACTGCATGTTTAAAGTTTGGAAAAATTTCTTTTTTGAAAATGCCACTGTAACTGCAGTTTTTATTTTACCAGGCTATAAGGTCAAGTGCGCTTACGGTATGGCCCTGCATCCAGCATGCATCATGCATTGTATGCCCATCAACATTTTCTTTAAAAACATGTTCTCAAAAAACGACAGGGCCAGTTTCAAGTAACTTGGTAAGAATGTTTCTCAGAATATGGTCTACCAACATTTTTTTCTGGATGGTTCCCCTAGCAATGGTGTGGCTACCTTAGTAACCATATGGAAAACCTATTTTCAAGTTCTTGATCAAACTTGGCAGGAATGTTTCTTAATGTGTAGGATGGCTCCCCTTGCAATGGTGTAGCTTCCATGGCAACCATGTGGAAAACATATTTTCAGCTTTTTCTTCAGAAGGGCTGAGCCAGTTGTGATTAAAATTGGTAGAAACAACTAGGTTTTATCAGATTTGTTTCTACATCGGCTCCCCTAGAAATGCAGTGTCTTCCTTCGCAAGTAGCAGGAAAATCTGTTTTCAATTTCTCCAGAACAGCTGAGCCAATTTTAATTAAACTTAGTAGGAACAATTCTTACAACATGCTTCACCCAGATTTTTCCAAGTTACTCCTGCAGCAGTGGTGTGGCTTCCACAGCAACTAGGTAGAAGCCTCTTTTGACTTCTTCTCCAGCCAGCTGTCTCAAGCATAATTCACCAACTTTGTTCTAGTTTAGGATATTTTGTACCAGGATTGTGTTTGGGGTGGCTCCCCTAGTAGTGGTGTTAGCAGCCAGGTGGAAATGATACTCATCTCCCATCGAGTATGGCTGTTGTTACTAATATATAAAAAAAACTATCATGTAATGACTTTCCAAAAATGACATAATCATATCAGACCAAACTTGATAGATATAGTCACTGTATGAACACCTTTCATATTCATGCAAAAGATCCCAATGTGCCATCAAGTCCAGCTGAAGTTACTCAAAGTAGAAACAGTTAAACTTGTCAAATACCACTGATTTCTACCAAATGGCTAGAAATTATTTTGAGATGGGAGTCTTTCCACCCAACGCACCTGCTTTATTACTACTACATTTGCCTTTTAGACCAAGGTATGCCAGGTAAGTGATATCAAGTCCACTTGGGCCTTATGACTTTTGAGCCCCTCCCATAGACCCCAGGGGAGGCGCCCCAAATACTATACTGTTCTTGCAGATAGTTATCACATGGGCAACCCATGTACAAAGTTTGTTGAATTTTGACCAGGCAGTTCAGGAGATTGAGTAATGAACAGATGGATGGACAGACAGAATTTATCACAGTATAACTGCTAAAATGGGGGGATAAAAATAAATGCTGTCACTTAAAGTGGGGTGACAGCAAGAATACAGTGTTTCCATTGACACTGAGTAGAATGGTTTAGAATATGTAAAATTGTGGAAGAATGGAATCTCATGGACCTACAGATTGATGTGATTTAAAGGACTTTTAATGTTTTGATTCAGACAACCTGTAATTCCAAGGTACGCCTTTGGGATATGACAGAATAGTCAGATATAGCTTTCCTTCTTTTCATTGATTTCTTTATGTTGGCATTGCAGAGGACATGAACATTTGCAGTCCATACAATTAATAAGTCAATGCATACTGTAGCTATGGGCCTTGTCTTTTCATCGGAGATTATAACATTTATTATCCTCTTAAGATTTAATCCCTATTTGAAAATCTTGTTCCATCATGCATTCATTATCCAGGGCTCGCGCTGTCTTGAAAAGTGTTTGAAGTTTGATGGTTACCTTGAAAAGTGCTTGAATTTGAGGTTGACTTCAAAAAGTGCTGGAAAAGTGCTTGAAAACACTCAGTTTTCATTGAACACATTCATTTATGGATATAAATGTCATGTCAAAAAAAATAAAAGATGTTTTAAAATAAGATAGAAACCCAATCTTGCTGGAATTACATGTTGGGTCACTTACATATTTAGTAATTTTTCTGGTTGGGTCACTTATGTTGTCATTAGTACTCAGCCTCATTTTGGATTGTAACTACCACATGATGTAGATGAATGGGTGCTGCATTGACTGGGCTGTTAAGGTTGATTTTTAAAAAAGCCAGTCAAGTGCTCAATAATAGGAAGCTTATTTTCAAACAAGATTACCATAAGCACTCTCTACATGACATATATATATATATATATATATATATATATATATATATATATATATATATATATATATATATACACACACTGCGCATATGGGTAAGACCAAGCAATAATCAAAGAGCTGTGTGTTGTGTTTGTCAAAAGATGTTGGATCATTGGTGGCTGAGGTCATTTTAAGTCATACTGCTAATGGGAACATTATCATCAACTTCAGTACCAATAATGATAATTGAAAATAAAAATCTCTAGATTGTACATTTCTAGCCATGTTGCACCTAAAATTGCTTGAAACAAGTAGAAAATTGCTTGTAGAATACAGTAATATTTTTTATTTAGTTAAAATCAATGAAAAAATACAATAGAACTAATGTCAAGTGCAAAATCACATGGATCTGGCAACTCGGCTGTAAATGTCTATGCATTTCACTTTAGCTCTAAAGTTCCTACTATCAGAATAACTAGAGCTAAAGTTACCTCAGCTAGATCGGTGAGTAAAAGTGCTTTTAAGTCACATAGCAAGAGTGAAAATAATGAAATATTAACAATAGGAATTAATTTATATTATTTTGTTGCCAAAACATGAGAAACTCAAAAGGAGTTGCAAACACTGACAAATAAGACTGCAAACTGATAAAGATGATATGACTGCACCTCTAATCCCATGCCCCAAAGTCCCATGAGCTACAGTGTCTTCACCTCCAACTCCATGCCCCAAAGCCCCATGAGCTACAGTGTCTTCACCTCTAACCCCATGTCCCAAAGCCCCATGAGCTACAGTGTCTTCACCTCTAACCCCATGTCCCAAAGCCCCATGAGCTACAGTGTCTTCACCTCTAACCCCATGCCCCAAAGCCCCATGAGCTACAGTGTCTTCACCTCTAACCCCATGCCCCAAAGCCCCATGAGCTACAGTGTCTTCACCTCTAACCCCATGTCCCAAAGCCCCATGAGCTACAGTGTCTTCACCTCTAACCCCATGTCCCAAAGCCCCATGAGCTACAGTGTCTTCACCTCTAACCCCATGCCCCAAAGCCCCATGAGCTACAGTGTCTTCACCTCTAACCCCATGCCCCAAAGCCCCATGAGCTACAGTGTCTTGACCTCTAACCCCAAACCCCAAAGCTCCATAAGCTACAGTGTCTTGACCTCTAACCCCATGCCCCTAAGCCCCATGAGCTGGTGTCTTCACCTCTAGCCCCGTACCCCAAAGCTCCATGACCAACAGTGTCTTCACCTCTAACCCCATTCCCCAAAGCCCCATGAGCTACAGTGTCTTCACCTCTAACCCCATGCCCCTAAGCCCCATGAGCTAGTGTCTTCAGCTCTAACCCCATGCCCCAAAGCCCCATGAGCTACAGTGTCTTGACCTCTAACCCCAAACCCCAAAGCTCCATAAGCTAGTGTCTTGACCTCTAACCCCATGCCCCAAAGCCCCATGAGCTTCAGTGTCTTCACCTCCAACCACATGCCCCAAAGCCCCATGAGCTACAGTGTCTTCACCTCTAACCCCATGCCCCTAAGCCCCATGAGCTAGTGTCTTGACCTCTAACCCCATGCCCCAAAGCCCCATGAGCTACAGTGTCTTCACCTCTAACTCCATAGCCCAAAGCCCCATGAACTACAGTG
The DNA here is from genome assembly GCA_029931535.1 of Margaritifera margaritifera. Taxonomy (NCBI): domain Eukaryota; kingdom Metazoa; phylum Mollusca; class Bivalvia; order Unionida; family Margaritiferidae; genus Margaritifera; species Margaritifera margaritifera. The sequence continues at coordinate 2,398,964 of JAQPZY010001639.1, read as the reverse complement.
TCTTGACCTCTAACCCCATGTCCCAAAGCCCCATGAGCTACAGTGTCTTCACCTCTAACCACATGCCCCAAAGCCCCATGAGCTTCAGTGTCTTCACCTCTAACCACATGCCCCAAAGCCCCATGAGCTACAGTGTCTTCACCTCTAACCCCATGCCCCAAAGCCCCATGAGCTACAGTGTCTTGACCTCTAACCCCATGCCCCAAAGCCCCATGAGCTACAGTGTCTTGACCTCTAACCCCATGCCCCTAAGCCCCATGAGCTACAGTGTCTTGACCTCTAACCCCATGCCCCTAAGCCCCATGAGCTACAGTGTCTTGACCTCTAACCCCATACACCAAAGCCCCATGAGCTACAGTGTCTTCAGCTAGGCCTAGTTTAACCAAAAATATTTTGGAGTTCTTGTTTAAGAATGAAATACTTAATTCTAAAATTTTCTGGACTCTGCATACCATAATCATCATTCTTCCTAAGTTTATATACAGTTAATTATAGTGCTTGAAAATTAAGTTTCTGTCATTGAAAAGTCCTTGATTGTTCTGATGAAATATCCATATGAACAATGTTATCTTTTGTCTTTTTTCATTACAGCTTTACAACAGATGGGCAGCAGTTGACAGTTGACATAATTCTGGAGGTTACACAGATCTGCTGTTTTCCTTTTGCTGTAGATACTCATGAAGAGTTGCTCAGTGAAATCCAACAGTAAGTGCCAAGTAGCAATGTTTGTCACATTTTAACATATACTCGAGACTGTTTAGTCCATTAGAGTCACCATCTTCACCCCCAGTGTATCATGCACACCACTTCTTTCACACACACAGACACACACACACACATACAGACACACACACACACACATGAAAAAATGGTGTAGACCCAAGTAATATGCCAGCAGATCTTCATTGGAATGAATAGTACATTATGGTCATGCAGGTCAGGGTGTACACTGTTTAACATTGTGTGCTTATTAGAAATAGCAAATACAGCCAACTGACCTTGGTGAAATATGACTGAACAGATTGCAAATGCAAGAATGAAATACGGAATGTCAGAATAAATTACAATGAAAATATGATACTTGCAAAAATCTAAAGTTGAAAATTTCTTCTTGAAACCTATTTTAAGTAGAGAAGAAAAGATCAGATTTTACATAATGAATAATGGTATTTGTGGTAATTAGTTTCAAGAAGTAGCATAACAATAATGAACTAGACTGTTTGTCCTACCTACATTGTAGCAATCATTTAAATTTTACATGTGATGATAATGATGAAATGATATACATGCTTCTTTTACTTAAATTTGTATGCAACTAGTTCCCTAAATAATTAACATGTAAACACTAGCTTGCACTATTAGACCTGTTAACTTTATCACTTAATCTATCAAATTGTAATACTTAAAAGTTCAATCATTGATTTTTTTTTAAATCTGTAAAATTTAATGACATCTTATACAGTATTGTTAAGATGACTAACAATAAAGAGATTTCAGTGCTGGTCCAGCAGCTCAAAGTCTGAATAGGTACTGTGTATACCAGGCTGTGACTTGGCATGCCATTGGAGGGGGCATGGAGGTCCTCTGTCTCAAGGTTAAGCTCTTGTTCCTCTCTTGAATCAGTGTGGAATGTGGTATGGGGGATCATTGGCAGAAGAGGAGACAGCTGCATCAAACACTTGGGGAGTTCGGATGGGTTTTCAGGCACATTGGCCGGAGCATTCTCCAGGGGTTCTTTGCCAGAGACCTGTTCTGGGGACTTGTGCAGTTTCAAGGGCCAGAAGGAAGGAGTTCCATTGAGTTTTGGATCTGCTGGCACTGAGATTTGCAGTGGGTCTTGCATTCTAGGAGAGCTGGTGGATTGTCTTGATCAGGCCTATGACACTTAACTGAGACCAGATGGTATCCACTATCAGCTTCTGAAGCATTTGCCTAATGCAGCTTCGGTGCACTGCTAAACATTTTTATTGGATTTGGGAGGCTGGCCGCTTTTTAACATCAAGCCTTCCCCATATTAGATATCTCAGTGGCAAATGTCAAAAAGCCCTGGATTTAATATGAGTCATGACAAACAGATTGGGAAGGAGTCTGGAAGGTCTCACTCCAATTATACAGGACTTTAGTAAGATCTAAACTGTCATGGCCATAGGACCCTTTCTATAAATGGTTCACAAGATGGAGGCAAGGTTGCAGCTACTATTGCCCACAGCACCATTTTTGAGCAAGTTATAAAGCTTCCATTTTTACAGCAGAAATTACGGCCATACTTGGATTAATGAACTACATTCAAACCTGTCCCAAAAAAAATATTTTTTTCTTTTTTATTTCCTTTCTGTACAAAATCTTAAATTTGACAACCTGCTAATATCCCAAATCTCACAGAAATATGATTTGTTCGTACAGTCTCAAAAAAGTGATCTGTACTGTTGGATGCCTAGTCACACTGGTATTAAGGGTAATGAAAGAGCAGCAGCCAAAGCTGCCCTGCAGCAGGGATGGGGCTGACTTTAAAAAAGTTGTCGCCAAAATAATCGCCAACCTCCATATTTTGTTGCCAATTTTCACAAAATGTCGCCAAGCAAGGAGTCAATATTTGTCCATGTTTATTAATGTAGTAGGCAGTAAAAATTGAATAAGATGAGGTATTTATTACTTTATTGACAACAAACAATACAATACCACAATATTACAGAATAAATCATTACATGACTGTTTTGATTGCTTATTTATAATGTTTTGCACTATTAAAATATTGTTTCATAAAAATAATAAAATCGAATGTCACATGAGTATGCATCGTGATTTTACGGCTACCCACTTGCTGAATGCAATTTCAAAGTCGAAGCCTCCTTCACATTTGTATGTGCCGATTCTCATTAGATTCTCCAGAGTTGAGATGCCGAGTTTATTCCTGATGTCAGTTTTGATGAGATTCATCTTGCTGAATCCATGTTCACAGTCGCTGATAATGTCATTTTTACTTTTACTAACAGCAGCGATCTTAGCTACTCCCTCAGGTTTTCTGGTTTATGATTTATATCTTGTTAATTTGATACTTGTTCAGTGCCAAATAGAGTCCTACACATCTTACATATATGTGGTTGACCTTAATCCCTTAGCACCCTCTTTGTTTTCTCCACATTACAACCCTTTGATCGAGCCGCATATTTGATACTTGTTCAGTGTCAAGTAACAGAGGCTGGTTATTTGAACTCCCTGTGATCTTTCTGCACAAATGACACCTGTTCAGTTGCATCCTTCAACAGATTTCATAGACTGTATGATCGAAATGTCACTTACAGAGCCCAAGCTCAGTCTCCGCGTAAGCACCCGTATATGACAGTAAAGACGAGGAATTTGAGTCGGACATTATTTATGATGACTAGAGGACGATCGAGGATTTCAGCACTATAATTGGTCACTCAGACGATGCGGATGAATTCTTGGGCTTTGTACCAGATGACATTAGACAGTGACCTTTATAGGATACTGTGAATCACAAAAGTGTGGACTTTACTTTTATTGTTTATTTGTGAGACGTGTGGACTTAACATATTATGGGATACTGTGAATCGAATCATTCTGGGCTACTATTTTGATGTGACATATGATATAATTCATGGATTTATCATATCAACGGATTTAAAATGTCAATCATTATAGATTCTGTTGATTTTTATGACACGATGAAGAACAAAATGTAAGTTGTCAATTTATTTGTGACATATTCCACTCGATAATATACCTAATTGCATTTTACACTGGTTTTGTCTTTATTATTCCTAGCTAGCTATCTATCTATCCATCCAGTCTCCTCCAATATATACCTGTAGTCAACAAGAAAACTTAAAAAATTTTAAGTTTAGACCTTGTCCTGTGGATACAAAAGCCGACCCCCCTTCTTCCAGGATTTTTTTTTCCTAAATTATTTGGATTATACGCGAGTATATACGGTACTCTTAGGATGACATGATGAACACAAAAAGTCTAACTTCCGTTTATCCATGACAGTATATAGTTCTGATTCAGACAGATTTAATTTTTTTATTTTTATCTTTTTCATTTGCTTAGTATTTATACAGAACGAATGGTACCTCAAACGTAATCAGTTTTCTTTGAAGTTTCAGCAAAACTATTTTTTTCTGGTACATTTTTCAAAAAAAAAAAGGGAGGGGGGATTAGCCGTCGTTTGGTCGATTGTAGCTAGTCCGGTAGCATGACTATTTGAGCATATCACAGCATACATTACTCAGGCCAGATGTCAGCATAAGTGGAATATGATAAAACAATGCACTGGTAAGATGGTTTGTCAATATGAACAAAGGATTTGTTCCAGTGCATTTTATATCCAAGTTTGCAACTTCCTTTCATGGTGCCTTTGAATTCCTCCACTACAAACCCAAGATTGTATATACAAGTTTGAACAGCCAAAAATGTTGTCGCCAAAAAAATCGCCAGATGGTATATTTTGTCGCCAATCAGGAAAGAAATCGCAATTTGCGACATTGGCGAAGCCCAGCGCGATCCCTGCCTGCAGTCACCTGTTTCTGAATGGAAGTCTCCATGTACTGATCTCAAATATTACATAAGTCCATATATTCTATATACATGGCAAATTATGTGTAATGGAAACTCTACAAACAAGCATCGTAACATCAAACCTATCATTGGAGAAAAGCATCCATCATAAGGAACAAATCACAGAGATGAAATGGTGTTGTGCTGATCATGTACAGGACACATATTCAGCCTAAAGGGTGAACATTGACCAGAGTGCATACCTTTCCAGTGTCCACTGACAGTGAAACTCATTCTTGATGAGTGTATCGACTTTCATCCTGTGAGGCGGAAATTGTGTGTGTGCGTGCGTGCATGCATATGTGTGTGTGTGTGTGAACTCAATTAAGAAGCTTTATAATGATGTATCACCAGAACAGATTTTGGACTTTTTAAAAGAATGTAGTCTATATAAAAAAATTTGATCCTTTATTTAAAAAATTTGATATTTGTGACCTATATTTTTTTTATATACTTATTACCTGTATCTTTTTTTTATATACCTTTTAGAGAATATTAACATATTAACCTTTTATCTTTTATCTTGTAGGACTACTTGTTTACATTTATTTAGAAGAATTTATCTTTCTAAAGTTTTTTGCAATTTTGTATCTTTGCATGTTTAGAATTTATCTTTTTAAAAATTGTCACTATATAGCCATTATTGTGCTGTGCTGCTGTTGAACACTTCTTAATTGAGTTCACATACCAAAGTCAGTCATGTGACAAGCTCACTTCCTTTGTAAACACTGAACTCATGGTCAATAAACAATAAACATAAATATATATATTCTACCGCAATGAGTGGGAAAATGGAATCGATTGACAGGGATAGTTACAGTCAAATGTTTGTGCCCAGATTCTACTGACAAGGTGGTTTTGCACCACAACTGATGATTATTCATAATTATTTTAATTAAAATTGATACAAGTTTTATTACATTAAGTCCATAACCTTATGGCATTCCTGTGATATTTTAATGAAAATATTAAATATTTCAAAATTAGTAATGCCTTTCATACTTTATTTGAGTTATTACTCACATCTGTGTGATCCCCCTCTAGAAAGGCCACCCCTATTATGAGTCCACTTTCCTGCTGTAGAAGCAGTGCCCTTATAAGAGGAGGATGATTGTGTTGTGCTTTCATGCTGTTTAACACTTCTTAATTGAGTTCACATACAGTACAGCTCATGAGATTTTATGTTTCTCCACCCATCACAGTTGTGCAGTTAATCCCCTCCACACTCACTCTGTGTTGAAACTCCGTGGTGGAGGGATAAGTACCTAGCAAATCACCACCACAACTCAAAAGGCACGTATTGTGCTCCTCCACTTTAGAGGAGGCTGGTAGGCATTATTGATTGACATTTGAAAAGCCAATGCATTCAGACCACCATGGAAAGACTGAGTCATCAGAGTGATTTACAATCTGATACCAAATAAGGAATCAATCATCTTTATGTTGATTATATATTTGGGCAATAAAAAAATCATTTCAAAAGAGTTTGTATATTCAATACATGTATGTTTAAAATAGGTTGGTCTGATGAATTTTATGCATGACTTCTATTTGCAGTTATTGTCTGTGTCTAAATTTTATGTCATTTATAATTCAATTTAAACAGTGTAGTCTAATCAAGATCAGTGGAATCTAGATATCACTCTGGGAAGTTTACATCATCATTGGTGGAAAGTGACATTGGAATTTACATTGTTACTTTATTCAAAGAAATCTGGACTAACTTACGCACAGACTTGACAAGAGGCATATCTTTGGGCTTCTCTTGAATGGCATAAATTTATCCCATGAGATGTAGACATTTAAATTCCAAATGAAAACCACTGGATTTTAAAATAAAGAAAAGAAAAGGAAATGCACCAAATTTAAATTGAATTGCAAACCACATGCTTAGTCCTTAAGCAGTAATGGTGATGCATGCAGTGAAACCCCGCTATAACATGATGGTTGGTCCACAAAGTGTCATCATGTTACATAACATTGTGCAGTATTGAGACAAGCCAGTTAACGGAATAAAATATTGCATGTATTTTGTTTATTCAAGAAATGCAAACTAATATCATTATCACAGGCACTTGCATCATAAGTTAATTAATTTCTGCAATTTTTTGGTTACCAAACTTGATATGTTGAAGTTTCTTAGGAATATTTGAGATAACTTCATTGTTTAGCAATGAAAAAATCAAGCAAGGGAAGAAAAAAACATTTCATGAATTCATACAAATTCTTTTCAGCCAGCAGAGCATCAATCCCATTGGTTTTCTTTCAGTTTCCAGATAGTCGACAAGAAGAGAGAAGAGAGAACAAAATTTAAAGTGTCTTTCCTTAGCTTGCTAACATGCATATCTATACAATTTCTTCTTCCTGCAGTTTAAACATTTGTGTCACACTTTTATTTTTGATCTACCCTGTACAATATAATTTTGTTTTTCCTCATTTTATTATAAGATGCCTGCATTCTCATTCTCTTCTGCCACAGCTGGTATTTGCGTGTCAGAGGTACCTGAAAAATGAGCAGTTGGAGACACCCTTGGTCTTCCCTGTACAATATAATTTTGTTTTTCCTCTTTGTATTATCAGATGCCTGCATTCTCATTCTCTTCTGCCACGGCTGCTATTTGCCTGTCTTAGGTACCTGAAAAATGAGCAGTTGGAGACACCCTTGGGTCTGGTGGCCAGAATGGTGCTGGGCAATAGTATATTTGTTAACCAATTCTGTTCCACCATCAAGGAACTCAGGGTATGTGTCAGTAGTCCCAATCATTGTTATATTGCTCAAGATTCCCATTTAAATGTGCAAGTCCCAATCATTGTCATAACTACCTTTGATGCATGAATATTGATTTACATAAGTAAATATAAATTATAAAATTATTCTATATGTACATGTTTTCATCAATTTTGGATCCCCCATTCATTAATTTACATTCACATCCATTGTGATTAGTGGGAGAAAATCATTCAAGGTTAAAAGTTATATTTAAATATGCAGAACTGTATGATCTGTATGACAATAACTAGGATAACATGGTCTCAGTTTCTGATAGATTTTCATCCTTACAACAGGCTAGTTAACAAACCTTTCACTACATGAATGCCATGTTAGTCTTCCATGCATTTGGATCTTTCCTCTGCCACCACCCCACGCATCTCCATATATCAGTAGTCCTCCATTTTCACATGTAAGCTTGCTCCAATCTCCACTACTTTGTTGTGAATAAAATTAAATGTACAATTAATACCACACATGGCCCAGTCCCAACTGTTTGCACAAATTGTGGTTGCACAGAAGATAACAGAAGGTCACAGAATACAAAATGTAAACATCTGGTAATTGAGTAGTCTCTGCCTCAATTACCAATATGCATTTTCTTACCACTGTGTTAAAGACTGGTTAATTATTTTAGTTGTGAAACTGATTATTCAATAAAAGTTTGAGAAAGTAATTCAACTGCAGTCTTCAACTCGATGCAGATTTCCTCTTTCATTGCAGACATTTCCTGCTTTAAGGCATCATCTACACATTCGCATAGATGCAACAATAAGCAGGCATACAATGCAACAATTCTCTATTACCGTATATACTCGCATACAAGCCAAGTCCAAATGCAAACAACATTAATCCTGATCTGCTGTTGCATAATGCACTGGCAGATAAGGGTCTGTATTGTTTGTTCTACCGATTAGTCCCTACAAACTGCATAGACCCTGATCTGCCGGTGCATTATGCGATGGCAGATCTGGGTCTGTGCAGTTTGCAGTTGGTATCGGTCTATACACAAGTATAAACAGTACTTCATTATTTTATTGTTACAGTCAATTAAATACCATGATAAAGAATATTGCTTGCAATTTTCACATGAAGTTAAATTACCCAAAGATTGAGAAATTTAAACTATATTTGAACAAGATTAGCTGTGGGAACAATTCTTAGTTATATCAATAGATTAACAATATTGACTTTCTATTTTCATCCAGGCATCACAGTTTTTGTGCCAAGCAATCAGACCGTCCAGTCCACTATCTGTCATTTGTGATACCATCTCCATTTGTAGTCATCTTACCCGCATATCTGCAGATCACATACCTCTAGTCAAATCCATACTTCAGACCAACAAAGGTAGCATTAAATTTGTAATATAACCTTCAAGTTTAATCAGAAATTGGTTAATTTCCTTATTTTGTCAATTTAATATGATAATTTCATTGTCTGATATCTATGTAAGATATGTTTAGGTTGGACTGTGTACAGTGTCTGCATAAAAGCAATTTCTAAGTCTTGGTCCATTTTTCATACTATTAGGTGCAGTGATACTAATATATGGGGGGGGGGGGGGTCTTTATCAAGTAGATTTTTCCACTGTTATCCCTAATAATGAAATCTAATGACTTTTGCATTAATGCCCCAAAAGTTGATTTAAATAATTATCTCATAGTACATGTATTTGTTATACCTGTTTTAAAATTGCATTTAATTAGATTCTTGAAAGCAATTTTTGCTTTTTAAATAGATTTCAATAAAGATTACTTTCATTTGACCACACATAGCTGAAATCAGAATAAGAGAGGTTTTTTGGTCCTATCATTTTTAATTTCTGATACATATATTTGCTCTTTTCTGTTTAGATAGGTCTCTGTTGTCACAGTTTTTCATAATGAAATGATACAGTATATTTTTATACACAGCTGGTGATCCAGATCCCCTTACTTTGTCAATCAAGCACAACTCCTCAGCAGTAAAGTCACGTACCTGTAGTTTACTGGGGAACCTCATGAAACACAATGCCCAGTTCTACAGTATTCTCAAACAGAGGTTAGTGTTACAGATCCAAAATTTAAAGTGTATGTCCACAGTAAGTACAACCTGTTACGACCACAATGCCCAAGTCCCCACTTTAGTATATTAATTGCTTATCTACAATGCCAGAGTCCCCAATATAGTGTATGAATTCCTTATCTACAATGCCAGAGTCCCCAATTTAGTATATGAATTGTCTCTATCTTTATCTTTGCATGCTGAAAGTAGATAATAAATGGCTCTGGCAATAGTCTCACAATTTACAATGTATTGTCATACAACTTTCTAGATGTTATGATCATCATTTGAAAATATGCACACATTGACAAATTACTTTGCTTCCACAATTGTTTTTAGAGTTATTGCCCTTTTTGTCTTGCAGCTGAATGAAATGTAAGTCAGAATCTTGTGAACAAAACTGGTTTTGCATATTTTGATAAATCACTGAAATTTTGTATATATTATGGTCATCATATGGAGATATGCATATCAACAAAACTGTGTTTCTGCAAATTTTGTTATTGCTCATTTTGATTGGGAGTTGAATATAGTATATGACAGGATCCAGTAAATGCAACTAGTCTCACAGTTTTCTTGTGAATCTCCATGAAACTTTGTATATGCTAAAGTCATCATCTGAAAGATGTGCATATTGACAAATCACTGTGCTCTCACAATTTTTGTTCGAGTTGTTACCCTTTTTGTCCTGCAGCTAAATGTAATGTAAGACAGAATCTTGTGAACACATCTTGTCTTTGCACTTTTTATGGATCGCTATGAAACAATGTACAGCTGGATGAAATACGTGACAGAATTTTGTGAATGCAACTATTCTTGCAGTTTTCTGTGGATTGCTGTGAAACTTAGTACATATTATTTTCATCATCAATAGTTATGCATGTTGACCAGTCATTGTAGTCGCACTATTTTCAGAAGAGTTATGGACCTTTTTGGCTGTAGATTCATCTCCATCATGCGTGTATTGATGGGATGTAAGAGAGGTTGTGGTATATTTACATGAGCAAATTGCTCACCATTCCTGTAGTTTATTGTTTTATGTCTTTTTATCCCCAATCACAAGGACCAATATTTCTTAGGTCAAGATTACTTTCTGAATTTATTTTCTGCATTAAATTTACAGTGGCTGCTGGAGACTACTAAAAGCTTAAAGTGGGCAATCCATGTTATTGTTGATTACATTCCGGTTAATTTTAAGATGCACACACTGCTTCATAATACATTCTAGCAATGATGTTTCTCATTATATTTCTTTGTTTTTATGCCCCCCACTGTGATTGCAGAAGGGGGCAGATTCTTTTGCTGCTGTCTGTTTATATGTCTGTAAGTCTGTACATCCATCCCCAATCTTTTTTAACATGATAGCACAAAAATATTTAAATTTTGAGCCATGAAATTTTGCACACTTTATCATAGTCATGAGTAGATGACTGATTAGATTTTCAGGCCATTATAGCAATATTTCAATCTTTTACACAGCTTTTAACTTTTTGGACTTAGAGTTTTTAGCAAAACCTTGATAGCACAATTAAGCAAAAACCATTTGATGTAGACAAATGGAATTTGGTAGAGGTATTTGTATTCATATGTAGATGACCTTATTAGATTTTCATGCAATTTTCCAAATTTTTCTACAGTTTTGATTTGTTGGGTCCTTGTACTTTTATTTTCTGCAGTGTATGGAGTAGGGGGATATGAGTTTTAGAAACCTAAATTAAAAATTTATTGTTTTTTACTTTTAGGGATAAGTTATTAGAAGGATTAATAGAGTGTCTTAAAGATGAAGATCCCAATGTCAGAAAGGTGAGATGCAAATATCTTATTTTGTTTAAAAAAATTTATTTGCATAGATATTGATATAACAAGATATGTTTGCATTATGAAAACCTTTTTCAGTATGTAAGAATCATTGTAAGCTCTTGTACATATGCATAATCTTGATCATAAAATTGTATTCGATGTCATACCTGCAGATGCTTTAATAAATACACCCTCCCTCTTTTGGGGTCAAAACTTGCATAAATATATTCATTACTAAATGATAGTGTCTTGATCCAAGTAGTGGCTGCTTGAACTCGCCTAAAATATAAAAATGTTCTCAAAATGTATCATCATGCACTGCTGGTACCTTGTTACCACTTTGTTGGCTAAATTAGTGTCGTATTTAATGCAACCATATTGGGAGGCAGAAATGTAATGGAGACATTGGCAATATGCATCTTATTTAATGTAGCCACTATCGGAGTCAAAAATGTGATGGGGACATTACCAGTATGTGTCTTATTTAATACAACTATGTAGAGAGTCTGAAATGTAATGGGGACATTGTCAGTACATGTCTTATTTAATTCAACCATATTGAGAGTCAGAAATGTGATGGGGACATTGCCAGTATGTGTCGCATTTAATTCAACCATATTGAGAGTCAGAAATGTGATGGGGACATTGCCAGTATGTGTCTTATTTAATGCAACCATATTGAAAGTCATAAATGTGATGGGGGCATTGCCAGTACGTGTCTTATTTAATGCAACCATATTGAGAGTCAGAAATGTGATGGGGACATTGCCAGTATGTGTCTTTTTTAATACAACAATGTAGGGAGTCAGAAACATGATGGGGACATTGCCAGTACGTGTGTTATTTAATGCAACCATATTGAGAGTCAGAAATCTGATGGGGACATTGCCAGTATGTGTCTTATTTAATGCAACCATATTAAGAGTCATAAATGTGATGGGGACATTGCCAGTACGTGTCATATTTAATTCAACCATATTGAGAGTCAGAAATGTGATGGGGACATTGCCAGTACGTGTCTTATTTAATGCAGCCATAATCAGAGTCAGAAATGTGATGGCACATTGCCATTATATGCTTACAACCATATTGGGAGTCAGAAATGTGATGGGAACATTGCCAGTATGTGCTTATTTAATGCAACTATATTGGGAGTCAGATAGTTGATGGGGGCATTGTCAGTATCTGCTTATTTAATTCAACCATATTGAGAGTCAGAAATGTGATGGGGACATTGTCAGTATGTGTCTTATTTAATCCAACCATAATGAGAGTCATAAATGTGATGGGGGCATTGTCAGTATGTGCTTATTTAATTCAACCATATTGGGAGTCAGAAATGTGATGGGGGCATTGTCAGTATGTGCTTATTTAATTCAACCATATTGGGAGTCAGAAATGTGATGGGAACATTGCCAGTATGTGCTTATTTAATGCAACTATATTGGGAGTCAGATATGTGATGGGGGCATTGTCAGTATGTGCCTATTTAATTCAACCATATTGGGAGTCAGAAATGTGATGGGGGCATTGCCAACATGTGCTTATTTAATTCAACCATATTGGGAGTCAGAAATGTGATGGGGACATTGCCAACATGTGCTTATTTAATTCAACCATATTGGGAGTCAGAAATGTGATGAGAACATTGCTAATATGTGCTTATTTAATTCAACCATATTGGGAGTCAGAAATATGATGGGGCATTGCCAACATTTGCTTATTATGATGACCTTTAATCTCTTCCCAATTAACATTTATTTAAGCGCACATTGGTACTATTACATCAGATATGGTAAATTTAATTTGACTAGGAAACTTAAAGACTTTTCCATAAATGGTTGTCTTGTCAATGATGTGCCATCACATCATTAATTATAGCTTTGTGTAGTATTTATTTCTGAAGATATCCATGAAAAACAACTATAAGAATTTATTTGAAAACCTGTTTATGTGTGCTACATAAGTTGTATGGTATGCCGTAATCATCAATCTAGTGTTAACTCTTCAAATCACTACACGTCCTCCTTATGATGGGATCTCCAGTTCAGGCATTGGGTTTGTATGGTCATGAAGGTGAAGAAAACTGGAAAACCACCAACTTTGAATGGGCAACCACAATTTAGTATGTGCTGGAACTAGGAGATTTAACCTTGGACTGCAGAATAACAAAGCAAGTTGTTACTGCTGTGCCATCTCCAGTCTTTAAGATAATAATGTGTCATGTCTTGTATCAACAATGGCATTCATTATGTCTGGGTATTATTTTTCTGTACTCAGACTAATAAGGAATGGAAAACTATTTTTATTCAAATAGAAATAATTATGACATAGGGGAGAAAGAGTAGATAAAGGTGAGAATGATGTGTTATTTGTTGCCAGGGAGCCAGTTATGCAGTAGGGAATGCAGCATTCCACAATGACCATCTGTATGTGAAGTTGAGGCCAGCCATTCCTCTCCTTCTGGAGCTTCTAAAGGACCCTTCCAACAAAACCCGTATCAATGCTGCCAGTAAGTAATCTGTAACCTCACTCACTCACTAGCTGCCAGTAAGTAACTTGTAACCTCACTCTTTAGCTGCCAGTATAAAGTAACCTGTAACCTCACTCACTCACTCACTAGCTGAAAAGAATACTGTATTCAGTGCAGTTTGTGTCAAATCTGACATTGACCAAAGACCACAGTTTTAATTTTGTTTTCTTACAGGAGTTTCATATTATGTAAGTACGTAAAGTTTACATTGCATAAAAATGTGATGCTTTCTGAGCTGTATGTCTTTGACTTATTATATGGAGCATAATCTCCATTACACTCTCCACAAAGTTTAACCCTGTAACTTATAAGAAAAAAGATTATAAGCTAAGATCTTTTCTGTCATTTTGCAGCTTTCTACATGTTTGTTATCTGTGTTGCCAAAAGCAAGGAAAATAACGGCTTCACCCATCTAAACACAAGCATACTAGACAAGATATGGCACATTTTGCCACTTACATTTATATAGAATCTTCCATAAATGCAGAATTAAATAATGTATACAGCATTGTATTTTTGTTGTGTTTTGCAAGCAGAACATTGAAAGTATTCAAAGAGTTTCTCAGATATCATTTAAATTATGCATGGAAGTAAAGATTCTGTTTATGACATGACAAGCTGATGAATAAATTAACTGCAGAAACTTGTGGAGTCATATGACATGATTTGCATTTGAATGCCTTGGATTGTTTTGCTTATGCCCTTTGTGACAGCACCACATCAAGGTAAAGTTGAATAGTTGAGATGGTTATAAAACATTTTAGCAGGGAAGATTTATGTTGCATTTAGGTAGTAAATCCCACATTTGAATACACTGTGGTAGTGCTATATAAATACATGTGCAAAATATATGTCTTAAAGAGAAATCTTAGTCTTGCAGTGTAACTGTATACTGGCTTATTAGGATGTAGTTGTCTTTGTGTAAATGACCCTTTGTGATGACAGGCTTATATGGATAATTACTTAATCATTCAGTTGTCTTTGTGTAAATGACCCATTGTGATGACAGGCTTATATGGATAACTACTTAATCATTCAGTTGTCTTTGTGTAAATGACCCTTTGTGATGACAGGCTTATATGGATAATTACTTAATCATTCAATTGTCTTTATGTAAATGACCCTTTGTGATGACAGGCTTATATGGATAACTACTTAATCATTTAATTGTCTTTATGTAAATGACCCTTTGTGATGACAGGCTTATATGGATAATTACTTAATCATTCAGTTGTCTTTGTGTAAATGACCCATTGTGATGACAGGTTTATATGGATAACTACTTAATCATTCAATTGTCTTTATGTAAATGACCCTTTGTGATGACAGGTATATATGGATAATTAACTAACCATTCAGTTGTCTTTGTGTAAATTTGCTAGCATGAGGAGATACACATTACACATAATATGTTGTCAAAACAAAGAGATTTTGTATGCCCCACCATGAAAGTGGTACAGGTATATTGTGTTATATATCAACCATATATCACACCTTGTTTAAAGTTTCTATTTAGGTCATTTCAGGTACTGTAGTGGGACATTAATGTTCCATTTACATTTCAGGTACTGTAGTGGGACATTAATGTTTCATTAACACACTTATAGGTCACATTAGAAACATGCATGACCAAGATACAAGGTATATGTTACAAGTGAATGACTGATAGTCTATTTTCTTTCAGGTGCATGCGGTAATTTAGGTTTACATTCCAACTCTTTGTGTCTAAGCCTAAAGAAGAACAAAGTTGCACAAAGGTATGTCAATTGTAGTGAAAAGGATGCCTGTCAGGTTTGTACAGAACTAAGGTATGTCAATGGCAGTGAAAAGGATGCCTGTCAGGTTTGTACAGAATTAAGGTATGTCAATTGTAGTGAAAAGGATGCCTGTCAGGTTTGTACAGAATTAAGGTATGTCATTTGTAGTGAAAAGGATGCCTGTCAGGTTTGTACAGAATTAAGGTATGTCAATTGTAGTGAAAAGGATGCCTGTCAGGTTTGTACAGAATTAAGGTATGTCATTTGTAGTGAAAAGGATGCCTGTCAGGTTTGTACAGAATTAAGGTATGTCAATTGTAGTGAAAAGGATGCCTGTCAGGTTTGTACAGAATTAAGGTATGTCAATTGTAGTGAAAAGGATGCCTGTCAGGTTTGTACAGAATTAAGGTATGTCAATTGTAGTGAAAAGGATGCCTTTCTATTTGTACAGAATTAAGGTATGTCATTTGTAGTGAAAAGGATGCCTGTCAGGTTTGTACAGAATTAAGGTATGTCATTTGTAGTGAAAAGGATGCCTGTCTGGTTTGTACAGAATTAAGGTATGTCAATTGTAGTGAAAAGGATGCCTGTCAGGTTTGTACAGAATTAAGGTATGTCATTTGTAGTGAAAAGGATGCCTGTCAGGTTTGTACAGAATTAAGGTATGTCAGTTGCCAAGAAAAGGATGCCTATCAGGTTTGTACAGAATTAAGGTATGTCAATTGTAGTGAAAAGGATGCCTGTGAGGTTTGTACAGAATTAAGGTATGTCATTTGTAGTGAAAAGGATGCCTGTCAGGTTTGTACAGAATTAAGGTATGTCAATGGCAGTGAAAAGGATGCCTGTCAGGTTTGTACAGAATTAAGGTATGTCAATTGTAGTGAAAAGGATGCCTGTCAGGTTTGTACAGAATTAAGGTATGTCATTTGTAGTGAAAAGGATGCCTGTCAGGTTTGTACAGAATTAAGGTATGTCAATTGTAGTGAAAAGGATGCCTGTCAGGTTTGTACAGAATTAAGGTATGTCAATTGTAGTGAAAAGGATGCCTTTCTATTTGTACAGAATTAAGGTATGTCATTTGTAGTGAAAAGGTTGCCTGTCAGGTTTGTACAGAATTAAGGTATGTCATTTGTAGTGAAAAGGATGCCTGTCTGGTTTGTACAGAATTAAGGTATGTCAATTGTAGTGAAAAGGATGCCTGTCAGGTTTGTACAGAATTAAGGTATGTCATTTGTAGTGAAAAGGATGCCTGTCAGGTTTGTACAGAATTAAGGTATGTCATTTGTAGTGAAAAGGATGCCTGTCAGGTTTGTACAGAATTAAGGTATGTCAGTTGCCAAGAAAAGGATGCCTATCAGGTTTGTACAGAATTAAGGTATGTCAATTGCAGTGAAAAGGATGCCTGTCAGGTTTGTACAGAATTAAGGTATGTCATTTGTAGTGAAAAGGATGCCTTTCTATTTGTACAGAATTAAGGTATGTCATTTGTAGTGAAAAGGATGCCTGTCAGGTTTGTACAGAATTAAGGTATGTCATTTGTAGTGAAAAGGATGCCTGTCAGGTTTGTACAGAATTAAGGTATGTCATTTGTAGTGAAAAGGATGCCTTTCTATTTGTACAGAATTAAGGTATGTCAGTTGCCATGAAAAGGATGCATGTCAGGTTTGTACAGAATTAAGGTATGTCAGTTGCCAAGAAAAGGATGCCTATCAGGTTTGTACAGAATTAAGGTATGTCAGTTGCCAAGAAAAGGATGCCTATCAGGTTTGTACAGAATTAAGGTATGTCAGTTGCCAAGAAAAGGATGCCTATCAGGTTTGTACAGAATTAAGGTACGTCAATTGCAGTGAAAAGGATGCATGTCAGGTTTGTACAGAATTAATGTACGTAAATTGAAGTGAAAAGGATGCCTGTCCGGTTTGTAGAGAATTAAGGTTTGTCAATTGCAGTGAAAAGGCTGCCTGTCAGGTTTGTACAGGATTAAGAAATTACTGGTATTTGGCAACTTGCCAGATTATCTCTCATTATCCATAGGTAGTAATAAATTGTTCACACTCCTATTGTTTTTAATCAGACAGTAGTTGAATAAAATGGAATTGGATAAACAAGGGTACACTTTGTGTAAATAATTTCCTTGTATCTTTTTGTTACATAACTTTGATTCTGCTCTTTTCCCAATTCATCAAATAAGATTATTATATTTGACAAAATACACATCCAGTGTGCTTACAAAATGTATTATCTGAGTTAATTTTGTGAGATTCAAGTTGATGTTAATAAGTGCACACAGACACATCAACAATGTCCTCATCACATGTATGTAGATCCTAACAGAGCTAGCTCTCTTTGTGTTGGGAGCTCTCCATTTTTAAGGTGTGTTTATTCTCCCCATATGGTTGCACTGAATAAAACACATATGAGATGATGTAGCCCATGAAGTTAATTATATAGAATACGGCAATTAAACTTTCAGTTGAAAGATTTTTCTTGAGCCCTTCTTGGTTGAAGCTCAACAGAGTGAATACTTTGGTGTCCATGTGCATGTCAATATATATGTCTGTACATCCATCCACACCCTAGATTAAAGTGAATCTGAAGTTTTTTTAGAGTAAGCTCTATGCTAAAGATTTTACTTTCCAGCTAAATAAAGTCAGGCTCAACAATAAAGAGGGTTTCTCTTGCTACAAGGCATGTTTATGAGCAGAAATTTAACTGATACTTCTTGCAGTTTTCCTTCCCCTCAATTTCAGTTTGCTGGATGTGGCAGCTCATGACAGCCAACCCAGTGTTCAAGTAGCTTGTCTCATGTCTCTCAGGAGCCTGGCCAAGCAGGAGGAGCTCAGGAAGGTACAGTGCATCTATATTTTGCAGATCTTATGCTATTCTTGACCCAAAACAAGGTAGTACTGCAAATCACCAGCATTGGAAAGAGTTGTGCTGCTCATTTACTTCTTCCAAATTTATCTGAATTGTACTCGAAGGTTACTATTGAAGAAACTGATCATTCTAATATATGATCGAATCAGTACTAGATGGTTTCTACATTTTCAGTTACTGTAGGAGTGTGAAGGTTTTTGAAATTTAATTATCAGATATACAATAGGTATTAAAACAAGATCTGGCCTCAGTTTCACAAATACAAGTCTTAAGCTGAGGCTAAACTTAAGACAATTGGTTGGTCAGTTCAAATGAAACTTAAATTTCAGCCAATCAGATTGCTGGATTCTAAATTTAAATTTAAGTGTAGACTTAATTTCTGTTGGTGAAACTCAGGCCAGATCAAACTGAAAAGCTCTTGTCTAACAAATTGACCTTGATGTGTAAAATCCAATGCATCCATTGTTGTTGAGAAACTTTACATACAAACCAGTTTGTGAGGGTGCTGGTTTGAAGATGAATTTACAACAGTTTCTCTTAATTTATGTTATATGCAAAGAAAAGCAATTACTTTACTCAACATTATCTCAGAGATTCTCTTTCTACTGAAAATATGTAGGGATCCTTTCCATTGGGTGACAATATATAGGGATCCTTGACATCAGCTGACAGTATATAGGGATCCTTGACATCAGCTGACAATATGTAGGGATACTTTCCATCTGGTTACTGAAAAAAAATATGAAAAATAGGGAAAGTAACATCAATGAAACTGTTAGAAACTATGTGGATATTTGTGCATGCAATTTGATTTCCTCTAACCTATCCACATTGCAGTTATAGTTTCTATCTTTGATAACTGACACATTTCCACCATTCTCTAAAGTTCATATTTTGGATGCATTTATTTTCATTGGTATCCATTGTTATGGTTTAGCATTTCATTGGTACTTATTGTTTTTAGCTCAACTGGCAATAAGGCCAAGTGATAGTGTGGTTATCTCACCTGGCCATAAGGCCAAATGATATCATTTTTGGCTCACCTGGCCATAAGGCCAAGTTAGCTTATGGTAAGGCCATGAAATCATCTCGTGCTGTGTATCAGCCATTGCTTGTTAACACTCTGGAGTCCATATTTCTGATCCAGTTTCAATCAAACTTGGAATATGGGTTTATATCATCAAAATCTCAGACAAGTTCAATAATGAGTGAGATATGTGCATATTAATGAGGTGATCTTGCATCTGGTTGGTTATTCTTGTTAACACTCTGGAGGACATATTTCTTATCTGATATTGATCACACTTGGAATGCATACATCATTAAGGTCTTAAACAACGAGTGAAACCCACTCGTACTAGTCAGGTGATCGTCCATCTGATTGGTTGAGCTTTTTACCACTATGCAAGCTGCATTTCTGATCTGATTTTGATCAGACTTTGCATATATGCTTATATCA
This sequence comes from Margaritifera margaritifera, assembly GCA_029931535.1. Taxonomy (NCBI): domain Eukaryota; kingdom Metazoa; phylum Mollusca; class Bivalvia; order Unionida; family Margaritiferidae; genus Margaritifera; species Margaritifera margaritifera. The sequence continues at coordinate 2,379,144 of JAQPZY010001639.1, read as the reverse complement.
TTAAGATCTCAGTTGAGTTCGATAATGTGCAAGATCCACGCATACTAATTGGGTTCAATAATGAGTGAAATCAACACATACTATTGAGGTAATCTTGCATCGGATTGACTGCCCTAGCTACCACTGTGGCGGCCAAAATAGCAGTTTGACTATGAAGCAAGGGAAGTAACCAATGATCAGACTTATTGAGAATCACAGGTTTTGTGTTGTGAAGAGAATTCTCCCCAATGGAAAATATTTAATAACTTAACAAAATTAATTTAAAATACAGGATACATGAATTTATATAAAACAAGTTATATGAATTAGCAAAATAATACACCTTAGATATTAAATTGAATAATCTGTAATTTGAAGCTGAAGGAAGTGTATAAAATAAAAATATAACACAAAAATAAAAAATAAAAAGACATAAGTAAACTAAAATTGTATGTGCTAGCACATATATATTCATTTTATGGAATAAAAAATTTATTAAATGTTATTATTTACACATTATATTAGATTATTATTTGGTATTTTTGGCCCTTAAAAAAATAAAAAAAACATTAAAATATACTTTTCTCATTAACCACTTCCAGATTTAATTATTTTCATTAACCCGGATATATAAATCCTCCAATTTTCCAGGCGCTGACCCTAGAAATTGTCTGACCATGAAACAGAATTTTACTATTTTCCCAATATTGTTTAGTGCCTATTGGATATAGACTAAAAAGCACAATTCAGTAAAATCTACCTTTGTCTGCAGTTTGATAATCATGGTCGGTTCAAAGTTGCAGCAAATTACATCAGACAAACACAAATTATTTAAGTAATTATGTAGAGAGTGTATCTCACTATCGTAAAACGTGTTGTTGAGTAATACGGTCAAAGTCTTTTCTCAAAGGAATAAACTTGGGTCATGCAACTGTGGTTCACTTTTGGTAAATGGAGGTGGATAAACAAGTCTTAAAAAATCTTATTCCAACCAACCAGTCAATTTTTTTTTTTTAAGCATGGAACTGGAAACACTCATAGTTTGTTAGGCCTATTAGACAATGTGGCAACTATGAGCTGTAAACTTTTCTTTACACTCGACAATTTCACTACATGTACAAATTTGCTTTCACAAGCTTATATTTGTCAGTTATGAAGGTGAACAATATCAGACCCAGTTGGGCCTCTTGTTTTGGTGTACCTCCAATTGGCGAGGGTGTCCTATTTTCTGCAAAGGTGGGTCTTTAATTTTATTATTTGTAATGACCATGAAATCTGCCAAAATTGGAAGCCCTGCAAATAAAAGTGATTCTACTGTATTGTGATCATTTATTTAATACAGGTGTTTCTTTTTCATACTTATTAAAACAGGAAATGCTAACGGCACATGCTGTGGAGAAGCTGGAGAAAATCCAATCATCTACACCACGTCCAGGGTCCACGACACCACGTGCTAACAGCGTGTTGACAGCTAGTCTACAGAGTAGTCACAGTCAGCTGAGCTCCTCAACAATCCTTACACACTGTAATAAACTTATGCAGATTCTGCAAGGAAAGAGGTATTAGTTGGTCACAGTTTTATATCAGCTGTGTGATAACTAATTAACTGTGTTATAACCATTTAATAAATCCTCAGGATGTCTAATGTAAAGGTCTTTTACATGTTCTTGTAATGTTAATAGGCACCTTGCTCAAGTCATACATTGTTATTGTGTAATGTTACAAAAGGTGTCCCACAAGTTAAAATAACTAAGCAGGATACATTTCTTCTTCAGATATATAACCAGATCATAATACATTAGGACTCCATCCAACACCTCATAAATACAGCCCTCCCAAGCTAAGAAAGACATTCACCACATCTTTTGACTTGTTTTAGCAACAAAAGTGCTAAAAAAGTTATCTGCTTCCCAAGGCTGAAGTCAGACAAGAGTGATCTCCCTTTGGATAGAGAGTTTGGCATCAAATTCTGTTAGTTATTACTATATATAGTTAGTGCCATATATACTCACTTATAAGTCAAGTCCAGCTGCAAACTGCACAGACTCAGATCTGCTGTTGTTAGGAGTAATCAGTAGACAGTAATCTGCTCTAACATAAATTATTTGCAACTTCCTTTGATTGACAAGGATAAAATCAGTAAGTTCCACATTTTTCAATCATAAAAATCGTGGTGAAATTATTGGTTATTACAGTGGTCAGTAGGTCAGTGTTTTCACATCAGGTTAGCAGGTTGTAGTGGTCAGCAAAGTGTTTATATCAGCAGACTTGTTTGCATTTTAGCATAACCTTCATTTATGTGTTTATTTTTATTCAGCCTCATTTTGGATTGTAACCACCCCATGATCTTTACATGAATAAAAGTTTTATATACAGGTAAGTGGGACAGGTGATAAACAAAGAGCTTTGTGTTGTGTTTTTTAAAAGGAAATTAATGTTGGATCAATGGGTGAAAGTGATCAGAAGTCCCATGGCAAGAGTGAAATGCCCACAAAGAATGAAATTTCGACAATAGGAATGAATTAAGAATATTTTTTGTTTGAAGGCATCAGAAACTCAGGCTAATAGGACTGCTAAATCCCAAACTGATGTAGATGAGCTGATTACATCCTCTACCCCACCCCCAAATCACTCGGTGGCTTTCACCAAGGCCTAGTTCAACAAAAACTATTTCAGAGTTTTTGTCTAAGAATAAAATACTTCAATTGGAAATGTTGTGGACATGATACCATAATCAACATTCTTCCCATGTTTAGACAGTTTATTATAGTCCTTAAAAATTAAATTTTTCTTCATGAAAAGTGCTTGAATTTCCTGATGAAATATCTGTATGAACCACGTTTCCAGGTCACTCAGCTACATTATAATGATGCAAGTTGCTGTAGTTCTGCTGGATATAAGGGGGAAATTTTTTTTTTCTAAACTGCGTCCACTAACTTTCTATATGCTAACCACGCCATATCTAAGATGAGACTAGCCCATATCTAAGATGAGACTGAAAGCTGCTTCACTTATGTTAGGAGATTGGAGCTAGGTAAGATAAGGGGATGTAACTCACCCTCCCTCTTACCAATTCTCCTAATATATTATGATTGGGTAATGTATATGAAGAAGAAACCAATTTTTGGTGAAAAAAATGTTTCTTTGATAATACTTACTTGATCATAATATTGGCACATCCTCCCAAGCCCTCCCTGCAGTTACATCCCTGGAAGAACATTCACATCCTCTCCAGTAGTAACTGACAATTGACGGGATTTGGTGGCAGTTTCTCAATCATGCGGAGACCACTTTTGTCTGCCTTAACATCAGATGACTTTTTAGCAGATTTGTTGCAAAAATAATCCAAAAGACGTGGTAGATGTATTTCTTAGCTTGGGAAGGCTGGATTTGCAAGGTAGTGGATGTACTCGTAACATATAAAGACGTGGTAGATGTATTTCTTAGGCTGGATTTGCAAGGTAGTGGATGTACTTGTAACATATTATGGTCAGAAAAGCATTATCAAAGAAACATATTTTGCTCCAAAAATTGGTTTGTATAATATTACTTCTTTGGCTTCAACTTTTACTTGAAATATTTAAGTATGCTTCAATGCTTTCTAGATTTACATTTGTTCAAAGTACAGATTTTTTAAAAGAAATAATAAAATCACACAACACTCTCTGGTTAATCTATTCCCAGATTACTCAGGCTGCAAATGTGTGGAGAAAATACAAGATATTTGATCACATATTCTTATCAATCATAGGGTGAGGAACAATTATGTGTATTGTATTAAAATATTTATTTAAATATGTAGTATATTGGCATTTTGAAACCCATCACACTTTTTATTTTCACAAAATCAAACCCATCCTCCAACCAAATGATTACTGTATATACTCGCATATAATCCGGGTCCAAATGCAAACAACATAACCCTGATCTGCCGTCGCATAATGTGCTGGCAGATCAGGGTCTATGTTGTTTGTTCCACTAATTAGTCCTTACAAATTGCATAGACCCAGATCTGCCAGCGCATTATGCGATGGCAGATCTGGGTCTATGCAGTTGGTATTAGCTTATACACGAGTATATATGGTAAATGGTCAGTACCTAATATTTGAAAGAGTGTTGCTATCTTCTCTCCATATTTAAATGTTACATAATTGTGTCTTATTCAGGCTTATGCAAAACCTGATGATTTTTCATCAGGACCTCATTCACACAGATATTGTGAATATTGAGAAAGATACCATTTTGTGAATGTATAATGCTACATTGTTATGACGTTAGAAATTCCTTCCTTTGATGTCAATTTTCTACAGTGATGTCATGTCATATCATTCAAGGGCTGCCTATATATAAAATTTATATATGTATCACCCATATATGTGAAGCCTTTCCCATTAATCAATAAACATCTCTTATGTGGTAGTTGCAGTTAAAGCAAAAAAAAGTCTGACTATGGATGCACTGATGCAGTAAAGGGAATAATTAGTAGAAAGTATGGAAAAGACATTAATTTTAAATAGTCACAGTGATGATATTTCAGTTTACTCTGGATACGCAAGTAAATTTTGTAATGATGCTAGTAAAGGTGATAATGGCAGTGTTGTTGACTTGGGATGCTTAAATGTATTGCAGCATGCTGTATATACCAGTACTTGAAATTAGGATTTTGTTTCACTAACCCACAGGATCACCACAATCAAATTTTTACTGGTCCTGCCTAAATTTCACTGATCCTGCAAAAATCAAACAGAAGCCAATTAAGTTCCTAATTCAACATTTATTGTTCATTAACATCAACTCAAAACAATAACTACTGTATTTTACAAACAAGACTCATTGAAAGTTGAAAGTTTATTTTTTGTATCTGATTCATCATCAGATCTAGGTCCATGAGGTCTAGTTTCTGGCCTTTTGTTTCTTGATCCAGCAGCATGCTGCAAGCTTCATGTCATCTCTTGGGTCATAATCCTTGATGTCTAGCAAATTAAGAAGCACCATCATTAATGTGATTCCAGGGATGATTTATGAAAGTTTTATACCCATCAACGAAAGAAATACCCCATGCACTTTCGTATTTCTCCGAATACTCAATGCACAATGTCACAGCCTTGACTGGGTCATACTTCAGCCATTCATATGCATTTTTCCAGCATTTCTGGTACTTCCTTGCTCTCTTCTCTTGATCATATTTATGATCACACTCTCTTGTCATCGTATAATTTCTGATGTGTCGGTGGCAGCTGCACACATTCAAACTGCCGCATCATTCTGATTGTCACCACACAGTGCATTGAATGTTTATCAAGAATGATGTAAATATTAAGATATGTTATTCGGTAAAATTCCAGATTATTTGTTAAGTCGGCCAATGCAAACTTTTCTGATTGGCCAATACTAGACTCTTACCCTATATATTTTGTTATCATCTGTATTGAAATCTATTTGAGGCTAGTACACCAGGCTTGTTACATGCACACGAAGACTGTTTTGACAATATTCACCCGAATTTACTTGATGCATGGAATAACAGCAGTCCTGACAATTTCTGCCATGGGCATTTATTGTACCTCGTCAAGTAGAGGATGTTTGTAGGTATTCAGTTAATGCAATAAACAGATCAGTTAACCATGGAAGGGAATGACATCTCACATTTTATTTGATACATTCTGCACAAGACCACTTGTTAACTGTTATGACAATGTCAGACATTTTTCACTGCTCAAATGGTTTAGTGACGGCTGTGGTTTTAGTGATTCATTGGCAAAATCACTTACTTCAGATTATCCGGTTAGTGTTAATTTCAAGCCCTGATATACTCGCTTATAAGTCAAGACAACTGCAAACTGCACAGACCCAGATCTGCCATTGCATAATGTGCCAGCAGATATCTGGTTCTATTCAGTTTGTTAGGAGTAATTAGTAAAACAAACAACATTATATGATGGCAGATCAGGATCTGTGTTGATTGCAGTTGGACTTATATGCAAGTATATACAGTAATGATAGCAAAAGTGATTTTGCATGCTTGATATTCATAAGAATCACAATTTAATAAACCCCTATGAACTAATTAGTAAATTAATGTATCACTCAAACAGTGTGACTCCTCCCTTAGATTAAAATTTAGATTAAAAGTCTTTTTGCCAAGGGTTTTGAAAAAACACATCTGAACAAACTTTTAGTACATGTAGTTTCATAACATTTTCAAACCTTACAAAAAACTTAAATTACCATTGAGGAAAGACTCTGTAGACTCGGGGATATAGAATAGGCCTTGTGTGCCCTTCTCTTTGTCATTAGAGTTGGCTAATGGAGGCAGGAGGTGTTCCATACTTTGCACTGAAAGGTAGTGGATTTGAATCCTACCATCGAATCAGCTTGGGTTGTATACCTTGGTGCAACCTTGGGCAAGGTACTTTACTCCAATCGCCTAGGCACTAAATAACCTACTTGCATTACTTTGACATAAAACACCAAAGCAAACCAAACCAAAACCATTGAATGTAACTTTTTTGGGATTATTTGAACATCAAAAGTTTTGAATGCAGTAAAATCCATGATAAATTGTAAGGCATTTTGACACCAAAGGCATGTCATGGCATTCAATTTGAGTAGCATACAGAATTATATTTATGATAGTTTCTCAACAAAATTTTCCAAAATAAATTAGAATTGGGACAAGTCTTGTATTTTGGTAATTTTAATGTCACAAATATGTTTTTCCAGTGATGCTGATGATAGAACTTAATTTACTTCAGAAAAAAACAGCATTAAATCCTCAAATAGAAGACAATTATTTCTTAACTTCCATTAATTGCACAGCGATTATTTCCTACTTGGAAGCGATTCTAGTATAGATGACCAAAAACAAACAGATTTGCATAAATTAATGCTATTGTCAAACAAATGAGATACTTTTTTGTTAATCTGGTGATGTTTAAAGAATTGAGTGTTTACATTTCTGTGATGCGATGAAAATGTTCATGTTTTGTTTGTGTATGAATGTTTTGTATGAATTTTGTGTATGAATCTTGTGTATGAATGTTGTGTATTTGTGTATGAATGTTGTGTGTGAATTTTGTGTATGAATGTTGTGTATGAATTTTGTGTATGAATGTTGTGTATTTGTGTATGAATGTTGTGTATGAATTTTGTGTATGAATGTTGTGTGTGAATTTTGTGTATGAATGTTGTATGTGAATTTTGTGTATGAATGTTGTGTATGAATTTTGTGTATGAATGTTGTGTATGAATTTTGTGTATGAATGTTGTGTATTTGTGTATGAATGTTGTGTATGAATTTTGTGTATGAATGTTGTGTGTTAATTTTGTGTATGAATGTTGTGTGTGAATTTTGTGTATGGATGTTGTGTATGAATGTTGTGTATGAATTTTGTGCCAAGGAAATATTTGTTAGTACTTTCATTTATGGAGGAATACTTCATCATTTCAGAAACACAAAGAAAAGAGTGGTCAAAGGAAAGCAGGTTAAAAAGTTGTGACTTTGTTGCATGTCTAGTTTAAACCTAGCCATGTATTACAACATCACAAAACCTGGAATACCAAAGTCTTGTACCTAACACATTAATATATTTTTATCCTTAGTTTTTAAGTCCAAACATTACAGCACAAATTTTCGGACTATAACTTTCCATATATGTTCATAGATGCTCTGTTAACGAATAGTTGCTTGACTCTTCTTAAGGCAGTTAATGCCTTGACTGATTTCCTTCACAACAGTTACTCGTGTATAGTATTTGCCTACCTCCTCAACAGTTTGTACCAATTTTAAAAATCAAAAGCATGAAAGATATCAAAAATGCACAAAACTTAGTTATTTCATTCATCAATTTATAATTTCTAACCTGATTGTTGCCATGTGGCCCCTGACATTGTCATCTTGATCACGTTTCAAACCAAACAGAAGCTGTCGATGTAAACAACCAGACAGAGTGCTCTCTGTCCTTTTCCGGTTTTCTAGAACAGTCCATTTTCAGTAAAAAATGTGTTGTCTGCATGCAATATTTTCGATGTCAAGTTTTAATATTTCTAAAAGTACAATTGAACAAAATAAAAAGGTGCAACTCTTGCATACGCGTGTTCAAAGGGATGTAACCAAAAGTTACAGAAATTTATGGAATTATTCAGAACTTATTGAAGATGGCAAACTATATCATATCTGTTGGCTAAAAAAATAGACTCGCCCACACAAATATGGCAAAAGTATTAGTAAAGAAACTCCCATTTGGTTTGAAACGGGAAGAAGATGACTGTGCTAGAGATTCCCTGGCAAAGATCAGGTTAGAAATTATAAATTCATGAATGAAAGGACTAAGTTTTGTTCATTTTTTATATCCTTGATATTTTTAGTTTTAAAAATCGGTAGGGGATACAAACTGTTGGGGGTAGGAAAATACTGTAGTGGAAGGGTTTCATAGACATTCTCCATCCCATCGTTGGAGAAATTTGTATTGACATTCTTGATTTGAAACAAAATTACTCCAGTTTTTTTTACTGTTGAACCACGACAGAAGAGAATAATCTTTTTTATTAAAGTCCATTATTGCAAAACATTAAGTTCTGGAAACTTGCTTGTTGCTCAGTATAGAGCAGAATCCTTAAAGAGGAGAATTGTTCACTAATTGCATCACAGTAGGGTTTTTGAAAAATGCCTTATGTCCTCAAGTTGTGTGTGAATGTGTGATAGCTCTTATTGCATGGGCCTGTGAAAGTATTGAGATACTAAAAACTTCATCTGCATGGTGTGCTGTTGAACATTGTAAAACTGCTTGCTTAACTTGTGTTTCACTTTTTCCGAGGTACTTGCATATACTGCTATGCGGTTCTTCCCTGTTTGAAAGTTATTCTGCTTTACTATAACAGATCAGTTTTCCATAACCTGCATGTTCTAGTAGAATTTGTTTCCATTTACTACTTCACTGAACATCTTGAATTTTGGGTATTATAAAATTTACCATATGCAAATGTTCTTTTTGATACATGAATTGCCTACATCCTTAAATTAACAAATAAGGACAAACACAAATATAGTTAATAATGTATTGGTTTGGCAGTAAATGTTAAAAATATACATACATAAATTTACCATTTTATCACAAGCATAAAGGTATGTACATTTTTTCAAATAAATTCTAAATACACTTTTGATATTGAAATCCCATTTTCCCCCCTCCAGAGCCAAATGCCCCCCAAAACAAAACGAAAAGTAAATTGTAAAGATCCAAAATTAGGATATATGAATACATTTATGTAAATACATGAATAAACTCACAGGAAGTACATGTATCAAGAAACTCATAAAGTAATATGGAACAAATAATTGAGCAGAGCAAAAGCATGGAAAACTATATATGTCTAAACATATCCCTATGTGTAAACATATTAATAACACACTGCATATACAGATATGTGTAAACATATTAATAACACACTGCATATACAAATATGTGTAAACATATTAATAACACACTGCATATACAAATATGTGTAAACATATTAATAACACACTGCATATACAAATATGTGTAAACATATTAATAACACACTGCATATACAAATATGTGTAAACATATTAATAACACACTGCATATACAAATATGTGTAAACATTAATAACACTGCATATACAAATATGTGTAAACATATTAATAACACACTGCATATACAAATATGTGTAAACATATTAATAACACTGCATATACAAATATGTGTAAACATATTAATAACACACTGCATATACAAATATGTGTAAACATATTAATAACACTGCATATACAAATATGTGTAAACATATTAATAACACACTGCATATACAAATATGTAACCTTGAAGGTACTCTGGTATTAAAATAAATACATGCAAAACATATCCAGAATGTGTGCAAACATTCTTAGTGAAAATTTAATTTTATCTGTCAAAACTTATGGCAAGTACCTTTCATAAGCATTGCTTGACACATCTATTTGCAACTGAATTTATTACGCTGGAACATTTTACTGAAAAGCCCAAGTAGCTCCCCCTCATCTAAAACTATATGATGAAAATAAGCCTTAATAAGTTGTCTTAACCCCTGAATGTGAATTGATCTGAAAAGCTGGTGAATATGAATTCCATGGATTTAGAGTACGCATTTTATTGTATGATGAGACGTGATATAATCTTGAATCTGGTATGGCTATTAAAGGGAGTTTTAAAACACATTCATGAAACTGAATAGTTTTTGACAATTTAAAAAGAACAATAATAAAATCCTCATTTGAAATGATATCTTTGTGGAGCAAATTGTTTTGTATAATCAAATGTTATTGCACAAACAGGCACAAGATTACATTTTCTAGCCATTTAAAAGAAAGCAAAAAGACACACCAATATGTGACATTGTCACATTTACTCAAATCTAATAATATATCTCCAGCAGAATCTGAGGAGTCGCGGGAAGGGTCTCTTAAATGCAATGGGAATTCTGTCGAGATACTACTTTTATGGCTAGATTGACTTTGTACATTTTAACATTGTCAAAATTCAAGCCAATCAGCAAATTAAGTGTTTTCAATTCACTAACATAGGTTTTGTTATAATTTGGATTTGGAAAAGATCTACTCAAAAACTGCACATATCAAAGAACTTCATCATTGGAAGCAGGAAATGATTCAAAACCAAAATCTGTACAAAATAATAAATAACTTATCCATTGTGTTTTCAAGTTCTCTCGTGTTCCTTCAGCAAATGCTGTTTGGAAGGAGTCTCCAAAATCATTCTGAAGTTTATCTCTTTGTGCATCTGAAATGCAATGGAAATGAATTACCCAGGATTAGTAAATGAAAAAATGACATTGCTAACCTGAAAAACTCATATTAAAAAAAAAGGTACCACCTAGATGAAAAAACAGCTAACCTATTTTCAGAGCCTTCCGTGTGTCTTGCTTTGGTTTCAAATTCATAGATTGCTGCTTGAAAAACCACACCTCTGAGATAAGTTTGCATAATCTTGTTTCTGCTTCTACCAGATTTTAAAACTGAGGACAACAATTTGTTTTCATCTTAAAACTGTCTATAATTTGATACAAACCACAATAAACATTAATACTCCAACTTGTCTGAACTCTTCTGGTGGGAAATTTTTTATGAGAAATTCCATTGAAATATACCACCACAACCAGAAATACATGCATCTGTGGATAAGATTTGGTCTGGTGAAGGCCACTCCCCTAATTGCATAATGGAAAATCCATTAGATAAGTATAGGGACTTATCTGACCAAATCAAATCCTTTCTAATCTCATCAGGAATTGGACTTGTTTTGGTGGCTATAATATTTATCTCTTGTAACCAATTGAGATGTCTTGACATAAAAATTTGACAAGTCCTCATGCAAGCTGCAACGAAGTGAAGTTTCCCTAAAAGGGACTAACTCTTTCAAATTGGCCTTAATTTTTTTTACTTGCCAAGTAGAGCATAAAGTAATGATCTCTTTTTATCTACATTTGTGAAATCTCCAGGGTTGGCTTGATTGTATCAAACAGGATCCATATAAACACCATTCTGGTTGAAGGGGGACAATTTTTATCTAGATCTTCATCGATACCACAATTTTGAATTACCTCCCCTACAGTATGATAGGCTTGGAAGGCTTTGTCGTGTTCCTCGGCACCCGTGAAATCATCCAAATAATTAAAAATTGCTACTCCCAAGAGAAGGCCATTGCATTTGTCACTCATTGACAAATATGAGCAGCTCAGCATAACCCCATTGAGAGTACAGTATCAAAATAAATATTTTTTTCCTGTTTAAACCTACCAAGTGAAAAAATCTCCAGGATCTGTTGGTATAAGTAAGCTCTTTTCAAGTCCTATTTAAACAAAAACCAACCTTGACCTTTTTGTTTGATTAAGGCTACACAATCATACACCTTTCTGTAGGCAAAATTCACCGACTTGCCTAAATATTCGTCTTTGTTTATGTGACTATTTACTGATTCATTTCCTGTGTAACTAATCAAATATTATTTTTCTTTATGCGGAGTCTTTGGAACAGTATTTAGGGGAGCTAATGTGTAAGTTGTATTAAAAGGGTTAGATTGAAAAGGGCCTACAATAGTGTCATGCTAACTTTCTTTTTCCAAATATTTGAGAACATCATGGGGTACTCCCTTGCATCCTTGTGGTTTCACATACTGAAAACCAATCCAGAACATTTATTGTGAGAATTTGTAAGTTTATCTTTGAACATTTTGGACTCTCCCGACTGAACACTCTGATTTTTATTTTCAGACCCTGAGAAGCCTTCATCATATCCTATAGGAAAGCCATATGGTAACAGAGAAACAAAACACTTCTCACCATAATCAGTGAAATGCCTTCTGAAATACTCAATGTTCAGTTTTGTGTGCAAAGGAATTCGACAAAATTGTAAAGTTATGCAATGTAGACTCAACTACTCTATCATGAGCACTATTGTAAAATTCACACTTTTCTTGGAAAGTGGCAGTAGTTGAATTTTTGCATATTTCACAAGATTTTTGATAAAAACAGCAGTTTTGTATTTGGTTGGATACATTTTTGTTTGCTGCACATTTTAGGAGAAATAGGTCAGAAATTGTGTTCTCACTTGTGCTGATAACAGATTTGTCTAGTCACTTGAGACCATTTGGTCATGTAGGATCACATTCAGGGCATGACCTTTTGACCTTCAAACAGCATACAGCTCATATATGAGAAATAAAACAACCCTGACCTTTGACATTGGCCATATGATCTTTTGATTCAGGGCATCTGTTTAGCTGATATTTGTAATAAAAAGTGACTCTTTCCACCTTTGGTGGAATCGAAGAACATGAAGCACATTCCCTTCCCTTTTCAAATTTTAAAACACTTTTTGCCAAGAGAGGAAGTTTAATTTCACTTGGATTAACTGCCCAAACTTAAAGGCCTACATGTAATTCAATTTGCCTTAGCCAGGCATTGTTTCAAAGCCAAGCCTAATTTATGTTTGTCTATTTTTGATTTCTTCTCCTTTTTATTGTGAACTCTATTTGAAGAAGAATCACTGTCTACTAGCCCCTCCACTTCATCAATGTTGGATGAGAAAGAAGAGGAATATAAAGCTTTTTTAATTTGAAATTTGTTATCTTGATTTGCTTTCTTCTCAGTTAGAGATTGATAGTTAAAGTAAATTAAGTTTAATTAAATCACAAACATTCTGCAGGATCTGTAATGCCCCTGTATAAATAATACTAGGTGTTCAGAGCAACTGTGTTCGACTTTTGAGGCAACAAGATTATACCATGATTCTAAAACTAACATAAATAATTAATTTGAGAGAAACAATATCACTGTTGTTTGTTGTCATCATGAGATTAGCAGAGAGACCAGTACACAAAGTAACCTAACTCGAGTACTTACTGTCCACAGTAGGTCAACATAGTAGTCATTGACAGTACTTGATATAAGTTGTGACATCTTTTTGTACTAAATGAAACTTTAAACTTTAAACTTGAGTCAAAAGAAACTCAATACATGCAGATGTCAAAAATGAAAACAATCTTGCAAAGTTTTATACTAAAGTTTGCAGTCACTTTTAAGGTAATTAAACTGCTCATTGCAAACAAAATAACACTATCTATTGATTGCATTGTGTTAATACTCACCTGTATTTATTGTGTTTTAAATAACCTTTGTATCAAATCCCTTTTTTATTTTCAAGGGAAGGTACTTGTATCTAATGTATCTTTCACATTTATTACTAAAACAAATTCCCACAAATCATCCAGCAGTAGAAAACTACCATATATGCTAGCGTATATGCAGGGTCCAAATGCAAACAACATAGACCCTGATCTGCCGTCGCATAATGCACCACCAGATCTAGATCTATATTGTTTATTCTACTGATTAGTCGTTACAAACTTCATAGACCCAGATCTGCCGGTGCATTTTGCGACGGCAGATCTTGTTCTATGCATTTGGTATCTGCTTATACATGAGTATGTACGGTACTTTAAAACATTCCTCTTCTCACATTGGTATATTTCTTGTTTAGAATGTATTACTATTCTAGGCGTAATGAAGTTTGCATTGAGTAGAATTGTGATGATAGACTCAGAAAGTAGTAAACAGAATAAGAAGTTTTCCATACTATCTAACAATCAGAAACAAGTGCAGTGTATACATTCTGTGTTTTATTCAACATATCCTATGCCTTTCCTCCTGCAACATTCCTATGACAGATAATCAATTTTCTTAGCATCATCCTTGCACTTTCTTCGACTGATTATGCATGCAGGAAGTTCAACTTCAGTTGCCTACTTTACAAATGGACAATATGCCTAATCTTTTCTTGATTATAATCAATCAAAGTTTACCATGCCTACTTTACTTCCTTGATGATATTTTTTTCTAAGAAATGTGAATTCTCCATAAAAAAAAATAATTCATTTTAAATTTAAATTGCCTTGTAGATGATTGGCACCCATTAAAAGGGCCTAATTTCAGGTGTTTGTTTCCTCAGGCTTCCACCACATCTTGATATAAAACCTTTTTTACTGTTCCTCAATCATAGCGACAAGCTGTTTATGTTTTTGAATAAACCCTGCACCAGGTCAGATCTGCTGTTGTGTTATGTGCTGGCGGACCAGAATCTGTACTGTTGCATAAACCCTGCACTGACTTAGATCTGTTATGTGCTGGCAAACCAGAATCTGCAGTATTGTATAAACCCTGCATTGATTCAAATCAGCTGTTTTGTGCTGACAGACCAGAATTGGTGCTGTTGTATAAACCAAGTACTGACTCAGATCTGCAGTTGTGTTAAGTGCTGGCAGACCAGAATCGGCACTGTTTGCTTTAAATCATATGTAGAACAAACAGAATAAACCCAGGCACCACATTCTCCAAACTTTATAGCAAGAAACTCAAGCTCAAGCTAAAAATCCCCCAAATCATATATTATACTTGAGGGGTACCTACATCATTGAGATCAGATATTATACTTGCAGTGTACCTACATTATTGAGATCAGATATTATACTTGCAGTGTACCTACATTATTGAGATCAGATATTATACTTGCAGTGTACCTACATTATTGAGATCAGATATTATACTTGCAGTGTACATACATTATTGAAATCAGATATTTTACTTGCAGTGTACATACATTATTGAAATTTTGCATTCTGGCAGAGGAACCAAAGTTAAGATTCTAATCATTTTTGGCACTTTGAGATTGAGCTTGAATTTGAGCTCTGTGCTTGGAAGGTTTTGAAAATACGGATCCTAATCTGCCAGCGGATAATGTGCTTGCTCTAAGTCTGTGTTACTTGCAACTCTAGGTCTGTGCTACTTGCAACTCTAGGTCTGTGCTGTTTGCAGCTCTAGGTCTATGCTGTTTGCAGCTCAAAGTCTATGCTGTTTGCAGCCCTAGGTCTATGATGTTTACAACTCTTGGTCTATGCTGTTTGCAGCCCTATGTCTATGCTGTTTGCAGCCCTAGGTCTATGCTGTTTCCAGCTCTTGGTCTATGCTGTTTGCAGCCCTAGGACTATGCTGTTTGCAGCTCTTGGTCTACGCTGTTTGCAGTTCTAGGTCTAAGCTGTTTGCAACTCTAGGTCTATGCTGTTTGCAGCCCTAGGTCTATGATGTTTCAGCCCAAGGTCTATGCTGTTTCCAGCTCTTGGTCTATGATGTTTGCAGCCCTAGGTCTATGCTGTTTGCAGTTCTAGGTCTATGCTGTTTGCAGCCCTAGGTCTATGTTGTTTGCAGCCTTAGGTCTATGCTGTTTCCAGCTCTTGGTCTATGCTGTTTCCAGCCCTAGGACTATGCTGTTTGCAGCTCTTGGTCTATGCTGTTTGCAGTTCTAGGTCTAAGCTGTTTGCAACTCTAGGTCTATGCTGTTTGCAGCCCTAGGTCTATGATGTTTCAGCCCAAGGTCTATGCTGTTTCCAGCTCTTGGTCTATAATGTTTGCAGCCCTAGGTCTATGCTGTTTGCAGTTCTAGGTCTATGCTGTTTGCAGCCCTAGGTCTATGCTGTTGGCAGCCCTAGGTCTATGCTGTTTGCAGTTCTAGGTTTATGCTGTTGGCATATGGATGTGCATTATACATGGGTAAGCTTGCAGATTATACCATAATTATGAAATAATTTCTACCCAAAATTTTACAACTAATTCAAAGCAATGCTAAACCTTCACATAATAAAGTACTCTATAGCTTTTTTATATATGGATAACCCCACAAACAAATAAACTAAACATCATTAAAAAGAACTACATTTATTTGGTTATTATCCATGGGCATGGACAATTATCTCAACCACTGAGCTATATAATAACATTTTAAACCATTTTCATGTGTGCGACATCCCTTTGTCTCAGTTAAAGAATTTCATTTAACCAATAGTCTCGAGATATATAGATGCAAAGCCGTTTGTTTTTTATACTCCCTACAAACAAAGTGGGGCCAGGTATACTGGAATCAGCTTGTCTGTCCTTCTGATAGTCCATCTATTTGTCACACTTTTCCTTACTTAATGTCTCATGAAACTTGGTATGGTTTTATATATGACTAGACATTGTGTCCTGTTAAAAAAAGTCTTTGTGATCAGCATTTTATGAGTTATCCCTATTTTATTAGGTTATTTGGCCTTAAGGCTAAGTGAGCTTAAGGTAATGGTCCTGAGTGCATAGCCTATCATCCATCATCCTTCCATTATCCATATTTCAACTGTTGATTGTTACCACTTTGGAAGCAATGTTTCTGATCTGATTTTGACCAAACTTGGATAGTTCTAATGTGAGCGAGATCCACACACATTAATGAGTTGATCTTGCATCTGATTGGCTGAGCTTCATACCAATCTGGAGACCATATTTCTGTTTTAATATTGATGAAACTTTAAATATGGGCTTACATCATCAGAATCTCTGACAACATGAATATTGAGTGAGACCATGCATATTTATGGTGATATGCGTCTGATTGGCCAAGTCTGCTACCTCTCGGGAAGTTATATTTCTCCAGATTTGATCAGACTTGGAATATAGGCTTATATCATCAAGATTCCACAATAATTTGCTAATGAACATGATTCACACATGATAATGAGGTGATCTTGTATCTGACTGAGTTTATCATCTTGGAAGCTATATTACAGATCCAAATTTGAACAAACTTGAAATGTGGGCTTTTATCATCAAGAGCTCAGAAGATTCAGATAATGAGCAAGATTCATGCATAATAATGAGGTGATCTTCCATCTGATTGGCTGAACCAGTTACCACTCTGGAGGCTGTATTTCTTATCAGATTTTGATCACACTTGGAATATAGGCTGATATGATCAAGATCTTGCATGATTTTGATAATGAGATCCACACACATTAATGAGGTGATCTTACATGTGATTGGGTTAGCTTGTTACCACTCTAGAGACTGTATTTCTGATCTGATTTAGAGTAAAAGTGGTAAATAGACTTAAATCATCAAGTTCTTAAATGGGTATAATGATGAGCTAGATCTACACATTAATGATGCAATCTTGCATCAGATTGGCTGAACTTGTCAACACTATTTCTGAGCTGATTTGTATCAGATAGGTTTATATCATCTAGATATCCTGTGGGTTTCATTATGAGCAAGACTGCACATACTGATGAGGTGATCTTGCATCTAATTGACAGAGCATCTAATTGTCAAGAGACAGTGTTTTTGACCCGATTTTAATCAGACTTAAGATAAATTATCAAGAAGTTTAGGAGTCTTGTTTCGAGCAAGACTTATAATATTTATGAGGTGATCTTGCATTTGATTGGCTTATTTTTTTTACCTCTCTGTAGAAACGGTGATTTATTGGATTTTTGTCAAACTTGGTAAATAGCATTACATCATCAAGATCACTGTTGAGTGTCATCATAAGTGAGATTCATGCACATTAGTGTTGTGATCTTGCAATTGATTGGCTGAGTTTTGATAAAACTAGATAAATAGGTTTATATAATCAAGATCTTTGTTGAGTTCAGTTATGATCAAGTAACTATGCATTTAAACTGTGCTTGTATCTTTGGAAATAAGTTTTATCAGACAATAGAAAAGGTGGTAGATAGTTTATATAGGGCTATGTTCTTGCAATACTGCATAAGCCTGCATAGTGAAATGGTCATTTAAGCCATGTGAGCTGTATCAGGCCCACTTGGGGCTCTTGTTACAAATTGAATCTGTCCGTCACAATTCTCTGAATAATATCTCCTTAACCACTGGAGATATTTTTATGAAACTTGGTATGCATTTGAATCATGACAAGAGTTTTATCCAATACAAGATTTTACTTTGTTAGAGTAGTACTTTTAGAGTTATCTCCCCATGTTTTAAAATTGTATTTACACTTCATAACTCATCAACTATTTGAGTTATTATCATGAAATTTGGTTCATTTATCATGACTAGGCAGTTTCTTGTAAAAGAATTGGCTATCACCATTTTAAGAGTTATCCCATTTATTTATAAAATTGTGTCCATCTGTCACTCTTTTAACAGTAATATTTTCCAAACCATTTGAGATTTCTTCGTGAAACTGGTATGCATTTGCATCATGACACATGGTTGTGTCACATATAAAATAGGCCTGTGTTACATATAAAATAGGCTTATGTTACATATAAAATGGGCTTGTGTTACATATAAAAAAGGCTCGTGTCACATAAAATAGGCCTGTGTTACATATAAAATAGGCTTGTGTCACATATAAAATAGGCTTGGTCAGATTATTACTTTTAGAGCAGCTGTATTTCAACACTTGCTTACATACAGATCCAGTTTTCACAATCAGTCCACATTTATAAGGTATCTTGAGAGAAAATGTATCAGTAATACTGTGCAAGTGCACATTTTTAACAAATATGTTGGTATCCTATATATGTTTTAAGGTTTATAATGAATTCATAGGATCTTTGTGGTAGGTCAAGTGAGTTAGTCTTACATGCTGGTCAAAAAAGACTTTCAAATCAAATTTTTAAACAGGTCTTGCAAATTTACTTTTTTTAAAAAACCTTTTTTATTCATTAAAATATGGTTTTAAATTAATCTAGCAGCTTGTGGTAAATTCCTAGTTGACTCTTCATGCAGTGTCATGATTTTCTAAATAAATGTACCACTTTAGGTTAGACTTGCCAGATAGATACATTTGATATGGTTAGTGCAGAAGCACTAAGATAAAGGACATACATGGAGTGCTACTTGCCCAAAAGGCATGCGGAAAGTTTTGAGATAGTAATTTGAAAATCTTCAGGACAAAAAGATTTTATATGGGGCAGGTGCTTCTTCCAAAGCAAATTGCCCTTGACCTGTCTGGGAAAATAATAAACTGGAGCACTGAGCAGATTTAAGAACTTGACTTGTATAGACATGATAATTTAATCGAAGACATTATTTTCACCCGTTGGGCATACTGTACATATTCATTAATAAGTCAGGTCCAACTGCAAATGACATAGACCAAGATCTGCAGTTGCATAATGCACCAGCAATTGTTTGTTCTACTGATTAATCCTGACAAACTGCATAGACCCAGATCTGCTGGTACCTTGTACAACTGACCCAGATCTGGGTCTATGCAGTTGGATCTAACTTATAATTGAGTATAGATGGTACTATTAATTTGTGCTATGTATGAAATGCTACAGTAACTCCTGAAATATGAAAAATCATGGTCCTGAATTTATAAAACTCATCAACACAAGTTCTAACCAAAACTGAAAACCTTTTTGTGATAAGCGTCATAGTTTAAAATCTTCATAAGGTATATTTTATTGAACAAATTTATTCACCTTAATAATTTTTCATATGTTTAACCATTTTAATTAAATCAGTCAGAACCAACATTTAAATCATTAAGAACCACAATAAAATCTTTTGTAAGTGTGTACCCGACTTGTAGTAAATTTTTAATATGGAGCCTATATCTATTGTCATGGATACAAGCACATCTTGGTGAATCATCATCATTTTTCCTAATCATTCACACTCCTAGTAGATTGACTTGTGTAATATATTGTCTCATTCATTTAGAAGTTGTTTGGTAGATCTTCATAAATTTCATTTTGTTCCTCTGACTTTTGGAACTACATACTGTATATTTCATATTGTTCCTTGAACTCTATGAACTACATTTATTTCATATCTTTTAGTTGCTTGAATCTTTGTTATATTATAAAACTAATAGAATTCAAACAAAATCATTTTCATGAAAGAATAACACTCAGTACAATCAATTCCTTATATTATAGTGAATTCATATAAAAGGCAAGAACAGGGGGGGGGGGTCCTGGTGTATCTTCTGTGTGGTTTTATTGTAATATTATGATCAAAGGAGTAAGGAACTACACTTTAATTAAATTCTTTTTTTTTTTAAGAAGAAGGTATCATCAGAGAACGAGTTTTAATAATTGGTCCTTGTAGAGAAAAATGTTTAGTGACATATTGTCCCAAAAAGAATTGAATTTTGTGCGAAATTTCTTATTTATTTTCATGTAAACTAAAAACAAGATTTATAAATATATAGTTTCAGTTTTGCCAAAGAAAAAATGTGTAACAGACCAGAGGAAGGACTGGATGTCAGATAAAAGAGATCAGAGCAAAAGTATCAATCTCACTTTTTATGTCCCACCACAAATGTGGCAGTGGTATATATTGTTACCCTTGTCCTTACGTCTGTCCTTCCAGTTTTGTGTTTAAGTCACTTTATTGGTTTGAGTAATTTCAGGCACTGTGTTGGGGCATCCATGTTCCATGAACACGTTTCTTGTTTACCCAGCAGTCTCACTTGAGCACTCAAAGCTGACTTACACTCACCATTTTCAATAATTACCTACCAGATATACTCACTTTTATGTCAGGTCCAAATGCAAACTGCATAGACCCAGATCTGCCATCACATAACGGGCCAGGAGATCTGGGTCTATACAGTTTGTTAGGGGTAATAAGTAGAATAAACATTAACCCTGATCTGCTGGTGCATGATGTGACAACAGATCAGGGTCTATGTTGTTTGCAGTTGGACCAGACTCATAAGTGAGTATATAATGGTATATTATGACAAAAACATCAAAGTAGAGTTTTGATTTTGATGTATTTTGAACTGAATTATTTTAGGATAATTTTTTTTTGTAAAAACTGTATTAGTTGATAACGTAATCTCTAATTGTATAATGTATATTTATTTTGAATGCATGCTCTGTATTGAAATGTGTATCATAAATGTTTTGTTGTAAATTATGGAAAAAGTCTGTGCTATGTATTTGCAGTTTCTATAAAGACAGAGGTTTGCTTCATTCCTTTTTAATGGCAGCTAGACATTTCCCTAAGATTTTTCTTTCCATTCTGTTGTGACATCCATGAATGATTATTTACCTTCATTTAAGTCCACTATACACTGCTCTGCCAATATGTTGGCTTTATACCTGTTGGAGAAGCCAGAATCTCTGTCAATGTGTGAAGACTTTTCACGAACAAACAATAACAATACAACAATCTTTGTTGTTTTTTGACATTATAAAATCAAAAAACTGTCCATGTATCTCTTGGTAATTAATAAGTGTAAAAATATGTTTTGTGTTATCCGTCCAATATTGTACATTAATGAATATGTCAGTACTTTTTATACATCTTTTTAAATTGATATTCATTTAATACATAATATAGAATGAATACAATGTATGAAATTGTAATCATATGAATAATGTACTATAATTAAAATTTAAATAAAATTATGGAATTTTTCTGGTTTGCCATGTGTTTTACTTCTTATTCTCATTTTACTCATGCACCAGAGGGCCCACCACCCCTCTCCAACTTATGCAGATGCCTCTTGTCAGTTACCCATATTTCGACCAAACCACCAAACACAATGTAGAGTCGATTTTTACAAGCTCTACTGGTCATAGAGCTTATTGTATGGCCTCTTGCCCATCACCTCTCCTTTAGCAGAAGTTTGTTATTGCTACTCCTCCTGAACTACTTGGATGATTGCCATGAAACTGGACACACACATCCATCCCAAGGTCTAGCTGGACTAAATGAAAATGGTGCCACTCGGACATCCACAGTGGCCATTTTGAAAATCTTGTTAACATTACTCGTTCTGAATGGATGGTTATACCAACATGGGCCTTTCACAAAAAAACTTCTTATGATGTCCAAAAAGTTCCAAATGAAAATGGCGCTGATCTGATGTCTAATATTGGCTGCCACATTGGCACTTTCTGAAGTCTTCTTATGTGTACTACTCCTGAACGGATGTTCATATTGACATGGGATTTCACCCAAAGACTTTTTATTATGTCTACTTGGTCCTGAATGAAAATTATGCCGATCTGACCTCCAATATGGCCACCATGGCAGTCATCTTGAAAATGTTGTCATCACTACTCATCCTTAGGTTCAGCTCAACAGTTAATTAAATACTTCTGAAAGAGAGACAGGTATAAGGTGAAAATGTGTGCATTTGCATCAAACAATGAAAAGAATGTTTACATAACTCTATGCTACTTCCATTTACTGTGATTGAAATTTTGTTATATGTGGTATTGGGGAAACAATGCATGTCCTAAACCAGACATCTGATCGAAAAAGCTGCTCCCATGTGCTCAAGAAATGAATCTGAAATAGTCCAAAGTACACAACTTTAGCACTTATTAAAATAGGGAAAATTGATTTTGCCAGAGTATACAATACTAACTAATATAAGTGGAAATAAAGAATTATGTAAAATAATTTTAAAAAGCTAAGGAAAATTATTAGAAGATGCTAAAACTGCCTCTTTATTAGATTGTTTTTTTTCACACGGGTATTTTAGGGCTGTTTTTATTACCTGAAGTAAAAGAGTACTTATTGGAAGGCAAAGTTTTGTTATGATAGCAAGGTAGTGAACCCTCTCCCACAAAGTAAACAAGCAGTGTACATGACAAGAATCTCTATTTTTCAATGATATCATGTCTCCTTTCCACTTCAACAAATATATGTCACTTTATAGGGTCGGCTCAAAATGGATTTGTGCAAATTTTCATTATAAATTTTAGCAGCTAAAATTAGGGGCGACTCTTCAAGGAGCACTGTTTTATACATTTTCATACATTTTACTTTGAATTTGTTTTTGTTTTTTCTGTCCAATTAAAAATGTAGAAAAATCATGAAATTAAGATTGTAATTAGAATTGTATTCATTGTAAAAAGAGTAGGAGTTTCCCCGTCTAAAAATATTATTGTATTCATTGTAAAAAGAGTAGGAGTTTCCCCGTCTAAAAATATTATTGTATTCATTGTAAAAAGAGTAGGAGTTTCCCCGTCTAAAAATATTATTGTATTCATTGTAAAAAGAGTAGGAGTTTCCCCGTCTAAAAATATTATTGTATTCATTGTAAAAAGAGTAGGAGTTTCCCCGTCTAAAAATATTATTGTATTCATTGTAAAAAGAGTAGGAGTTTCCCCGTCTAAAAATATTATTGTATTCATTGTAAAAAGAGTAGGAGTTTCCCCGTCTAAAAATATTATTGTATTCATTGTAAAAAGAGTAGGAGTTTCCCCGTCTAAAAATATTATTGTATTCATTGTAAAAAGAGTAGGAGTTTCCCTGTCTAAAAATATTATTGTATTCATTGTAAAAAGAGTAGGAGTTTCCCCGTCTAAAAATATTATTGTATTCATTGTAAAAAGAGTAGGAGTTTCCCTGTCTAAAAATAGAGCATGACTATGAGTAATGTGGTCACATGATGCATCCATGTGTAGCCCAAGATTAGAATAGCAGTTAGACCTTGAGATACTTTCACATTAATAAAAGACAACTTTCTGCTGTCGCCAATTGGATGAAATCGTTTTATTGCACAGTAATGTATTTTCTAAGGAGTAAAGCAGTTTTTATCTGCAATTTTTAGAGCAACAGACAGAGCAAGTAATTTATTGTAATGGTATTGTGGGGGTTATTCAGTGTGTTACTGAGTGAAGGTTTATGCTACATCATTCTCTCTCTCTCTCTCTCTCTCTTTCTCTCTCTCTCTTACATTGTAGTCAGATATATACAGCAATCATAATTGCTTTGGCATAATAGGACATGTAGCTCAGTTTTCTAGACACTGCTGCATGTATGGTCATGCCATTTTCTGTGTGCATTCACATTTATCACTTTTGTTAACACCCATAAATAGTAAATTATGGTTGTAATGACCTACTGTTCTTGCTTAATTGGCTATGCCAAGTTTTTGGGTTTTGTCATATACAAGTGAAGCAGGCAAGATCGTATTCAACAGAATTTCCTGTTGGTTCATTATATATCCAATTATAAGTGTGAAATTCGGTTTTAATTTATGTTTCATGCAATATTTCACTTGCATCCACTTTGGTACCAATTCTATTACTGTCAGCTATTTTTCTCCCAATATACCTCTGAATTACAGGAAGTGAAAATGACCAAACAGAGCAAGCAGTCTTTTGAGAGATGCACATCTGAAGTACAGGAAGTGAAAATGACCAAACAGAGCAAGCAGTCTTTTGAGAGATGCACATCTGAAGTTAAGCCAAGCTGTATACTCTTGGACCCAAATTACACCAAAATAATGGAAATTAAAAGTTCTTTTAACAATGTCTAAGATATACAATGTCTTTTTTACTAACCAGTCTTGAAAATCTTTTATCACTACTCCACCTGAACAGATGGTGATATCGACATGGGGTTTTCATCAAAAGATTTCTTATGATGCATAGTTGTTCCTAAATGAAAATGGTGCTAATCTGACATCCAGTATGGCCACAATGGTGGCCATCTTATAAATCTTGTTATCACTACTCCTTCTGAACTAATGATTTTATTGACATGGGGTTTTCACTAAAAGACTTCTTAAGATATCTAGCTGGTCCTAAATAAAAATGTTTTCCATTGGACATCTTGTAAAGCCCTCTTATAGTGTCTGGTTGGTTCTAAATAAAAATGGTGCTAATCAGACCTCCAATTTCATGACCATGATGGTCATCTTTTAAATCTTGTTATTGCTACTTGTCAAGAATTGATAGTACATGTAGTAGCGATATGGAGTTTTCACAAAAAGACTTCTTATGATATGGAGTTTTCACAAAAAGACTTCTTATGATATGGAATTGGTCCTAAATAAAAATGATTCATATCATAAGTAGCCACCTTGAAAATCTTATTATCACTATTCCTCTTCAAGGGGTAGTCATATCGACATGGGGTTTTCACTAAAACGGTTTTCACTATATGAAGCTGGTCCTGAACGAAAATGATGCCAATGCGACCATCTAAAATTTGAAAAATCTCATAATGGCTTGTCCTAAATGGATGGCCATACTGAAACTTTAAAAAAACCTCTTCTTTCTTGGAATATATAATGATACCTATATCACAATGTTGCTGATATAACCGTCAAAATGGATGCCCTGATGACCATTATGAAAATCTTTATATGGCTGCTTCTCCTAAATGGTTGGTCTCATCAACATGGTGTTTTCACTTAAACACTATTAATGCAATATGTAGCTGGTTCTGAATGAAAACAGTGCTCATCTAACCTCCAATAAGGTACCATAGTGGCCATCTCGAAAATCTTTTTATCACTACTCCTACTCCTCTTGCATGAATGGTGGCACTGACTTGGCAATTTCATTAAAACACATCTTGCAATATTTAATTGGTTCTGAATGAAAAATGGCACAGATCTGACCACTAATATATCGCCACATTGTAGTTTTGAAAACTAGACATGATTGACATTTGGGTTGATTCAATGGTCATTGGTTGCATTTTGTATTTTAGTGAGCTTATGAACAAAGTGACTTGTACATATATACAAATGAATTTTGACCAGACTTTGTATTTAGTTGCATTCCAATAAACAAGATTATAGTCAGCATTCTGACATTGACTTTAAGGTCAAAGGTCTTGACTCAGGTTTTTAGCTGTATTGGCTTGTGAGCATAAGAACACAAACAAAATTGAATGGATTTTTATTAAATCCAGTTTGTGGATATATCTGATGAATACCTTGAATGATGCCAATTATTTAATATCCCCCCCCCCCCAAGAAATATTAAATATAGATTTAATCAAACTTAGCATATGAGTATATCTTTACATTATATGAGACAACTTGTGATTTTCTATCCATGATATCGGGTTCAAGTCCAAAGCCATGACAAAAATGTCAGATTGTACTTGCAGGTATTTTGTGAACCTGCTAACTCGGATATGTAAGAAAATATTTTTGTTACCAAATTTGGTATGTTGGGTTTTTTCAAGAATATCGGAGATAGTTTCAATACTCAGCAGTTTAAAAGAATAAAAGGACAACAGAATTTGTATTCCATGAAATTCTTTTCAGCCAGTAGAGCATCAGACCCTTTAAGGGACTCTTGTTTCATACTAGTATTCAAACTGATGAATTTTTGGATATATTGCTATTTGTAATACCATAATATATGTCATCATACATCAGTTAGCACATGCTTGCAAATAAGATCACTCAAAGAAACATTTGTTGGTATGTGTCAACAATATTTCGGACGAATTTGATAACTAGCTTTCCATGCCACCCCATCCCACATGCGACCTTGGTTCAAGGTCAATTTTTTAAAATAAAAATTAGATGTTTACTCTACAGATAGCTTGTTAACATGGACAAACACAAGTAGATTTTGACAAAACTTGGTTCATGACAAGGAAACCTTGACGCAAGAATCAATGGAATGATGGCAAACTCTTGTGAAGGGAGAAAAGAACAACCAAGAGGTTATCTATATATGTAAATTGCCTGGCTTTAATAAACTATGAGACAGTGAAACTAATCATAATCATCTCTTTTCATGCAAATAACCTGTTCCAATAGATCTCTTGGAAAAATGGATAATGCTTCTACTCCTGATTAGCATACTTTCTTCTTTTTAATCAATGTTTTACTTCACAAAAATAATAGTTGTGACTCAGTGATGGAGAGCATGTTTTTATGGATTGGTGAAAATGTTATGAAAATTGGATGACAGGTGTTTAAATTATGAAGATCTGAAATTGAATATTATACATAGAGTAAAAGTTTCATAGATGATCCAATGGGCTCCTGTTCAAGGGACTGTGGTGGCTCAGTTGTTAGCATGCTGGACTCACAGTGAGTGGATTGGGGGTTTGAATGTTGACCAAACCAGCCTGAATCAGCTGTCATGATTTGTCTCTGAGCAAAGCACTTTACTTCCATTGCCTTGGAACTTAAAAGTATTTCTTGTGGTCATGCGTAATTGAACATCAACCAAACAACCAAGCCACTATCCAAACACGTGACGAATTCTGCATGTTTCTTATGTCATTAGGTAAACAATCACACCTATTGTTCAGCAGGCCATTGAAATGTCTGTTTAGGCGATAGTTGAATAACAAGTGCCAGATTGGAATATATAAATTGAATGGAGTTCATAATCGAAATGCTGCCACTATGTTTTTTGGAAGGAAGCAGACCTTAAAGAAATTAAAAGTATGTGGCAAGATTGACAGGCACAGATGATTGTGCTGGAAGTGTGTGCTAGTGGCACATTTCCTGGCCTTTGAGCACACAAACTTTTGTTGCCAGATGTTTGCCAGAAGATACTCTGGTCCCTTTTGTATAACATTATGTGCCAAAACAAAAACTTATTTTGAGAATTAAAAAAAGTAAATGCCTTTACTATGCTAGAATGAAATCACACTTCTATGTGCAAAAAATTTGCGACAAAGATATCTTACTTTCATTTATTTCAGTGAAAAGATTGTCTCCGTATTTCTTTTGGGTGTCATAACTAACTTAGCATGCCCCCCCAACCAATCAAAATAAAAATTATGGCAGATT
Source organism: Margaritifera margaritifera (assembly GCA_029931535.1). Taxonomy (NCBI): domain Eukaryota; kingdom Metazoa; phylum Mollusca; class Bivalvia; order Unionida; family Margaritiferidae; genus Margaritifera; species Margaritifera margaritifera. The sequence continues at coordinate 2,351,288 of JAQPZY010001639.1, read as the reverse complement.
GAAAGTCCTCATATCTTTGAGGTTGATGATAGTCATATGTTCCATGAACGAAGTTTAAAGGGTTTATGACAATTAACTGCTGTTATCTTGCAAAATTTCCCATGATTTCCTTAATATCAAAAGCATATGTACAATAATGTAATTTTTCTATCGTTTTGTCAATCTTTAGTGATTTTGACATTTGCTGCTTTATAAAATAATTGCAGAGAAATGTCGGGAGTAATTCTTTTGAAAGGAACAAATTTATTATGTATGAAGCTAATATTCCACATGTACAGATGTGTGCATGAATACAGATATGGCAAAAAATTTCAATAACTCCAGATGTCAGAATACAGATGCGATTTTATATGCAGATGCATATACAATTTTTTCAATCAGTTCCTGCAGTGATTCCAGGCCTATCCGCATCCAGTATACACATATGCATACAGTATACACATATGCATACAGTATACACATATGCATCCTTACATATGGAATCTTAGCTTAACCAAATTTTGTCGGCTAATTCAAGTAAAAGCTTACTGTAATAGATTTCTCAACAACAATGAATAAATAAATAAAATCAGTGAATATATTTTGATGATATGTAAAATTCCATACATCTTCTAGATTATATTTTGTATAAATAATATAATAAATAATATAATAACACATTTATCAGACTTATGAAATCTGAAACTGATTTTCTTCAAGTCACTCAATTATCTGGATATGCAGTATGAGTACATCTGTTCCTAATCGTTCATTAGGTTAACTTCAACATGTCAATTTATGAGCAAACTTCACAAGTTCCAGTGTTGTTACTTAGCAGCGATGGTGCAGAGTGCCTGACCCTCATAATGAAGAGTAATGGAGTGGAGAGTCATCAAGTAACAAGGCTAGCTAATGGAAGCTATCGGCATACATTTGAGAGACAACAATAAAATTGGTAGTTCAGAATAGTACCATTGAGGATGTGAGTGAAATATTGCATGAAACATGCAATCAATCCAAATAATAATAATAATAATAATAATATTATAATAATAACGACTTTATTGAATGAGGGTGACACAATTAGTTGCATGGAACTAATCCTCCTTATGACCCTCAATTATATGCATATTTACATACATAGTACATTGTTACACTCACAATAAAGAAAGGCACATACAACTCTTAATCCTTTCTATAGACAAGAAAAAAAACAAAAAAACGTCAGTTCCATACAGGAAAGAAAAAAAATAATGCTCATAACCTAAATTTATAGATGGACATAATACACAGAACATTTTGAGACGACAAAGTGGAAGGTTTGAGAATTTAAACTTTATGTTGTAATGTATTTGTCAAATCAAACAGGTTCCACTTTTCATTAATTGAATTAGATGTTAATTGAATGCATTTGTATTTGCACTTCTCTAATTTCCTTTGGAATTGTGTTCCAAACTAGTGACCCCAAATATTGAAAAATATTTCCATGCGATATAATGGGGCCATATTGTTTGAGACTTTGTGCATAAGTTTAGTCTTTCTCAAAAATATTAATTCACTTACTGTTAACATTTTAATATCATTCATTGCTTTTGGGATATTTTCAAAATTATCTAGGATGAATCAGCAAGATATTTTTTGCAAGCGGAATAATTTGCAAATATTCTTGTCAGAAGTGTTTCTCCAAAAAACATTACAATCATCTAGGTATGGTTGTATATAGCTTTTGTAATATATTAACCTATGTTTAGTTGATAGATATGGCCTAATCTTGCTTAATAACCATTGACATGAATTGACTTTATGACATATGACTTGAATATGTTCATTCTATTGCAAACTGTTGTCAACCATAACCCCAAGGATTTTGTCATGGGTACAATTTTGCAGACAAATTTCATTCAATTTAAGATTCAAATTGTTATTTTATGATTTTGCTCTCTTTTGTTGGGTAGTAATCATTAATACTATGGTCTTGAATGTGTTTGCTTTCATGCCATTTTCCTTACACAAGGAATCTATTCTAAGTAAGGCTATCTGAATGGACACTGCTACGTCTTATTTTAACTGTTTTGAAATCTGATAGAGTGGAATAATCTGCATATAGGTCAGTAGATGAAATACAGTTGCCTATTTTCTGTAGCAGATCATTTATGAAAATGAGAAAGAGGAGTGGGCCCAAATCAAAGATTTGTTCTCTTCTTTCGTGCTTATAATTGGATACAGATTTCAAGATCTGTGCTAAGAATGAACCCACTGGAAATTCTGTTGAATGATATCTTGCCTGCTTTGCCAGTATAGTACATAATCCAAAAACTTGGCATGGCCAGTTTAGCAAGAAAAGTAGGTCATTACAACCACAATTTACCTTTAATGGTTGTTGCATGTAAAATAAACATACTGTATATATTCATGTATAAACAGGTCCAAATGCAAACAACATAGACCCTGATCTGCCATTGCATAATGTGCCATCAGATCAGGGTCAATGTTGTTTGCTCTACTGATTAGTCCTTACAAACTGCATAGACCCAGATCTGCCGGCGCATTATGCTATGGCAGATCTGGGTCAATGCAGTTTGCAGTTGGTACTGGCTTATACCCGAGTATATACGGTCAGTGATAAATGTGAATGCACACAAAATAAATTACATGACCATACATGCAACAGTATCTAGGAAACTGAGCTACAAGTGATAATGAGGGTCTGGCTTACTTTGGCATAGCAATTATGATTGCTGTATATATCTAACTACAATGAGGGAGAAAGATAGATAACATAATAGCATACACTTTCTTCGGGTAACACATTGAATGACCCCCATGATCACATTCTACAATAAATAACTCGCATTGCCTAATGCTTTTAAAAAAAAACAACGTTAAAACTGCTATACTCCTTGGAGAATACATTACTGTGCATTAAAACAATTTCATCCCATCAGTGACAGCAGTAAGTATTCTTTTATTACCACAGAAATTAAGATGAAAGCATTGCAACATCTACCTGCTATTTGCACCTCAAACTACACATCAAGGCATCGTGTGACCATATTATTGTTGCCGGGTTCTATGGTGTGACCTGCGAGAAGAAGGAAGAAGTCAGGAACACTGATTCATGTGACAGTTAACAGTAATTTAACATCAGAAAACACTAATCTTATTTGCATGGTACACATGAACATAAGAACATCTGAACATAAAGAGCCATATAAACTTATTACCAGACAGCACAAAACATGCTTTAGAGTCTGAATGGTTGTACAATCAAATACCTTAATCCTTGATCGACTTTAAACTTTGGGTCATTACAAAGACGTACAATAAACGGATATGGACTTGTGAGTCTGACTAGATTGATTTAAAGCGTGGTATTAACTAGAACAAATAATACTGCAATATATAACTCAAATACCTAAAAAACAACTTAACTACTTGCTTCTAGTACACAGATATTTCATACGAAAATATTGCAAACATGTACTGTAGTATCATCAATTTTCATGGGGCACCAATTTTCGTGGTTTTAGTTGTTGCCCCGAACGACGAATTTAAATACCCAACGAAAATTAGCCACGTATGATGATGGCAGCACCCTCCCCCCACTCATTTTCTTACTGTGTGTTGTTCCTATAGATTAAGGAACCTACTAGTATTTTATAAATCAACATCAACAACAATTCTGTAATTTGAAAATAAAATATTAGCTTTTACATGTGTTTGTTTTATTTTAAACCTTTGAAAAAAGAATTATAAAGCATTTTATATTGTTTCAATGCACACGTGTCGATAATATATCCAATAATTTCCACTCACTGCCTTAAATCGATATGTGAGATAGGTAAGGATTGAGAGAAACGAGAAAAACCATAAGGTATTCAAACACTAATAATGTTGAAAATGAAAGAAAGAATAATAAAAAAATAATAGTATATGAAAATTAAATTAAATACTTGTTCAAATCGATCCTTCACTCGAGTACAAATGTTAAACAATTTAAATCCTTCTGAAACCACATTTCATTTTATCCATGCATTTTTAATCCAAAAGAACAACAAGCCTGTAAAATACTAGAACTATTGCTTGAAGCACTATTCATTAATGAAACACTACGTATATACACTAATTACAGCAGAGTATTAAAGCTCACACTTCACTGATTTTCAGACAAAGCCACTGTATCAACATCGTGTCAATCAAGTCTCAATGTACACAATTTAAATCCTCCTGAAACCACATTTCATTTTATCCATGCATTTTTAATCCAAAAGAACAACAAGCCTGTAAAATACTACAACTATTGCTTGAAGCACTATTATTAATGAAACATTATGTATATACTCTAATTACAGCAGATTATTAAAGCTCATACATCACTGATTTTCAGACAAATCCACTGTATCAACATCGTGTCAATCAAGTCTCAATGTACACACAACTGCTTGTCAGGTAAATAATCCCCAAATTGCAGAATTAAACAAGTCCAGCTTTCTCAAAACCACTGATAATTAGGTCACATCTTTCACTCATTGTCGCGTGTCCTGCAATTATCCATTCAGCCCGAATTGGCTTGATTAATGAGGTTGCAATCAATGATCGTCACCAGTAGCATCTTCCTTTTTTTCGTGATGTCCTCCATGACCGGTTTAGCATACCAGTTATGGAAGTGTGATTTTAATTATTCTTTGTACTCTTTATTTATTTTCAAGTCTAGTGGTTGAGTTGGTCTGTACATGAGGCAGGCACAAACAAACGCATGATTCCACTGTCTTTCAATTTAGTTAGCATCTTCTCACATTGATGGGCTCTAGACACATCAAATATTGCCACTGTCTGCTGATTGCATTGAGCAAAGGTCAGCCGATCACGTGTTTTGTTCCCTTTATGGATAGTGTTTTAAGTTAGAGATCCTACAGGTTACTTTAATAACCGATTGACTTAGTGTTGTAGTTTGCGTCGGCTTCCTTTGATGTTGAGCACTCAGACGAAAACACTTTGTAAGTGATCGACCTTGACAGGTGTGCTATTTGTGATCATAGAGGCAGTAGTATTGTTTTAGTGTTGTTGGCTGCGTCGGCTTCCATTGATGTTATTCACTTGGACAAAAACACTGTGTCAGTATTGAACTTGTCAGGTTTTTGATTTGTGCTCATACATGTGCAAGTATTGTTATAAACATTCAAGTGACCGCCGTTTGCGTCAGCAGAGTTTTATTCTTTTGTATTCTTTATTTTGGGTATTTGTAGAGGTTAAACCATGAAATTAAACACTTAGTAATATGCAAACTTTGACAGGCAAAACCACGAATTTAAGTACCCACGAAAATGTCTTTTTTTACCAAACCACGAAAATTGAGCCCCACGAAAATAAATGATACTACAGTATATTAAGTTTATCAAACAAAATGCTCAATAACACCCAGCATCGTAAGGCCATTATAAGTACAATGTCAGGTTTTAATCCTTAAAGATAAATACATAAATATCACCAAGAAAGCATTACACATGCCAATCATATCTAGTTCTATCAACAAACTTCCTGACTAAACTGATAACCAAGTGTGGCATTATATTAATATTACTGGTGTGAGACCTTGATACTAATGCTGGTGTGATACCATCAACTTTGCACATGCGACCACAGTTCTTGCCATATTAGGCAATTGCAATAATATCCACCTTTCATCCATTTGGTAAAGTAATAGGCAAATCAAGCTGTTTTTAGACACATTAGAATCATGACTGGTCATAATTCATATCATAGTAGACCATGCACTGAATGTGGCATGCGTGTACATTGTGACTTTGTACAACTCGTACAAATGCACTCTATATAAATATGTAAGAATCAAAATACCAATCCTACATATACATGATTTTTTATTTAAACTGATGAGTAAGTACACAGTAACATAAAATCATTCTTACATGCAGAAAAAAAGGAAAAAGTCAGGAATGCTGACTTTTCTCGTCCTCCTGGACTCTTACTACAATTTGGACAGTGAAAAAATATAGGTTCTTGCATACACTTGTCACAAGCACAATGAGCTACACAAATATTAGGGATGTGAATTCCAGTCTCTTGTGAACATTCAAAGTCAGAAAGATAAAATCCATATGTTTCTTCTTATTATTCGTGTTCTGGTCGCCATTTAATACTTCTTCGACTTCATTGTCATATCTTTGAATGTAACACTGATGATTGAAGTCCACAATTTGGTCACCAAAACAGTGTCTTTTCTTTCCTGGACAAACGTCTGGCTTTTGGATATTCATTCGAACAAGATGTCCACAAGTGGAGCACACTCTCAATAGTTCACAAGTATTTTTCTGTTGTTGAAATTGTTGCATGTGATGTTGTTAGTAACTGACAAAAGTTCACTTGCAAGTAGAGCAATGAATGCAAGGTCTGGGAGCTAAACACCCACAACTCATTTGGTTTTGTAGTGGAGCTAGCTTGATTTGACTAGGGTACACACTTTTTTCCTATCATTCTTTCACTGCCTTTCTCTTTTGAATTTCTTTACTGGCATAGGTTCCACTTCTACTTCAGTTTTTTCTACTTGTCTTGCCTTCATCAATTTCTTTACGGGTATGGGTTCTTCTTATGTTTTTTTTTTTTTGGGGTGGGGCGGGGTTCTGCTGTTTCTGAAGAATGCACTTTCTGCTTGTTCTCTTTTTTCTTGAGACACTCTGAAGACCAATGCCCTTTTTCTTGACATTGATAACAGATATATTTAGTTTTGTCTCTCTTTTTTCCTGTCTTAATGCTTTCCTTTCTTTGACATTGTAGACAGTCTGCAGCCTAATCTCCTTTCTCTCGAAAGACATAGTAGGTATCTTGACTTTTATCTCGAGTGGAGTAGTCCGAAGTCTTGCTTTTGAAATAACTCTTTGTAAATTTCTGACGAGAAAGACGATCTGTTGTGACTTTTCCAACTTCACAGACTGAAATCTGAATGAGTATATTCCCTTATGGTGATGTAATCTCTCTCTCTCTCTCTCTCTCTCTCTCTCTCTCTATATATATATATATATATATATATATATATATATATATATATATATATATATATATATGAAGAGAGTATGTACCCTAGTCAAATTTAAGATGAAACAATCACACCTTGCTGAGAAGAAACCAGAAGAAGCCAGGATACGACGACAACTTTCGGTGTCACCTCATACGCTAAGTGAAGTGTTAACACAAGTTAATGCCAGTGATTGAAGAGGACACAAGTAAGCTTGAGTCATCACCATCTAGCTCCACTACAAAACCAAAAGAGTCAAGATCAGTCAAGAAAGAAAGTTGTTCTCCTGAAGATTATTTTCACATTCGAGAGACCCAAAAAGTGACTTCCAGAAAATTTAGAATGACAGCTTACACGTACACAGTGAAATTTAAAGATTTTAAGTCTCAAGTTCCACCAGAGAAAGCAGTGGGTTTCATTACAGATTTAAGGGAATCACTATTAGAGACATTGAAATGACAGTGCCAAGCTAAAGATAACGATCATTTGAGACTATCCATCAATCACGACAGTTTAAAGTCTACTGTGTGGATCGAGTTTAGTACACCGGCAGAATTAACACCTTCCAAAATTATTGATAAAATTCAGCACGTCCAATTATTGATAAAATTCAACACATCCAACAATACAATGATGAGTCTGATATGACCGATGGAAAAGCCACTCTTCACATAACACGTTTCGCCTCCAAGAAGTAGCGGGCAACGCAAAGTTTTATCTGTGGACAAACTTCGCACAACCAAACAGAGTATCATCCAGATTAACAATCATCAGGACCAAATGTGTTTATCCTATGCCATTGTAGTGGCTCAAACATATGTTGAGTAGAACGATACAGCGGAATGGAAAAAATCATGGAATAACATTAGATGATCGGACAAAGCTAAACAAGAAATTCTTTTGCAGCAAGCAGGCATTTCCAAAGTGACTGTGTATGGAGTTCCTGAAATGCAAAACCTTCAAAACTTGTTGGCACCTCGTTATAAGTTGAAAGTATACCCTCAAGGTGTTTGTGGAGCTATCGTGTTTCGAAGACCTGATTTCCCACACTGCAAATACAATAATGTTTATTATCATCAAGATCATTTAGATGCCATTACAACTATCACAGGATTTCTTGGATACCAATACTATTGCGAGAAATGTGACCAAGGATTTAACAGTCAGGAGCAACATATTCATTGTGGTGAGAGGTGTCATGGGTGTTTAGCTTCGAGACCTTGCATTCCTGAAGGAAAAGAAAGAATTCCTTGCTCTCCTTGCAACTGAACTTTTGTCAGTCCATCCTGTTAAGAACAACATCATGTGAAACAATTCAAACCGGAAAAATACTTGCAAACTATTGAGAGTATGCTCCACTTGTAGACATCTTGTTTGAACGAATAACCAAAAGCCACACGTTTGTCCAGGAAAGAAAAGATGCCGTTTCTGTGACCAAATTGAGGAAGCAATAAATGATGACCAGAAAACGAATAATTAGAAGAAACATCAGGATTTTATCATTATGAAATGGAAAACTGATGTTTCCTTTATGCCGTACATGTGCTAAAACGTGTAATCAACATCAACCATGTTGCCACGATGATCAAGAACGAGCCTTGCCATGAATGTGGGTGACTATCGAAACTTCAGCACGTCCAACAATACAATACATCTGGATTTTATCTTTCTGACTTTGAATGTTCACAAGATACTGGAATTCACATATCTAATATTTGTGTAGCTCATCATGCATGGAAATAGGGGAAGCATCGGCCTCAAACCAGGCTCACGCAGAACTTGTTTGATTCGCTCGGTAGTGAGCCCCCTTGCGTGTAACAATACCAATGATGCCTGAGTTTAGAAAGTCAAGGATACCAAGTGGTAGAAATGTGGGAACATGACTATGATCGACATTTCAAAACTGATCCAGAATTTAGATGCATCATTGAAGAGTATGATGCAGTGAACATCGAACCTTTTTAAATCCACGCGATAGTTTGTTTGGAGGACGAACCAGTGTGACATGCTTGATGTACTAAGTCTACGAATCTTAAGGAGAGCAAATCAAATACACTGACGTGTGTTCCTTGTATCCTTTGGTGTGCAAATATCAGCGATTCCCTACCGGTCACTCTGAAATGTTAACATAACACATTGACATGGAACACATTCATAAATACGAAAGGTTTGATCAAATGAAGAGTGTTACCACCGACGAACTTGTACCATCCTGTTTTACCACATCATTGACATGGAAAACTGATGTTTCCTTTATGCCGTATGTTTGCTTAAACGTGTAATCAACACCAACCATTTTGCCACGATGATCAAGAACGAGGCTTGCCAGGAATGTGGGTGACTATCCAATTGGTTCTTGCTCTCAATCATGGACAATGACTGTTAAAAGTATAGGAAATTTGTATCTTTCCTACCACATAACAATACCAACAGGACGACAACTCCGGTGAAGGGGTTTTCTCAGGCAAGAGATCAAACTTACGTGTTGACTTCAACTCTCTCACGTACTTGGAATGTTCTGATATTGACTTGGATCTTCAACCAATTCTGTCGACAGGTGATGGCAATTGCCTCTTTAATGCGCTGTAAATAGCTATATGTAGAGACGAACATATTGCTGAAGAACTAAAAGTGCGCACATGCATTTAAATGGTTATAAATGAAGATCAGTACATAAAACAGACTTACTCAAAGGACTTTCTACTGTGTTCGCCTTGTTTTGAAGAACCTGGTATATTCTGTGAGAAGTCTGGTGGATTTTCTTGCACTTGGACAATTCAAGCAGCATCTGATGTACTCTGTAAAGAAATAAGTGTATATCCAAAGGTCAATGGAAAGCATGACTATGTGGTGGAATTGTTGACTCGTTCTCACGTACGTTATGAGACAAAACAAAACAAAAATAAAAAATGAAATGTCATTGAATCTCATGTGGACAAAGATGGGCATTCATTGTGTCAAAAATGAATACCAAACTAGTTTGTTCTCTTGATCGGAGTGAATGACAACCATAGACTTAAAGTTGCATGTGATTGGAAACCAATGAAATGTGATGAACTCATCGACAAGTTGCATGAACTTATGAACACCCACCTGGTAGACATTATATGAGCTCTTTATGACACAGGCAATTTTAGCCTCAACTACAGATACGTCAAGTATAATTTGTCTCATGCTGTTTAGTTGGCAAAATCTGCGGAAGAAAAAAGAACCTACTTTTTAAAAAATGTTTGAAGGCGGGGATAGAAGTAAAACCACCGACTGTAACGTTGTCAGATGGGGTCTTCACAGTACCAAGGCCACAATCCCTTATGAGAAGGCTTATCCAGAAGACCCGTTGCAAAGTGTACAAGGTAAACTTCAAAAACAATAAGACTCAATTTTGGCCGGCGCATATTTGTGAACTGATTTGTATACACATTGTATATGTATTGTATGTAGGTACAAAGAAAGAAAATGAAAAAAAATATTAAAGAAATTTTAATATCTTTTATCTATTTTCACTTCTATTCTTATATAAATGTTAAAACAAATAATATAAAAGAAAATATTAAAAATAAAGCAAAAGAATTTTGTTAAAAGATCCCAAAGAAATAGAGAAAAAATGAAATATGGAAAAATTGATTGTGTACAAGTTTTTAATTTCAGCTCAATATAAACTTGTACAGGTAATAAAACAAATGAATCTATGAGCTTACTATCCGACTTCAAATATATTTGTACATAAATATTCGTACATCTACATTTTTGGCATATGTACCATGTCATTTGTACATAAATGTATGTACATCTACATTTTTGGCATATGTACTATGCCATTTGTACATAAATGTACATACATCTACATTTTTGGCATTTGCACCACATCATTTGTACATAAATGTACGTACATCTACATTTTTGGCATATGTACCATGTCATTTGTTTTCACGTTTAATGTCCATTTTGAGATTTGCATAGGTATTTTCATAATTTTGCATCAATTTATTATCTCTTTATACTTAGAAATCTTAAATTGTGTGATCATTCATTTATCTTGAAATAATATGTTTTGGGAAATCAAAAGTATAATATCAATACTAGTCCAAAATTGTATAAATGTTAAAACAATAGGTAATTATTAAATTCCTTGTAAACGATGCACATTTTCAACAATATTTGATAAAGTTAATTCAGTACATTGATATGTTAACATTTGAATTCAAACAAAACAATAATTCAAAGACTTATGTTTTGGACAATTTTGGCTTGAGAAATTCACAAGTATGCAATCATCATTCACAAAATTACAAATTATGGGACTTACAAAGCAGGGTCCACATCCCAAGTCCCAGGTAAAAATCTGTGATGCTCTTTAATGTGTAGCAAATGCTTAACAAACTATACCAAAGAAAATAACTGAGTAAAATACTATCCAAGAACGTTTTTGCACTCACTTTGCATGTCTTTGCCCTGTCTTTGCGTGTCTTTGCAGTGTATCATAATAAATCAACAACTATCAAAACATAGATTATATTCATATATCTTATATTTTCTGCAGATAAAACATGTATGAATAACAGTTAGGTGAAGTTTTAATACGTCTTTGCGCACTAGTCTTTTCCGAATACTTACCCTATGTACAAAAAATATATATACTTACAATGAATGTCTGCATCATTATTAAATGAGATAAAATATGTTACAAATAATGATAAGAAGAAGAAGATTCCGTTTTTGTTGACAAAAGACATTTTTGAATATTTACCATAATTCATTACAACTTTGAGTGCAAATAGACATTTAAATATATATATATATATATATATATATATATATATATATATATATATATATATATATATATATACAACACAAACTTTCTAATTCTTATACATTTATTGTTATAAAATTGGAATCAACATTCAGTATTGTTAGTTTAAAACGTATCTGTACCGTCTTTTCCCTGCTTTGCATGTCTTTCACAGTCTTGGCCCCGTCTTCGTGCATTTGTGCCCGTCTTTGTGGTATACAATAGGACCCCGTTGACCCGGAAATAATGACCCGAGTCCAGCCGCATTCGGCAACATGTGTTTCCGTTTTTGAGCATATTAGCATCAAGAAGACAATGATACAGCCTACAGGGTAGGGTGTTAATTATTAAGAATGTTTGTGCTACGGATAGTCTATATTCAGAATACTAGTACCACTCCCTAGTAAAAGGTTTGTAAATAAAACACATCCATTGATACAGATATGCAGTAAATATAGCAACAGGGGATAATATTTTCAGAATTATAGAATATATGAAAATGGAATGTTTTCAGCATAATTTGAGTGTACTTCTGTTGGGTATAAGGGCGTTCCGTAATCTCGCGGTACTAACGTATTGAACAGTTATAAATTATTTAAAAAGACTCACCTGACTATAATTCCATTGTTGTTTCATTCTTTAACATCCGTTTCCAATTTGGCACAAATATATTCTTAGCGCCGTAAAAGATTCGAGTTCATTTTCCGCTCATCAACACGCCAAGTGACAGCCATCATTTTTTAAAGGAAGTTACCATAATGTCGCGGTAAATGAGTATTTGTCTCTATAGTTTCTCAGAAAGGTAATAACACGAATGAAAGGTCAAAAAACGTATCCAAAATACTCAAGTCATTGACATGATATATTATTTGTTAGGGTGGTTGGTTTGTGGAGGGTGGTCAGTTAAGTATAACTTCGAATATTTCATGTTTCTAAAGTTAATTCTGATCATACTGTTACAATATTTTACCCTTGTTAGTTTGATGCTTAAATAATAGACATTTCATAATTATGCAATATTTTCACTTTATCAGATATGAAAACATATGTACTATGCCATAATAATGAAACATTACTATTTTTATTTTAAAAATAAAAGCAACATAGAATGAAAGTAACATAGTTTTAGTGCCTTAAAGAAGTGTGCAGGATTCAATAGAGTTATGGTCCTTATATTCTACCGTACTTTTGTTCACCTGACTGAGCGATGCGGTAAGCTGTCATGTGATTCTAACACATCAGTAACATTCATTGACAAGCAGACGACCCTTTTCTGTTAACTAGGAAAATTATTTACTGTATTTGTGTTTGGTAGTGGTGAAGGAGGGTATACAGGTGGATTTAATTTTCGTTTTTTCTATCCTTCCATTTTTTTCTTCCCAACTTACCACAAAACAAAACATTTCTTTGATATTTGGCATTCAAACTCTACGATAAGTTCCTTGTTGCGCTGTTGCTGTGATAAACAACAGAAAGGTGTCGCACCATTGTATTTATTACGGAAATATGATTTACCGCGAGATTATGGAACCCGCGAGCATATGAGAAATGACTGTACTTCTGAAGCCTTTCTTACCAAGCGCTCCCCCCACAACATTTTTGCATGAAAGGCCATATTCTTGAGTCATAAACAAGTCAACGCTGTAGATTGTAGATGGTGCTATCTGTGATACATAAATGGATTGGCTGTTGAATGGGTAGATCCCTGATTTATGGAATGCAGAACAAATATTTGCAGGGCATAGTGCTTTAACATAGTGTTTTGCTGTCAGGTGTGCGATCTCATATCTTGTTATGGCTACATGTGGATTTTTTTGCAGATACAATTACTTGTACTGTCAACAGTACTGTATTGTTTCAGGGGATGACAAATTTTCAGGGATAATGTATGTGTTGTAGCAAATCACAATTTGTATTCCAGAGTTTTGTATAGAGACACAGCGGCCAATAATCTTTATGTCTTTCTTGCAGTGATCCCAATAACTGAATTTAGGTCTGTGGACGAGTCTGTGGTCTGTGGACAAGTCGAGATATCCTTATTTTATTATATGCTGTTTTCTTTTCTTCTTATTATAGCTCTTTAGGAACAGGAATAGCACAGTATGGATTCTACAGACATGACTGAACAAAATGAAAATAATCTTCATGAACTTTCATCCATGCCTGCCTCCAGTTTCAAGGTTATGCCTGAAGGAGAGGAGGAAGTGGAAGAATCAGAAAACCAGTATGTAGTAAAAGGGGAGACAGCCCAGATTACGGGTGAAACAGCCCAGATTATGGGTGAGAAGGAAGCCATAGAGGAACATGAACATGTAACTACAGAAGAAACAGATGCTAATGAGACAGCTGAAACAGATAATAAGGAGCAGCTAGGCAATACAGTTTCAGATGCGACTGATGTGACCGACCCCTTTGAATATACCAAGAGAGAGGGATTCACCTCAGAGATTTTCAAAATTGAACTCCTGAATATGCCAAAAAGGTTTGGATTTGGGGTAATCACCATATTTATATAGTTTACCAGAGAGCTTTTCTTTAAGCACTTCCAGTGACCCTCAAATGCATCTATTGGAACTCAGTTTTCCGCAGCTGTGCATTCTATGGACCCTTGATAACTAGCCTAGGACCCTTGGGCTTTTGAAACTGTGAATCTTATGGAGATACATTTTTTTTCTAGCAGGTTTATTGTTAAAAATCCTTTTCAACAAGAAATGTAATTTATTGAACAAAAAGATTTTAGACTATCAAAATGCAAAGAAATTGTGAGAATAGAAATTAAACCAGAAGATAGTAATAATTATAGTTTGCTTTAAGAAATTTATATAGTTTCTGCCTACTAGTAGACCACCCCCAATTCTCACCAGGACCTCCACTTTTTCCATCTGGAGCCCAATTTTGATGACTTAGAGTCCAGGTTTCCAGTGGTAAGGGCCAGCTTAAGTATTTTTTGTTACATTTTTTCCTTTGAAAAAACAAGATACTTTTAACTGCTATATTATGTGTAACATTTTTCACATATTCTTGAAGTCTTAGAGTTGTTTATTGAATATGATCTTCCTCATTATGTGAAAAAATAAGAAGTAAAATCTTATATTTGTATTAATTTATTATGAAATTTTTGAAACCTATTGAATAATTCAAATGATCTCATGTATTTTGGTCTGCTTACCACATACATGTGTTTTTCAGGAACTGAAGAAAAAGTTGTTCAATCTGGGCCTGAAGCCTGTGAAATTAAAGGCCCAAGGCAAGAACTTCACCTTTGTAACATTCAGGTAATGAAAGAGTAATGTCGTCCATTCATCTGTTGATGATCTGTATGATAGACTGATGACCAAACCTTCATAGTAATGTACTCCATTCATCTATTGATGATCTGTTGGATAGACTGATGAACAAACTTTCATAGTAATGTACTCCATTCATCTATTGATGATCCGTTGGAATGATTGATGACCAAACTTTCATAGTAGACACAAAATTGAGCAGGGCATATAATGATAAAGAACAGATCTAGGAAGTCAGACTTTGTTGAAATGTCTTTTTATGATGACATTGAAGATATATTGCATTTGTGCAATTGCTTGAATGCAGGGGATATAGATAACTCCATGTTCTTGTTTCACTTACAAGTATATGATAATTAATTGGACTACATCATGATGAACTATGATAGAAATAACATAGGTCGTTAAGACAATCCAGCAAATTTAATTGAAACATTTGCCATAAAAAAACAACCATGGTCAGTATAGTATTGAAAACATTTTCTGCCAGTAAAAGGGCTGTTAAATCAGAATTGGAAGAACATTATATTTGTATCCACCAGGTATGTAATACAGGGAGATATAGTTTTTTATATGTCCATTTGTCTGTCTGTCGCCAATTTTGTTTGAAGCATAGCTCTCACTGTTCAAAATCTGTCATACTAACTTGGTATAAATGTCAAGAAAGTTGCATTGATGTGCCTTTTGATACTTAGAATGTTCTGCATTCAATATTTTTGATGTTACCATGGAAACAAAGGGTACCATAATATATAAATTGAGAGTTCTGGACCATAAATCAAGAGCATAAGTAACAAATAAATTGAGAGTACTGGACCATATGGTACTTTCAGTAAGAGTACTGGACCATATGGTACTTTCAGTAAGAGTACTGGACCATATGGTACTTTCAATAAGAGTACTGGACCATATGGTACTTTCAATAAGAGTACTGGACCATATGGTTCTTTCAGTAAGAGTACTGGACCATATGGTACTTTCAGTAAGAGTACTGGCCCATATGGTTCTTTCAGTACGAGTACTGGACCATATGGTAATTTCAGTAAGAGTACTGGACCATATGGTACTTTCAGTAAGAGTACTGGACCATATGGTACTTTCAGTAAGAGTCTTTACATAATCAGGGTACAGGGGTGATATGTCATTTTTTACATAATCAGAGTACAGGGGTGATATGTCATTTTTTACATAATCAGAGTACAGGGGTGATATGTCATTTTTTACATACTCAGGGTACAGGGGTGATATGTCATTTTTTATATAATCAGGGGACAGGGGTGATATGTCATTTTTTACATACTCAGGGTACAGGGGTGATATGTCATTTTTTATATAATCAGGGGACAGGGGTGATCTGTCATTTTTTACATACTCAGGGTACAGGGGTGATATGTCATTTGTTATATAATCAGGGGACGGGTGATATGTCATTTTTTTTACACACTCGGGATACAGGGGTGATATGTCATTTCTAGATGACTCTTGTTAAATGTGTGTGTGTGTGTGTGTGTTGTCATGTATAATTACTTTCTTGACCAAGGCAGGGTTCTCAATAGATTTAAAAACTGATGAGTCATTTGACCCTTGACCCCATAAGCTCAAGAGTCAGAACTGAAATCTCAATAGTCATTCATTCTTGACAGTCATCAACTCATAGCTGGGATTGTTTGTTATTTGTGGAGCAAACTGATGTTTAAGATTTCTTGTCATGTTGAATAAAGAGAAACACTTGTACAATATTTTGTAAGAAACAGACAAGCAGACAGTGAGACATGGCCATTACTGATTTTTGTATAAGTATTTCTCTTTCTAATTATGTATGTCTATGTGTATATTTTGTTATATTAAACAAGAAAAAGGATTATTTTATACTTTATTATTTTTTTCACTTCTAAACATATTCTATTTTTAACTCCTTAAATCATTTTAAATGCAGAAATATACCCATATAACTATGAAAGTTATATATGTATCAGATATCTCATTTCTATATCATAACTAATTCAATCTGATCATCATGCATCAAACAACATGAACAAAGCATATCCAGTTTTACAAGGATGAACATCACAATTGGTGACTCTGAAGTCATCTGTCAACAGAACATGTCAGTTAATGATATCCTCCTATTTTTACTGTTTGCAAACTTAGAAACAACCTCTCTGCATCAAATTTTTCGACTGATGGACCTTGTGATTTAACAGTGCACAAATACATATAATATGACAAATTATTCCATCCTGTTATTCAATCTCGAGTAATTCCAAAGCATAATATAAATCACTGAGCGTAATGTCCAGTAAATTCTTACTGAATGATACATGAATTAAAATAACAGCATTTTTAAATGTTTCACAGATTGAAGCAAATTAATCGCCAATAAAACAATTAATGTTTGTCCATTTTGACAACTGGCTTCGCAAGTGGCCATATTTTCTAGTTTTGTCTAATTGATTATAATTTGATAGGCAATCAAACAAAAGCCAATATTTGATCAAAAGTTAATCCAATCAAATCATAAATGATTCCCTCTTCCTCTAACTATCATAAACGTCAAAGAAAATCTCAAAACAATCTAACCTTTATTCAATTATACATACCTTAACGTGACATCAGTGACCTGTTTGCTCTGCCCAGTTCGTATTGATTTTACGTAGGTGCGATATTACTGGCCAGTAAGGTGTAAATAGTAGTCTAGCTAATGTTGATCACTGGTACATACTGTAAATTTGTTATGGACAGCACACGTCCAGTAGGAAATTATGCCAGAGGTGAATCAAAGGTAATTAAGACTGATGTTTCAGCTCCATTCAGTGTGCATCATACAACACACAGGTTGGAATTTCCATGCATCAGAAGTGGGTAACATTTAAATTCCAAGCATCAAAACCCAAGGGAATGTGTCTATTGAGAACCCTACCAAGGAATGTGTTCTTTGAAAATGCATCAGTTCTGATTTTTTAGCTCTGCTGGTAATACAGAGAGCTTATTTGATGGTCTTTTGTCTGTCATCCATCTGTATGTTAGCACAAGTTTGTTATCACTACTCTTTCTAAACTACTTGAAGGATTGCCATAAAAATGTACACACACATTCATCCAGTGGTCTAGTTGGTCCTAACTGAAATTGGTGCCAATCAGACATCCAATATGGCCACCACAGTGGCCATCTTAAAGATCTTGTTATTACTACTCCTTCTAGAATGGATGGTCATATCAACATGGGGTTATCACTAAAGACTTTTTTTAATGTCTAGTTGGTCTTGAAAGTCTTGTTATTGCTACTTCTCCTGAACGGAAAGTCATATTGGCATGGGGTTTTCACCAGAAGACTTTTTATGATGTCTAGCTGGTCCTAAATAAAAATGATGCCAATCTGATGTCCAATTTGGCTGCCACAGTGGCCATCTTGAAAATCTTGTTATCACTATTTCTCCTGGATGGATGGTCATATAAAGATGGGGTTTTCACTAAAAGACTTCTTATATTGTCTAGTAGGTCGTAAATAAAATGGTGCTGATCTGATGTCCAGCAGCCATCTTGAAAATCTTGTTATTGCTACTCCTCATGAACGAAATGTCATATCAACATAGGGTTTTCACCAGAAGACTTCTTATAATGTCTAGTGTGTCATAAAGGAAAATGGTGCTTCTTGCACAACTAGTATGGCCACCATAGTGGTCATTTTGAAAAACTTGTTATCACTACTTCTCCAGAATTTATGGTTATATCAACATCGGGGTTTTACAAAAAGTCTTCTTATGATGTCTAGTTGATCCTAAATGAAAATGTTGATAGTCAGACATCCAAAATAGCCACCACACTGGCCATCTTTAAAATCTTAATCACTACTTCACCTGAATGGATGGTCATATCGGCATGGGGTTTTCACTGAAAGACGTCTTATGATATCTGGTTGGTCCTAAATGAAAATGATGCCAATCTTACCTCCAATATGGCCACCATTATAGCTGTCTTGAAAATCTACTTCTCCTAGATGGTTGGTCATATTGACATTGTGTTGTCACATCCGATATGGCCAACATGGTGACCATGTTGGAAATCTTGTTATCACTACTCTTAAATGGAAAGTCATTTTGACATGTGGTTTTCACCAGAAGAGTTCTTATGGTGTCTTGATGGTCCTAAGTGAAAATGATGCAGACTGATCCTCAATATGGACACCATGGTGGAAATATTGTTATCTCTACTCCTCTCAAACGGATGGCCATGTCAACAGGGGGTTTTCACCAAAAGACTTCTAATGATACTTACTCGGTCCTAAATGAAAATGGTGCCAATCGTGTATCCAATATGGCAGCCATGATGGCTATCTTGAAAATCTTGTTGTTACTACTCCCCCTGAATGTATGGTCATATTGATATGGGGTTTTCACCAAATGACTTCTAATGATGTCTATTTGGTCCTAAATGAAAATGGTGCCAATCTGACATCCAGTATGTCCAGTACAGCTGCTAATTTGAAAATCTTGTTAGTGCTGAAGAATATCATGGTTTCAACACTCAGCAGTGAAAAGGAGGAAGTGATCTTATCTTGAATTCCTGGAAATTCTTCTCAGCCGGTAGAGGATCAGTCACTTCAAAGAACTCTTGTTTCTGTGTGTGTTTTAGAGATGTTTTCAATGAATTTTGTCAGGGTTGTTTCCAAATATGTTTGTTTTTATTTCTTGAAGTAAAATTGTGGTAGTGTTAATATTTTTAGATGGCTCTGTCTGCTTCAAGGCAAAGCTGCCCCACTATTTGACACGAGTGCTTTCTTACTGCCTCACATTGGAAGAATTTTTCTAAGCCGTTTTTGTGTGATTTCAATATTATTTCTATTCCTGATAGTGGAGCCAATAGTTTTAAGCATGTGCAAATAAATTCTTATACATTTATACAGTGTACTTACTTCACACTTGAAATGATATCTGCAGATGGTTTACAACTAATACATGAACTATTCCAATGTTTGAATAAACACACAGTTGAAGCCCCTAGCTGTATACATGAATAAACACAGTTGAAACCCCTAGCTATATACATGAATAAACACAGTTGAAGCCCCTAGCTGTATACATGAATAAACACACAGTTGAAGCCCCTAGCTGTATACATGAATAAACACACAGTTGAAGCCCCTAGCTGTATACATGAATAAACACAGTTGAAACCCCTAGCTATATACATGAATAAACACAGTTAAAACCCCTAGCTATATACATGAATAAACACAGTTGAAGCCCCTAGCTGTATACATGAATAAACACAGTTGAAACCCCTAGCTATATACATGAATAAACCCAGTTGAAGCCCCTAGCTGTATACATGAATAAACACAGTTGAAACCCCTAGCTATATACATGAATAAACACAGTTGAAGCCCCTAGCTGTATACATGAATAAACACAGTTGAAACCCCTAGCTATATACATGAATAAACCCAGTTGAAGCCCCTAGCTGTATACATGAATAAACACAGTTGAAACCCCTAGCTATATACATGAATAAACACAGTTGAAGCCCCTAGCTGTATACATGAATAAACACAGTTGAAACCCCTAGCTATATACATGAATAAACACACAGTTGAAGCCCCTAGCTATATACATGAATAAACCCAGTTGAAGCCCCTAGCTATATACATGAATGAACACACAGTTGAAGTCCCTAGCTATATACATGAATAAACACAGTTGAAATCCCTAGCTATATACATGAATAAACACAGTTGAAGCCCCTAGCTATATACATGAATAAACACTGTTGAAGCCTCTAGCTATATACATGAATAAACACACAGTTGAAACCCCTAGCTATTTACATGAATAAACACATTTGAACCCCTTAGCTATATACATGAATAAACACTGTTGAAGCCCCTAGCTATATACATAAATACACACAGTTGAAACCCCTAGCTATATACATGAATAAACACACAGTTGAAGCCCCTAGCTATATACATGAATAAACCCAGTTGAAGCCCCTAGCTATATACATGAAAACAAACAGTTGAAGCCTCTAGCTATATACATGAATAAACACTGTTGAAGCCCCTAGCTATATACATGAATAAACACACAATTGAAGCCCCTAGCTATATACATGAAGAAACACACAGTTGAAGCCACTAGCTATATACATGAATAAACACACAGTTGAAACCCCTAGCTATGTACATGAATAAACACACAGTTGAAGCCCCTAGCTATTTACAGGTGTGAAGAGGACAGGGAATCAGCCTTGCAGATGTTGAATGGATTCAAATGGAAAGGAACAATTCTAAAAGCAAAGGTCAGTTTTAACATTAAAACCAAGATCACTCTGTTCTAGTACCTGTTACCTGTGTTGTTAAGAGTGATTAATATGTTTGAACAAAGCTGTTAGACATTGTTGAACAGTATAGATAGAATAAATAGAATTGTAATGAAGGATCATGGTGTGTTATACATTCAGGGTGGAGAGATTATCATGGGGCACAGAAATTATTTTAAAATAAACTGTCAGCGTGACATGGCATATATAAGTAGAAAATATGAAAGGAAAAATCAGTTCCAAGGAAGTTGTTCCAAGTTATTCTCTCTCTTGTATTCATGTATCTTTGATGAATCTACAATTTCCATGATCAGCAAGTATTTAGTAGTGTAGTTTGTTTGATATATATATGAAGTACAAGGCAAAATGGAAGAAGTTCGTGAAATTACAGAGTTCCTGCACTCTTATTTTTCATGGATCCTTCAGTTTGAAAAGCTTCCTGATTACACATTGTTTGAAGACTTCAAGATTTAAGCATTGTTGCAAGCCACAGGCGATAATCCGCTGTGCTCCTTTATCACCCGTCTCTGACTGTGTTGAGATTTCCTTGTTTTTCATGAGTACGCATAAACAAATATGTCATCAACCTAATGTAATAATCTCCTACACCTTAATTAAAGTGCCCATTTTATTGATCAATAAGTGACTGTGCTTGGAAGAGGAATTTTGATTGTCTCATTCAAACAGTGTGAAAGATTATGTTGGGTCACAATGGCAAGTACAGTTTACTTGCACTCTCAATGATTGGTTAAGCAGGTTTGCATATATTCATGAGAAATGAGGAAATCTCTGCACAGGCAGCCATGGGTGATAGAGGAGCGTAGTGGATTATTGCCTGTGGCTTGCGATGATGAGATTTTAGCTGTCAAGGAACAACTCCTTTTCTTTTCTCTTGTACAGAAGGCCAACCCAGCAGCTGACCCGTTGCTCCAGAAAAGAAAGCAAAAAGAGGGTATGTAAATGTAGTGCTGAACACTGATGACATAACTATATATCTAAACTATATATCTATATATATATTATTTTCTGTATAATGTCAGTAATGCTGTTGGCACAGTGGATGAATTTAAGTTAATGGATGAATATGATTTACTGTATAAAGCCAGTACTGCTGTTGGTAAAGTGGATGAATTTAAGTTAATGAACTAATTAATACTATTTTTCTTGCCAGCAAGTCTAATATAAAATTCAGCAGAATTAA
The DNA here is from genome assembly GCA_029931535.1 of Margaritifera margaritifera. NCBI lineage: Eukaryota > Metazoa > Mollusca > Bivalvia > Unionida > Margaritiferidae > Margaritifera > Margaritifera margaritifera. The sequence continues at coordinate 2,328,682 of JAQPZY010001639.1, read as the reverse complement.
GCTGAAAGCAATGGACAACAGCATATGAGCACATTATAGATCTCTTGGTGATGACTAATTCCGTAATTTAACAACCACTAATTTATAGAAGTTAGCATGTCAGTAGGTGCATGACACATATATGGGTATATTTGTTGTCATCAGCATTGCACTGCAGACATTAGCAGTTTTTCTAGCAACTTTCATCTTTTACATTTCTCCATCAAATACGTTCCTCTGATGACATTATTGTTATGAAATAAACCTGCTTCCTCTCAAATTCAGCAATCCTGGAAAGATTACAATTTTATCTTTTCGGTCTATATAACATATAGACAAAGGGAAGAAACTCTTACCCATTACTTCCCCATACCAATGTTAGGTGGCTTCCCATCAACTGGATGTTTACCAGTTTATGCTTTCGCTTGGTACGATCAGCATTGTACTACTCTGCCTCATTTAAATCCAAGCATATCGTCCCAAGTGCAAAAAGTTTAAAGCCAATGAAGACAAGCATGATATATGTCTCACTTGCACAAAGTGTTCATCATCTTCGTTGAGGAGTAAAGAGAGATGAGTGAAGTCTTGGTGGACGGAATGCGAATGTCTCGAATCCTCAGCCAAAGATGTCATCGATTGCCAGTGTAGTGGGGGACACCATGATGGCCCCCCCCCTTCAAAATTGATGTGTTTAATGCCTACTGCAACTTGAAATGGAGGAACAAGGGTTGCAGAGATGATGGCCCTGCATACTTGCAAGAGTTGCAGATGCATAGACTAATGCAAGAAGCAATGACTCAGTTCTGGCCTCGTGGGAACTCTGTGGCTTCATCCATTTCAAATCTCTAATAGTGGTTTGGAGTTAATGGGAGAGTGTCATCCCTTATTTCAGCAGCCCAGTGGGCGAAAGTCCCCCTGAATGTCTGAGCATGGCCTTCAGGCCTGTAAGTCTGGATACATGGGGTATTTTTTAGATATTGATAATCCGTTCTGCCTTTCCTTTCATGCCGTATGACCAGCTGGTCCAGCCATCCATCAGTCCATACCTTTTCACTAGTGACCAGAGATTCATCACTTTGAAGAACCGTGATGCATACAGGCCATAGTATGCTGACTGGCCATGAGGCTGCCGTGCCGACCATCCAGCTGCCTGTCCAGCACACTCTCCAGCCGTCCATACTGGCAAGACATGTTGTGGCACTTGCCCGATCGCCATTTCAACTGGCAGGTCAGTTATTCATAGCATATCCATTGAGGAGATGCAGTGTCACACACAGGGACATTGGCACTGCCTTGTCCATGCCGCCGGGTATGTTCTAGGGACATGGACACAATGTCTAATGAGAACAACCAGCATAGTGAGTGGGCAGAAAACCTCGACCAGTTAGCATACTCCAGCCCCACAATGGAGCACACAAAGTTCAGCTTTAAAGCGGCCATGGAGGAAATTTACTGGGCTTTGGTAGACTTCAAAGATGAAGACAAACACCCTCTTTCCACCTGTTACCACAGTTCGCAAAGATAAAGGAGATATCCAAAATTCAGCTACCAACAGTGTTCTCGTCATGCTGGTATCATGCACACTCGGAGATGTATGGTACTGAGATACTGACCTTGGACAAAAATGCTACTATGGTGGATCCAAATGTTTTCCATTCCACCTCTAAGCTAGTGCAAAATATGGTGGCAACTTCTTCCATGCAAGATCTGCCATTGGTAGTGCGCAGTCATCATGTACGGGAATCCTTGGCCCGTATTGCAAGGGCGATCAGCAGGGCTGCACACCATTCAGTGACTAATGCCCTGATGGCTTAGTTTTTTTTAATCTAGTGAGAAGGAATTTAAACCTTCAGTTATGGATTGAATGTCATAAGCTAGAAGGCTCTTCCGTTTTATAGAGTGGCCCCAACTGGTCAAGTGATGTAAGTTGTTTGCCTTCACGGATCACTCACCTCTCAGCTTTGTCCACATGGTTTCGAGTCCTAGCACGGCCAATGTGGGTATGTGAGAAAGCTTTCCAGTAGCTTCCTGTGTGTCAGTGGTTCTTCCCGGGATCTTCCCAGGTTCTTCCTCCACCAGATATACTGGCCATCATGTATAGCCTGTCATGTGCTGTAAAATGGCATTAAACCCACAAAACCAAACCAAACCATTTCAAAGGCTTACAAGGGAAAGTGACCTGTTTTCAGAGACTGGTGCTATGTCTACAGCATTGTTCTTTTGAGTGCCTTGATGCCACAGTTATGTAACTTTTTCCTCTGACTTTTTGAGGGGAAAAAGTACTTACAGGCATCATAGTAGGGGGGTTATTGGTCATGATAAGTATCTATCAGACCTGCTAGCCAATTTTGACTGGATTGATCCAAAATGTCTCTCCCTGTTTCCTAAATGGAATCTTTCGTGGGTTTTGACATGTCTCAATACAGATCTATTCAAACTTTAGTCAGAACCTCTTTGAAGCTGCTATCATACAATACTCTTGCTCTGGCATGCAAGGTGAGCGAGTTGCATGCCCTTTCAATGGACTTGAACTATATCCAGTTCAGATCAGATTGTTCTGTGGTTCTAAAGACATAACTGGGCTCCTTAGATAAGAATAGGTTGCTGTCAGTGGACAATCAAAGAGTGGTCATCTGCTTCCTCTTGAATCATACATTGAGAAAGGTGGCAATGCCAGACCCTGTCTGTGCTCTCAAGCACCACTTGAAGCACACGGAGAAGAGTCATCGGGCCCAATAACGTCTCTTTCTTCTGGTTAAGGCTGGGAAAGTGGATATAGGTCCTCAAGCTGTAGCATTGTGACTGAAGTGGTGATATGCATTGCATAATCTATGATCTCAAAAGATCAGATATGCCTCATGAAGATTTCGGCTCTTGAGATGAGAACGATCTTTGCAAGCCTCACGTTTGAACGTAACGTTTTGATCTGAAACATAATAGAAGCCATTGGTTGGCATGCAGAGTCAACCTTCTCAACATTTTATCTACATGATCTAGCTTCACAGAGACAAGAACTGAATCTGGTGGGTTCAGTGGCTGCAGCCCTGATGACTTTGAGGCCAGCGTGACATTAGCACAACCTCACAGGCATGGGTTTAGCGCTTTTGCTGGATTTGCCCAGAATTTGTTTTGCAGTTAGGTAAAGTCATTCTTTTCTTCTTATCTGGGTATTTTCATCACAGGTTACAGGACCGTCAGTTGTGCTGTTCTCATGTAAGGAGAGCGGTTTATCCTTCATATAGGAAATCTTGCCATTATTATCTCGAAGGGTGCTTGTGGTAAAGTGGCAATGCTCATGCATTTCCTCCTATTACCTATTCTCCTAACGTTAATGTGATATAGGATTGTATTCAACAGTAAATTTTTTAGTAAATTATGTTTCTCCAAGAATACTTATCCAATCACATTACTATTAAACCCTCCCACATCTCCCCACAAATACAAGCATTGCTCAGCGTAAACTGGTAAACATCTGGGTGTAGGGTAGCCACCTAGCAGTGGTAAGTAGAGGTAATGGGCAAGAGTTTTGTTCGCTTTGTCTGTATGTTATATAGACAACATTTTCATCTTTCCTGGATTACTCAGTTGAGAAGTAGCAAAGTTTATTTTCTGATGATAATGAGATTGGGTGAGTATTCTTGGTGAAACATAATTCACTAAAAAGTTTAGTTTCTGATATTTACCAGTATCCAGACACTTCATTTTTAAGGAATACCTTCTATACTCGCATATAAGCAGATACCAACTGCAAACTGCAAAGACGCAGATCTGGGACTATGCAGTTAGTAATGACTAATCAGTAGAACAAACAACATAGACCCTGATCTGTTGGGACATTATGTGATGGCGGATCAGGGTCTATGTTGTTTGCATTTTGGTCCCGGTTGACAAGTGCTGCTACAAGTGTTGACAAACAGCAAACTGGATGTTCATTATTCCTACATGATTAATTATTAAGTACATAAATTATATACCATATACATAAAAAGTGCTCCAGTAGCACATTCAGTTCTCTTGTTTGAGTATGACTGACATGACAAAATCACCAATGTCAAGTCAGCTAAAATGGATATGCAATATTACTTGACAGCTGGAGGTGATGGCAGTCATCCAGAGAAGAGGCAGAAAACAGACAGTGTGGTGGAGGAAGGTCTCTCCCCAGAGGACAGGTGATTTATGCGAAAACCTTTTCAATTTCCTTTGTGCTTCACATTTTGCTCAAGACCTGGGATTCCTATCAGTGAAATGACCATCATCAAGCAAATAATAGGGACATTGTTCATTAGAGTTCCAAAAAAATAATTCAGCTACCTGTAAATTGTTTTTTAATTATTTTTTTTAGGCTCAGACATAATTGGGATTCCACATTGAAAATGGATTAGGAATCTATTCAAAATCAATTTACAAATAAATTTTAACAGAAAACCCCATCCAAGATTGATTTCTTTGCAATTCTGTTAAACTGACAGCAGATTATTTGAGACGTTTTACATTATTATATATATTTGACTTAAAGAATCTACCACATACACTGGTGTGGGATAGGAAAATTCATCAAAAGGCAGGAACTAGATTGTGGTTGCCCCAGAATCTGATCCTTGGTGTGTATCTGACCTATCAAAGTACCTTAGGTTTTTGCCTGAGTAAAATAAAGCTCTATGGAAACTGTTTAAGGCTAGAGACTTGTTTAGGCTTTATGTGGGCTGTACTCAATATCTTGTACAAATTCCCATGTGGGCTGTACTCAATATCTTGTACAAATTCCCATGTGGGCTGTACTCAGTATCTTGTATAAATTCCAATGTGGGCTGTACTCAATATCTTGTACAAATTCCAATGTTGGCTGTACTCGGTATCTTGTACAAATTCCCATGTGAGCTGTACTCAGTATTTTGTACAAATTCCCACATGGGCTGTACTCAGTATCTTGTACAAATTCCCACGTGAGCTGTACTCAATATCTTGTACAAATTCCCATGTGGGCTGTACTCAATATCTTGTGTAAATTCCCATGTGGGCTGTACTGAATATCTTGTACAAATTCCCATGTTGGCTGTACTCAGTATCTTGTATAAATTCCCATGTGGGCTGTACTCAGTATCTTGTACAAATTCCCATGTTGGCTGTACTCGGTATCTTGTACAAATTCCCATGTGAGCTGTACTCAATATCTTGTACAAATTACCATGTGGGCTGTACTCAGTATCTTGTATAAATTCCAATGTGGGCTGTACTCAATATCTTGTACAAATTCCCATGTTGGCTGTACTCGGTATCTTGTACGAATTCCCATGTGAGCTGTACTCAGTATTTTGTACAAATTCCCACATGGGCTGTACTCAGTATCTTGTACAAATTCCCATGTGGGCTGTACTCAATATCTTGTACAAATTCCCATGTGGACTGTACTCAATATCTTGTACAAATTCCCATGTGGGCTGTACTCAATATCTTGTGTAAATTCCCATGTGGGCTGTACTCAATATCTTGTACAAATTCCCATGTGGGCTGTACTCAATATCTTGTGTAAATTCCCATGTGGGCTGTACTCAATATCTTGTACAAATTCCCATGTGGGCTATACTCAATATCTTGTACAAATTCCCATGTGGGCTGTACTCAATATCTACAAATTTTCATGTGGGCTATTCTCAATAACTTGTACAAATTCCCATGTGGGCTGTTCTGAATATCTTGTACAAATTCCCATGTGGGCTGTATTCAATGTCTTGTACAAATTCCCATGTGGGCTGTACTCAATATCTTGTACAAATTCCCATGTGGACTGTTCTCAGTATCTTGTACAAATTCCCATTAGCATGATGAGCATCAAATCATTCAGTCAGTCTGACTATTTTGGTGCTGCAAATTGCCAACAATTGCTGGTGGTGAGAAGACATTTCAGACGGCAATTCAGTTAATTAAAAACATATTTGCAATTGAAAATTTAGTGGTTTGTGCGGATTTTTTCCTTGAAGTCATTGAAATTCTATAGTGTTACCTATTTTCCAGGCTATATAAATGCTGTTGTGTGGGCTATTGGTTTAAATTTAAAGATTGATGATCAATTCATCACAACCAATAAACGATCGATTTTAATCATTGGAGATATTTTCTATTAAATACTTGGAAAATTTCATTTTTTTATCTTGGAAATATTTAGTACCAGTAATTGATGACTGATGAGATTGCATGTCTGAAATGGTGTGTCATTGATCAAATAAATATGTTGAGTTAGCATCTAGTGACAACATAAATATTAAAGGTGTAAAATCAACATATTTCTAAGCAGAAATCTTCAATCAATTATTGAAAATCCTAATTAATTGCTTGTTTATTTGGATTTTTCTACCAGTCTTCGATTATTTTAATTAATTGTTTCATCACTAAAATGCCATAAGGGACTAAATTTCCTAACAAAGGAACATGCACAAATGAATAATTTAGAAATAAATCAAACTTTTATTTGCTTTAAAATAAAAATGTCAGGATAATTATGAAAGAAAATATTGGTCATTAATGGGAAATGACAAAAATTGAATAGGAGCCCTACCTAGAATGGAAAACTCCATAGTGCCACCCTTTTCTGGTACACTGGATAATCAAATATGTAAGTATTTTTCAAGGCAAACGTTGGCAACTACTTGTAAATTTATAGCACCAATCTAGGTCTGATATTGCTCACCCTGTCTAATTCAGCCTTGGACATAATTCTTTGATAGTGTTAGTACTTTAACAGTATCTACTTCAAAATAAGTTTGTTCCCTTTTTTTAATTGATGTTATAATTGAACTTTGTGTCCATTTATATGGAATTTTTCTTAAATTTCAGGTTAAAACATTCTGTTTGTCCACTCTGTGATGTTCCATATGAAGAGCAGCTGAAAGTAAACATCTCATTTCATCTATCTCTGAATTCCATGGGTGATTGTACTCTTGTTCCCTTTTAGCTCACCTCTACAATGTAGGGGAGAATTAATGTACTATCCATGGCATTGGTGTTTTCATCTGCACTTATAAATGCATATATACATGTATAGCTTCACTGCTTCTCGGATGTGTTTTCTTCCTAGGTCATAGGCAGCAGTTTAAAGTAGGTTTCATAGCTCCTACCCACTAGGGCCTAATGGGGCTAACTTTGTACATACATGTAGATTATTTGTACATTCTTGTATAACTTTTTGTGTTTGGCTCAAGTTATTTGCTCAGTGTATACATCCTGTAATACCTGGAAACATGAAACTTGGTGAGGGGGTGCATCTTGATGAGTACACCCTCATCACAAAAGTAGGTCACTGTGACATATTTCAAGCTTCACTGACTTTGGTTAAATGTTGTGTTTTAACTTTTCATCCTAAAATCTTTAAACTAGATGAAAGTATACCTCTCTATTAGCACCACATCCATAGAACAAAGGCAAGCCACTGTGACCTACATTTCACATTTTACTGGTTTAGGTGAAGATTTTGTGTTACCTTATGACTGCATAGATTTTTGGCATGCTATGTACATACTGCCCTATCTAGAACCATGATTTGGATTAAATTTTGTGTTTGATGTTCATTTCTCAGGCAGTGTTCATGCTAGGATCATGAAAGAGAAATTATAAATTGGGGTGTGGGAGTGGGTGGGTATGTATTCTTAGCATATAAATATGATTTTTTATAACTAGTTACATAAAAAAAGAAGGAAACAAAGCATGTTTGTATATATGTCTTATTGTTTAAGTTAATTGTTATATTATTGTTCATAGTCCGTAAAATAGCTCAAATGAACTCATGTTTCTTTTTATGTAAATGCAGTTCCGACTCTAAATAAAATTTGCCTGTGGTAAGCATCTCTGTTAGTACCACATCCTGACAACAAAAGAAACACATCATGACCTATATTTCATCTTTTACTGGCTTTAGTTAAGTTTTTGTGTGTAGCTCATGCCACATTGAGTTTTTGGCATGTTATATGCATGGTCTTCAACTTAGAATCATTAAACTTGGTAAGGGATGCATCCTGATAAGTACTATACTCTTATTACAAAAAGAGGTCTCTGTGACCTATATTTCATGCTTAAATTACTTTATTTTTTTATTTTTATTTTTGTTTAAAGGCCATTTATTGGGCGCTGTTTATATTAGAATTATGAAATTTGATGATTGAATGCATCTTGTTTGTACTACACCCTTACAACCAAAGGTCACTGTAACCTACATTGGGATAGCTACCCTCAGCAGGTTAATTGTTTATTATACATGTAAATGAATATGGGAATTAAGTGGACTGCATGCATTTCATGTGAAGCCTCAGCTGTAGTGACCAATCAAAGAAAGTACTGATGCATGAACTATGCTTCTACATAGTTCTCATACTAGCTGTCACTCCAAGGTTACTTTCACTCAGTAAAATCTGACTTTTATGTGTGGACAATGATAGTAGCTTCTGAAGTAGATTTTAAGAGCAATGATTTTATCAACTCATTATAGTACCTGTACTTTGAAATCATAGAAAAAAAAATTCTTTTTTATTGTTTTATGTCTTTTATGTCCTGTCACAGTGGCCACCAATTCCTTGTCAAGATTACTTTAGTCTGAACTTATTTTCTGCATGATAATTAATGTGTACAGTGACTACTGGCTTTGTATAGATGAGCTATCATTAATTACACTCTGGTATTGTATGATCATCATCATAAAATGAATATTGTGTCATTACACCAAAGCTAAAGTAATATCAACAAACTTGTCATTTTTGAAATTGTAACTAGATTTTCTGTACATGATACTAAATTGTAACTGTAACACATTTCCATAAATGAAATACAGTGAATATTTTTGTCCAAAATTCAGAATATGTTGATAATAATTGAAGGTCTTAACAAGGATGATAATAAGTTTGAGTTATTCAGCATGCAACATATTTTCTAATGTAGACTTTGTACTGGTACATATAACTTGAGCAGGAATATACTTAAGCATGTGAATCGTTCCTTGCAGAGCATCTGAATTAGATAATGTTATTTTCCTTTTTTTTAAAAATTCTTCCTGGCATAGAAACAGCAACCTGAGGTAAACTCTTGTTTCTTTCAACAGCAAAAAGTAGACGACATTAGGGGTATTTTGAAGAAATTTGGTCGACTTATTGAAAAGGAATGTCCAGATCTGAAAGGATGGTTGAATGAGCAGAGGTATTTAATCCTTTATCAAATACAAAATTATTCCTGTGCCTGCTAAAGACAAGTTAAGGACCATGTGATCCTGTGTGCCCATGAAAATGTGGGATTATGTTTTGCAGTGATGTGCATTTAGTCACCATTTAAGCAAATAAATTTGAATCCTTGGGGAAGATTGGAATGTGGTGTTAAATGTGCTCAATTTATAAATTCTAATACATCCCCAGAGAATGGGGAGGGGAGAGTTGTTGTAAGGGAAAATAAAGTATGGAAAGCAAAAGGATAAACATCTACTAGTTATAGATAAAGTTTTTATTCATTTCTAGCATGATTTAGTTGAGCCCTGAGCTTGGACAGAATTTAGCTGTTCAATCAGATGTAGACATATAGAATCTATCATATGCATTGGTGTGGGATATCTCTATAATATGCATTGGTGAGGGATATCTATCATATGCATTGGTGAGGGATATCTATCATATGCATTGGTGTGGGATATCTATCATATGCATTGGTGAGGGATATCTATCATATGCATTGGTGTGGGATATCTATCATATGCATTGGTGTGGGATATCTATCATATGCATTGGTGAGGGATATCTATCATATGCATTGGTGAGGGATATCTATCATATGCATTGGTGTGAGATATCTATCATATGCATTGGTGTGGGATATCTATCATATGCATTGGTGTGGGATATCTATCATATGCATTGGTGAGGGATATCTATCATATGCATTGGTGTGGGATATCTCTATCATGCATTGGTGAGGGATATCTATCATATGCATTGGTGTGGGATATCTGTCATGCATTGGTGAGGGATATCTTTATCATATGTATTGATGTGGGATATCTCTATCATATGTATTAAAGTGGAATATCTCATCTCATTATATATTATATATATATATATATATATATATATATATATATATATATATATATATATATATATATATATATATATATATATATATATATATATAGGTGTGGGATATCTCTATCATATGTATTGAAGTGGGATATCTCTATCATGAATATTGAAATTGAATATCTCTATCATGAAGTGGGAGATCTCATGTATTGGTGTGGGATATCTTTTATCATACATATTCATGTGGGATATCTCTATCATATGTATTTATGTTGGATATTGCAATCACATGCATTGGTGTGATATATCTTTACATGTATTGGTGTGTAATATCTCTATCATATGTCTCTATCATATGTATTAATGTGGGATATCTATCATGTATTGGTGTTGGATATCTCTCATATGTATTGGTATTGGATATCTCTGTCATATGTATTGGTGTGGGATATCTCAATCATATGTATTGATGTGGGATATCTCAATCATATGTATTGATGTGGGTGACATCTCTATCATATGTATTGGTGTGGGATATCTCATATGAATTGAAGTAGAATATCTACATCATATGTATAGAAGTGGAATATATCATATGTATTGAAGTGGGATGTCTATGATATGAATTGGTGTGGGATATCTCTATTATATGTATTGGTGTGAGATATCTCTATCATATGTATTGGTGTGATATATCTCTTTCATATATATTGGTGTGGAATATCTCTTATGTATTGGGATAGGATATCTCCATGATATGTATTTATGTGGGATATTACAATCATATGAATTGATGTGGGATATCTCTATCATATGTATCGAGTGGTATATTTCTATAATATGTATTGAAGTGGGATATCTCTATCATATGTATTAATGAGGAATATCTCTATCATATGAATTGATGTGGGATATCTCTATCATATGTATCAAGTGGGATATTTCTATCATATGTATTGAAGTGGGATATCTCTATCATATGTATTAATGTGGAATATCTCTATCAAATGTATTGATGTGGGATATCTCTTACCCGCATCAACACACATCTTTATTATTTTAAAAACATTCTTGGGTGTAAAAGAATGTGTTATAAATAAGATGTGCCCCATCGATGAAGCATTAAAAGGACTATATTCACTTAAAAGTTTTGGTTATTTAGAAAGTGCATGTAAAATTTGATTTGTCCCATTTAAGATTAAAATACAATTGAAATTAAATCCATTTAAAATAGAAGATAATAGTGATATTGTTGACATGATGATGGCACACAAGGAAGTTAGAATAGCAATGAGCCAATCAAAATTATTTTTTACATCATGTGAAAACAGTCACTTGAGGGAGGATGAAGACTCTTGCATCATTGTTCAACACCCACAATCCGAGTAATTTGCCTCTTTAGATGCATTATCCAATCATAATACATTTTGAGAAAATCCAGCCCTTCCAATTATAATACGTTTGGATGACATCCACTACCTTGCAAATCCGCACCTTCCAATTATAATACATCTGGAGAACTTCCACTACCTTGCAAATCCAGCCCTTCCAGTTATAATACATCTCGAGAATATTCACTACCTTGCAAATCCACACCTTCCAATTATAATACATCTGGAGAACATCCACTACCTTGCAAATCCAGCTCTTCCAATTATAATACATTTGGAGAACATCAACTACCTTGCAAATCCAGCCCTTCCAATTATAATACATTTGGAGAACATCAACTACCTTGCAAATCCACACCTTCCAATTATAATACATATGGAGAACATCCACTACCTTGCAAATCCAGCCCTTCCAATTATAATACATCTGGAGAACATCCACTACCTTGCAAATCCACACCTTCCAATTATAATATGTTTGGAGAACCAAATCCAGCCCTTCATACAATCAGCTATCCCAGGCTAGCACAAGAGCCAGAAATTGGTCTTCAGAGGATGCAGATACTGTTAGCCCTGCTGTTGACACCACAACATTTGTGAACTTGTTGTCACTGTCACTTAAGATTGAGAAGTCACCAATCAGTAAAAAGGCTTGGTATTCTCTACTGCTGCTGGCACCCCACATGAAAGCTGTGACATGGTCGACCAGTTTTCCACCACTCACTTAACAGACCAGCAGGCCATTACCAACATGGTACCGTAGCCCACTTGGACCCATCCTGTACAACCCATCAGTGCATATACTGCCCAATACTCACTAGATGGTCAAGGCATTCCGAGTTAGAATATGGGATACTACACTTAGTGGGTCTCACTGTGAGATTGGCCTTGTGGAGTTTGTCAAACAAGTTAATTAATACCGCATACATGCCAATCATTATGCTTTTGGAGTAATCAATACACTTTTTTCACCTAATTACGTCTTACGCTCACCTGTATATCGATTATGCTTTTTTGGTTCATTAAAAAAAATAAAAATGAAGCAAGAAAAAGTTGTGCTTGTCATTATCATCTCTTTAATCCCACACATTTGAGAATATTCTAAAAAAGAAGACTGCTGCGTAAGAATAGCATAAGACTACATTTGTCCATTGTAGACTGAAATGTACTTTCCTTATTTTCTATTTGTAGCAACTGTATATATGACACATTTCCAAGAAAACAGATGGGTCTCTTCAGTTTGAAAATTTGATTCACAGATTCATTATATTTTGATAATATATTCAGGTAGCAGACTAGTCTGTATTTTAAACAAAAATGGCACCAGATTTTAAGCAAAACAGGCTTTATCTATATGACTTATAGATGTTATATGACTGAATAATGTTAGAGGAGAGGGATCATTTTAAACTTCAAAGCATGTCGCATCATAAAAAGACGTTTTTTTTTCCATTTGAAAACGTGTCTCACAGATTCATTATATTTTGATAAGATATTTTGGTAGCTGACCAGTCTATACTTTAAGCAAAAATGGTGCCAAATGTTAAGCAAAGCAGGCTTTATCGATGTGACTCATGTATGTTATATGACTGAAAAATGTTAGAGGAGAGGGATCCTTTTAAATTTCAAAACATGTCGAATCATAAAAAAGGACCAATCAATAGTGCTTTACAAATTTAAAAAGAAGAATGTGAGAGTGATGCTCAGGTTTAGCATATCGTCATGCTTATTGCAGAATTTGTGGACTTGACTTTCCTATCATTCAGCGAAAGTTAGATACTATCTTTCAGCGAAAGTAAGACATGTAGACTAGTTAAAGTGAGTGTTGTATATGAACAATTTGACACTATGTTTTGTGTTTGTATTCTGGTAGTAATCCACATGGATTTTGCCCATTTATGATAAAAATTTTAACCAGCTGCAGATCCAGATTAGTAGCAAAACTAAATGTACATTTTTCATAGTTTATTGTAATTATAGCATGTAATATATAGATTCTACTTTTTATGCTCAGATTATGCTTATTTGCCACTTAGGCTATGCTTATACCACTATAATGGTTGGCATGTATGATACCGTAATATGCTTTTCCCAGGTATGCATATACACGAGAATATTGTCAACAAAACTATATACATTTTCCATGCCTTTTAACAATTTGCACACAAGACAGCTTGACGTGCCTGCATTGACCAAACCAAGAGACATAACTTTAAACTGATATAGACCTTTAGGGGTCGCCAATGCCATTAATGTGTGGACATCATCAGCAATGGGCACCTGCCAGTATCCTTTTGTGAGATATAATTTCAAAATGTATTGGTGTCCTTCCAATTTTGACAACAAGCCCTCAATATCTGGCATCGGTTCCACATCAAACAAGGTGATTTTATTAAGTAAACGAAAATCTATACAAAAACGGTTAGATCTATTTTTCTCTCTGAAGAACATCAATGGGAATGAATATAGGGAATTTGAGGATTCAGTCACTTCCAGGTCTAGCATTTTACTTACTTCCTCATTGCTAGTCTCCTGTGTATTAAAGGGTGTTAGATAGCCTTTAATTCTGATTGAATCTGATGTACTTAAATTTATTTCATGTTTTATTTATTCAGTATGACTTCGTCTATCTGCAAATACATCTGGATACCTGTTTAAAGTCTCTGTGATTTGTCGAGGCTGACCTTCAGGTAACTCTTGACAGAGGTTGACCTTATCTAGTCCTTCTTTTCCCACCTACATCGAGCACTCTAAGGGAATTTCTGAACTGGGTCTACTTTCTGTTTGCCACATGACTCATCTTCAATGACTGCAGTACATACTACATTTAATACTCCTTTTTCTGTCATTTCCTCGGACCTCTGTACATATCGTTGTAATATATAGGCATGGAATATTCTCATCCTATCCTCTATGGTAATTCTGTAGTCCATTTCACCATTGACATGCTTGTCCTCATAAGGCCCTTTCCATTGGACCAGAAGCTTGTTCCTACTAGTATCACTTGATCACCTATATCGTATTTCCTACTTTGCATTACACAGTTGAAATTTGGTGTATTTGTCACCTGACTTTGTGAGCTCATCATGTGCCATCTGTCATGTACTCTCTAATCTTTCGTGTAAGTCGACAACATATCAGTAGGTCATTTTCACTTCCTTTTGTTCAACATCACCCGACAATAGTTTGCATCCACATAGGACCACGAATTGACCTACCATATAGCAACTTAAATAGCGAAAATACCCAACTTTCATGTGGTACCTCATGACACACAAACAAAATCGCGTTTAAATATTGGTCCCAATCTTGTGGTCTCTCCCGCCTCTACAATGTGTCTTGGTACTGGACACAATTTTATCCATGGTCTCAGTCAAGGATGCATCATGCCCTTGCTTATACATAAATTCATTGTGTGCGATATCGGTCATGGCTTCTGGAACTTTAAATTCTCCTTCAAATATGTTCCCTGATTACATTAACATTAGGAATATAATGAGATGGAAGATGCCAAATCGGCTACGATAACCTCAGCAAAAGTGGAGGAGCCCGTTGCCGAATTTTTGCTGTCCCCACCATCGCTTAGATCGTCACTGGAGCTACATGTGCATTGCCTGGTGCAGGAGGCAATGATGCAGTTTATCAATTCGAGGCAAAGGTTGCCCTAGGCCTGTCTCATTCCTCAGTTATGAATATCGATAGTATTTTGGAGTGTACCCACTTTTCTTGGCAGCCCACTGGGCATAAGTACCCCCACCTGCCTGAGTATGGCCTTCGGGCCTGTAAGTCAGGGTGCATGGGGTTTAGTATGGATCTTAATGATCCATCAATTAAGAAAATGACACCATACAGTACCGTCTTGGCTGCTGACTAAGCCTTCTAGCCATCCATCCAACCATACATTCTGCCTTCCGACCATAGATCAGTCAAATCTGAAAACTGTGCAAGGCCAATGGGGCTGTACAATATTGAACTGTCCAGGGATCTTAGTGACAGATCTGTCCATCTTTCCACTCATACGGCACGGCTGGTGCCGGAACACTATGGGGATCTTATTGATAGATACGTTCACTTTACCACTAATATGGCAAGGGTTGCACTGGAGCCATTCGGGGATCTCAGTGAGAGGGCCATATGTTTCTCCACACTTATGACACAGACGGTACTAGACCTGTATGGGGATCTTCATGAAAGATCAGTCCCTATCACTACTTTGTGGCACGGCTGGTTCAAACCAAGCTGACCGTACAGTCATTTACATGGTCCACACCAGTACCCTCCATGCTCCCGGTGAGCAGCTGTCCATACCAAGACAACAAGTCAGTCCAACAGATACAGCCACTCCTTTGTTTACAACCCACCCATTTGGGTAGGTATCGGGACTTGTATGAAGAACATGGCATTGCCTCTTCCATGCTGCTGGACATGTTCTAATCAGACTGTAATATAGAGGCAGACCAGGATATCCCACACAATGAGTGTGTGGACCCTCCTGACAATCTTTCCTACTCCGACCTATAGAGAGGACAGAGTTTAGCTTCAAGGCCACAGTGGAGGAGATTTATCGGGTGTTGCCAGCCTCCAAATGCCCCCGAACCCTATCACCATTTAGGCCTATAAGGTCAATACCTTTGTGGACTTAGAAGAGAAGGAGGATTGTCCTTCCTTTCGTATTCTACCACAGTCTGTAAAACTCAACAAAATCACTGACTGCCTCTGCAGCAAAATTAGCGATCCGGGCAATTCTAGGGCTTTCTTTTCAGAAGACCAGCTACCAGTGGCCTTTTCTTCCCACTGGTACACAACACACTCAGCTGCTTTTCAGACAGATCTTCTGGCCCTTCATAAGAATTTTACGGCCATCAATATAACTCCCGGTACTTTCTATAAAGTTGACAAAAATGTTTTCCACTCAACATCAAAGCTGGTTCGGAACATCGTTGCCACTTCTTTGATGTTAGATCTTGCATTGTTGGCAATTTTCCAGCTTGCTGAGAAATCGGGTGACAACCACACATGGCACTCCACAGTCCAAATCGCCAGCTTCACCATTCCATGGCAAATGCCCTGACTGCTTCTGTTAATCTTGACCTAGTGCAACGAGATGCTTGTTTGCGTACAGCAGCTCTGAAACCACACCACGCCCTGACATTGAAGACGTCACCTTTCAGGTCACCCCTGCTCTTCGGAGGCAAGATAGAGGAAGTGAGGAGACAGGCAGCCCAAGAACTGCCCATCCAACTTGCAGCTCAGCCTCCACAACCATATATACCCAATCAGTCTCAACCACAAAGGAGAGACAATCAACGTCAAAGAGACAAGGGATCATTCTCTGGACAGACACAGAACCAGTCATGACCCCAATCCAATGTCAGGAGGCAGCAGCCCACTCAGTTTAGGAATCAGCCTTATTGGGGGGAGGATGGGCACAAAACAAGGTTTCTCACACTCCGAGCCTCTTAACTCCCTCCTTTGACTTACCACCCCAACCGCCTGCAGAGAAGTTTTCCAGTGGGTGCCAGGCTACTGCACTTCAGTTCTCATTGGATCTCTCTATTTCCACAAAACAAGTGGGCTATCCAAGTTATTTCAGTGGGGCCTAGGATTTCATTTATCCAACCCACTCCCCTCTTGTCTCTCTGCTATTTACAGAAGTCCCGTCACAACCAGAGCAGGCTGAAACTTTGCAGCAGGAAATCTGGTCGCTAATAGACAAGCAGGCAGTGGATATTGTTCGCAAAGCACAATCTCTGGGGTTCTAATCAAGGCTCTTCCTTGTACTAAATGCCAATGGCAAGCTCAGGTTGATTATCGATCTGAGCTAGCTCAATCAATATATATCCCTGCCAAAGTTCAAGATGGAGACAGCTCCAACGATTTGACTCTTCATCAGAAGGGACAAGTTTGACCTGACCAATGCATACTTCCACGTCCCTATACATCTGTCTTTGTGGAAATTCCTTTGATTTGCTTACCACGGAACTATTTATTAATTTCAAGCTCTCCCATTCGGCCTAAAGATCAGTCCATGGGTTTTCACCAAGAATATGAACTGTGTCATCAAGACTGCATCAATTCATTGATCTGTGCTAACTATAGCCCATATAGCACACAAACTTGAAACTGTATTGCATTATTTAGGAGACCAGAGCAAGGGCCAACTCGGGGGTAAAGGGATGTAACTCCCTCTTCCTAATGTATTATGATTAGGAATGTATTTGAACAAAAAACAATTTTTGAAGTAAAATATGTTTCTGTGATAATACCTACTTGTTCATAATAAAAACACTCCCTCCCAGCAGTTGCATATCTTCTTTTGCTCCAATAGTAACTGATGAATGACTGGATTTGGTGAGATTTCCTCTATCCAAGGGGAGACCACTCTCATCTGACTTCCATCTCAGTAACAGATGACTTTTTAGCACTTTTATTCCTAAAACAACCCAAAAGACAAGGTTAACATCTCTTTTTTGCTCAGGAGGGCAGGATATCAAGATAGATGTTCTTCTTGTGTATTATGATCAGTAAAATATTATCAAAGAAACATTTTATTTTAAACATTGGTTTCCAGCAAGACAAGACAAATAGACTCAATCATGCAGATGCATTTTTCTGTGATCCAATAATTAAGGTGCAGAGAGAAGACTTTGCCAGACACCTGGACCTTGACTATTGTATTTTTCATCCCACACCAATGTACATGATTGGTTCACATTACTCATTTGAAAACAGTAAGCTAGAACAAAATGGCATTTTATATATAGAGATGTTGCCTAAAACAGAAAATGTTTTTAAAAAAATTTTTTTTAGATATAGCTTAACATTTTTTTCTTCTTTGAATACTGTGAATTCACTTTCTTTGTGGTGTTGGCTAGTGCAAAATGCCGATGTGGTTTCGGTTCATGCAGATGTCTTTGGAGTAAATCCCACTTTTGTCAAAAACAAATCAACAAATTCAGATACTGTGGAAAATGTGTATTTTTAAGACAACAAAAAACAGTGCCCTAAAAATGAATGAATTCAAAGTATTCACATCAAATGTGGAGAACTGCTATAATTGCAAAGAAACTTGGTATGTTTTTTTTTTTGTTTTACTTCAAAACTCCTTGAAATGCTGCAGACATCTGTGATGTTGTAGGCATGCTAATGTTCAGCAGTGTCACCAAGATCATTCATTCTGGATAGATGTATCTCATTTCTCACATTGGCAAACTTTTACCTAGCTGTATAAATGTGATAAAATACATTTCTTTTTTTCAGAAAAGCCACCCTGCTTTTCAAAGAATATTATAAAAACTTGATTGACTGTAGAGAGAGTGGTGTTTTCTTTGAAATAAATACTGTTGTTCCTCTCATGTAAAACCATCCATGCTACAATAAAAATTTAGACCCTTATAAGATTAAAGGTGGGGGAGGGGGACATGTAAAAAAATATACTATTTTGTTGTCAGGCAGGGTAGCCAGTGATCATCAGTGGACTCTCCTAAGAGGGGATTATTATGAAAAGGACAGCTGTTTATTTAGACCAGTAATATGAGCTTAAGGGGATTACCTTGTTTAACATCTAAAGGAAATCCTTTATTTTACTTTTTATAAATGTATACACACAACTGTATTTGAAGTATTACTGAATGGTATATTAATAAAATATATCTTTTCTTGAACAGGAATAAATTTGATTGGATGTGTTGTGAACTTCTTGATATCAAGCCATCAGTAAGTATTTCTGTTTGAATACTAGATCCAAAATATATTTGAAGAAAGTCAAGATCTAGAGAGATCCTTAGTTTTAAATTTGCGTCCTTTGTTCATGGGCCAGTCATGTGATATACCACATGGGTCTTATAGGGCACAAGGGCCTGTCTGGTGGTATACCACAATGGTTGTATAGGGACTTTCTGGTGGTATACAACAATGGTCGTATAGGGACTTTCTGGTGGTATACCACAATGGTCGTATAGGGACTTTCTGGTGATATACCACAATGGTCATATAGGGCCTTTCTGGTGGTATACCACAATGGTCGTATAGGGCATTTCTGGTGGTATACCACAATGGTCATATAGGGCCTTTCTGGTGGTATACCACAATGGTCATATAGGGCCTTTCTGGTGGTATATCACAATGGTCATATAGGGCCTTTCTGGTGGTATACCACAATGGTCATATAGGGCCTTTCTGGTGGTATACCACAATGGTCATATAGGGCCTTTCTGTTGGTATACCACAATGGTCGTATAGGGCCTTTCTGGTGGTATACCACAATGGTCGTATAGGGCCTTTCTGGTGGTATACCACAATGGTCATATAGGGCCTTTCTGGTGGTATACCACAATGGTCGTATAGGGCCTTTCTGGTGGTATACCACAATGGTCGTATAGGGCCTTTCTGGTAGTATACCACAATGGTCGTATAGGGCCTTTCTGGTAGTATACCACAATGGTCGTATAGGGCCTTTCTGGTGGTATACAACAATGGTCTTATATGTCTCTGCAGAGAAAATCTTTGACAATGGTTGGTGTCAATCATTAGCTATTGGATGTAGTGATCAAACCTTGGCTGTGTTCAGTAAGATTAAAGGCATGCTCTGTTCATGGCCTGCTTTGTTGACATATTTTCAGCATGATTGACAGAGGCTTTATATTGATTGACAAATAAACATTACTTCCCATTAAAAAATCTATATTTGGTTAATGTAATTAGGTGACAATTTTCAATACATGTCAGCATTATAATGGTGGATTAAATTCAAAATAAACTAACCCCACATCTAAGATACTCAAGCCAAACTTTAAATGACTTCTTTAGCAAGCTCTTCAATGAGTGAGGCAAACTTTTTATAATTTGCTCACATCAAGCTACCACTCTTGTCCGTTAGTGTTTAGCTCAGTTGGTCTTTGGCTATGTGAGATTATGGCATGGCCCAATGTTCTTCATCTGTCTGTCCATCCACAATTTTTGCTAATTTTATTTTCTTCACAAAAACTACTTAGCCAGTCTGTAGCAACCTTAGCAGAAATGTTTCTTAGGACCTGCTGTAACAAAATTTTGTTCAACATGCCTCCCCTAGCAATTGTATGGCTTCCTTAGCAACCAAGTGGAAAAACATATTTTCACCTTATTCCACTTGACCAGTTTGTATCAGATTTAGCAGAAATATTCCTTAGTACATCTTCTGTTAAAATTGTGTTAGGGGTTGCTTCCTTAGCAAATATGTAGCTTCCATAGCAACCAGATGGAAAACTTATTTTTTACTTCTTGAGAATGTTTGTTCCAATTTGGTTCAAACTTGGCAGAAATGTTACATATGACATCCTTTAGCAAACCTTTGTATGCAGTGGCATCCTTAGCATCCAAGCATATAGTGATAATTAAATTGGTACTTCTTTCTCTCTCTCTCTATCTTTCTCACTCTCTCTCTCCAAAGTAAACAATGTTTTTTTTCCTGTCCAACCTTGTCTTAATTGCCATTGAGAAAAAATTGCTACCTATGTATGTCACCTACCGTTATTATAGAGTTCATCAAGATTCGACTTTAAACCTAGTCCCTGATACTTTTGGCAGAGACATGTATACACCGATATATATATATATATATATATATATATATATATATATATATATATATATATATATATATATATATATATATATATATATATATGTTGAAGTGATGTTTTTCATGTTATTGTTATTATTTACATTTTTTTTGCTATTATGCAAATGCAGCAATATCTCTACTCTCACCATAAACGTACTTAACTCATTTTTTTTTATAGAAAAAATTGTTTTCTTTCTCACTATCTGCCATGCTGGATGCTCACTATGCGGAAACAGTAGGCTTACATGCCACCATTATGAATTAAGGGGTGGTAAGCATGTTTTTGGAAAGGCCTATAAGGTACTTCTGACTATCAAAATAAGTAGAAGTCACTAATAATTTCTTTATGTAGCCTTGAGTTGGTTAAAAATGATTGTAAATTATTACTGCTAATTCTTGCTAAACTAGCTAAAGCAGTGGTTCCCAACCTTTTTTTGCTGCGACCCTAAATTGGCCATCAACAGGACCTCCCTTCCCTCAGGCTTATGATATGATTTTAAAAAATTCTTCTGATGACCCTTTGTGACCCTACTGAGGATCCCCACGACCCTGATTTGGGTCACGACCTGAGGTTGGGAACCACTGAGCTAAAGGGTTATTGGCTCGGGTATGTTTGTTCCATCTTTATTTACAGAAGTGTACAAAATCTTTTTTAAAAATAATATGAATATCATGTAATTTTTAAAACAAAATATTTTTTGTCTAAATCCTAAGATTCCTAGAAGTCATTAGGTTTTTGGCTGGATTGTCCATCCATCTGTTTATCTGTTGTAAATAATCAGGTTAAGATTTGTGTTTAGGTTGTTTTCTCAGACACTGTTACTCATGGAGTCACATGAGTTAATATTTAGATGCATCATGTGGATTGCTACACCTATCAGTGAACAGTAGGTCATTGTGACCTATATTTCACAGTCCAATGATTTTGGTTAACTTCTGTGTTTAGCTTATTTTCCCAGGTACTATTTCCTGTTGAGTCACATGCCTTGGTATGTAATTGCATCATTAGGAGAAATATAGCCAAGAGTGAAAATTAGATCACTGTGACCTGTATTTCATTTTTAAGTAATTTGTACTTGCCTTTCCACTGAGTTAAGTTTCTCTAGGTTAGGTCATTTTCTCAGACACTATTGCTTGTAGACTCACATAAGTTGATATTTAGATGTGTCTGTCTGGTTGAAAGGAACAAAAATTTTACAAAGATTGATACCCCATGAATAAAAATTATAGTATTTATGGTTTGCAATCTGGCCATACCACCATTGGTGATTTTCTTGTTGGAAATCATCAAATCACAGTTACTCAAAATAATTTCTTAGGAAAAAAATGGTAGTATTATGAGGACAATTATCATTTTATAAAATACTATGAATTAATTTATTTTCATTTTATACATTTTTGTGGTTTTGCAAAAACTGACATTTTGGGAAAAGAGATCTATTCTTACCATATAAGAACTACTGTTTGTTGTGTCTTAAATTCATGCTTTGAAGCAACTGTGAAATCCCTGAAAATTTGTACCTCGTGATTTTTTTTTTTGGGGGGGGGGGGATAGTTGCCAAAAATGTGCACTAGCTGCTGGTGGTATGTTGGGCTGTGGTATGTCAAGGGAATTACAGAAAAGAGAAATTTGTTTTTGACAAATTGTTGGTGATACCATGTATTTATGATTTTTCAGCCTGTTGTTAGTGGCTACAGGAACAAGTGTGAGTTCACCATTGGCCAAGATATTAATGGAAAAGGTAAATATATAGTCTTAAGTATTATGTCCCCACTAAATGGGGATATGATAGTACCCCACTAAATGGGGATATGATAGTACCCCACTAAATGGAGATATGATAGTACCCCACTAAATGGGGATATGATAGTACCCCACTAAATGGAGATATGATAGTACCCCACTTAATGGGGATATGATAATACCCCACTAAATGGGGATATGATAGTACCCCACTAAATAGGGATATGATAGTACCCCACTAAATGGGGATATGATAGTACCCCACTAAATGGAGATATGATAGTACCCCACTAAATGGGGATATGATAGTACCCCACTAAATGGGGATATGATAGTACCCCTTTTATGTATATTTTCTCTACTGTTAAATTATTATTTTTTTGCAATTGTGAATATTAGCTCTACTGGTCATAGATCAGAAGAGCTTATGGGATGGCCTGTTGTCCATCATCTAACCATCTGACATCCATTGTCCATCCAAGTTGTTATCACTACTCCTCCTAAACTGCTTTGAGGATTGCCATGAAACTTCACACGCACATTCATCCTATAGTCTAGTTGGTCCTAAATGAAAATGATGCCACTCAGACATCCAGTATGACTGCCACAGTGACCATCTTGAAAATCTTCTTGTAGCTCCTCCTGACTGGATAGTCATATCAACATGGGGTTTCACTAAAAATGGCTTCTTATGATGTCTAGTTGGCCCTAAACAAAAATGGTGCTGGTCTGATGTTCAGTATGGTAGCCATCTTGAAAATCTTGTTATTGCTACTCCTCCTTAATGGAAAGTCATTTCAATATGAGGTTTCACTGAAAGATTTCTTATGATTATTACTTGGTCCTAAATGAAATCAGTGCCAATGTTATAGCCAGTATGGACAGATTACAGTAGCCATGTTGAAAATCTTGTTATCGCTACTCCTGCTAGATGGATATTCATGTCGACATTGGGTTTTCACCAAAAGACATCTTGTGATGTCTGATTGGGCCTAAATGAAAATGGTGCTTATCTGCCATCCAGTATGGCTGCCATTGGTGCTATTTTGAAAATCTTGTTATCACTTCTCCTTAAAAACAGACAGTCATATCAACATGGGGTTTTCACAAGAAGACATCTTATGGTGTCTAGTTGGTCCTAAATGAAAATGATGCTACATCCAATATGGCCACTTAAGCAGCCATCTTAAAAATATGATCACAACTAGTCGTAAAAAGAAAGTCTTATTGATATGGCAGTTTTCACTAGGAGACTCTTTGTGGTGTCTAGTTGGACCTAAATGAAAATGATGTCAATTTGAGATCCAATATGGTTACCATGGGGGCCATCTTAAAAATCTTGTTATCGCTACTCCTCCTGAATGGATGGTCATGTTCGCATGGGGTTGTCACCAGAAGACTTATAATGAAGTGTAGTTGGTCCTAACTGAAAATTGTGCCAATCTTACATCCAGTATGGCCTCCACAGTGGCTAAAATTTGAAAATCTTGTTATTGCTCAAAAATATCAGACAATGGTTCAACACACAGATCAGTTAAAAAGAAGAAATGGTCTTATTTTGAATTCCTGGAAATTCTTTTTGGTTGGCAGAGCATCAGGAAATGACATTTTCATAGGTCCTTAATATCAAGAATAAGCTTCTGATGGGAAGGGGTTCTACTCACTGATGGGAAGGGGTTCTGTTGCCTGATGGGAAGGGGTTCTACTCTCTGATGGGAAGGGGTTCTATTGCCTGATGGGA
Source organism: Margaritifera margaritifera (assembly GCA_029931535.1). Taxonomy (NCBI): domain Eukaryota; kingdom Metazoa; phylum Mollusca; class Bivalvia; order Unionida; family Margaritiferidae; genus Margaritifera; species Margaritifera margaritifera. The sequence continues at coordinate 2,304,180 of JAQPZY010001639.1, read as the reverse complement.
AATGGGTTCTGCTGTCCGATGGGAAGGGGTTTTACTGTCTGATGGGAAGGGGTTCTACTGTCTGTTGGGAAGGGGTTCTGTTGCCTGATGGGAAGGGGTTTCTACTGTCTGATGGGAAGCAGTTCTTTTGCCTGATGGGAAGGGGTTATACTGTCTGATGGGAAGAGGTTCTATTGCCTGATTGGAAGGGATTCTACTGTCTTGATCTTTGTTCATTGTGTATTTTAATTTTTTATTTTCAGCAGGCATGAACCATGAAAAGTTTAAAAGTGAAATCACAGTATATTGCTGATAAATAATAATTATGACTCATGAAGACTGATAAGTAAATGAATGTAAGGTGCCTTTATATTTGTCTGTGTGTGTGTCTAATAATATCTAGGTCAAGTTCAATTTTCAGCAGTTTCAGTCAGTTTTTTAATATGTTTTTGAGACTGTGTCAGTGTATGACTAATTTTATTATCAATCAATAGGTTTAAAAAGAATAAATTTATGTAGATCAAATTTGTACAAAAGGTTTTGGTACTAAGCAGGTCAGGTTTGTTTTTCCTTATTCAGCTTGCACTGTGCTTGGCATGGGCATTTGTAAACTCCAGTAATCACCTACACTTTGTCAGTGTTTGAAATTAGTTCCTGCTTGCTGGTCTGATGCCAATAATTTTATGGTCAGGTTGACAAAAAATGGAAGTAGCTAGTCCTTGTGGTCAGTTCAAAATGTTACAAGCATGTGAAAAGCAAATCTGGAGGACCAGTAACTTTTAAAAGTTGCTGGTCCTTCAGGCCAAATAGAAATTTATTAACCAGTTTCTTTACTATGGCATGTGTCACAGTCTGTATCTAACCAAAAACATGCTCATATGTTTAAGAGAAAAATAGAAACAAACAAACAGTCATATCATAATAAAAGAATAAGCTGGCTTTGAAAATGAACTCACCTAATATATCAGCCATCCTATTCCTACAAAGCTTTCCGCATTCATGTAAGCAAGCTCTAAAATGAAGACTGCACCAAGTGTTTTTGACAATTGAGGGAGAGAGACAGAGAAACAAAATATCTTAGGTCCATCCTTCAAGAAGATTTGATGCTGTCAACAGTATTTGCAGTTAAATGCTGTCAAACATAAGAAAAAGGTTAATTATTGGTTTTTTGGTGTCCAAAACATCTGCTTTCACAGGCAAGATATGGTGGTTTATGAAACATATTTTTAAAATAATATGTGACCTATTTACTGTTGGATTTTATTTTGCTATTTCTTGTACCAGTCAAGTTGATTGACTTCTTTTCTGTTGCAGACAATACAGTTGGGTTTCGTTATGGCCAGTATTCATCTGGCAGTGTGGGAGTTGGAGAGCCAGATCAGATCCCAATCATCTCGAACAAAATGAAAACAGTCGTCAAGGTTAAAGTTCACTCTGCAGGTTTTTTTCTGTCACAAAAAGGCCTCAAACTTATAAAGTTTTTAATCTCCAGTGATCAAGGTGTTAAATCTTACAGAGAATGATCCATAATTCATGAAGGCCTTTAAAATTGACATTGTAGAGGTTTTAAATATATAGTGCAATAAATGAGCAGCTTGAAAAACACTTAAAAGTATGTATGATTTGCTTTTAGCTCGTAATTAACATGTAGCCATAACAGGAAAATAGTTTAGGGGTAAATGGAAGTTTAATTCCAAAGAAACCTTAACTTTAAACTGTATGTGAGATGTGAGAACCAGGTTTTAAGTTAGAAGTTTTTCAATGGTGTAGGAAGTCAGAAGGTTGTTATAACTAGTGTATACCATACTTGCATTTTTACCTGTGAATTTATTCGTATTTATGCAAAAAAATTTACCAATCATTCTTGTCCATGTGATATTGGTCAGTAACACTCTAGTTTTCACCAGTGAAATTGTCTTGCACTGCTAAATTTCGGTTTATTATGCACTTCTTAGGTCATCTTGATAACGCAAGTTTGCCTGTTTGAACAATTTGTATATTTGTTGTATGCACATGTTTGTTTTTTATTCTTTTTTTCATTACAGAGATGTCAATCAAGTGCAAGAAGTGCAGACACTTTAAAATCATGGAGTCCATTTTCAGCCCAATGTGCCTAACTACCTAGCCCTGCCCATGCATGGACTTAGGAACCTACCTTCCAACTTTGATGGCCGGCCTGGCCCACAAGTTATATATCATTCACTGTACGCTGTCCTGGCTGCTGTCCAGCCAGTCCAGCCATCAGGACAATCAATTTATGGTTTGGCGGTCATGAATATGTCCTCTCATACTGGCGAACAGCTTGTCACTTGACAGTTCCTACAGTGACAGACTCCTATGCCCAGCAGACTGCTGGTTAGCCAGTCAGACTGACCAATCCATGATACCAGTACATGGTGAACCGACATCACATTTGGAGCCATCCAGCCTGGCCCAACTGATCATGTCAGAACAGCATCCCCCAGATGGAACACACATTGGGCTGGACATGACTCAGCTTGCCCTACTAGCATATCTGACGGGTAGAACCTTTTTTACACATAGTGATGATTCGGCATCATCACTGCCATATGGATGCTATACTCCTGGATGCAGAGCATACAGGAGGACGACAACCCCCCAGTCGACAAGGGGGGGGGGGGTGATAGGGTCTTGCCTGAACATTCTTATCCAACCATGGAAAGGACAGAATTCAGTTTTAAGGTGGCAATCAAAGAGATATATAGAATTTTACCTCTGTCAGAATGCCATCCTCCACAGGCAGTCAATACTACATAGAAGGTTACAGCCGTTGTGGACATTGATGAAGATGATGAACATCTGTCCTTCAGAATTTTACTACAATTGTCAAAGATTGCAGAAATGACCGGGCATCTCTCAGATAAAATTCACGACCCCAGTAATTCAAGGGCCTTCTTTTTGGTGAGTCATTTGCCTGCAACTTTCTCGCCACACTGGTACAAATCACATGCCAATGTTTATCATTCAGATGTACCTAGTCTAGACAAGGATATTACTGCTGTCAACATGTCTGCTTCACTTTGTTATAAAGTGGACAGACAAGTGTTTAACACCACATTTAAGTTTTTCAGGAACATTGTGTCATCTTCCTCCCTACCCAACCTGGTGCATCTTAATGATCTTTCACCTAGCAGAGAAGGCAGGAAGTGACCATGCCTGGGATTGGGTATGCCCTATTGCCAAGGTAGTCTATAGGGCTGCTTATCACATGATGAGAAATGCCCTAATGGCCCTTCTGGCACAGTAGCACCCAATCTAAGATCATTTAGATCACCAGATTACAATCTCTACCAAAATTGAACTCTTCCTGTTTCACTAGCAAGACAGAGAGTGGCTAGCAGTGGGAATTTCTTTAGAAGCCCCACAACTTAAAATCACAATCTGTACAGACACCAGTTTGTGGGATTGGAGGGGCACACTTGCTACTAGTCACCGGCAAGTGGACACTGCAAGAGAAGACTCTTCACATCAGACTTATGGAAATGAAGGCTATTCTCAACACATCCCACACTTGGTTGGAATGCATCCAGTTCTAATGATGTCTTACAATTTGGTCATAGTAAACTGGCTCTTCAAATAAGGGGGACGAAATCACCTGACCTTTTTTATTATGGTATGGGAGTTCTTTTGCTGGTGTGCCCAATATCATATAAACATACATGTCCAACACATCCCAGGCAGGCTCAATGTCCTGGCCAACTCATTATCAACAAGAGGCCAAGTACCTAATACAGAGTGGTCTCTCCATCCATCCATCTTCCATCGAGTCTGCCCACCTTTGCCTCTCCATTCCTGGATCCAAAAGCATAAGCCATTGACACCCTTTCGATCAGCTGGAAGGGAATATGGGCATATGACTTCCCTCCAGCAGTTCTAATACTGAAACAAAACCAGAAAATGAGGGGCAGAGCTTGCAAAATAGTTCTGATTGCCCCTCTCCAAAGGGACATATCATGGATCAACAGTGTGCTCGATCTGGCGACAGACGTACCCGGGAAAATTGTAGTGACCCCTCTGCTGCTGGAGAAGCTGAGGTCACCTTTATTCTATCCATGTCCAGAGAAAATTAACACCTGGCTCTTGTCAGGAAAGCCCTGCGCAAAAAGGAGTTCTGCACTTTGATTGTGGAGAGGATGTCAATGGCTAGATGTCCTTCCATTTTGAAGACGAGAAGCTAGCCCCTATCACAATCAAAGAATACCATTCCATGATTGCAGACACTTTGAGACATCATAGAAGAGACTATATTGGCTGCAACAAGGACCTTTCCGACTTGTTGTCCAATATCAACATATCCAGCCCATGCTCTCTCCCTATCTTCCCAAAATGGAATCTCACCTGGGTCTTGATGTTGCTCAACTTGTCTAAGTTCAAGCCCTTGTCTTCCACCTCACTGAAGCAGTTATCATACAAGATTGCTTCCTGATAGCACTAGCTTCAGCTTTCAGGGCAAGTGAACTGCATGGACTGTCTGCCGATCCAAACTATATGCAGTTCCATTCTGATAGTTCAGTCATACTAATGTTGCAACCTGGTTTCTTAAAACAGGTTATCATCAATAGGCAATCAACAAATAACTATCCACTCTCTCTTCTCGATTGTGTCATGTCATCCATCAACTTATAAAAAAATCACTAAACCAATTTCAACCTAACTTGGCAGATATTATCCTGGCATAGAGGGCTATCAGATTTGTACAAATTTTGCTGATCCACCATCAAATATGGCAGCCATTGCTAAAAATGGAAAAACGTTTAAACGACTTCTCAAAAACCACTCAACATAATTTGACCATATGACAGAATGATCATGGACTTTATAATTTTTACATATGATACCAATCTACCATCAAATATGGTTGCTGTTACTAAAAACATAAAAGCATTTACATGACTTCTCAAATACCACTAAATGGAATATGACCAAAAAATCCTGCCATATCAGGCTTTCAAGTTTGTATAAATGATGCTGAGTGGCCATCAAATACGGTCACAGTTACTAAAGTTAGAAAAACCTTTAAATGACTTCTCAGATGACCAAATTTGACAGAAAGCATTCTGGCATGAAGGCGTTCCAAATTTATACAGATGATGCCTATTTGCCATTAAAATATGGCCACCCAGGGCTTTCACTAACAGCTGGTAGACAGTGAATTTTGACACTTGTTTTGCAATCTGTCGCCAGTTGTTTCATCTGAAGAAGGTATGTTTCAGCAAGAAAAACACCTGAAATCGCATCATTTTTTCATTTTTTGTTCCAGATTTTTCCATTGGAGCATGCCTCTCCCCCCAGCAAACTCGCTTGCTCTACTCACTTGCCTTCATAGCAGCCTGTTTTTCATGAATAGTCCACCTGTTCTGAAACTTAGGGAAACCCCTGCCACCATTACTAAAATTAGAAAATCCTTTAAAATACTTCTTCTGAAAACCACTAAACAGAATTTTAGCAGATTTGACAGAAAACATCCTGGCACAAAGGGCTTTGTAAGTTTGTACACATGATGCCTATTTTCCGTTAAATATGGCTGTTGTCACTAATAGCGGCAAAAACCTTAAATAACTTCTAATAACACTTAACAGAATTTGACCACATTTGATAGCATCCTAGCATGAAAGCCTTTCAGATTTATACAGATGATGTCAATCTACCATTAAATATGGTCACTGTTACTAAAATAGAAAATTATATAAACAACTTTATCTCTAAAAAAACTTCAAAAGAATTTGACAGAGTTTAACAGAAAGCATACTGGGATTGAGACCTTGCAATATTGGGTAAATTATGCTGATTTGCCATCAAATATGGTTTGCTTTTTGGCATTTGATTGCACTGCAATACACATGAAGTTAATATTGTGCCAAGACACACCATTGTAGCTGATACAGGCTAATCCAAGGGAGGGAATCAAACCCACACCCATCTGGTCACAAGTCCAATGCCATAACCTCTGAGATTATCACCATCAAATATGGATGAAGATACCAAACTAGAGAATCCTTGAAACAGTTGTTTTCATAACATATGCAATCAACAACATTGTGGGAAATGTTTACAGGCAGCATCCTACTGACCCAGATTTCTTGGCCAACTTCTCATGTATTTGGCTATTTGGCAGATATCAGACAGTTGAGTGATCTCAGGCCCACTTGGGTCTGTTGTTTTAGGAGTTAGCTCCCATTTGGTAGTAAAACTGACAACGAGATGACATTTGTACAGTTAGATTGATTTTAAATTACAAGTTTAAATTAAATGTTTCATTAAATACCTAAATGCATAAGTCTGATTACAGAGAGACATGATTCTTAAAGTTGAATGTTTGGCAAAAAGCTTTGCAAACATGTTGTGTGATGGTTTGTTGTTTTAAAAGAATAAATCACCAATATACTCATCACCTGTTTCTGGAATCTTTAAAAGACACATTGATGTTGACCATATCAGAAAGACATTGACTGAAATTATACTATGTGGATGTACAGTGAATTCATTTCAGATTTGGCATTTGGTTTTGAGGTAGATGTTAGCCAGGAGAGTGATATCAGGCCCACTTGGGCCTCATTTTCAAATTGCAGCAGTAATTTCTAGTACTGTTTTAGTGTTTTTTTCCACCATTTTTGGTAATATAGACACCGCTTGCACTAGTTATTTCCCTTAGATCATATTTGGTTGTTAATGCCAACATGTAATATGGGCATTTTCTTCTATCTCATTTATTCTTCATTCTGACACTAATAAAAAAATTCTTTCATGAAAATTATTCAATTTTATCATTTCAGATTATAATTATAAATTCAGATAAATTAGTTTCACATCATTAAAATTTTGAGCAGTGATGTCCGTCATCTTGAAATCCTGTTTTTAGGAATGTTAGTGGTACACCCCTTGAAGATGTGCACGATTTTCCTTACATCTGGCAGGCTTTCATACATGCAAAGACAATAGCAAATACTCTATAGTATACATTAGCTATAGACCAGTCAGGGACCAATAATTGTCTCTAAGGGTAATGAATTAACTGATTTCTTGTCTCTAAGGGTAATGAATTAACTGATTTCTTGTCTCTAAGGGTAATGAATGAACTGATTTCTTGTCTCTAAGGGTAATGAATGAACTGATTTCTTGTCTCTAAGGGTAATAAATTAACTGATTTCTTGTCTCTAAGGGTAATGAATGAACTGATTTCTTGTCTCTAAGGGTAATGAATGAACTGATTTCTTGTCTCTAAGGGTAATGAATGAACTGATTTCTTGTCTCTAAGGGTAATGAATGAACTGATTTCTTGTCTCTAAGGGTAATGAATGAACTGATTTCTTGTCTCTAAGGGTAATGAATGAACTGATTTCTTGTCTCTAAGGGTAATGAATGAACTGATTTCTTGTCTCTAAGGGTAATGAATGAACTGATTTCTTGTCTCTAAGGGTAATAAATTAACTGATTTCTTGCAGAGGTTTCAGGAGTACATACGGTCCAGTATTTATTCTTCATACAGTCCCCAGAATCATACAGGCCACTGGAGACAGCTGACTGTCCGGACCAGTCGTCTGGACCATCTGATGATAATGGTGGATTTCCATCCTCAGCAGCTGCCACAGGTTAGGAACCTCACTTGAAGGACATCAGTTTGTCTTCACAGTATTAGTTGATAGCTAGACAACGTTATCATTTTCTGGTACAACGGTGATGTTAGATGTCAGTATTACGATTTTTTTATTGAAGTTTTTGAAAGTCATGTGCTGGTAGGATTTACTATTGCATGATTTACATGGTATATATATATATAAAAGGTAAAAAACTGTTCAAGTTCAATTTTGACTCACATTGCCAGACCCTATATTCTCGAAGCTTCTTGAGAAAGAAGAATGAAATCAGTCAAATTTCTAAATTAGATCTGATAATTGGAGTTGATTTAATATCATTGAAATGTAACATTCTAAAAGAGGAATGTTGTAAAGAACTTTTAAAAGTTCCATTATTCTAATTTTGTTTGCTCACCTAGACATAAGGACAAGTGAGCTTATGGTATGGTACTGCATCAGTCATGCATCGTCCATTGTGCATTGTGCATCGAGTGTCCATCCATCAACAATTGCTTGTTATAACTCTGGAATCCATATTTCTGATCCGATTTCAATCAAACTTGGAAGGTGGGTTTTTGTCATAAAAATCTCTGATGATTTTGATATTGAGTGAGAGCCATGGATATTAATGAGGTGATCTTACATCTAATTGGTAAACCTTGTTACCACTCTGGAGGCCATGGTTCAGATATGATTCTGATCAAACTGACAACATATGTATAATATTGTTAACATCTCGGATGAGTTCAGTAATAACAGAGATCCACACATATTAATGAGGTGATCTTGCATCTGAATGGCTGAGCTTGTTACCACTCTATAGGCTGTATTTCTGTATTTCTCGTCTGATTTTTATCAAATTTGGAATATATATCATTAAGAGTTTGGATGAGTTTGATAATGAGCAAGATCCATGCAGACTAATAGGTGATCTTTCATCTGATTGGCTGAACTTGCTACCCTTCTGGATGTCATATTTCTGATCCAGTTTTGATCAAGCTTGAAATATATGCTTTTATCATTAAGATCTTGGATGAGTTCAATAATGAGCAAGATCCATGCATACTAATTTGATGACTTTGATTATGAGCGCAAGAGACTGTGCATATTAAATATGCCATTATTTTTAGAACAAATTTTTATCAGGATATAGTAAAATAGTTAAAATCAACATGCTCTATAGTTTGGGAGATAGTGACGTAGGTTTTGTTCTTACAATACTACATATGCCTGCTTAGTGAAATGGTCAACTGTTAAGTTATGTAGGCCAGATGAGCAATATCAGGCCACTTTGACCTCTTGTTCACTGTATTATATCAAGGCACAAAATTAAAAACATTAGACTTTGACCTCTAGGTTCCAACAAACTGATCATGATTAGATTCAGGCTCATTACCTTTCAGTCTTGAATCCAGGTGTCAACCACTATACTGTGTTGCCTTTCCTCAGTGCAGATAAAAAGATACTTTATCACTTTATCTAATTATGGGAGAACAAGATTGCATATTGTGAAGTTCCTTGTGAAAAACAAAACCTGTGATTATCATAGGAAGTCTGTTTTTAGCTCTTTGTCAAGAATATTGTGAGAAAAAAAGCTATCTGTCCTCTTTAATTTATGTAAACTACCATCTATACTTGCTTAAAAGTCAGGTCTAATTACACACTGCACAGACCCAAATCTGCTGTCGCATAATGCACTGGCAGATCTGGGTCTGTGCAGTTTGTTAGGAGTAATTAGTAGAACAAACAACTTAGACCCTGATCTGCCAGCACATTATGCAAGTATATATGGTTCCATATAATATATTAATGTATAGCACAAACCATTGGAGACTGTTGATAGTTTCTTACCTACATTCATTAAAAGTGTGAGTTTTGTTAATAATCCTTACCTGAAACAAGGGCAAATTTCTTAAAAAAGAATAATATAACAAACATAAATAACTAATCAGTATCTTCAGTTGACAGAAAATTTATGTATTATGCTATCATTTAATATGTTTTATTAATAATACATATCTTTGGTTTTATTTTAAAGGAAAAACTGATTAGTGTTCTTATATCATTCTATTTATTTTATGCAGGATAAAATAGAATCTGAGAAAAATCGGCTGCGTGAGTTCTTTACATCTGGAGATGGTCAAGACTTGGGCATCACAAGCTGCTTCTTCAGGTCACATTCAGAGAAGTATGAACATGATTAAACAGAGAATTGATACCCAGGGATGGCATTAAGGATTTATGAGTCCAGCAAAAGAAAGGATGGACCCATTAGACCTCTGTTTCAGGAAATATGGGTGGGTCTATTTCAGTGTTTTCTGGGTTAATGGGAACATGTAAATCTAAAATTTCTGGACTTTGGATCGGCAGGGTATAGAAGTCACATTATGTTCAACATCGCAAGTAGACAGTTTAGCTGGAACAGATTTGTCTGACTTTTGAACTGAGAGACTACCATCGCTATTTTCCAGACGACTAAAGAAAGTTTTTTTTTTTTTTTCCCTGGATCAATCTCCTTCATTTCCTTTATAATACACTATATTATCTCGTTTTTTTAAAATCAATTTATCACCCTGCAGACAAATGATAAACACTCTTTTGACATGGAGCATCGGATTACATTCTTGATAAGTATTGCAGACTTCCAGGCTGATTAGCTCTGCTGGTAGCAGTTTAGGACTCTAGTACCCAAACTGTCAGACTCAACTTAGCTTCAAGTACACAAAAGTGTGATTGCTGAGAGTTCATATCTCTAGTCAACACAAAAAACATACCCATTTGCTGTTTCCAAAAAACATTTTAAAAAATGCAAAAGTTAAATGTTGGTACATTTTCCATCACTCTAAAGTGCAAATTATCATTATAGCTTCTAGCACGATCATGGGCATGGGTTGGTGAAATTCAGGAAAACGGGTTCGCATTGCATAATGGTTGAAAGTAAACAGAAGTCGCAGTAGTCCTCCCTTGTGTATTGCATGTAAGAGAGTTATCCCAGTAACTTTAGGGGCAACATTTTTTATGACTTCAAGTTCTGCTTTCATATTGTCAGTAGAAGTTCTTTAATATTTAGCTCACCTGGCCAAAGGCCAAGTAAGATTATGGTATGGCCATGCATCTGTTGTGCGTCATCCGTCATCTGTCTGTTGTATGTCCATCCCTCAACACTAGTTTCTGAACACTATGGAAGCTTCATTTCTGATCAGACCTAGTATGTATGCTTGTCATCAGGATCTCCGATGAGGTCGATTATAAATGAGCTGATCTTGCATCTTATTGGCAGAGCTTGAGAACATACTAGAGACCATATATCTGAACAAATTTTGATCTGCCTTGGTATGTAAGCTTGTATGATCAAGATCTCATATGAGTTCGATTATGAGCAACATCTGCACATATTAATGAGGAGATCTTGCATCTGATTGGCAGTGCTTGTTATCACTCAAGAGACTGTTGTTTTGAACAAATTTTGATCAGACTTGGTATCTAGGCTTATATCGTCAAGATCTTAGATGAGTTCAGTTGTGAGCAACATCCATGTATATTAATGAGTTGATTTTGAAAATGATTAGCTGAGTTTGTTACCACTCTAGAGGCCTTATTTCTGATCAGATTTGTTGTCAGATTTTATATCATCAAGATCTTGGATGAGTTAGATTATTGTTTATAGCACCCATGGAATGTCAAAAGATTCAGTTCCAGTACAGTAAAACCTGTCTTCAGAGACTTCCCCTTCTGTCAATAAAAAATGGTTTGCTCAAGATAGGTAGTCTGTTGTAACATGTCTGTGAATGTTGTCTAGTTTTCAAGGTTGTAATTCAACTGGGTTTAAGAAGGAAAATTACCTATAATTACTGTACATATATTTTGTTCATTGTTGTAGTTAAAATATTACATGCATTCGCATTTAAAAAAATGATATAGCACTAAAAATACATTGATCAGAAACATTTTTATTTGAAGTTTACTTGAAGTCTACTATCATAATGGCATATGAATTGCAAAGTTAACTATAAGGTAACACGTACTTACTTACTTATCCTGTCCATAAATTGTAAAGTTAGCTGTGATAGCACTTACTCAGTAAATTTATTTACAGCCAAAAGTCAAAATTGAAGTCACCCGAGACAAAAATAACGGATGCGTTGAGGTGAACAGATAACAGTATCTTTGACCAAGGCATCTGGAAGAAAGCAAATAACTTAATAAGAGAAAAAGACAAAGACCTCATTTCCCCCCAGTCATAATGATTTGTAACTCCACACCAAAACGATTTAAGGCAGTACCTGTCATGCTACAGTGAAAACAGGGTGAGAAGATCAATTATTAAGACATTATCAGCATTGTGCTGGTTTTCGCAACAGATAAACAAACAATACAAACCTTTGAACTAACTTTATGCATCCATGATTGATAATCCTTTAAAGATGGAATGGTTAATCATAATAAGGATTTTGATGACTGGCACTACAATGGCGGTTTGTGACAAATATATGTCTGGTTTATGGTCTTCGGAATACAACTTTTACCTTATAAATCGAACAGGACCAGTAACCAGACTCAACTTTTTCCTTCATTTTTTGTACATCACAGTTTGGAACAATCTGCACTCCACCTGCAGACTCGACTCAGCAGTCGTGGTTACAAAGAAATAAAAGTCTGTAGTGGTTATATCTGGTTTTATGATATAGTCATTGATAGCAGTGTTGAAACATATATTTGCCCCTGGCCAATAGTTGTGTTTAGCAGGTGGTTGCTCATGCCAGTGCATTTATATAGTAAAATCAGTCCATGCATGATTTGGGTTATGAATGATAGGTGGTCTCTCATAGCAAAGGTTGCTCAAATTGATTTTTACTGTAATTTCACCTTGAAACCATGTATGCACATAGTACAGAGCATGCAATTACTTGATAGTTTTTTTTATTAGAGGAAAGCAAGGGAAGTAATCTAAGATAAAGACTATTTAGAATCAGGTTTGGAATTATTCATAGTTATTTCCCTTGAAGAAAAAAATTAAGAGATAAAATTTATTATTTTTAGAATGCAAGATGTATAAATTTCAATAGAGCAAATGAAAGAAATAACAAAATAATACACACGAAGGATTATAATGAATGATTTGTAGTTTAAACTCTAGACAAATATAAAATATCTATAAAAAAAGTAACACCCAAAGTTGATAATTATTTGGTAATATAATGTGGATCAAGTAGTAGGCCTGGTAACTCGGTGGTTAGCATGCTTAATTTAACACAGGATCAGTTCCTACACCAGGCCGGGTTGGCTGCCATGCTGTGTCCTTAGGTAAAACACTTTACTCTCATTGCTTGACAAAAACTTAAGCCACTAGGCAAAACACCTTAGCCCAATCAAGCCAGAAATGTTGTGCATCTCTGATGCACACCAATAATTTAATTTATGTTAGACCTCAGAAGTGTTTTTTAGGCCAAAAAAAACTTTAAAGTGGGTTTAACCCAACCAAGCCAAAATATTGTTTTGTGTTTCTGATACACACCAATAGATTTTTACTAAGGAAAAAAGCTGTGTGAGAATTTACTCATAATGCGATGTAGACTCTAAGCAAAACAACTAAAAGCAAGTTTATCCAAACCAAATTATCATTGTGTGTCTCTGATAGACACCAATAAATGTATCTAAGTATCAGAATTTCTTTACATATTTAATATGTGCATGAAAAAGATTTTGCTTTAATTAGAACATATTTCTTATAAAAACCTTATTCAAGTTAATAAATTTATTAGCAGAGAATTACTGTCAAAAACTTGACCACATTTGAAATTCTTGAATATTTTTGAAGCAAGTTTGACGTGTCTGGTCAGATAGACTTTGACAGTTGTTATTAATATGTTATCGCATGTATTGTGCATTATGTAATGCATTTCATATATTCACTGCCATTACTTACAAATTATGTTAAATGTATATTTTGTATTTTTAGCTTTTAATAAAAATAAATAACCAGATATACTTTACTTCTGAAACACTTCCAAATTTAATTACTAAGAGTAAAGAAACCCATGACCTAAACAGAAACGCATGACTTAAAAAAAAAAACATGACCTAAAACAAAACATGACAGAAAAAGAAACCCATGACCTAAAACAAATACATGACAGAAAAAGAAACCCATGACCTAAAAAAAAACATGATAAAAAGAAACCCATGACCTAAAACAAAAACATGACAGAAAAAGAAACCCATGACCTAAAAATAAATGACAGAAAAAGAAACAAAACAATAATCATGAGCTAAAAAGAAACCCATGACCCCCAAAAAATTCCTGAGATATTTAGCATTCAATACCAACTGATCAAATGTTTGGAATCAAACCTGCACCCTTTTGGTCACAAGTCCAATGCATTAACCACTGAGCCACTGCAGCTCCCTTGAGTGAAGATCTCAATGGTTTCCAAATTATGAATTTAGGGGCAGGGCCTCGGAGAGGTAAAGGAAGATCCTGGAATCTATGCCTACTGGACAGATTAACTTCCCTTGTAATGCCAAGTAAGTACATATATTTTATGGGTGGGACTATGAACAGTTTCTAAGTTACAAATCAGGGCCTCGTTCCCAGAGGGCAGGAAGAGATCCAAGAGACAATGCTGAATGTTTTATCAATGATTTGTCCTTTTTAAAAGAACACCAACATCAGTAGACAATGTAGGGCTCCAAGCTTTTCTTTCAATGCATGTGTGAATTTGCATGCTCATGCTGATAAATGTCGACTAACCAGATTAGCGATATCAGACCCACTTGTACCTCTTGTTTGTCAAGTACTCGAGTCCCAAATTTGGACTTGAATCTAAGATGCACCAACTCATACTTGGGTTCTTGATTCCTCATTGCAGAACTAGTACAGGATCAGGGCTCTCAACAGAGTTTCAGGATGAAGAGTCCTGGGCTCTTTACTTATGGAACTCAGGAGTCCCCAACCTATCTCTGAGAATCCCTGGCATAAACTCGAGAGTCCCTTTTTTTCAAAAGGATAGAAAGGAAAATGAAAAAGTATATAATCATTTTTTTATTACATATCGGGATAAAATTTTTAGCGATTTATAATGTCTCACTAAAAAGAAAATATTTTTGAGTAAATAGAATGTTAAGTTAAAACATTATACATGTAAATTTATAATTTATACTCCTACAATGACACTAAAAATGAAAAATACATCACAACAATAAAATCATCATTTATTTTAAATCCCAAGAATGATGATTTAGAATGCTGTGTAGTTGTCTCTGCAAGTAAAATAACATTTCCATTCACACCAAAGAAACTTACATGAGTAAACACCTGGCATTACACTGTACCATATATATAAATGTAAATTACCATCATTCAAAGAAACAAAGAAGGAATGAAAAAATATACCCAGCAGCATATGTGCAAAAACTAATATAAAATAAATATGTTAATTAGTAAACAGTGTTAAATGCCTTAAGTGTTGGCCCTATGGAATAAAGGTGAGATATAATGTGGGGTCTTTAAAAAAGATGAATTCCTCTTGGTACATGTACAGTACCTAAATAGCTTGAGACTGCAGATGTGAACTGTTGTCAAGATGAATTCACACAAGCTTTGGGTACCGATACTCAAGTATCACCAGTCAAATGGAACTTTTGCCTATTATTTTCCTTTTGTTGGCCTTAGTGTCATTTTCATCACAAGTCCATTTCCTGAGAAATGAAAGCAGATTTTGCCAACTCATTTTTATGAGTACATACTTTTCTGCACTGTTTTAAAAAGTGCCTACTGATATTGTAGTGCCCTATTCTAAATCACAATTATTTAAATAGCAGTTATTTATTATTATGGTATATCAATGATTTTACAATATTGTCCATTCAACTCTAAGAAAGCTTTAATTACTTTTCATGATTTGTATTCATGTCATCACTGATTTAATTTAGACACAGTTACAACAAAACAGGGCATCATTTATTTGCTGAATAATCGCAGTTGCTTACATACACACTCAATAGAACATCGGTTTCTTTGAAGTCACATCAGAGTAGCCTTCAGAGGAGCAGTCCTTTTCACAAGATAATTACAAATGATAAGGCTTAACTGTTAATTGGTCACACTGGCTTCATGTCAGTTTACTTAAGTCTAGCCTTTAGCTATACTGCAGATTGGCCACAGCTGACCAAAATATATAAAGGGGGAGCATCCTGGGGGAAAGTGAGGTGTGTCACGGGTACACATTACAGAGAGAAAGGGTGTGTCCTTTGAGAATTTTACACATATTTGACCCGGAAGCCTGGGTCCCCGAGAGCCCTGAGTATGTCTTTTCCCTATTAAGTTTTCCTTTCTTCATTGTCTACAGACATATTGACATATCATGTATAATTGTGTGTGTAAATACCAACCTTTATCAAGTTTTTTATCTGTTATTCTTTCAAATTGCTTGGTGTCTCAAGATTAAAGTGGAGACAATCCCACTGTACACCTCTGTGGACTTGGGGTCAGTCCCCAGTTTTAGCAAGTGACATCTTCACCCACACAAGTTTCATGTGGGATCTTGGATCTCCACTTAAAAGATCACATCAAGCTGTGTGCTTTGTATAAGTGGTTACAACTTCTTGTGTATTTGATGTAAAACAAGGAAAATTTAGATTTAATAATGTGAAGGACGATTGTCACAATCACCCAGTTTTATAAAAAGTACTGTCAATATTGCAATATGGCTGATTGCAAATTGGTCTATTTGCTATTGTTCCAGGAATCGAGGCAATTTTCTCATCAACAGTTGCTTGCTGCAGAAATATAAACTGCTTGTGTCACTTTATTTTTATAAAAGCATATAATTGTTAGTATGTATATGTTAATAATTGCAACCTGGATAATTGTTCTGGAATATGTTGGCTTAAATGTGACATTGTATCAATGATGTGATCTCAGAAAGCTTTTACTCTGTCTAAAATGTATCTCACACTGTGTACTTCATACAAACTCTTATGAATTCACATTAATTTGTGGGGTACCAAATTTCACGGCTTTTATGGTTGCTAAACTTACAGACCTAATGCAGAATGATCCACCTATGAAGATAATAGGACTGTATCCACTTTCAGAGACATCGAGAAAAACTGAAGTATAGGTAAAATGGCAACAAAACGAATGGGGACAAAATGATAAAAATTGATACTCATGAAAATAAATGAGTTCACTAGCTCAAAATAAACAAGGACGCAAGAAGGCTACAAAAGACAGGAGCTGAATTTGTGTGCTGGAAATGTTGTTTAAGCTTTATTCAAAAGGAAACAATTTTACCAGAATCCAAATTTTTTTTGTAATACAAATTAAAACTATACATAGAGATCATACTAAAATATTGTGGATGAACATTGCAGTATACACATTCACTCTTTACTCTTTCAAACATATTTAAGTATTTATGTGAGCTCATTCATGAATGTCATTGTAATTTTCAGGTGTTCTGGGTCTTCCACAGATGTATCACATGAACATTTATTTGGAGACAAGGTTTGGAGCTTTCCATTTTTTTGTATATTTTTGCAAATGCTGAAGTATCTCAGATGTGTAACTTCAAACTTTTTGAAACACTTGTATTTAGCTTGCCTCTACAAAACAGAGGAGAACTGTTTGACTATCCCAGGTATCAGAGTCAACATCCATACATATAAGAGCATATACATATATATAACCCCACTCATCCATTCTTTCTTCCAAGATCCTTGGCAACTGTCTGTACTTTACTTCACACACTTACCCCCTTGAGCAAAAGAGAATAACTTTGTACAGATCCTAAAATGGGTAATTTTACCAGCGAAATGAAAATGGAATGCAAACAAAATGCAGAAGGAATGCAAACAAAATAATTATTGCATTTGAAGAAAACATTGAGTGTGGATGTGGAATGAAGAATGATAAATGAAAATGGAACAAAATGCAAATGCATTTCGGAGGTGGATTTGAAAATTGATTATTTCAAATCCCTTCACATGATAGGATCAGATACTTTACACTGATAATTTTCCACCCCATACAAGCCATGACATTGTTCTTGTCAAGGCAGACATAAAAAAACGATCTTTATTTTAATGAAATAAGAAATCAAATTTGCTGACAAATCTCTACACTTTTTGTGTTTGCAGTTATATTTTAATTTATCATAAATTCAATATTTTGCATGCATTTTCTATTTCATTAAAGAAACTTTTAAAAAGACAAGATACGAAAGTTCTAGTTCTTGCCCTTTAACACTTTTAAAAATGGAAAACCCACCTTCAGTAAATGCACGTCTATCAAATCAGCAAAAATGAAAGGATACGATGCATGGAAGTTGTTAATGCAGAATTGGAACGCATTTTTTAGACCATAAATGATAAATGAAATGCAGATGTGAATGGAACTCGAATGGATTGTGAATGGAACACAAATAAAATGCAAACGAAAAGAAGATTTTGTAAAATTACCTGTTTTGGGGTCTATACATGCATGTATATTAAAAGGGTTACAGTGACCTTCATTTCACATTTTACAGGCTTAGGAAAAGTTGTTGCATTTAGCTCATAACCACCTAAGTTTTTTGCACCCTGAGTGCAAACAGTTGTACCTAGATTATGAAACTTGGCAAGGTGATGCATTTTTATAAGTATCACAAGCGTAGGTAACTGTCATCCATATTTCATGCTTCACTGACTTAGGTTGAATTATGTGTTATTTCTCAGAAAGCACCCATCGATTTGGGGGTCAATAGGTCAGAGGTCAAAGTCACTGAGTCTGAAAGAAAACATTTTATACAAATAACTTTACATTGGAGGTGTATAATGTACTGTTTATGGTACTCTTGTTTGCATTTTGTATACATATTGTTATATCTGGAATCATGAAACTCTGTGAGGACATGCAGCTTGACGAGTACTTCACCCTCTTCACAAAAATAGGTCACTGTGACCCATAGTTGATATTTCACTAACTTTGGTTACTTTTTGTGCTTTAACTGTTCATGATAAAATCATAAAATGAGATGATTGCATGCTATGTACATGCTGTCCTTTTTAGAATCAAGAACTTTGGTGAAGTCTGGTACCCGGTTAAGTACTTTTCATAATCTACGAGAGGGAAGCCAGAAAGGCTAACATACCATTTTACTATCTGGCAACCGGATGTCATGCTGACT
The DNA here is from genome assembly GCA_029931535.1 of Margaritifera margaritifera. Classification (NCBI taxonomy): domain Eukaryota; kingdom Metazoa; phylum Mollusca; class Bivalvia; order Unionida; family Margaritiferidae; genus Margaritifera; species Margaritifera margaritifera. Next base: position 2,285,438 of record JAQPZY010001639.1, on the reverse strand, counting down.
TGAGCCGAACAATACTGTGCTTCTCATAATAGTAATAATAGCCAGTAATTATCAATGTGACAAAAGCTAACATCTAAGGAACACATGGCAATAAAGATAATTGGATTACTTACCTCTTTGTATGGATTAAAGTTACTTTATCGGCATGTTGGAACAAATGTCAATGTGTTGAGTTGAGAAATTAACAAATATAAGAGAGATTTTAATCTGTAAACAACAATTATGTGGCCGCCCATGAGGGGTAAATTTGACTGTTTTTGCACTAAAATGCTGGCCACTGGTCACATCAGAGAGGTGGCCATCCTTGAAGGGTACTTTTGAACACAAACTCGTTGGTGACAAGGGACTGTGGCCGTATAAGGCAGGTGGCCGTGGGGGGGGGGGGGCTGTTCAAGAGGGGGACCACTGTATTTTAGTGACTTCAAATTTTGTGTTTGTTAGAATAATGAAACTTTATAATTGAATGAATCTCATTTAGTACTACTGCACACCCATACAACCAACAAAAGTCACTGTGACCTACATTTTCTGCTTATTTGCCACATTGACTTTGTGGTTAGCATGCAGGATACATGACCGAAAGAGTGTAGGTTCGAATCTTACCATTGGATCAATTGGCTACTATGGTGTGTCCTTGAGCAAGGCACTTTACTCTGAGTGCCTTAGATTTAAATTATTTGTGTTGCTTTGTCATAAAACCAAACTAAACCAGACTTTACTATATATATTAAGTATATGTAGTTAGCTCATGACCACAGATTTTTGCATGCTATATATATGCTAGCTTATACAGAAGGTCCTTTCTGACCAGTGCAGTTGGTAGTAGAAATAAAAATGTTTATACAGCTGGTAATCTACTGTATTAATGACTATACATTGTATTAATGACTATACATTGTATTAGTGTGCTATGATACTCTCAGCAGGTTAACTGAATATTGTACATGTAAATGGCTAACATTTCTTTGTTAAATCACTTTAGTCTGAATTTATTTTCTGCATGATAAATAATGTTTACATAGGCAGCTGGAGACTACTAAAAGATTTGTAAAGGCCAGCAATGTAATCATTGATTAAATTGATTTTTTTAATTTCATTTTATGGCTCCACTGCTTGCAATGGGGGTATCTTCATCTGGTTCTGTCCATCCATCTCTCTAGCCATATGTCCCAGGAAGCTTTGTTAGCTTGATTATGCAAAAATGGACATAAACAACTGAAATTAGTTCGGCATATTTTTTATTCATATGTAGATGACCTAGTTAGATTTTCATACTGTTGGAATGATTTTTAAGGTTGGGGGTGGTAATTTTTTTAAATTTTGTTGGACTTCATTTGTTTTTTAGTCGAACCTTGTTGGAAAGATTAGGCAAAACAATGCTTTATGGAGATGATTTATTTGATGGACAAGTTTATATCCATATATAGATGATCTGATTAGATTTTCATACCATTGGAATCATTTTTCAATTTTTTTTAAAATAAAAAAAGTGTGACTTTTGGGCTTACTTTTTTTGTTGTTAAACCTTGTTGGCACAATTGGTAATTGGTTTTTGTATGCATGTTTAGGAGGATTCAAAGATGACAGCTACATTTTTGTTTTTGGTTAATATATAGAGCACTCGGCTAAATTTTTGTTTTGTCTGTAGCAGGGACTATTTTTACCAACACAGATTTAGGTATTTTGTTCAGTATCTCTCAGTTTATGATTGTCAACGAAAAAATATATATGAGTATATATATGGTAGGCTCGATCAATATTTCACTGAGTACATTGGACTTGGAATTGTGGCTTGTAGCTTTAGTCATGTGACGTGCTTTCCGCGCGTGAGAGAGTATGAACTTCTGACCTAGATTCTATGATTTTTCAGAGTCAATACATTATTGACAGTGTAAAAGTACTTGGAGATGTCACGCATAACCTAGTTTCTGATTGGTTCGGAGAGGGTTGCAATGTTTCGAAATGTCCTGTTGTTTATCAAAGACGCAATGGGTTTTATTTTGTTTCTGCGCAGTGGGAGACTATATTATAGGAAATAATCCTGTGTTTAGGCATTCTTCATAGTTACATTGAATTGAGAGGTCATAAACGAATTGACTTCATTTTGTGGGTGTTGGATATTCTTCTTTGGAGATCTATTTATTATAAATACAGTGCATTCTGGATTAGTACTGTTTCTTCAACCTGAATAATTATACAGCTCCGTGGAATTATCGGAAACATTTTAGAACTTGTGATATTCCATGTTTGCAAGGATTACTTGGATATAACTTATTCTTATCAACACATTAGTACGGTGAAGGTTACTTCATTCAGAATACCTCATTCAGAATATTTGGATTGACTTCTGGATCAGTGAACATTAAAACAATTTAAGACTTTTAAGGATATTCTTTACTGTAAGTTATTTTTAATTCTTTCACTTTAATTGTTTGTTTAAATATTTTGATATTTTAGGAAATTAAAGATTTGTATTTTAAATCTTGAAAGCTTGTTTGAGTTTTTTCTTTTGTTACATTACCCCTAGTCATAACAATATGGCATAGGATACTTCTATTCAAATCTTGATGACAGGTTTGTATAGCATTAGGCAATAATCGAATCAGTAAGTAACAATTCTATTGATACTAATGATGTAAACCTACATGCAATATCCATGAATATGCCCTTTAATCAAGTCACAGAAGCAACTAAAGTTGATATCTATATAAATATTAGTGCTTCTCCATCACTTGATTTCAGTATATAACAGAGAAGTTGCTGGATCTGCAATTCAGGATATCTCCAGATGCTTTCTTTCAAGGTAGGTCAGTATACTTTGCACAAGACTTTTTATACCACAAAGAAAAAACACTTCCACAGTAGATCACATGCATGTTGAGCCAAGCACAGCAGAATATATACCATAATGACGGTAAGTCTTGGGACACTATTAGTCTTGGGACACCTTAAATAAGTTTCAAAAATAATTTTTTTATGATCCATAAAAGTTGGGACACGAAATTATAGCAATTTTTTTCATGTGCTACAAGTGTTAGGACACCTTAAGGTAAATTTTTTTTCTTCTACTGATCGCATGGCATATTTTATCATTTATAATGTTTTGTTGTTTTTTTAAAAAGACCACGGTTGTTAAGGGACTATCAGTATGAATGATTAGATGGAAATGTTATAAATTAATATAATTTGTTTGAAAAAAAAACAAACATATATTTAATTTTCCTATGGTTTCGTATCATTTCTACTTATTTCAAATATGTATAATTTCATTGGGCGATGACAAGCATTGAGCATTTTAATTTAGCACAATGTTGTAACTGTACTAAAAGTAACTTATCACGTTTTTGCTCTAGTTTACTATTGTCAATTTATGCATTATTACATTAAAATTGTCCAAAGTCACCAGTAGTTACATTTTCTGACTTAAAAATTTAAATACCTAACTCATTCAAATGTGGTACCAGTATTAAAATAAAGAAAATAGTGTTTGATTAATCGCTTGCATTTATAGTGACCTTGTTTAATTCATGGTTTTACCACATGTACATTGAAGATTTTAACTTGCACTGAATTAAGTACATCTCTTGGTTTCGAATCATAGGCACCGCTACACAAAACTTCAATAATGTTTCAAAAATACGATAATGAAGTCTCAAATAATGCTTTGAAAGTAATTGCAATAATAACGCAGTGGTTGTTTGCTTTGATGTAAGCAACCTTTAAATAAGTACATGTTTACTCGGCTACAGTAATCATGCTAATATTATGTAGCAAAAGACCGTAACAGGATTAATGTTGTAGAACAAAAAGGTACCGGCTTTGCCCTCGGACAAAATTCCCTCTTTACCCAAGCCAGTTTCAGGGTTTAAACAATTGACTGGCCTGGATTTTTGTTGGAAAACAAAAGACAAACCCACCAATTATAGCTGCCAAAACAACCAGCATGCCAAAATCAAAAGTGGAATGAAAACACAAAACCTAAAATGGATTGATGCTGATCTATGTAGTCTATGCAGAATTTTAACATATATTATTGTCATTCTTTAATGAATATATGAAAATTAAGTGAATATCTGCTGGTTATGTGCCTAATATATTTATAAATATTCATTAAGCATGTGTCTTCTCATATAAATTACAACACTTTGTAGGATCGCTTATATCACTGAAAAATGCTAAGTCTTGAGCACACATATGAAACAAAGTAAATAAAACAGCAATGGAATTATGGCTAAAATGTGATCTGGAAGAATGAGATTTGGTTTGAAAAAAATGAATAAAGCAAAATCTGCATCTAATATTTTTAGGAATAAAAAAGTGACACTAAGCACGATTACGTACTGTGTAAGTACTGTATACTATAATACAGGTCTCACAACAAAGTCTAAGTGGCCCATGAATTATGAAGTCTTTATTTACCTTTATTTCATTTCATGCTGGAAAAATCAGAAAATATGCACATACAAAATAAATAATATAAAAACAATCGTGGTTGTTTATAACAGTTTATGGACATGGTAATTGAACAAGAGCTGGTCACTACTGTGTGACGTATAGCGATCTTGCCAATTTTTTCTTGACATTTTTGTGTCTATAAGTGTTGGGACACCAAAAATGTTATATTTTTTACATGCATATAAGTCTTTGGACACGAAAAATAATAATGATTTTTTCCTGTCCCAAGACTTACCATCATTACGGTAGTTCTGTTTGTATCCTTTGTTCTTGTAATTTTTCTGCATATACTTATCATTCCTGTTTCTCAAAATTATGTGGCTAGCATTATCTGCATATTTAGCAAAGAAATAAGTCTGAATATGTTTTATTTTACTAATGACACTATTTCAGTGTGGATAATTCATGCATTACAGCAGTTACATGTTCATAATTCAAGCTCTTCTATGTTTTGTACAGTCTCATGGGGATAAGACTGAGATCTAGTCAGTAAAACTCAATACAGGGAACCCCTACTATAATACGCTTCATTATAGCACAAATTCAGATATAACACAGTCATGACTTTGCTCCCAAACCTTTACAACCACTTCACTAATTTTTCCAAATGACTTTTTTTATTACAACAGAGTTGTATTGCCCAAGTAAATGAGTTTGATTTGTTAAGCTGATAATTTATCATTTAATTTGTATTGAGCTATCAACAATAATGCTAATAATTCTTATTTGTGTTTGTCTTCAGTGCATTGTGTGAAGTGTATTTCAATCCAGGGCAAACAATTGACCACAAAGGCTTGCTCAGTCCAGTAGCATACACACCTGTGCACCAAACAATGCCATCATATAAACAAGTTTATCACCCAATATGATAAATTTACCTAACTAACTAATAAGTAACTGCAAATCAACAACATTATTCCCACAGCAAACCATTGTTGCAACTATTTTTGGCTGCTTTTTTAACAATCATTACATGAAAGCCACCTCGTGTGATGTCAGCCAATGGCCAAATGACTGGTGGCAGAAATCAGTCATTTCTTTGGTAAACAATAAATACTTTTCCAAATGTCTATCCCTTAATAAGTGGAATGAGATATTTTGTATGAATACACTGCAGAGTTCCAGACAATTCCTCGACTCTTGTATGAACATTAGTCAGGAGCAATTATGGTCATTGCCACATACATGTAAACCCCCTCCCCACTTTTCATCTTACCTCTGAAAGTTAAGTCCATAAATATAAATATATCCACACATTATGTCTTTCATGTAAGGTTTGAAGTCATCATATGGAAATGTTCATGTGCTTAAAATCTGACAATCCTTTTTATCTCTTCAACGTACACAGGCCACTTGTCACTCTAATGCTAATGTTACATGTACTGTGGTTAGAGATTGACTGGAACAGAACCATTTAAATTGTTTTTCGAGAATTACTCGGTGGTATTTTGGTGTCCACTCTTTACCCATGAAATGTAATTGTTTACTCCCAAACTTGGTTGAGGCAGTTTCACATATGTTGCTGTGTTCATCTCACGTACATTACGAGGTCAGTACCCATGTAAGAATTTGAGTTAAAAGTATTTTTCAAGTCTAAATACAAGTTTTTTATTAGAAACTTCCAATGTACAATTTGGGCATTTCATTTTCAGTAAAAATCAGGCCCTTCAGACATGTCATGCATATATGAATGTTTCTAAAAAATATAGTGTTTCACAAGTTTGTGTGAGTTTATTTGCAAGAAATTAAGTATTTGGATTCAAATGGAATCTAGCTGAGAAAATTCTAGACATTATACTTCCTTGTGCATATTTTTTATACAATTACTATTATGGATACAATGAGATCGGTTGGCAATTATACGTGTACTTTAACTGTTTGCACTATTACACTGAAGCCCATAGTTCACATGCAATATTTTATTAATTTAACTGATTTATCTATATATCGCACAATATGTAACATAACATGATGGCACTTGGTGGACCCCTATCATTGTGTTATAGTAGGGTTTCCCTGTAGTATCAGTCACGTATTAGTTGTTTTGTATTATGTAATAAAAGGAACATATAACTGTATCAAGGTTTTGCTGTCTTTCACAGGATTTTGTGGGGCATATCACAGTATCTTAATGTACACAGTATTTCATCAATTTTGACAAGAATATAACATTTCTTAAAATTTGATTACATGGTAAGAAAAAAATGAAATGACTGAGAATTCATATGTAGGCATTTGTTTCGAATTTTATTCAGCTAAAGTCTTAAAATCATAAGAGCTGTTTAGAATTATATGTAAATGACAACAGATTATAGTGATCTGAACGTTTATTGTCCACATTTTACTGTTAACTTTTCAGTTAACTCACTTGGAGCAGAAGTTCTGTACACCCAGGTTGTTGAATGGTGTGGATGTTCCCACAATACAACAGTCCTGGATATCTGCTGTGGAACTGGTACCATTGGTCTGACAATAGCTAAGGTAACAGTTTTTCTGAATGAGCACCTGCCATTCTTGTATGTGAAGAAAATTTCTCAAAATCTAAAACAGAATTTTTTAAAGGAAAACGGGATGTGATTTGTTATGCTCCTTCTATATCTGTGGAGGGTAGCATATAGTTTCACCCCTGTCTGGCAAACTACATTATTTTACAAAACGTTTAAAGCAAAAATAATCATCTTTGCTCAATTAATTTGGATGGAGAAGTGACATAGAAAAATTAACTCTGGAGGGGTAACATAGATATATGCTTATAGTTCTATTAGTGCTAAATCTAACCCTCTCTACTATGACAGTTATCAGATAAACAATATAAATTATTCTAAGGTTTTGATAGTGTTGGAAAAATATAGCTTGAAGGAAAATAAGTAAAGATTTAGAGCTACACATCTATCCATCTTTTTCTCCATTTTTAAATTTGATCAGTTTTTAAAAAAATAAAGTCTTTATAATCCTGCCATAAGGTGGAGGATATATTTTTATGATGTTTTTTTTTTCATTTCCACACAATAACTTTGGTTTTCCACCAATTAACTTTACCAAACATTGTGGATGGCTTGCACTTGGGGAAAGGAAGTATGTATGTAGAAGTATTTTATGGCACTTTAGCACATTAGTGGCTATATGGTGACAACTAAAGGTAGAGTGGGCCTACTGATTTGGAGATTAAGATATCAAAGGTCCAGGTCACTGTGACTGACAGAAGACAAATTATGTCTGCATGATAACATTAGTTCCACCTAACAGACTTAGAGCAAACTTTGTGGATGGCTTGCACTTGGAATAAGGAAGAAGTCTATTGGTTTAGGGATCAAAACAGTCAATGGTCATGGTCACTGGCTGAAAAATGAAAAATGGTTTCTGCACAGAAGTTTCAGTTCTTGACCATATACCTTCAGCAAAGTTTGTGGATGATTGGTCAGAAAAAGGCCTATGGATTTTAGGAACACTAGGTAAAATACAAAGGTTGCTGAGACTGAATGAAGAAAAATGTTTTTTTTTGCATTATAACTATAGTTCTAGACTACATACCTGGACCAAAATTTGGAGCGGGCTTACACAAGAAAGAGGCATGTAAATTTTGGGGTCAAAGGTCAGGTCATTGTGACTCGAAGAAAAATGGGTTTTGCACAGTAACTTTTGTTCTAGAGTAAAAGTTCCTTGATCAGACTTTGTGGATGGCTTGCACTTAGCGCAAGAAACATAGATTTGGGAGTCACAGTCATTGTCAGTCTCATAAGAAAATAATGGTTTCTTCAGTGTAAGTTTAGTTCAAGACCATATACCTTGACCAAAGTTCAAGGTCAGTGAGACCTTTAGGTCAGTCATCTCCGGAGTCAACTATGCCATACTAGTGCCTACACAGAGGACTATTAAACACAGGGTGGGCATATAATGTACCATTCATGGTACTCTCCTTTTGAATATGTGCACTTTTCTTCCTATGAAAATGTTTTTAAAGAAAGAGAAGTCTCTTAAATCTTCCATCTCAGCACTGTGTTCAAAGCTGCAGCAGAGTATCATTGTTAAAAATGGAACCTAACGATTCATTGTTTGGCCTTTAACCCATGATCTCTTTTTCATACTCTTCAGAATGTAGAGAGAGTAATTGGTGTTGAAATGTGCTCAGAGGCAGTCGAGGATGCCAAATACAATGCTGGATTGAATGGTATGTATCCATATCTATCATGTAAACATACCATTTTTTTATAGCTCTACTGGTCATAGAAGAGCTTATGGGATGGTCTTTTGTCCTTCATCCACCGTCCATCTGTTCATTAGCACAAGTTTGTTATTGCTACTCCTCCTAAATTACTTGGAGGATTGCCATGAAACTTTATACACACATTCATCCCATCTTCTAGTTGGTCCTAAATGAAAATGATGATGCTTGGCATCCATTTTAGCCACCACAGTGGCCATCTTGAAAATCTTGTTATTGCTACTTCTCCTGAATAGATGGTCATATCAACATGGAGTTTTCACTGAAAGACTTCTTATGATATCTAGTTAGGCCTAAATGAAAATGGTGCCAATGTGATGTCCAGTATGGCCACCATGGCAGCCATCTTGAAAATCTTTTTTTCGCTACTCCTAATATATGGATGGTCATATCAACATGGGTTTTCACTAAAAGACTTCTTATGATAAATAAAAATGGTGCTGATCTGAAATCCAATATGGCCATCACAGCAGCAATCTTTAAAATCTTGTTATCTCAACTCCACCTGAACAGAAAGTGATATTGACATGTTGTTTTCACCAAAAGACTTCTTATGATGTCCAGTTGGTCTTAAATGAAAATGGTGCCAATCTGACAGCCAATATGGCCCGCTACACAGTGACCATCTTGAAAATCACTACTCCTTCTGCATGGATGGTCATATCAACGTGAGGTTTTCACAAAAAGACTTATGATTTCTAGTTGGTCTTAAATTAAATGGGTGATGATCTGAGGTCCAATATGGCCATCACAGCAGCCATCTTGAAAACCTTGTTATCACTACTCCTCCTGAATGGAAAGTCATATTGACATGGAATTTTCACCAGAAGACTTCTTATGATGTCTAGTTTGTCCTAAATGAAAATGGTGCCAATCTGGTGTCTAATATGGCTGCCACAGTGGCCACCTTGAAAACCTTGTTATCACTACTCCTCCTGAATGGAATGTCATATTGACATGGGATTTTCACCAGAAGACTTCTTATGATGTCTAGTTAGTCCTAAATGAAAATGGTGCCAATCTGGTGTCTAATTTGGCTGCCACAGTGGCCACCTTGAAAACCTTGTTATTACTACTCCTGAATGAATGCTCATATCAGCATGGGGTTTTCACTAAAAGACTTCTTATAATGTTTTTGTTGATACTAAATTAAAATGGTGCTGATCTGACATCCAGTATGTGGCCATCTTGAAAATATTGTTTTTGCTACTCGTAAATGGAAAGTCATTTTGACATGGGTTTTCATCAGAAGAGTTCTTATGGAGTTTAACTGGTTCTTAATGAAAATGACTAACTCTTAATATGGCCACAATGGTGGATATCTTGAAAATATTGTTATCTCTACTCCTCCCAAATGGATGGCTATATCAACATGAGTGGATTCGAGACTTGACTCGGCCAACATGGGTATGTGAGAAAGTTTGCCAGTAGCTTCCTGTGGGTTGGTGTTTCTTTCCGGGGTTTTCCCAGGTTCTTCCTTCACCATGGCTGCCATGTATAGTCTATCATGTGCTGAAACATGGCATTAAACCCACAAGACAAGATCAACATGAGGTTTTCACCAATAGATTTTTTATGATGCCTAGTTGGTCCTAAATGAAAATGGTGCCAGTCATACATCCAATACGGCTGCCTTGACGACAGTCTTAAAAATCTTGTTGTTACTACTCCACCTGAATGGATGATCATTATGACATGGGGGTTTTCACCAAGAGACTTCTAATGGTGTCTACTTTGTTCTAAATAAAAATGGTGCCAAGCTGACATCCAATATATGCACCACAGCAGCTAATTTTGAAAATCTTGTTATCACTGAAGAATATCAGAGATGGTTTCAACACTCAGCAGTTAAAAGGAAGAAATGGTCTTATGTTGAATTCCTGGAAATTCTTTTGACCCAGTACAGCATCAGTTTCTTCAAGGGACTCTTGTTTTTACTACCCCAGACATGTACAGTGCCAGGGTTGGGGAGCCTTGTACTCACTGTTTACAAAAACAGCATATTGAGAATATATTTAATTTATTAAGTTGTACATTATTAAAATCAGTTCATCAAATTCACATCCACTGTTGTCTGAGGTCTAAAAAATACAACAACAAAAGAAGAAAAAAACAAGGATAGGAAGGTATTAGGCCATGAAGAAAATATGTAAGACAAAACATTGATTTTTATTTGTTTTCTGTCAAAAATTTGTAGCCTGAGTAAGATTAATGGAGAGAGCAGCTGTTCTAATAATTAATTTCTGTTGTGGGGCAAGATTCTACTCAGTATACTCTATTTCTCATAGAATTTTGAAACTAAATTGTTTTTCTTTACAATGTAGAATTCAGAAATATAATACATTTTTGAAATTATTCTTCCAATAGGAGTCAGTATTCTTTTTGATCATTAAGTAGTGAGTGTATCTTGGGAATGTATTGTTGATAATTAATATCTATCATTTCATCTAGGTTCACCAAAACTATACCTAAAAGACTTAATTGAGATTCCCCCCAAATTAATTTCTAGCGAGCTTGATGGTACACATCTTTACCAAGAAAACAAGGTAAAACTGAGTGCCTGACTGAAATATTCCAATATCAATGAATTCACTCTCTGCATTTTTATGGGGAATGTTGTGTCCACTCACATGTCTCATTCCACTTCCATGTCATCCAATTTTCAGCTTGAAATCGGCAACATGCATCTAAACAATCTTTGACAAGCTGACTTTTGAGAATGATTTGAGAAGACTTATTTCTGTCCATTTAATTATTTGCCAAACAGTAAATATGTATCAGTCTCATGATAAACACTGCTTGTGAGTGCTAGATTTCCAAGTGGCCAATCATTAGAGTCAAGTGCTTTTTTATTTCCAAACACAAGAAATCTCACGAGTTATATAATTTACAATTATCACCTTGTCAACTTGAGATTGGCAACAGGCATCAAAATAATCATTGACAAGCCAATTGTTTAGGGTCGGCAATTTCACCACATTTGGAGCTCACAAACTGCCCGGGCAGTTAAAATATCTATATTTTTTTGCTATTTGTCAAAACTTACTTTAAATAGTTAATATTCACAGTATCATATCTGCATGAGAAAATGTGAGACTGACATTAACATGGACTACAAGATGGATATGACAGACTTTGACAGTAGGATTGCGTGCCATATTCTTGTGGTACTAAACAAGACATGAATCATAAATAAAAGACAATAATTTGCCTGCTAATGAAAGTTGCCTTGTTTGATTATCATTTATCTCCAATCCTGTATTCAGCAAATATTGTATATGAGTCAGTTTGCAATTAATAAGCTCGTCTCGATTGGCAATTTTCTGCTCTTTCAGACTTCTCTCACAAACATTGCTGTTGTGTTTTGTCAAAAGGCACCAGCACCTCTATAGACCCTTATTACAATTTATTCATGAATTTATATGACTCCAGGTCAGTAGGTCGATAACAAAGCTAAGCTATTGCATAATTGATGTTTACCATCGAACACGTCTAGAAGCAAAACCATGACAGATATTGTTGTGTTCCATTGTGTAATGGAAATGCTAGAATTCATAAAGATTTGAGCTTCCAATATCTTGAAGAAGAAGGAGTACGAAATCAATGGATTGTTGCTATATGTCATGATGAGGGACCGCACATCAAGATAAGGAATGACATTTTCGTTGGTTGATCAAGATGCCATTGCCTTTATACATTTCAAACTTGATTTGTGGCATTTTTCATGTAACAATGAACAATCAGTCCAAGAACAGCCAATCTGTTTTTCTAATACTAACTCGTAACTTGTTTATATTCTTATCATGGTAAAGTTAATAATTCACTCACCCACCCACCTTGAAAACAGCATCTCGATTAATCATAATAATCATCATCATCATCATCATCATTATTGTCATGTCAGTTACTGAATGTAACATATTTAGGGCATGTTGCATAAACTTGTAGGAAAATTGAAGAGAAACACAGTTAAACATTAATGGAATATAAACAATCCAGTGTCATGAATAGGTGCTGCACATACAGTACATTCGCATATAAGAACATATATTATAATATGATTTGTGTAAGAGGACAAATAAGCATATAAATTAGATGAATATAACTTTTCTTTGCAAAATTTCATCTTCATTTCAGTATATGGTTGATGTTGTTAGTTACCCATCTTTTATGGACATTCTATTAAAGGGATAGATTCTGTACTTTCTAAAGATGGCTGGGAACATATCTTTTCCATTTTCACTCCTTTAGTTCCCACTTTGTTAAGTGTAAGATTTAATTGCCTATTATTTATTCATTATAACTTTTTTTCTTGTAATGTAATAAATAATATGAATTACTGGCATAATTTAATTCTATATTTTGGCATATCATTAATTATAGTAATATATACAGTCATACACAACTGCAACATTGTGGGACAAGATCAAGGTTCAATACTGAGACCCTTATTATCTACCATATTTTGGGGAATGAGCGATATGTAAACAAGGTCAATCATGTGACTATGCTTGCATCATTGTTAACCATCAACAACATGATGACTGTATTCAGCCAAGAGGGACATCACCACTTTGAATATTAATATAAATCATTCATGATAACAGTTTTAGCAATAAATTGTATCATAAAACTTCATCATGGTGATAAACAGAAATTTTCAGCTACTCACACCATTTAGCTTTTTTCTCATATAACAGGAATATCTAACTTGACATACCACTGTGCTAAAGCTGAAGATGCCATGCCACAGATCATGAAGACAATCAAGTCATCAGAAGTCATCGCAGTTGTTGATCCTCCAAGAGCTGGCCTGCGTAAGTTGACTCTTAAAGAATTCCAATCATTTTTGCACCATGCACGGGGAATTTTTATGTAGCAAATATTGTTGCAATTTTAGTTCTACTGGTCATAGACCAGAAGTGCTATGTGATGGGCATTCACCCAGCATCCATTGTCCATAATCTCTTGTCCATTAGCATAAGTTTGTTATTGCAAATCCTCCTAAATTACTGGTTGGATTGCCAATAAACTTTACAGACACATTGACCCCAGTGTCTAGTTGGTCCTGAATGAAAAAGGTGCCCTTGGTCATCCAGTATGTCTGCCATGGCAGCCATTTTGAAACTCGTGTTATTACTACTACTTTAAAATGGATGGTCATATTGATATGGGGTTTCACTAAAAGACTTCTTATGATATCTGGATGTTCCTAAATGAAAATGGTGCCCATCAGACTTCCAGTATGGCCACCATAGTGGCCATTTTGAAAATAAATCTTATTATCGCTACTTTTCCTCAATGGATAGTCATATCAACATGTGGTTTTCACTGAAAGACTTTGTATGATGTCAAGTTGATCCTAAATTAATATGTTGCTGATCTGACATCCAATATGGTCACCATGGCATCCAGCTTAAAAATCGTGTTATCACTACTCCTCTTGAATGCATGGTTGTATCAACATGGAGTTTGCACTTAAAAACTTTTTACGATGTCTGGTTCTTCCTAAATGAAAATGGTGCCTGTTAGACATGCCCTTGGAAACCCAGTTTTGAAAATCTTATTATTAATACTTCTCCTCAATGGATGGTCATATTAATATAGGATTTTTACTAAAAGAATTCATATGGTGTCTAGTTGGTTCTATATGAAATATAGTATTTATCTGACATCCAGTATGGCAGCCATGATGGCCATTTTGACAATCTTATTATCACATATCCTGTTGAATGTGTGATCGGATCTACATGGGATTTCGCTGGAAGACTTTCAATGTCTACATGGTACTAAATGAAAATAGGGCAAATCAGACTTCCAGCATTGCTGCCAATCATTTTATTCTAAATGAATATGATGCATGATCTTGCATACAATTTGGCCACCACAGCAGCCAATTTGAAAATCATGTTATTGCTCGAGAATATCAGAGATGGTTTCAACACTCAGCTGTTGAAAATAAAGAAATGGTCTTATGTTGAATTCCTGGAAATTTGTTTTGGCCATTAGAGGGCCAGTCTCTTTGATGGACTCTTGTTATAATTTAACCCAGTTTGTGGATATATCTGAAAAATACTTTGAATGATGCTACCAAGATAACTTGATTTTTTTCTGCAAAAACATTATCTATAAATTGAAGCAAACTTGGCATGTGATTATATCTTAACATTACTTGAGACAAGTTCAGTAATCTTCTATGAAATCAGGTTCAAGGTCAAAGGCCATGATAAAGGATTTTGTACTGTGCTTACATGTTAACTCAAACATGAGAAAATAGTTTTGTTACCAAATTTGGTATGTTGGAGTTTCTCAAGTATATCAGAGATGGTTTCAGTACTCTGTAGCTAAAACGAAGAAATGGTCTTATCTTGGATTCCTGGAAATTCTTTGTGGCCAGTGGAGTACTAGTCCCTTCGAGGGACTCTTATTTACTATTTGGTTTGGAGAAGTTCAGTCCCAATAAAGCATATGGCATGACGTCTAATCTCTGTTACTAAGCTAAGATTTTGTTTTTCTAATAATAAGGCACTTTCTATATTATGCTTTTCTGGCCTTTTGACCTTGAAATGCTAGTAAAGGGACATAACTCAAATTTGAATCCTGAGAGAAAATTATTAAAGTCTAAGTGTTTACCACCCCTGACTGTACTGTATCAATCATTGCAACCTCGGCCTTTTCTATCAAGCTGGAAAAATACTTGGATGGAAAAGATGGATTGATTTCCCTATGTTTAGAGAAAAAACAAACAACAACAAAAAAACGGCACAAAATTCTTGTGCAACAAAGTAGTACACAGCCTATAATCTGTTTCCAGAATGTATATGGACTAAAAAAACAGGCCAGTCAAACATATTCAAGCTTAGAATTATATTGTTAACTGAAATTAGCTTTTGAATCTTTTTTTACAAATTGAATCAGTTGTATTTTGTCACATAATCCCATAGGTTCATTTTCGTGCATGAAATTCGAAATGGCTGCCTCTCTGACATATCTGAGGATTTTTCATGAAAAAGGCTAAGGGTTTCTCCAGTTGCTACAGTGTAGCAGTTTATGCATAATCACGTCGGTAGAAAATGCTCATCGGAGGTAATTGCTTAAATACTTTTCTCAAAATATTTAATTAATTTTTTAATCTTTTCTCTGTTAAGAAGAAAAGAATTAAACACTTATAACTAAGATTACTTGTATTGAGAGGAATATTGATATTTTGCTCATGATCATAATAAGGACCATTTATGTTCATTCCTTTGATCTTTTTTTTAATGTAGTATTACCTGAGCCTGCCAAACCATGAGTATCCTCAGTACTTTTATGTTTCATAACCATCAGGCAGATTTATCATAAAGATAAAAATGTTACCTTCATTGAATCATTGGTGCTGGTTCTCAAAGGTGTAATCAACATGGGAGAGAAAAGAATTTCTTTTGAAGTACAAAAATAAAACTAAAGGAAAATAGCTCTTATCGTTGGCATAAAGGGTCTAAGATTGGCTGTTATTTTCATGAAGGATAGTTGTTAATAAAATTTCTCACAATCATTCACAAATGTGTGGGGGTATATAATAATTTTCTTGTCCATCCATCCATCCATCCATCCATCCATCCATCCATCCATCCATCCATCCATCCATCCATCCATCCATCCATCTGTCTGTCCATCCATCCATCCATCCATCCATGCTTTTGTCTGGCACACAATCTTGTTAGTGCAACTAATCCCATTTTTTTTATGGATTGCCTTGAAACTTGGTAAATGTTATGTTTATCACCTGAAGATGCATTTATTGACAAATCACTTTGCACCTGCATTGCCCTTTTTGACTTTCATCTGAATGCAGTGTATGACAGAATTTTCTGAGTGCAACTATCCTCACAGATTTCATTGGTTCACCATGAAACATTGGAAATGTTATGATTGTCATCTGAAGATAAGCATTTCAGAGTTTTGTTCTTTTTCGACATGGAGACTAATGTAGTGTATGACAGAACCTTGTGAACACAACTGGTCTCACAGTTTTCAGTTAATTGTCATGAAACTTTGTACATGTTATGGTCATCATTTCATTTGAAGATGCACATATCCACAAATCACATTGCTCTCATAATTTTTGTTTGAGTTATTGCCCTTTATGTCCTGCATTCAATATGGACACCACAGTAGCTAATTTTAAAATCTTGTTATCACTTAAAAATGTCAAAGATGGTTTCAACACTCCACAGTTTAACAGAAGAAATGGTTTGAATTCCATGAAATTCTTTTCTTCCATTCTAGCATCAGTCCCTTTGAGGGACTCGTGTTATCATTTATCCCAGTTTGTGGATATATCTGAAGAATAACTTGAAGGAGGATACCACCAAGATAACGTCATTTTTGTTGAAAAAACAAATATTACCTATAGATTTAAACAGTGTTCACTAAAGTTTTATAAGAGTTATTACCCTTTGTGACTTATAGATGAATGCAGTATATGACATAATCTTCTGAGCACAACTGTCATAGATTTCATTGAATCACGATAAAACTTGGGAAGTGTTTTGATCAACATCTGTAGATGCACATTGCAGAGTTATTTCCTTTTTTTGACATGGAAACTAATGTAGTCAATGACAGAACCTTGTAAACACAACTAGTCTCAGTTTGTGATCAATTGCCATGAAACTTTGTACATGTTATGATAATCATTTGTAGATGTAGATGTTGAGAAATTTCTTTGCTGTCATAATTTTTGTTTGAGTTCTTGTCTTTTACGTCTTGCAGCTGAATGCAGTGTGAGGAGAATCTTGTGAACATAAGTTGTCTTGCAGTTTTTGATTTATTAGTTTGAAACTTGGTAAATATTATGGTCATCGCCTGAAGATGCTCAAGGGGCCCTGGTTGGCCAAATGGTCTAAGGCATTTGCCTTTACAGATTACTCACATCTCACTTCTGTCCACGTGGCTTTGAATCTTGGCTTGGCCAGCATGGATATGTGAGAGAGCTTGCCAGTAGCTTTCTGTGGGTAGGTGGTTCTTCCTCCACCTAATATACTGTCTGCCATGTATAGCCTATCATTCGCTGAAAAATGGCGTTAAACCCACAAAAACAAAGAAAACAATCATATCAACAAATCACTTTGATCCCCCAGTTTTGTTTAGTTTTTGGCCTTTTTCTTGTAGCTTCATGCAGTGTATGGCACAATGTTGTTAGTGCAGCTTGCCCTGCAATTTTTGATAAATTGCCTTAAAACTAGGTAAATATTACTGCCATCACCTTAAGATGCGCATATTAACAAATCACTTTGCTCCTACAATTTTTGTAAGAGTTTTATTGCCCTTATTGTCTTATAGCTTAATGCAGTGCATTATACAAAACCATTAATGTATCTAGTCTCACAGTTTTTGATGGATTGCCATTGAAACTTGGTAAATGTTATGATCATCATCTGAAGATGTGCATATTGACAAACCACTATGATGCAATTTTTTTCTTTCCTAAAGTTATTTCCTTTTTTTGGACTTGGAGATAAATGTAGTGTATGATAGAAACTTGTGAACACAACTAGTCTCACAGTTTTCAATGTACTGCCATGAAACTTTGTACATGTTATGGTCATCATTTGAAGATGCACATATCAACAAATCACTTTCTTCACATAATTTTTTTTGGAGTTATTGCCGTTTATGTTTTGCAGCTGAATGCAGTATGAGACAGAATCTTGTGGATGCATCTTGTCCTTCAGATTTTGTTGGCTTATTGTGAAACTTGGTACATATTATGGTCATCATTTAATGATGCACATGTTGAACAATTATTTTGCTCCTTTGATTTTTGTAAGAGTTCTTGCCCTGTTTAATTTTAAGCTGGATACTGGATACAGCATATAACAGAAGATACGCAGTGATTTTCATCACTATTTTCAGAAGAGCACTTTTTCATTTACTGTAGATTCATCTCCATCATGAAGTAGGGGTGGGCTGTGGGGGAGGCAGTGGGTATATTTACATGAAGTAAATGTAGACTGTGGGGAAGGCAGTGGGTATATTTACATGAAGTAGGGGTGGGCTGTGGGGGAAGTAGTGGGTATATTTACATGAAGTAAATGTTGGCTGTGGGGAAGGCAGTGGGTATATTTACATCAAGTAGGGGTGGGCTGTGGGGGAAGTAGTGGGTATATTTACATGAAGTAAATGTAGGCTGTGGGGGAGGCAGTGGGTATATTTACATGAAGTAAATAGACACTGTGGGGAAGGCAGTGGGTATATTTACATGAAGTAGGGGTGGGCTGTGGGGGTGGCAGTGATTATATTTACATGAAGTAGGGGTGGGCTGTGGGGGAAGCAGTGGGTATATTTACATGAAGTAGGGGTGGGCTGTGGGAGAGGTGGGGATATATTTACATGAAGTAGGGGTGGGCTATGGGGGAGGCAGTGGGTATATTTACATGAAGTAGGGGTGGGCTGTGGGAGAGGTGGGGTTATATTTACATGAAGTAGGGGTGGGCTGTGGGGGAGGCAGTGGGTATATTTACATGAAGTAGGGGTGGGCTGTGGGAGAGGTGGGGATATATTTACATGAAGTAGGGGTGGGCTATGGGGGAGGCAGTGGGTATATTTACATGAAGTAGGGGTGGGCTGTGGGAGAGGTGGGGTTATATTTACATGAAGTAGGGGTGGGCTGTGGGGGAGGCAGTGGGTATATTTACATGAAGTAGGGGTGGGCTGTGGGAGAGGTGGGGATATATTTACATGAAGTAGGGGTGGGCTATGGGGGTGGCAGTGATTATATTTACATGAAGTAGGGGTGGGCTACGGGGGAGCCAGTGGGTATATTTACATGAAGTAGGGGTGGGCTATGGGAGAGGTGGGGATATATTTACATGAAGTAGGGGTGGGCTATGGGAGAGGTGAGGATATATTTACATAAAGTAGGGGTGGGCTATGGGAGAGGTGGGGATATATTTACATGAAGTAGGGGTGGGCTATGGGGAGTCAGTGGGTATATTTACATGAAGTAGGGGTGGGCTGTCGGGGAGGCAGTGAGTATATTTACATGAAGTAGGGGTGGGCTGTGGGAGAGGTGGGGATATATTTACATGAAGTAGGGGTGGGCTGTGGGGGAGCTAGTGGGTATATTTACATGAAGTAGGGGTGGGCTGTGGGGGAGCCAGTGGGTATATTTACATGAAGTAGGGGTGGGCTATGGGGGAGCCAGTGGGTATATTTACATGAAGTAGGGGTGGGCTGTGGGAGAGGTAGGGGTATATTTACATGAAGTAGGGGTGGGCTATGGGGGAGGCAGTGGGTATATTTACATGAAGTAGGGGTGGGCTATAGGGGAGGCAGTGGGTATATTTACATGAAGTAGGGGTGGGCTGTGGGAGAGGTGGGGGTATATTTACATGAAGTAGGGGTGGGCTATTGGGGAGGCAGTGGGTATATTTACATGAAGTAGGGGTGGGCTAATGGGGAGGCAGTGGGTATATTTACATGAAGTAGGGGTGGGCTGTGGGGGAGGCAGTGGGTATATTTACATGAAGTAGGGGTGGGCTATGGGGGAGGCAGTGGGTATATTTACATGAAGTAGGGGTGGGCTATGGGGGAGCCAATGGGTATATTTACATGAAGTAAGGGTGGGCTATGGGGGAGGCAGTGGGTATATTTACATGAAGTAGGGGTGGGTAATGGGGGAGCCAGTGGGTATATTTACATGAAGTAGTGGTGGGCTATGGGGGAGGCAGTGAGTATATTTACATGAAGTAGGGGTGGGCTATGGGGGAACCAGTGGGTATATTTACATGAAGTAAGGGTGGGTAATGGGGGAGCCAGTGGGTATATTTACATGAAGTAGGGGTGGGTAATGGGGGAGCCAGTGGGTATATTTACATGAAGTAGGGGTGGGCTATGGAGGAGCCAGTGGGTATATTTACATGAAGTAGGGGTGGGCTATGGGGGAGGCAGTGGGTATATTTACATGAAGTAGGGGTGGGTAATGGGGGAGCCAATGGGTATATTTACATGAAGTAGGGGTGGGCTATGGGGGAGGCAGTGGGTATATTTACATGAAGTAGGGGTGGGCTATATGGGAGCCAGTGGGTATATTTACATGAAGTATGGGTGGGCTATATGGGAGCCAGTGGGGGTATATTTACATGAAGTAGGGGTGGGCTATATGGGAGCCAGTGGGGGTATATTTACATGAAGTAGGGGTGGGCTATGGGGGAGCCAGTGGGTATATTTACATGAAGTAGGGGTGGGCTATATGGGAGCCAGTGGGGGAGGTTTCATCAATAACTGCAATATACGTCACAAAAATTAGATAAAATTATCACAACATTCCTTTGTTTCAGATCCTAATGTCATCCGTGCAATACGACGTTCTCCTTTTGTAAACAGGCTGGTGTATGTGACTTGCAATGCAAATGCTGCACTTAACAACTTCCTTGAGTATGTTGCCAAACCTTCTTTGATTATAATGTACAACATGAAAATAATGTTGACTGGTTTGTTGATTATTATTTACAACATAAAAATAATGTTGACTGGTTTGTTGATTATTATTTACAACATGAAAATAATGTTGACTGGTTTGTTGGTTTCTAAAGGCACTTTCAGCACATTACTGGCTATATCATGCAGATAAATGGGAGCTAAGTGTCTCTGTCAAGGACACACTGAAGCTGCTGACCTGGGCTGGTATCAAACTTTTGACTCCTGGATTATAAATCCTGTGCTCTACCAACTGAACTACTGCAGTTCCCTCAAATAAATATACACATATCAAAATCAATAAACTTGTTAGTTCAGCAATAAATGAAAAAAGTTACATTTTTTTCTAAATTATAGAATCCAGACGCAGAAGTGAGCTTTTATACTACTGTCAGTGTTGGCATCAGTGTCCATATGTAATGCCTTATCAGTGTCCACACATACAAAAACATATGCATATGTATAGCCTTATCAGTGTCTACACATACAAAAACATATATATATGTATAGCCTTATCAGTGTCCACACATACAAAAACATATACATATGTATAGCCTTATCAGTGTCCACACATACAAAAACATATACATATGTATAGCCTTATCAGTGTCCACACACACAAAAACATATATATATGTATAGCCTTATCAGTGTCCACACATACAAAAACATATAGATATGTATAGCCCTATCAGTGTCCACACACACAAAAACATACATATGTATAGCCCTATCAGTGTCCACACATACTAAAACATATACATATGTATAGCCTTATCAGTGTCTACACATACAAAAACATATATATATGTATAGCCTTATCAGTGTCCACACATACAAAAACATATACATATGTATAGCCCTATCAGTGTCCACACATACAAAAACATATACATATGTATAGCCCTATCAGTGTCCACACACACAAAAACATATACATATGTATAGCCTTATCAGTGTCCACACACACAAAAACATATACATATGTATAGCCTTATCAGTGTCCACACATACAAAAACATATACATATGTATAGCCTTATCAGTGTCCACACATACAAAAACATATATATATATGTATAGCCTTATCAGTGTCCACACATACAAAAACATATACATATGTATAGCCCTATCAGTGTCCACACATACTAAAACATATATATGTATAGCCTTATCAGTGTCCACACATACAAAAACATATATATATGTATAGCCTTATCAGTGTCCACACACACAAAAACATATACATATGTATAGCCTTATCAGTGTCCACACATACTAAAACATATACATATGTATAGCCTTATCAGTGTCCACACACACATATGTATAGCCTTATCAGTGTTCACACACACAAAAACATATACATATGTATAGCCTTATCAGTGTCCACACACACAAAAACATATATATATGTATAGCCTTATCAGTGTCCACACATACAAAAACATATATATATGTATAGCCTTATCAGTGTCCACACATACTAAAACATATACATATGTATAGCATTATCAGTGTCGACACGTTAAAACATGTACATATGTAATGCCTTGCTGTATCTTTCTTCCTAAGTCTTAGACAGCAGTTTGGGGTGGGTTTCATAGCACGTCCTCCAGGGAAGGGGACTAAGGATTCTAACTTTATACATTTGCATTATTGGTACATTCTTGGTTAAGTTTAATGCTTCAGTGACTTTGCTTAAATTTTGTTTTAGCTCTACTGGTCATAGACCAGAAGAGCTTATGGAATGGCCTGTTGTCTGTCATCCAATGTATGTCGATCCATTAGCACAGGTTGTTAACACTTCTCTTAAACTACTTAGAGGATTAACATGAAACATTACACACACATTCATCCCAAGGTCTGATGGACAGATAGATGGACAACATGCCATCACATCAGCTTTTCTGGTCTATGTTCATGTGATGGTCACATTCACATGGGGTTTTCACCAAAAGACTTTTAATGATTTCTAGTTGGTCCTAAATGAAAATGGTGCCAATCTTACATCTAGAATGGCTGCCACATCAGCTAATTTGCAAATCTTTTTGCTTCAAAATATCAGAGATGGCTTCGACACTAAGCAGTTAAAAAGTAGAAATGGTTTTATCTTGAATTCCTGGAAATTCTTTTCGGTCAGAAGAGCGTCTGTCCCTTTGAGGGACTCTTATGTTATTCTCCATTGTTCTCATGTTTTACACTAAGGATACCACGGGTTTCCTCTGGCATTAGCATACCTTATGGTGTTGACATTTTAAGTGAAGTGATGTTACAGAGGGGCCACACTATTCTAATTAATTCCATTGATGTTTTGCCTACAATAAAACCAAAAATATTTGAAAATATGATGAGCAATCAATGTGGCTATGACGGTATTCAGTAGTAAACCAAATTATTTGAAATAGGCAGACCAGGATGGTAATGGATAATGCTTTTAAGTAAAGATGAGGAGTAAACCAAGGCTGTTGGAGTCAGCTGTATTATGTTCTAACTGAGCAGTTTGATATAAAAAGCAATTGAAATTCAGACAGACCTGGGGAGCAGTGGTAGCTCCGTTGGTAGTGGATCAGATTCGTAATCCAAGGGTTATGGGTTTGATACCCACCAAGGCAAGCTATGGGTCAGCTGTCTCAGTGTGTCCATGGGAAATGCACTTGACTCCAATTTCCTTGGTATGGTATAGCCAATAATGTGTTACAAGTGCCATTAAAACCAAAATCAAACAAACCTGTGTTAAAGGTCACTGCTATAAAGCAACCACCTTTTTTAAGGTTCTTAAAACAACATTTTAGAAGAAATTAATCAGTTTTAAGCAGCCACAGGTTACTGTACCTGTGTGACCTACCATATATACTCACTTAAAAGTCAAGTCCAACTGCAAACAACATAGACCCTGATCTGCCATCGCATTATGCCTCAGCAGATTAAGGTCTATGTTGTTTGTTCTACTGATTACTCCTAACAAACTGCATAGTCACAGATCTGCTTGCTCATTATGCAATGGCAGATCTGGGTCTGTGCATTTTGCAGTTGGACTCAACTTATAATTATGCAAAAGTCGATAAATACATGTACATTAATCATGTCTTAGTACATGTATGAGGGTGGTTTTTTCCTATTCCACATCCCCTAGCCAACAGGGGCTATTTGAATGTATTAACCCAGGTTCGCTCTTCATATTCCTGTTTCTATATTATTTTTTTTTTTTTTTTAATTCTATGAATATGAATTATTAGTGCACATAATTCAAAGATATCTTACAAAACTTTAGTTTAATTGTCAATTAAATCTGATTGAACTTTGAGATATGATTTTAAAACTACTTAAGTATTGAAAATAGCATGCAATAGTAAAATGGCATACAGCTGTAGATGCAACATGCAAGTCAAGCACAGTTTTCGTGATTTTCATCAGTGTTTGAATAATATGTGCAATATTATATTATCATCAAACACGAAAAAACATTTGCAGAAAAAGAAAAGCACTATGTAAACAAGTTAGAGAAATTGCATGGCATATGCTGACAATGATACTCTTTCTGTTCCATTGACCTTCCCATATGACCACCATATGACCATTGACCACAATGGCCATCTTGTTACCTCTGTTCCTCCTGAACAGATGTTATATCAACATTATATATTTTGATGGCCCTAAATAGTGAAAATAGAGCTGATCTGACCGCTAACACAGCTGTCATTGCAGCCATCTTAAAGGTCTTGTTATAGCTAAAAACCCTGGATGGTCACATCATCATGGAGTTTTCACAGAAGGACTTATGATATCTGGTTGGTTCTAAATGAAAATTGTTGTATTCACATGGATTTTTTCAACCCAAACGCTTTTTGCTATATGTAATGGGGTCTGTTTGAAAATAGTGCTGATCTGACCTTACAAAATGGCTGCAACTGGAACCATCTTCAAACCTTTGTTGTCACTTTGAAACAGATGATTGTCTTGAAATGAGGTTTCCACTGAATCATTTCTTATGTAGTTTGTCCAGAATGAAAATGATGTTAATCTGACTTCACAAAATGGTTGCCACAATGGCCTGTTCAAAATTTTGTTGCCGCTTCTCCTGAACAGATAGTTGTATCAACATGAGGTTTCACTAAAACACCTCTTGTGATAAGTAGCTGGACCTTAATGAAAATAGTGCTGATATAATCTCTAGTTTGGACACCAAATGGACTGCCATGAAAATCTTAATATGGCTACTCCTCCTGAATGGAGGGAGCCATGGTAATTCAGATGATAGAGATTATGACTCATAATCCAAGTGTCACAGGTTCAAGACCCACCCAGGTTGGCAGCCTTTGTATTTCCTTGGCAAAGGTACTTAGCTTCCATTTTCTCGGCATGATATTTAATGTAGATGTTTACAAATTTGTATTTTCACAAGTGAAAGAGTTTTCTCTCAAGTTTTAAACATCAGTTACAAACATCTCCAGTATTTTAAGTATTTTCTTTTCTTGGTTCTGGCAGCACCATTTTCATCATGCTGATAATTGTCACTTGAACCATCATCACTACTGCAGGTGTAAACTTCATATTCCTGGTTTTCCTGTTGTTCATCATCAGGGATGTTCCATTTAACATACATGGTACCCAAGGAAGGCTCTTTAAAAAAATATATGTCAGTATACTGTACTTAGTCACAGAGTTCATATGAACATAATACAAAATTCTAAATTGCATATGTAGCTGACCACTCCACATTGAAAGTGCCTTCCCTGGGTCCCCAAGTATGTTTTACTGGAACAGCCTTCAATATTTTCAGTCCTTTCTTTGTAATTATCCCTCGAAAAAAAATCAAAAACTGTGTGAAGTTTGGGCTCTTTATGCTTTCTGTCATACAGTAGGTCAGACTTTAAATATAGGCTTATGTGATCAAAATCTCACACGATTTCATTAACACACATAATTCAAGCATATTAATGAGGTAATCTTGCATGCTGCATGTGTTATAAAACCAGGGGCTGTATCGTATTCAGGGCCGACTGCTATCTTCATTCGCAGTGGGAAGCATGACAGTAGCACAGCAATGACACACGCTGCTGATTTTGAAGAACTCAAACAACTTCCTGCTTTTCAGCCTGTTATGTGTTTTAATGGATCAGTGAAGCCGATTGTGGTCATAACAGCAGATGGCGGTCCGGATGAGAACCCTCGATTTCTGAAAACACTAGCCGCAGCCTATCGAGCCTTCCATTACAACAACCTGGATGCGATTTTCGTTGCGTGCCATGCGCCAGGGCACTCTGCCTACAACACCGTCGAATGACGCATGGCTCCTCTGTCACGCGACCTATCAGGATTGATCCTGCCTCACAATCATTATGGATTTCATTTGGACAGCAATGGCAAGACATGTGATGTAGAGTTGGAAAGGGCCAATTTCCAGAAGGCCGGTGAAGTGCTGGCAGAAATCTGGAGCTCAACGGTTATTGATGGATTTGATGTGGTAGCATCTTTTGTATCATATGATGCAGGAAAACTGGACATCAGTCCACCATCAGATGAGTGGTCAAGTCGGCACATTCAACAGTCGCAGTACTGCTTGCAGATTGTGAAGTGCAACAGTGAATCATGCTGTGGTCAGCGTCGCACTAACTACAATGATATATTTCCTGGACGATTTTTACCTCCACCTGTTCCACACTACAGCACAGATAAAGGGATTACCTATGCACCAGTTGGCAGCAACAGTGGAACGTTTGGATCGTTTTATCAACGACTGGCTCTTTTACATCTGCAGCCTTCACACGACTTCCTTAGGATGCCATTTGATTTCTACTGTCCGTCGGTGACTGCTGATCTTGAGAAGCGCGTTTGTAATCAGTGTGGCCTGTACTTTCCATCTCGGGCTGCGAAGTGCAATCATGCCCATGTTCACAGGCATGCAGCAGTGAGCACACAAGCTGAAGTGGCAGACGTTGGCGCTGTGGAGCCTGAATCTGTAAGCACTATCCTGTCAACTGCATCATCAACTTCCGCAACTGAAAGCAGTGACGATGATCTGCCAGTTGTTCGCAACTTATTTGACTGGCTACAGTCTGCATTTGTTGAAGTGGAGTAAGGCATTGACAGTCTATCGAATTTTAACTTTCTGTAAGATGACAACTTTAGTTCTATGTCCTGAATAAAGACTTTTTTAAAGAAAGAACTTTCTGTTTATTTTTTTCTTTGTTTTGAGCTACATGTTGTGATGAGATCAGTGAGCGTTGTATTTTGAGAGCACCAGCTATTATACTGCCAGACCATAGAGCAGTGTATAATGCTAGATGGGGACGTCTGCAGCTGGGGGGGGGGAGCCACATGCGGACAAAAGCGGACAAGGGGAGAGGGGGGGTAGGAAAACAGGTATTATCTGCGGACGTCCTTTATGGACAACCCCTAATAGGACAGAATTTGGGGGTGGGGTGGGGAGATTGTATAAGAGGCTCTTCTATGTTGATGGGTTGGAACCTTGAATTTTGTATTCCACTTTGACTTGTTGTTTAATGAATGAAGGAAAAATATAACATTTTGACTTATAATCCACATTGACTATTAAACTCAAAAATAGGGTACAAACATTCATACCTATACATCCAACTTGAATTCATCTTTTATTCATCTTACAGCAATTTTTTTTTCTCCTTGCAGTCTGGTGCGACCAGTTTCCAAGAGATTAAAAGGGAATCCTTTTTTTCCAGTTAAAGCTCTGCCTGTAGACCTGTTTCCACATACAAAGCATTGTGAACTTCTTGTTCTTTTTGAGCGAGAAGCTTCAGAAAACCGAGCTGGTTCAGATGACATTAGTTGAAACAAACTTCTGTTTTGTTATGTATGTTTTATTCACCTTCCAGTTCATAATGTCAGTATAAACAACATTATGTTTTGTGTTTTATGAAGTGTACTTTCAAATAAAGGATGTATCACTGATTCCAAATTTTGTTAACCTTCCTAATCCTTTTAAAATGTGAATAAAATTTTGCTAATTATGCCAATGAATGCATCATGTTTTATGAGTTCATTCTTGTCCAGATTAAGTTGTTTGATTGCTTCTTATTATGATAACCAATACTTTGATTTCATTAATTAGTTCATCTGACTGTAAGTATGTTATGCATTGTGTGTCATCTATTCATCAACAATTGCTTGTTACTACTCAGCCGTCCATATTGCTAATCCGATTTCAATCGAATTTGAAATTCAAGCTTACATCATCAAAATAATGGTTGAGTTCACTAATGAGTGAGATCCATGCTCATTAATGAGGTGATCTTCTATCTGATTGGCTGAGCTTGTTACCACTCTTGGGACTGTATTTTTACTTCAATTTCAATCAGACTTGGTAAATAAATTTTAATCACCAAGATCTTGGATGAGTACAGTTTTGAATAAGATCCATACATATTAATGAGTAATTTTACTTCTGATTGGCTGAGGTTGTCAATACTTTAGAGACTATTTCTGTTTTTATTTTTATCAAATTTAGTAAATAGGCTTATTTAATCAAGATATATAATGTGTTTTATTATCAGCAAGATTTGCACATATTAATGTGGTGATTTTGTATATGATGGGCTCAGCTTCTTACCACTTGAGAGACCGCATTTCTGATCCAATTTTAATCAAACCTGGTACATAACTGGATTTTAATTTGTGCAACAATACCTCAGATCTGACTGGTGTAGTATTTCTAGAGTACTGGATATAATGAACAGATTTGGAATATGATTTTCTCAAAATTTCGCCATGTATTGATTTAATTGTGTGTGGTCAAAGTCCAGAGTAAATAATATAGTACTATATTTACATTTCCATATGGTCCATTACTCATTACATCCACTACTCACTATACATCCCACAGCACAGAGACTTTGTACGGATTCAAGTAAAACACAAAGAACCATTTCACTATTTACTCTGGGACATAATTATGAAGGAAAATTATCTGAATGCTCTAAATAGACAGAGATTGAACAATCCTGAAGACAGAAAGTATTTCTTTCATGTTTTGTTTTCTGCAAACACATTATAAGACTTGCCATGCCATGACTTCTGTCATGATAGAGACCCTCTCTACCTAAGAGAATCCACTTGTGCAGTTTCAATCCGATGATGGAAGAGCCACAGCAGATGATACTTTTGGTCTGAGATTTACAAACAGTCATTGAAGAGTACACTTCCAACAAGATTTCAGACTACTCTTCTCAAGATAAAAGTCAAGATCCATGTTATGTCTGTCAAGAGAAAGGACATTGGTCTGCAAAATGTTCACAAAGTCAAAAAAAAAGATACCTCCAAGGCAGGAGAAAAGAGAGACAAAAGTAAAAGATACCCATTATCAATGTTAAGAATGAGGACATTGGACTACAGAGTGTCCCTAGAAAGTGAAAAAAGAGAAAAAGGAGGGGCGTTCAGAAGCAGAAGAAAAACCCATTCTAGTGAAGAAATTCAAAAAGCAAAGAGACGCGGAAGAATTAGAAGAAACCATGGCAGTGAAGAAATTTAAAAGAGAAGGACAATAAATAAGAAGAAAAATAGACTATTATAATCTGTCTTGAAATTTCATTGTGATTCTTATTCACTAGAATATACCTAAAAAAAACATAAGCATCTCTGTCTTGATTTTTTTAGATATTCAAACACCCACACCCACAAACACACAAATTTTATAATGAAGGGAGTGGTTTTTGTTTCAATCATT
The DNA here is from genome assembly GCA_029931535.1 of Margaritifera margaritifera. NCBI lineage: Eukaryota > Metazoa > Mollusca > Bivalvia > Unionida > Margaritiferidae > Margaritifera > Margaritifera margaritifera. The sequence goes on along the minus strand of JAQPZY010001639.1, from coordinate 2,255,596 downwards.
TGAGTAATTTCTCTTTGCCAAGAGATTTTGTCAGGCTCTGTAAAGGGCTGAGTATGTCTATGTCTTCCACAAAAGCTAAACTTTAAACCCCATACACATCTTGTGTGATAGTATATAAGTATGTTTGTGGGTATAGTGTATGTAAGCACTTCAACCGTTCACATTTTTACAGACAGCCAGAAATTTCTTTTCATAACAAGTACAAACACTGCATAACAATGCATGTAACATAATTCAGTCAGGACATGTTTTCTATCTTCCAATCAAAAAATGGCTGATACGCAATGTCACTAAGTATATATACCCATCAGCATTTGTACGATCTACCAGTGCAGAAACTGGAAGTACAGTAGAACATGGCTGAAATGAAGACGTGTTGGGGTGCGCCTGCAGTGGATACTTATACACGGAGTGATAGCATGACTGCTGCTGTTGTTGTAGCGAGTATTCTTCCAGAGAATGACTTTAATTTGACTTTGTGCGATTCCTTATCTTCTTTGCAAAAATTTTTACAGGTAGTACCACTTCACCTTCTTCTCCATCGTTGTCAGCTTATGATGATTTTAAAAAGAAACATAAGGAAGAGTTTTAAACTTTTTTATGATGCCAAAAAGAAGAACAGACATTTGCTCAAGAACAAGATGAGGAAAAGAGAAAGCAACAAGAGAAGAGAAAAACATTTTAGCAGTTAAAACACTATGAGAAATGTATTAAACTTCTTTGGAGAAACCGAATAGAAAGATATCTACACCCCCACCTAAACTCTCCACTACGAAACGTAGCAGCAATGGTAACCACTACCACTACTACTACCACAACAGGAGTAGGACTTGGAAAAGGTGTAAGGCATTATAGCTAATGTTATCAAGTTCATACTTTTTTCCAAAACCCTATGGTCCTTTTTCAGGGGCACCCAGTTCTCTTAAAAATAGAGATACTATTCAATCACTGCCAAACCATGTGTTTTATGTTTGTGTATGCCTATGACTTCTGCAAAAACTTAAACTTCTTACTCCTCTTGTGTGATAGTATATAAGTATTATTTGTGGGTGTAGTGTTTGTAAGCAATTCTTTCCTTTGCATTTTTACAAACAAACACAAAAGTCTTTTCTTAAGAAGTACAAACACTCCATGTTCGATGCATACATTTCTTTCTCCATCCTGTTTAATGTCTACAGAAGGCTATGTTACTTTTGCCATTTTCAATCTTGAACAGAAAATTTACTTTCTCTCTGTCAGTCTTTGGTTTGACAAGAAAACTTATATCCAAAGCAATATCACCACCCCAAAATTAAAAATTAAAATTGTAAAACCAAATTTGAAAATGAAAATTAAAAATTAAAAATTAACAATGAAAATTGAAAAAAAAAATTTAAATTTAAAATGAAAATTTTAGAAAAAAAGAAATTGTAATAATTTTAAAATAATAAGTAAAAAACTTGAAAAATAAATAAATGAAATCTAAAAAACCAAATCGAAAATGAAAATTTAAATTAACCCAAATTTGAAAAACTAATTTGAAACTAAAATTAAAAAATTGAAGAGCTAAATTTGAAAATGAGTCTGATAGTAGATAACTGGGTCTAGGATAGTAGATAACTGGGTGCTGATCACTCCAAATGGCATGTTGATGGGATTGTGTGGGTGATGGATAGCAGATCACTGGGTGCTGGATAGTTGATAATGGTGATGGTCACTCCAAACGGTGTGTTGATGGTATAGTGTGGGTGATGGATATTAGATCACTGGATGCTGGATAGTTGATAACAGTGATGGTCACTCAAAACAGCATGTTGATGGTATACTGTGGGTATTAGTAGATCACTGGGTGCATGATAGTAGATAACTGGGTGCTGGATAGTAGATAGTAGATCACTGGGTGCTGGATAGTAGATAAGTGGGTGATTGTCACTCCAAACTATGTTGAATAGTAGATAACTGGGTGTTGGATAGTAGATGACTGAGTGCTGGTCACTCTAACGGCATGTTGATGGTATAATGTGGGTGTTAGTAGATCACTGGGTGCTGGATAGTAGATAACTGGGTACTGGTCACTCCAAATGGCATGCTGATGGTATAATGTCTGTGTTGGATAGTAGATCACTGGGTGCTGGATAATAGATAGCTGGGTAATGATCAGTCAAAGTGTAAAAACCTATGGACTAAAGGAGTAATCTTCAATTCCCGTTAGAGGCCGTATCGATCCACACGTTAAACCTATGGTATAAAGTTAATTCCCATTAGAGGCCATAAAACGTCACAATGTTCTTTCCCGTTAGAGGTCACAGAGACCCTAACATGTTAAACCTATGGACATATTTAATGTAGGGTTTCCCAATAACTCAATGATGGTCACTCCAAACGGATTGTTGATGGGACAGTGTGGGTATTGGATAGTAGACTACTGGGTGCTGGTCACTCCAAATGGTGTGTTGGACAGTCGATCACTGAGTGTTGGATAGTAGACAATTGGGTGCTGGATAGTAGAGCACTGGGTGTTGGATAGTAGATAACTGGATTTTAATTTGTGCCACAGTACATCAAATCTGACTGGTCTAGTATTTCTAGAGTACTGGATATAATAAACATATCTGGAATTTGAATTTCTCGAAATTTCTTTACGCATGGTTGAAGACCAGGGGGAAATAATATAGCGCTATATGTAAATTTTTCTGTATCGTCCATTACTCTCAGTACATCCACTATAAGAGAGGCATCCCACTGCACATAGACTTTGTACAGATTCAAGTGAAACACAAAGAACCATTTCACTATTTACACTGGGACATAATTATGAACGAAAGGTATCTGAACGCTGCAAAAGACAGATACAGAACATTCCTGATTGCAGAAAGTATTTCTTTTATGTTTTGTGACAAGCCTTATGCGAACACGTTATAAGACTTGCCAAGCTATGACTTCTGTCGTCATAGAGATAGAATACACTCGTGCAGTTTGAATAAGTGGAGACTGAAGAGTCACAACAGATGACACTTCTGGTCAGAGATTTAAAGAGTCGTTTGAAAATACACTTCCAACAAGACTTCTGGAGAAACTCCAGACTACTCTCAAGATAAAAGTCAAGATACTTGTTATATCTGCTAATAATCGGGTGTTCATTTCTGATTTAATTTCAATCTGTCCCAATAGACGCAAGATAGAATCCAGACAACGTACTCGTGTATTAATGCGCATAAACGATGTACCAAGGTTTTGATGACCCTGGCTCAAAACAGCATTCAGGCAGCGATGTATTCTGAAAGAGTATGAGCTGTAAGGAGGTGCATCGGATGTTTATTCTCGACCTGACGGAAAAGGCCGATAAGCTTTTAATTGGTTGTGTGGCTCGTTTTCCTTGATTTCCGGCCCGTGTGCAGCTACAAAGCACTCTGCACCATCACTCTAAGTAAGCGCTGCTGCTATCTGGTTATTTACTATCTAATTTTGGATATTATCCCCACGCCAACCAGCTGGGCGGAACTGTATATATATATTAAGAGTCTAATAAAATAGTTCCAAACACTTGGCGCTTTACGTATTTTGTTGACATGACTTGCTAAAGTCAATCAAATATATGTCTAGATTGTAATTTGAACCAAGTTAAATTCTTCGTAAAAATGTGTTAACATGTTTTATGCAAAACGTAAACTTATCCACGTTCATTGGAGCACTTTCGTTTCAAATCTTCAGTTTTGGAGGTGAATAGTTTTTGTCCATTTTCAGGCTCTTTAATTTATTAGATCAAACTTCATAAGTTCCGGTGTTTTTCAAAACCGACCACTTTTATTTAGGCATTATGGAATTGCGGACTACGTGCAAGAGTAACTTACCTCCGAAATTGAAGATACAAAACTTCTCACCTCTAAAACTAAAGATTTTATAACGGAAGTGCTCCAATAAGCATGGGCAGTTTTATGTTTTGCAATAAGACATGTTAACACATTTGTTTTTATGAAGAATTTGACTTAGTTGAAATTACAAATCAAGACGTGTATTAAACTGACCTTAGCAAGTCATGAAAATAAAGAAAGTAACAGAGCCACGTGTTTGCCGCCAGTTTGTTACTCTTAACATACACGTGTCCTCTGAGCTAGTTGGCGTAGGGATAATATCCAAAATCGGATAGTAAATCGCCAGATACTAGATGCCCTTACTTAGCGGCGATGGTGCAAAGTGTTTCGGAGGTAAGTAAATCTTGCATGCAATTCTCAATCCTACAATGCCTAAATATAAGTGATCGATTTATTCGGAACATTCTGGTCTCTTTCCGATGGGAGCCGAATGAGACTCTGAGGTAATCGTTGGGATACTCGCCAGACTGGTAAGTTTTTAGCGGACGAACACCAGGTTAGATGCGCGATTGGTTTGGTTTTATGGGGTTTAACGCCATTTTTCAGCACATGATAGTCCAATACATGGCGGCCAGTATATTTGGTGAAGGAAGACCCCGGGAAAAACCACCGACTCACTGGAAGCTACTGGCAATCTTTCTCAAATACCCACATTGGTCGAGCTGAGACTCGAACTCACGTAGACAGAAGTGAGATGTTTGAGTGATATGTAAAGGCGAGCGCATTAGACCACTCGGAGTTTTATAACATGATGGGTCTTGAAAAAAAACACTCAACGATGTTTCAACAATCAATGAAATTCCTCCACATTTAATTTTTTGTTATTACCGAAACTTTGCAGTCAAATATTTGAAGAAATCATTCCGTTTCATTTGTCTGCAAATATTGCTTGCTTTGCTGGTAGTGATGACATGTCATCTATTCAGTGTGACGTCATGAAGTTATTAAGACGTAATAATAACCACGAGCTCCGGGGCAGTTAAAAATGGCCATTATATACATTCGGGCTATTTATTTATATTTTTTTTTTTTTCATGCTATGGAAAAAGACAAAGATGATAGGGGGTTGGGGTTGAAATACAACGTGAACTTGTGAAGTGTGGCTACCGAGTAAATTAGTCCGTAGTACAAAAGGGTAGCAGTCTATGACCAGAGCTACTCTTCAATATTGGAGTTGTGAATGTCATTGTGCGGGAATTTACAAGATAATGTAATGTGGGAAGAGAAATGAAAGATCAGATGGCTTTGTCCACTCAGCAATCAAATGATAACGATCAATATGTACTGCTAGCAAAACTAGATAATGCTAGGAATGTTTCAACAATACTTAAAGCGATCCACTTCAAAGAAGTAAGGGCATTTGCGGCATAAATAGAATGTTATTTATTTTCGCGGATGAAGCAATATGCATGTTATATAGTTGCTGGTTTCCTAATCTCGAGGAATTTTGCTAAATAAATCATCACGCCATCTGCCGGTTGATAGTGGTAATTTCGCTATTATGAAGTGTCTGATCTTAAATAAAAACAAAGTCATTCAACAATGTATCCTTTTCTGGTAATTAACGGTAAAATAATGAATTGATAGAAAATTCATAAAGATCTACTTCCCGATTATCCCCATTCAAGTATAAGGCTCCAACATACCGAAAGCCAAGTCTCATCACACTTGACTGTATAAAGACTCTGAGTTGTTGATTTCCAGTGATGAAACTCTGTCACGTGAATGCCCTTTGGTACATATCGCTTGTGGCCAAAGGTATGGCAGACAGTAAGGGTTGATATTGTCCTGTACTGTTACATTATTTATTACTCATTCTATTGATATAACTAATGATATGCCAAAATATATATATATATACAATTGCACCCATAATTCATATTAACCCTTTTCCGATGGGATACATTTCCAGTTGTACTCTACCTGTTCCGACGGGATATGATTCCAGTCATATGTTCACCACATTCCATCGACCACCTTGTGAAAGTGTGCATTTAACCATGTAATATGTCGTTAATTTATGTGTACTCTTTTGAAAAGAAGGAAATACAGGTAGAAGGTACACAAATGCAGTCATAGAATGAGTTTAAAAGACCTACAAAACTGGTAAAAGTTCAATTTAAAAATCGAGTTTTAACATATGGAGATCAAAATGGCAATCAATACTGAAGAGGCAAGTCATTACAGTTATGTGCTTGCTGAATTAGTTGAAAATAAAGACAATTTCATGTGGAAAATTGATATTTTAGGCAGTGTGTATTGTTATCTTTACTTCCTCAAAATAAATGGAGCTGATGATAACTGTTTATTTGAAAATTTGATTTCAAACAGGAGTTTTAACATGTGAAGATCAACATGGCGGATATTGCTGAAGCGGCAAGTTTTGGCAGCGATGTGGATGCTGATTTTCATAGAAATATATACAATTTTGTGGGGAAAATTGATGTTTTAGGCAGTACAGATTGTGATCTTGACTTCAGCAAAATGAACAGTAATGATAATAACTGGTTAGTAAAAATTTGATTTAAATACTGAATTTTAATGTGCGGAGATCAGAGTTGACAGTTCTGAAGCGGCAGTGATGCGGATGCCGATTTTGATGAAAATATAGACAATTTTGTGGGGAAATTGATATTTTAGGCAGTGGGGATCGTGATCTTTTTTACATTGAATGAACTATGCAGATGATAACTACTTAAATGGTATTTTTTACTCTGATATTGACGATGCTGAAGACTTGGATGCTTTTCAAGCTAACTGGACATTTTAAGAACTTCACTTCTCATAAAGTTTGCCATACACCAATGTTGAATGTGTGCATAATATTATGAAATTTTACTGCATTCCTGGAAATGGACCAAAATAAATCCAACAAAACTCAGACATTATTATGTTAGATTTTATTGTGGAATCAAATACTGAACCAAAATGAAAAGCTTTGGCGACTTACCAGTAAGGATCATTCTGTTTGCTATCCAATTCTCATGCGAGTAAATTTAATAAAATTCTAATAACCTTTGACATTCTTGATGGATTTTTATTATTTTTTTCAGCTTCTTAAATGGTGTAAAATTCCCCACATTTCATACACTCACATATAGGAGGTAAAATGAATATTGCTGATAGAAAAATTTCATTGAAAGCAAGTTATAAAAAAAAAGTAAAGCATGTTTTTAGTTTACCTAACTTCATTTTGAACTGAATTTTTTATATCTGAAAATTTTCTGTGAAAAAATATGACTTTAAAGAAAATTTTATGCTTTTTAAAATGGTATATAACTTCGAAAAATTATTTGAAAAACTTTTCCTGAAAAACAAGATTTACCAATGTCACTGCTTTCTCTCATGCTGATACACCACTGATTGAGCAAATTTCCAGTTCTACACAACTGCCTGTCTGGGCTTCAGTATGAAAAGGGTGAATTAATACACTACAAAAAAGCTGATATGAATAAATAATAGGCAATTCAATCTTATACATATCAAAGAGGAGAAAAAGGAGTGAAAGAAAATTGAAGAGTGATGTTCAGTGGTTTCAGTCACAAATTAAGTATCGCAGGGAGAAGTTGGAAAATGTAGCAGGAGTGGGTTGGTTAGGGGAGCAAAACCCACATCTGGTGATCTGGGGCAATGCCCCTGTTGGAGGGTATATATGTCGACTCAAGTTAGACTATGCCTATCTTCTCAGCCTACAGGAAATTCCTTTGGTTTTGTCTGGGACACAAGATCTTCTAATTTTGGGCTCTTCCTTTTGGTCAAGCTTTTGCTCCGAGAGCCTTCACAAAAGTGATGGGTGTAATAGTAGCTCATTGAAGGTCCTTAGGGGTTCCCATTCTCCAGTACTTTGATGACTGGTTGATGGACAGCTTCCTCAGATATGCCCTTTTGAAAGATCATTCTCTTTGTTGGGAGAAAGTGACTTACCTCGGCCTTATCTCCAATCATGAGAAGTTGGCTCTGATCCCTTCTTAGAGTTTCGTTCACATGGTGATGAATTTTCTCACCTGTCAAGGAACAGTTAGTGTTCGTTCCAACAGAATGACACAAATACTTGCTCTCATAGCATGACTGGATTAGAAGACTTTGTTGTTTGCTTGCCTCTGCCGCTCCCTCCTGGCACCTCTGAACATGGTAGCCAATATAGTTCCCCTAGGAAGGCTTCATATGCGGCAGGTTTGCTAAAAAACAAGAATTGGAGACCTCACAAGGTCCTGTCTACTTGGCTTTCCTTGGGAGCCAGATGTCATCATACTGAGTTGGTGGAAAAATCAGAACAGGTTTCTGACTAGAGTCCCGATTTATGTACAGGAACCTCACTTCTTCCTGTACACCAATGCCTCAGGTTCATTCTAGGGTGCTCACCTAGAGCCCGAGAGGGTAATCCTGCAGGGCCTGTGGTATCAGATGGAATCATGCCTTCACATCAACAATCTAGAAATGCCAGGTCGGGGATTTTTTTGCACTTCAAGGGTGTGTCAACTGCATAAGACATCACTGCGTCATGGTCACTACAAACAATACATTGGTCATATCATACCTCTTGGGGCCCTGGGTGGCCGAGTGGTCTAAGTCACTCGCCTTTACTGATCACTCACACATCTCACCTATGTCCACGTGAGTTTAAGTCTTGACTCGACCAATGTGGGTATGTGAGAAAGCTTGCCAGTAGCTTCCCGTGGGTTGGTGGTTCTTCCCTGGTCCACAAAATATACTGGCTGCCATGCATAGCCTGTCATGTGCTAAAAAATGGCATTAAACCACATAAACCAAACAAATCAGACATCAAGAGGGCACTCATGCCCCTGCTCTCTGCTTATAAGTCTGGAACCTCCTCTATTGGAGAGCTTCTTTGAAGATCACTATGAGTCTGGCACATTCCAAGCAAGATAAATATTCTGGCAGACAGGTTGTCCAGATAGTGGTGAGTGCTCCTCATGGAATGGTGTGTCCAACAGTTGGTAGCAGAGACACATTTTTATTTGTATGGAATGTCAATGGTACACTTGTTAACAACAAAGCTAAGCAAGAAGCTTCCTCTTTATGTCTCTACAGTGCCAGACCAGAGAGCATGGGATGATGTCATGAAAGCTGCCTTCTGGCATTGTCACTCCACCATCTTGTCATTTTACCTTCATTCAGTGGCACACCAGAATGAGGGTATTTATGCTTTGGGTCCAGTTGTTCAGCCATTCTCCAGTTGGCTTTGACGAGTTGATGACAATGAAGGTATCAAATCCTCAGGATAGTGCCCCAGGGGTAGGAGGGGTTGGGGGTAAAAGGTCACATTTTCATAAGTGATATGGACACTTCTTTAACCTGAACTCCATTGGTGTGGGATGATCACATATGGTATGATGTTTCACTAGGATGAGTAGAAGGTTTCAATTCCTGGATGCAGCCCTTGGTAAGGTTGGTTGGTTGGTTGGTTGGTTTTTAATGGCACCTTTAGTACTTTATTGGCCTATCTTGTGCTGAGGAAATGAAGCTGTGTGTCCTTCCCAAGAATGGATCAAGCCCAGGTTTATGAGTCCGACACTCTACCAACTGAGTTACTGCAGCTTCCACCCAGGGTGGAGGTGGGTATGAATTGGTGGGGGCGGGGACAAAAATTATAAAACGTGTGGACATATATGATTGCCTCCATCTCGGAGCTGAGATGGCCCAGAAGGTTTGAATCCTGTCATCAGATCAACCTGGGTCAGCTGCTGCAGTGTACTTGACCCTGGGGAAGACACTTTCTTCCAATGGCCTTGGCTTGATATAACCTTCCTATGTTGCTTTGCTGTAAAACAGAAGACTAAACCAGACCATTTTTAGTTATTATTAATGCTGGTGACAGAGAACAGCTATGGCAGTCTCGTGGAATAAGTTCGGACAACAGTTCCAGCACACAAATCAACATGTTATTTTCTTCTGCCTTATTCCATGATATTATCAACCAAGCAGTCTGGTGAGTTTGTTCAACTCTAATTTGAACTGCTTATGCATCAGCTATACAGTTGTTTTATGCCATGCCCAGTAATGTTAGAAACAAATAGAGTGGTAGGTAACCAATCATTGATCCACATTAAGACCACCCTTAGTTCATAATACATTGTTCAGACTAATAGTTTCTATTCATTGATTATATATATATATATATATATATATATATATATATATATATATATATATATATATATATATATATACAAGAAACTTTAATTCAGAAGGATGCAATAAGATATTATATTGCCTAGGTTGTGGTCAGAATTTCAATGTAAATATGTCTCTTTTATTTGGATATAATTCAAATTTTCCTTTAAAAAACAAATCAAATACAAGCTAGCTAGAACAGGTAAATGGACCCTCCGACTTAAGATGATTCTCTGGAAAATCATGTATGTTGAGCAAGTACAGTACTTGCATTAAAAAATAAATGCATTCTTTAGAAATAGACACAATTACTACACAACATAATACCAATAAACCACACACACACATCTTAATATCAGATAAAACACAAGATAATGTCAGATAAAACACACAACATAACATCAGATAAATATGATTTTCTTTTTTAACTTTACATCTTAGATTGCTACATTATTTGCCAGTCCCATGGGTCTAAAGGTGACGGTGGAAGATGCAAAGTGTGTGCAGGCCAATGCATTTATTCAAGAGGGCATATTTCATCATTACATAGTAAAGGAAGAGCAGGTCACCTTCAAGATCAACTTGACAGTTCTTCTGGTAAGAATTTTCAAATGCAGTTTCATAAAAAAAAATAATGAGCATTTAGTGGACATGGTTTTGTAGACTCATGAACACATGTTTACTCCTGTAATATCACAGGACTTGTCAGTTCACTACTGTAGTGGATTTTGTGCTTGCTACAAAGCACAAATTGAAAGGCTCAACGAACATTGACCTTTCTGTGAAAATAACAGGACGCTTTCCTAAATCCACAAATTTAACTACTGACAAAATGTCAGATCTGGGTCTGTGCCATTTGTTAGGAGTAACTGATTGAATCTACCTGTGTCTGTCTTTCTCTTCATCTGTCTTTCTATCTATCTCTCTATCTCTGTCTATCTAACAAACGAACCTTGATTAATCACTATGCTTGATCACCTATCCATATGTAAATGCATCTTGAGGAGTACTACACTATTCAGGCAAATACAAGTCAATACACATAGCTGCTTTTCAGGTTTTGAAAACAATTTTAGTCTTCTCAGGTATTCAGGAAGGTAGGACTGGATCAGGCCATAATTTTGCACACAAGACTCGTGATCAGATAACATTGACCTTTAATAAGTTGTTGTTGTCGTGGTGGTTTAACGCCATTTTGCAGCACATGAAAGGCTATACATGGCAGCCAGTTTATTTGGTGGAGTAAGAACCTGGGGAAAACTGGGACGAACCACCGACCCATGGGAAGCTACTGGCAAGCTTTCTCACATACCCTAGTTAGCCGAGCCTGAGACTCAAACCCACACAGACAGAGGTGAGATGTGTGAGTGATCTGTAAATGCGAGCACCTTAGACCACTCTGCCCCCCAGGGCCCCCACCTTTAATAAGAGGAGTAAGTCAATTAATAGAGTTGAACACTTTAGGCATGGTATTAATTGCAGAAAACATTTCTTTCCATTCAAGATAAGAGTAAATTATATCCATGGCCACAAAGGCTCTAACATTCTATTGATGATACTAATGCTGCAGGACATTATGTTATACCATATATACTTGTGTATAAGCCAATAACAACTGCAAACTGCATAGACCCAGATCTGCCATCGCATAATGCGCTGGCCGATCTGGATTGATGCAGTTTGTAAGGACTAATCAGTAGAACAAACAACATGGACCCTGATCTGCTAGCGCATTATGCACGGCAGATCAGGGTCTATGTTGTTTGCATTTGGACGCAGATTATACGTAAGTATATACAGTACTAGAATTTCCCATAACTTCTTGAGCTTCTTATTGGCATACCCTGTCAATCAACTTTGCTGATTGACTGTCGCAACATCGTTCCATGCACCAAGGCAGTTTCAAAGCAAGTGAAACAATTCTGTAACTTTTTGACTAGTCTGAATGTTTCCCAGTCAGTTTGTCCCCAGCAGATGCAGCCAGTGGATTTGCTCAGCTTAGTTTTTTTTGGTAATAATATTGCTACCACTCTACCATATACTTCATTTCAGAAAAGAGTAAAGTTTTACCATTAATATCTGCATATTCTTAACAAACAGGAGGAGAGTGCAAGAGAAAGCACACTTTATAATTTCTGGAAATTGCAATTTTTAAAGCATGACTGTTTGGCATGAATGATGTTGTTTGGACCACAGATTCACTGAATTTTATATGGAAAACATATGGATACATTTATTTTGAAGCTGCAGGTCACACCATGTAAATTTGACAAAATGTCCACTTATGTCATTTCAAAACTTCACAAAAATCTGCACATTTATAATTCAAGACTTCGCTTTGCAATAAAATGTATTTATTTGTGCATATAGGAGCTTGCAGTAAATTTTTATACATGTGAATTCCTTCAATAAAAACACATATCTTTACATGCTATCAAGCAGGATCTAAATGTAATCTATCATCTTGTTGAAGGTCAGTTATTGTATCATGTTTCATGATTTGACCACTATTTTCATAGAAAGTGCAGAGAAAAATCAATACAACAATATATATATATATATATATATATATATATATATATATATATATATATATATATATATATATATCAGCCAACTTAAAATTCTGTTGGCAACCTTGGATATTTCCAAGGTACCTAAGGCAAGTCATTTATACTGATTATAAGTAATTCCAAAGCATGTTACTTATAATCAGGTAGTTATTTACCCCATTCTCACTCAGTTTCAAAGGTGATGTCAATGTAGTGATAACTGCAATTAACAAAAAAACTAACAACTATATTATATGAAATATTAATAACACACAATAATATCAGTAGATAAAGAGAAGTTGATTTTGGTTTATTTTATTTAGGGATTAGTCTTTATCACTGGCACTATGAGTGAAATAATTTCAAGGCAATCATGGGTCTAAAGCTAAAGGACAGTCATAAAATTTTGTCTCTAAATCATAAACAACTTTACTTACTTTTTATCTTGCCGGGTTTAACATATGTGAGACTTATGTATCACTGTTTCTGCCATTGGTGGCGTGAATATTTATTAAGGTTTTTTGGTTAAGTTTTTTTGTATAAATCTCAGACCCAGGGAGGGATAGGTGTCATATTTGGACTGTAGAATCAAGCTCTGCCCTGTCATATTTGGACTGTAGAATCAAGCTCTGCCCTGTCATATTTGGACTGTAGAATCAAGAAGCTCTGCCTTGTCATATTTTGGACTGTAGATTCAAGTAGCTCTGCCCTGTCATATTTGGACTGTAGAATCAAGTAACTCTGCCCTGTCATATCCATGCACCCAATGTTTTCCTGTGTAATTAATTTTAAGTTAATTGGCTTTAAGCAAATCAGCATTTTAGTGATACATGTATTGATTGTGCTTTTCTATATCAGGACAAACAAAAAAAAATTGTGTCCAGTTTCCACACTGACACAATTTTGTGCCTGCCAATCCTATAACTTTTTCCAACATTGAAAAGGAAATTAAAAAAAACAAACAACATTCTGGATTTTCTGAATGCTGTCAGATTTCATTTAATTCATAACTAACAGTATCAGTGTTGTGCCTTGAGTGAGCCCAGGGTATATTCTCCAACCCCAAACTGCCAATGGCCCCCTATTTAACAAATACCCATATCTTGATCATTATAGAGGGACATAGGTACATAATGTGTTCCCATGACAGCTCAACCAAGGTGCAACACAGCAGTATTAGACATCATTCTCATTAAGATGCTTACTGTTTCTCCAAATATTGTTAAGGACCTACTGGACCTAGACTGAAAGGCATGATTCAGTAATTGCTACCTTTGCATGTGGTTTGCCATTAGATGTCAGCTTTAAATTTAGAGCAAGTTATATCAAATGCAAAGTAAGTAATTATATAATTATCGTGGGGGGTTTAAGATATATCAGCTCTACTTTGATTTTACTTATTGAATTATTTTGACTAAGTCAGGTTTGGACAACAGGTTAGGCCAATATATACCCTCTCCCAGTACATGATACTAAGATTGGACAATAGGTTAGCCCATTATATACCATCTCCCAGCACATGATACTAGGATTTGATAAAAAATAAGATAATAAACACGTTACAGAAATAGTTAAAAGAGGGAGCAAACATTATAAACATTAAAGTTCAAACATTTGTTGTTTATGAATTCATCAGGCATAATTAAATATGATTTTATTTAATCTTGCATTTTGGTTGTTGCGATATAATAATAATAATAATAATAATAATAATAATAATAATGACCTATGCAGATTAATCAGCTCTTCTTTGGCCATCCGTTTTCCAAATTATGCTTCAAGTTAATCAACTCTACTTCATCGGAGGGTTGCATATTTAATCACGCTCACAGCCTCTCCAGGGTCAATATAGATACTTTGCTGTTTGATTTTCATAATATGCTTCAATTTTATGCCTTAAACAAAAGTTTTAAATAACATTTTGAAATAAATGTGCATCACTTAAGTTGGTAATACAGTAAAACCTGCCAACAAAAAATGGTCTCAAGACAGGTCATCTCTCAAATGAGGTCCATTTACTTTTGTATATACTTCATTTACTTTTGTATATACTCACTTATAAATTGGGTCCAGCTGCAGCACAGACCCAAATCTTCCATCACATAATGTGCTGGCAGATCTGGGTCTCTGCAGTTTGTTAGGACTGATCAGTAGAACAAACAACATAGACCCTAATCAGCTGGCACATTATGCGATGGCAGATGAGGATTTATGTTGTTTGCAGTTGGACCTGACTTAAAAGTGGGTATATATGGTATATAAGAAAGTAATCTACACATTAAGAATCTGTCCACTTATTACGGGTGCTCTCACTTAACAGTGGTCTTTCAAGACTGTTTTTACTGTACTCTTAAAAGTCATTGTCTTGTGTGCCCTTTGAACGACTACTGAAAATTAATATATCTGGTTTTTGTTCATCTTTGAAGTTTTGTAGGAAGAATATAAACAAAGTGTTATCTTGTATATTTACAGGAATGCCTGACAATATTTGGTAGCAGTGCTGTGCCAGGTGTAAGCACCAGTCTCAAGATGTGCTACGCTGGATATGGCTGCCCCTTGTTGCTCATGTAAAGTTTACTGCATTAAAATAATCAACAACTGTGTGCAGAAAATGTGCATGTTAGAAAATGTTAGTGGCTAGAAATGAAGTGTACACTAAAACTATGCAGAGCTCTACCAAGAATTTTTGTATATGTCTGCCATTTTCTCCATTTCATTTTTGATCAATAACTTTTCATTCATCTACCATTTCCAAACTTGGTAAATAACTATTAATTTTGGGCTCATAAATATAAGGTCAAGGTCAAAGGGACTGAAAGAAGGAACACTATTTCCACACAGTAACTTGACTTATATAACAGATAGATGACCAAACTTTGTAAAATGGCTTGCGTTTGAGATAAGAAAGATATTTATAGATTTTGGGGTCAAAAGGTCCAAGTTCAAGGTCACAGTGACTCTAAGAAGAAAAATGATTTCTGGATGATATCTTGAGTTCTTTATCACCTACTTTGACCAATCTTTGTGGGTGGCTTGCATTTGAGACAAAGAAGGCACCTATTCATTTTGGAGTCAAAAGGTCAATGGTCAAGGTCACATGGACTGAAATAAGGCAACATGATACATTTACACAAAACTATACAATTTCTGCACCACATGCCTTGACTAAATTTTGTACTTGGCTTGCATTTGAGACAAGGAAGACACCTATTGATTTGGGGGTTAAAAGGTCAATGGTCAAGTTCACAGGGACTGAAAGAAGGAAAACAATTTCCATGCAATAACTTGACTAATATACCAGATACCTTGACCAAACTTTGTTAGTGGCTTGCATTTAAGATAAGAAAGATATATCTTGATCTTAGGGTCCAAAGGTCAAGGTCATATAATAATAGCAGCACCTCGTTAAAATTAAATAGAAAGCAAGATACCAAATTTTAGAGCAGACCATGTTAAAGAAACCAACTCAAAATAAATATGTGTATTGGTAAACAATGGAAATTACCTTATGATTTAGCCTTCGAAAATGAGGTGAGGTAGAATGGGGGCTGTTTGTAGAGATATTTTTATTGTTAGGTTGAATACAGTTTTTGAAGTGGGAATCTTGAGATAAATTTTTGTAGCAATATTTAAGATATGTGTAAAGTCTGTTTTCTATATATTTATTATAAATATTATCAAAAACTCTTTAAAGTGCCTATGCTAGCGAGATGCAGATGAGTGAATTGACTTAACGTATTTATACTCCATAACACCATTATACACCATTGAAACAGAACATAGCTGAGAAGTAGTCTAGCATGTGCATTCATTCCTGATTGTTTCCTCTGGTTGTTTTCATTGAAAGAGGTTTGGATTTCTGTAACACAATGCTATTGCGTGCAGAATCATTACAAATAAGTCCTTTTATAGGGACTTGACTATCATGTTATAGTGGTAAAATAGTTTGACTTGCCTTTGGAAACTAATTACTTACATTATAGGATTGACTGAATGAAATATTGCTGTAAACATTTATCAACTTCTTAAGCAAATCTGGCTGTCCATTAAGAATGCTGGTATGTATTATTTTAATGCCAGAATCATCGATAGCTGTTGATTTAGATGTACAAAAAATGCAGCATTCTTGTAGTAATTTCAGTTAAATAAGCATCCTGTTGAAAACAACTGGTAGCTCTATATACACTGATCTTTAAAAATATTAACAATAAATAAGCATATAATATTGGACATTGTTTGTGTAATATTTGCATATTTTATAATTTTGGCTCACCTGACTGCAAGGCCAAGTGAGCTTATGGTATGATCTGCTGTATGTTGTGCATTATCTGTGCACAAAATAGCTATTTCCATCTTCTTAAGAACTGCTCAACAGAATTTGACCACATTTGACAGAAAGCATTCTGACATGAAAATGTTTAAAATGATGCCTTTCTGCCATGAGATATGGTGACCATTACTAAAAATAGAAGCAAACTTAAAACGACTAAATAAGAACTGCTCAACAGAATTTGACTAGAGTTGAAGCTGTTAAAAAATTTTTTTAAATGGTGCCAATCTGTCATTAAATATGGTTGCCATTATTAAAAATATAAAACTTTAAATGACTTCATTTCAAGAACCATTCAACTGAATTTGACCAAATTTGACAGAAAGCATAAAGCTCATTCAGATTTGTTAAAATGTTGCTGAGCCACCATCAGATATAGCAGCCATTACTAAAAATAGAAAACCTGTAAATGACTTCTCAAACACCACTCAACAGAATTTGACTAAATTTGATAGAAAGCATCCTTGCATATATGACTTTCAAATTTATACATGTGCCAATCCACAGTCATACATGGCCACCATTACTAAAAAATAGAAAAACCTTCAAACGACTTATCAAAAACCACTCAACAGAAATTGACCAAATTTAACAGAAAGCATCCGGTCTTTCAGTTTTGTTAAAATGATTCCAATCCACCATCAAATATGGCCACTGTTACCAAAAACTGAAAAGCCTTTAAATGACTTCTCAAACACCGCTTAACAGAATGTGTCCAAATTTGACAGAAAGCATCCTGGCACAGGTGGCTTTCAAATTTTTACAAATGATGTTGATCTGCCAGTAGATGCAGGCAATCATTACTAAAAATAGAAAAATCTTTAAACAACTTCTTCTCAAACAACCACTAAACAGAATAATTCCAGTTTGACAGAAAACATTCTGGCAGGTATTTCAGGTTTTTACAAATCATGCTGATATGTCATCAGATATGACCATTATTACTAAAAAAATAAAACAAACTTTAAAAGACTTCCCACAGAAACTACTTGTCAGAATTTAACAATATTTAATAAGAAACATTCTGACATGAAATGCTTTCATATTTTTACAAATGATGCCATTTAATATAGCTGCCATTAAAAAAAAAAAGAAATCCTTTGAATTACTTCTCAAAATAAAAATCAACAGAATTTGACCATAAATGACAGAATACATCTTGGCATGAAAGGCTTTTAACTTTGTATAAATGGTGTAAATGTTCTATCAAGTATGGTTGCTGGTTCGAAAAATAGACAAACTTGTTGATGAGTTCATCTAATGAGCCTTGGATCAGAATTTGACCAAATTTGAAAGAAAGCATCTTAGCTAGAAAGCCTTTCACATTTATAGAGATGATGCTGATCCCCTATGAAAAATAGAAAAACCTTTAAATAACTTCTCAAAAACCACTCAAAAGAATTTGACTAAATTTGACACAGAGTGTCTCGGCATAAAGGGCTTTCAAATTTGTACCAAAAGATGCTGATCCACCATCAAATATAGCCACTGTTACTAAAATTAGAAAAATCTTTAAATGACTTTTCAAAAACTGCTCAACAGAATTTGACCAAATTTGACAGACAACTGTGGCCTAAAAGGCTTTCAAATTTTTGCAAGCGATGCTGTGTCACCAGCAAATATGGCTGCCATTACTAAAAACAGAAAGTCTTTAAATGACTTCTAAAAACTTGCTCAACAGAATTTGACCAAATTTAAAATACAAGAATGTTATTAATGCATTAAAGTCTAAACAGAAAATAAAATGTTTATTGAGTTCAGCCTCTTGATTTTTGCTTAGGACGACAAAGCAAACAGGTGTGGTTCAGCCAGTCCAGAAAGGTCCCTTGCTCTAAGATTTCAAGTCATTTCATTTAAATGCAACTATTTTAAAAAAATGCAACACAACTTATGCTGATTTTATTAAAAGTTGTGTCCAGGTTAGTACACAACATATGTAAGATATTCTTGATGCATTAGAATTAAAAACAAATGTTGAAAAATGTAGAAAATATATAACGAACTTAATTGGTGTAGTAAAGCCTTACAAGAAAGCATTTTTGCATGAAGGGTTTTCAGGTTTGTACAAATGCTTCAGATCCACCATCATATACGGCCACCATTACAACAATATAAAAACCTTTAAACAACATCTCAACAGAATGTAACCAAATTTGATGGAAAGCATACTGGACTAAAGGGCTTTCAAGTTTATAGAAATGATGTTGATCAGTCATCAAATATGGCAGCCATTACTAAATATAATTTTGCTTACAAAACATTTTCCTAACAAATAACATTGCACAGAATTGGATCAAATTTGACAAAAAGCATAAGCATCCTGGCATTAAGAGCTTTCAATTAAGTATAAATAATTGCCAATATGTAATCAAATATAGCCACTGTTACTCAAAAATAGAAAAATTTTGAAATTACTCTTTTTCCAAAACCACACAGCAGATTTTGACCCAATTTTACAGAAAGCACTATAGGAGGAAGGGCTTTCAGATTTTTACAAGTGGCCCTGATCCACCATTAAGTATGGCTGCCAATGCTAAAATTATTTAAAAAAACACTGACATATCTTAATTACAAATAAGCCTTTATACAAAATTTATCCAGACTTTGACAGAAAACATCGTACTATATAAAGGTCTTCCAGTATTGGACAAATGATGCTGATCTGCCATCAAATATGGATGACCTCAGAACAATTGTTTTCTTAACATATTTGACCAACAGCATTGGCAAAAATGTTTGAAGAAACATCCTACTCAGGTTTTTGGGACAACTGCTCTTGTTTTTTTACTATTAGGTAGATGTCATTGAGACTTCACTTGTATGATAAATTTCAGACTTTCACAAATAAAATGAAATTCAATGTATGAAATTTTAGGGAAAAAAATTATAATTTGTATGGATTGTGCAAAGGGTACACAAAATTACAATAAATGCAGTAGGGCATTTTCTCAGACACTTGCTTGAAGAGTCATACAAGTTGTAAGTGTTTCATGAGGAATATTACAATCTTCAGTCAAAACTGGGTCATGGTGACCTACAGTTCATGCTTTAGTGACTTGTATTAAGCTTCACTTTATGCTCTGTTTCTCATACACTCTTATCTGCCTAATCAGGTAAAGTGGTATGTAAATGCATCATGAAGAACATTATGCCCTTCAGTCAGAACTAGGTTACTGTAACCAATAGATCATGCTGAAGTGACCAGCATTAATCTCTGCAATTAGTTCAGCTTCTTGGACACCGTTGCATGCAGAGCAATGTAACATTGTAGATTGATGCACAACAAACAGCACTACACAATTTGGACAAAACAAAACTTTGTAATCTTGCCATGCTGCCAATTGGCAGCTTTTTTATATGAAGATTGATGTAATATTTATTCTGAGTACTTTTCTGTTCCCTCTTTTTTTCAGTCTTGAGGAAGATGGGGTGCTTACTGATTGCAGTATAAAAACACTGGAACCAGATGAAGTTCTGGACTTCAACTTTCTCAGCACAAATGTCATCAATAAAATTATCATGAAGGTTATTCAGTTTTCTTATAATCTGTTTTAACTTCTTGACTGAGGACCATCAGCAAGAAAAATGTGTACCATATATACTTACTTAGAAGTCAAGTCCAACTGCTCAGACCCAGATCTGATGTGTACCATATATACTTACTTAGAAGTCAAGTCCAACTGCAAACTGCTCAGACCCAGATCTGACATTACATAATAAGCTGGAAATCGGGGTCTGTGTAGTTTTTTAAGAGTAATCAGTATAACAAACAACATTGACATTGATCTACTAGAGCATTATGTGATGACAGATCAGGGTATATGTTTTTTGCAGTTGAACTTATAAGAAAGTATATACAGTATCTATTTCTGCTGGGGACATAGGCAAGACTGTCATCATGAAGATTTATTTTTTGTGTTACAACTTTCTTTTTGGCTTTTGAAAGACTTAACATAAAGTATTTGATATTGAAAGACATAGCATAAAGTATTTGACACTGAAAGACATAACATAAAGTATTTGATACTGAAAGACATAACATAAAGTATTTGATATTGAAAGACATAACATAAATTATTTGATATTGAAAGACATAACATAAAGTATTTGATATTGCAGTTACAGGTGACACAGTGTTCAGTGGAACCCTTATATTCATTATTTAGGGCTATACCACTTTGTGAACTTGTCCATTTTTTTAGAGCTATACCACTTCGTAAACTTGTCTAGTAAAGTAAAACACAAGTCTGAACCCATCAAAAGACGGATTTTATCTGTATAATTGGTTGTCCACATAACAGAATAAATTTTGTAGTCAGCGGACTCTTCATTGTTCTGTATGATAGAAAAGTCAGGAAATGTGGTGTTCTTCTTGTCTAAAGGATAAATAGAGACTAAAAGAATTACCCTTATGGACAGGATACCTTAATGCATAGGTGAAATATAAAAGTGAAATTTGGAAAAGGAGCTCATAAATGTTCTTTATGATAAGGTGTACCTTGTTGTGAAGTTGTCAAGATAGTTTTTGCTACATATTGTAATAATCTGTTAAACTTGTACAAGTGTTCAGAAATCTTTGAAGTTTGCATTAAAAGAGATTAAGCAGAATAGCAGCAAACTTAATTTCCAGAGGAGACTGTGCAGTATTTAAACTACATGTAAGTTTCTGAAGGAAATTATATATTCCTTTATTCTCAAGGTATCACTCATACCAGGCCCATGGACTGAAGTCTTCATGTGTCTTTAGTTTCAGTGTAATATTATTCTATATTTTGTATGTGAGACAACTATCCTGGAACTTTCTTACCTTGATTTCTCATAATTCAACTCTGTGAATTAGGGACAATAACTCACTAGTGTATCATCGGTCGCATGACAGTTGTCATAGCTATAAATGTTTCTTCAGAAGCAATTTGAAACATGGGAGGAGCTCATTTTATTCACTTCGTCTGCATCAGTCGTACAACTTTTTCATATAACATCACAATGTGTGCACTTTGAGGTTTCATCAAATATGGTGCTGCGGTTCATTCATATTTTTACTGTTATGGTTTGCATACTGTATTCATTCACTCATTATTGCAAGCCATGGGCGAAAATCTGCTATGGTCTCTTATCACCTGTGGCCGCCTGCGAAAAGATTTCCTTGTTTCTCATGAATATGCATAAACCTGCTTAACCAGTCACTGGGAGTGTGTGTGACCCAACATGACCTTTCATACTGCTTGAATGAGCCAATTAAAGTTTCTCTTGCAAACACGGCGACTTATCAATTGATAAAATGGACACTTTCATTGATATGTAGGAGATTGTTACATTGTGTTGTTGGTAACATATTTTTGTTCATGCATATTAATGAAAAATGAGGAAATCTTGTCACAGGCAGCTATGGGTGAAAATGGAGCATAACTAATTGTTTCTTTTGGCTTGTGATGATGTCATCCATTAAACATGGAAACAATCTAGTAGTACGCAACTGTTTATTTGGCAGTAAAACAGGCATAAATTAATGTTTCTCATGACATATATAATAAATATTAGCAATTGTATTAAATAATTAGTTTATGTCTATAAGATCAAGGAACTCAAATATTAGCAATTGTATTAAATAATTAGTTTATGTCTATAAGATCAAGGAACTCAAATATTAGCAGTTGTATTAAATAATTAGTATAAGATCAAGGAACTCACTTAGTTACTGCACTCATTCCTCAGTCATGAGTTCTTTGATCTGAGATACTCATGAATTGCCAGGAATTAAAGATACTGCATTTTCTGTATGTCTTTAGACACCAAAATCTGTATGTCTTTAGACACCAAAATCTGTATGTCTTTAGACACCAAAATCTGTATGTCTTTAGACACCAAAATCTGTATGACTTTAGACACCAAAATCTGTATGTCTTTAGACACCAAAATCTGTATGTCTTTAGACACCAAAATCTGTATGTCTTTAGACACCAAAATCTGTATGTCTTTAGACACCAAAATCTGTATGTCTTTAGACACCAAAATCTGTATGACTTTAGACACCAAAATCTGTATGTCTTTAGACACCAAAATCTGTATGACTTTAGACACCAAAATGATTTTGCCAAGATAATTTCAATATACCTTATAATTGTCAGATGTTTTAAAAAAAATGAATGCACTAATATTTTTGGACATGATGGTGATTCTACACTGATAAGACACAAGATACAGACTAATACTGCTTTTGTAAAGTGAAGGAATGGGTTGGATGTCACTGGAAATAGCCACAGCAAGTTGAAGGAATGGTCTGCATGTCATTGGAAATAGCCACAGCAAGTTGAAGGAATGGGTTGCATCTCACTGGAAATAGCCACAGCAAGTTGAAGGAATGGGCTGCATGTCATTGGAAATAGCCACAACAAGTTGAAGGAATTGGCTGCATGTCACTGGAAATAGCCACAGCAAGTTGAAGGAATGGGCTGCATGTCATTGGAAATAGCCACAGCAAGTTGAAGTTGAAGGAATGGGTTGCATGTCATTGGAAATAGCCACAGCCCGTTGAAGGAATGGGTTGCATGTCATTGGAAATAGCCACAGCAAGTTGAAGGAATGGGTTGCATGTCATTGGGAATAGCCACAGCAAGTTGAAGGTATGGGCTGCATGTCATTGGAAATAGCCACAGCAAGTTGAAGGAATGGACTGCATGTCATTGGAAATAGTCACAGCAAGTTGAAGGAATGGGCTGCATGTCATTGGGAATAGCCACAGCAAGTTGAAGGAATGGGCTGCATGTCATTGGAAATAGTCACATCAAGTTGAAGGAATGGGCTGCATGTCTTTGGAAATAGCCACAGCAAGTTGAAGGAATGGGCTGCATGTCACTGGAAATAGCCACAGCAAGTTGAAGGAATGGGTTGCATGTCACTGGAAATAGCCACAGCAAGTTGAAGGAATGGGCTGCATGTCACTGGAAATAGCCACAGCAAGTTGAAGGTATGGGCTGCATGTCATTGGAAATAGCCACATCAAGTTGAAGGAATGGGCTGCATGTCACTGGAAATAGCCACAACAAGTTGAAGGAATGGGCTGCATGTCACTGGAAATAGCCACAGCAAGTTGAAGGAATGGGCTGCATGTCACTGGAAATAGCCACAGCAAGTTGAAGGAATGGGCTGCATGTCATTGGAAATAGCCACAGCAAGTTGAAGGAATGGGTTGGATGTCACTGGAAATAGCCACAGCAAGTTGAAGGAATGGGCTGCATGTCATTGGAAATAACCACAGCAAGTTGAAGGAATGGGTTGGATGTAATTGGAAATAGCCACAGCAAGTTGAAGGAATGGGCTGCATGTCATTGGAAATAGCCACAGCAAGTTGAAGGAATGGGCTGCATGCCACTGAAAATAGCCACAGCAAGTTGAAGGAATGGGCTGCATGCCACTGAAAATAGCCACAGCAAGTTGAAGGAATGGGCTGCATGCCACTGAAAATAGCCACAGCACGTTGAAGGAATGGGCTGCATGTCATTGGAAATAGCCACAGCAAGTTGAAGAAATGGGCTGCATGTCACTGGAAGTAGCCACAGCAAGTTGAAGGAATGGGTTGGATGTCACTGGAAATAGCCACAGCAAGGAATGGGCTGCGTGTCACTGGAAATAGCCACAGCAAGTTGAAGGAATGGGTTGCATGTAATTGGAAATAGCCACAGCAAGTTGAAGGAATGGGCTACTTGTCATTGGAAATAGCCACAGCAAGTTGAAGGAATGGGCTGCATGTCATTGGAAATAGCCACAGCAAGTTGAAGAAATGGGCTGCTTATTATTGAAAATAGCCACAGCAAGTTGCAATTTTGATTAAGACTGAAAGAACTGTGGTTCATTTTTAATTCGATCTCTGACACTTAGTAATGTGTTTTATATATTGTTATGTATTTATAAGTATTGGAATATAATTTAGTTTGCTGTTAGTCATATATACATTACTGCATCAGTTTGCACAAACTGGGAGCGGTTCATTGGTTCCATCAATATTTAGGACTCACCTTTGTACTCTCTCACTTGCTACCAAAATCCACTACTACTTTAACTCTCAGGAAAATTACAATCAGGATTCATCCTATCATATCTCTTTTCATTTTGTTTTTATTTAATGACAAACTCTAGGACCAGTCTCAGTTCTATTTGTGCAGATTTTCATGGGCAGTTGATGATGGTAAGAGATTAAAACATGGCAGATTCTTTTGCTTCATTTGAAAAGTTGTGTTTTTCAGTATGCTTTCATTTTCTTGTGGACAAAGATTAGATGAAACCTGGCAAGTAATGCCGGTTTTCATTCATTAATGTACATGTAAAGTGTGATCACTTTGCTGTGTGACTTACGAGATAGCCTAATATCATATGTGTGGGTTGGGTTGCATGGGCTTGGATTTTTTGTTTATTTTATTCAGATTTATGTCTGTGTACTATCACTGTTTCAGTCAGATATCTGTTTACTGCTGTTGTAATCAAATATCTGTAAGTGACCAACCATTCAGCTTCATATCTGGGTACTATCACTGTGTTAGTCAAATCTCTGTTTACTTCTTTTTTAGTAAAAAATCTGTCAGTGACTGACCATTCAGCTTCATATCTGTGTACTATCACTGTTTGAGTCAGATGTCTGTTTACTGTTTTAGTCAAATATCCATCAGTGAATGGCTGTTCAGCTTCACTGTTTTATTCTGTTGTTTTTGTAGTACTGCTTCAGTCAGACATTGTGTACTACTGTTCAGTCTGATAGCTTTATACTAGATATATCTATATATCTACATATATCTATATATCTATATATATATATATAAAAACATATATATATATATATATATATATATATATATATATATATATATATATATATATGTATATATATATATATATATATATATATATTTATATATATTATATTCCTGTTTAGGGCCTGGATAGCTCTGTAGTAACATGCTCTCTTCTGCACACCTGTGTCCTGGTTCAATTCCAGGTATTAGCATATTAGCACACGATTCCTATCCAGGGCTGGTGGTTTTCTCCAGGGTCTCCAGTTTCTTCCACTGTTGCAGTGAGTGCAAGTTGACATTAGAGCAGTTTACATACAATTTATTAGAAATTGACTATTTCAGTCAGAGTGTCTGAAGGAGGCATTTTACATACAATTTATTAGAAATTGACTATTTCAGTCCGAGTGTCTGAAGGAGGCATTTTACATACAATTTATTAGAAATTGACTATTTCAGTCAGAGTGTCTGAAGGAGGCAGTTTACATACAATTTATTAGAAATTGACTATTTCAGTCAGAGTGTCTGAAGGAGGCATTTTACATACAATTTATTAGAAATTGACTATTTCAGTCAGAGTGTCTGAAGGAGGCAATTTTACATACAATTTATTAGAAATTGACTATTTCAGTCCGAGTGTCTGAAGGAGGCATTCAGTGAGCTGGATATGACCAGTGATGTACTGGAGATCCTTCTGTCACCTGACCCACCTTACTTCAGACTTTCAACCTTTGGCAATGCTGGCAGTACACATGTAAGTTCTGAGACCTCAAATTTTGGTAGTGACTGCAGTCTGCAAATATGAAATGCTATAAAATAAATGTGCATGTATCTTTTCTACCATTGCAAATCAGAATGACTTTCCTTTAAATGTTACTCTCCATTTTAAACTCTTGCTTTAAGATAGTGCAAGTCAAAAGTTTTTTATGCCTTGACTTTGATTTTAATGTATATGGGAATATACTAGCTGGATTTTTACTTAACATAGTCAAAGATCAGAATATCTTATCCCATGAATAAAAGAAAGGAAGATTATTCCTCTGTACACAAGACATTTATTTGTAATAATTATTCAAGCCAGACAACTCGGGTGTAATGAAATATTGCAGATATCATCAACAATTTAGAATACATGCTGTCAAGATGGCCTTTTTTTATGCCTCGGTCATGAATATAGCATCCGTCCATATATAGAAATAAATTTTGAAATTCAATAGGATATCAGTTATGTTCATCCTTTATTCTTTCAAGCACTTTTGCATCATCATGATGGATGATCTTCAGGTAGATACATTATACTTTCAAAGTCAAATCTTTAAAACTAAAAGACTTTATATATATATATATATATCCCTAAAATGCATTATTTGCCATAAGATGCTCATATTACCCCATGCAGTTCTTTGGTCATTATAGTTTCCCAGTTGTTTACACTCTCTGAAGCCACAAAGCAAAAGACAATAGAGGTGTGAAAGCTTATCTCCTGGACTTATAAAATAATTGGATGATTGCCCCTGGGTCTGTACTATAAACATTACATCAGTACCTCTTACCATGTGCTTTTTAACTATATTGTGTCACAGTGTGTCAGCATATATCAAATCATATAATAATATATGGTATATTGTGTCGCAGTGTGTCAGCATATATCAGATCATATAATAATATATGGTATATTGTGTCGCAGTGTGTCGGCATATATCAAATCATATAATAATATATGGTATATTGTGTCGCAGTGTGTCAGGATATATCGGATCATTTAATAATATATGGTATATTGTGTCGCAGTGTGTCAGCATATATCAGATCATATAATATATGGTATATTGTGTCGCAGTGTGTCAGCATATATCAGATCATATAATATATGGTATATTGTGTCGCAGTGTGTCAGCATATATCAGATCATATAATATATGGTATATTGTGTTGCAGTGTGTCAGCATATGGTATATTGTGTCGCAGTGTGTCATCAGATCATTGGAACAAAATATTTATAGCCTAGACCCAAATTAAAGAACAAATTTAAAGATACTAGCAACAACAATTACTTTTATAATCAGTCTCGAAGACTTTTTTGAGGACCTTATCAAATCAAACTTTACCATTGGACTTGACTTGAAATATTCATTAATTAAGTTTTATGTATTTCGAGGTAGCATGTCTGCTTGTTGTCAGTTAATATTTAATTTTTAAAAACAGAGTTGAATAAAATACTGTTTTTGTGTGATATTCTATTGTATAGTTGTTAGCTGTCCTGTCCATAAGGCCAAGTGAGCTTATGGTATGGCCTTGCATCTTTTGTGTGTTGTGCATTGTCGATCCATCAACAATTGCTTGTTACCACTCTGGAGTCCCTATTTCTGATCTGATTTCAATCATACTTGGAATATGAGTTTATATCATAAAAATTTCAGATGATTTTGATAATGAGCAAGGTCTATGTATATTAAGGAGGTGATCTTGCCATCCTGGAAACTATTTCTGATTTGATTTTGATCAAACTTGAAATATGGGTTTATATCATGAAGATCTTGGACGGGCTCGATAATGAATGAGATCTTGTTATTACTCTGGAAGCCATATTTGTGATCCGATTTTGATCAAATTTAAATATATGCTTATATCATTAAGATCTTGGACAGTTTTAGTAATGAATGAGATCCACACATATTACTGAATTGATCTTGCATCTAACTGGCTGAACTTATAACCTCTCTGGAAGCCATAATTCTGATCGATTTTGATCAAACTTGGAATATGGGCTTATATCTTCAAGATATTGGATGAGTTTAGTAATGAGCAAGATCTTGTATGTGATTGGCTTATATAATGTGTTTTACTATGAGCAAGAGCTACACATATTAATGAGGTGATCTTGCTTCTTATCACTTGACAGCCTGTAGTTCTAACCATTTTAGTCCAACTTGGTAAATAGGCTAATATTATCTAGATGTTGGATGATTTTCATTATGAGCAAGATTTTTTACCACTCTAGAGACTGTATATTTTTTGTATAGGATTTTGATTAAACTTGGTAAATAGGCCTTTGTCTTCAAGATCTTGTTTGAGTATAATTATGAGTTAAATTTTCATGCATTTAATGATGAGACCCTTGCATCTGATTGGCTGAGCTTGTAAACAATGTAACAACTATATTTGTGATCAGATTTTGAAGAAACTTGTTAAATAATCATATATCATCAAGATCTGAGATGAGTTTAATTATGAGCAAGATCAGTGCATATTAATTAGGCAATCATTGACTCACCACTCTGGAGATCGAATTCCAATTGGATTTTGCTCCACCTTAAGCTTATATTATGATTGTCATAGACAGATCCTGTAATAAGTGAGATCTGTGCATATTATACCTTGCATATCTCATACCTGCCAGAACACGATGTGTCACAAAAAACTCCCAACCCCCCCAACATAGTTATGTTTAGAAAAACACAATTTTTAATAATGTTGGTAGAAAGAAAAAAAAACAATGAGAGAGAGACCATTCTTGACATAACAGTATATGCCCGTATCCTGTATAACAGTATATGCCCGTATCCTGTATAACAGTATATGCCCGTATCCTGTATAACAGTATATGCCCGTATCCTGTATAACAGTATATGCCCATAACCTGTATAACAGTATATGCCCGTATCCTGTATAACAGTATATGCCCGTAACCTGTATAACAGTATATGCCCGTATCCTGTATAACAGTATATGCCCGTAACCTGTATAACAGTATATGCCCATATCCTGTATAACAGTATATGCCCGTATCTTGTATAACAGTATATGCCCGTAACCTGTATAACAGTATATGCCCGTATCCTGTATAACAGTATATGCCCATATCCTGTATAACAGTAATGCCCGTATCCTGTATAACAGTATATGCCCGTATCCTGTATAACAGTATATGCCCGTATCCTGTATAACAGTATATGCCCGTAACCTGTATAACAGTATATGCCCGTAACCTGTATAACAGTATATGCCCGTATCCTGTATAACAGTATATGCCCGTAACCTGTATAACAGTATATGCCCGTATAACAGTATATGCCCGTAACCTGTATAACAGTATATGCCCGTAACCTGTATAACAGTATATGCCCGTAACCTGTATAACAGTATATGCCCGTATAACAGTATATGCCCGTAACCTGTATAACAGTATATGCCCGTAACCTGTATAACAGTATATGCCCGTAACCTGTATAACAGTATATGCCCGTATCCTGTATAACAGTATATGCCCGTAACCTGTATAACAGTATATGCCCGTATCCTGTATAACAGTATATGCCCGTATCCTGTATAACAGTATATGCCCGTAACCTGTATAACAGTATATGCCCGTATCCTGTATAACAGTATATGCCCGTATCCTGTATAACAGTATATGCCCGTATCCTGTATAACAGTATATGCCCGTATCCTGTATAACAGTATATGCCCGTATCCTGTATAACAGTATATGCCCGTAACCTGTATAACAGTATATGCCCGTAACCTGTATAACAATATATGCCCGTATCCTGTATAACAGTATATGCCCGTAACCTGTATAACAGTATATGCCCGTATCCTGTATAACAGTATATGCCCGTATCCTGTATAACAGTATATGCCCGTAACCTGTATAACAGTATATGCCCGTATCCTGTATAACATTATATGCCCGTATCCTGTATAACAGTATATGCCCGTATCCTGTATAACAGTATATGCCCGTATCCTGTATAACAGTATATGCCCGTATCCTGTATAACAGTATATGGCCGTATCCTGTATAACAGTATATGCCCGTATCCTGTATAACAGTATATGCCCGTATCCTGTATAACAGTATATGCCCGTAACCTGTATAACAGTATATGCCCGTAACCTGTATAACAGTATATGCCCGTATCCTGTATAACAGTATATGCCCGTAACCTGTATAACAGTATATGCCCGTAACCTGTATAACAGTATATGCCCGTAACCTGTATAACAGTATATGCCCGTAACCTGTATAACAGTATATGCCCGTAACCTGTATAACAGTATATGCTCGTATAACAGTATATGCCCGTAACCTGTATAACAGTATATGCCCGTATCCTGTATAACAGTATATGCCCGTATCCTGTATAACAGTATATGCCCGTAACCTGTATAACAGTAGAGGTGATTGCAAGGTATGTCAGTCAGAGATAAACCGTTGCACAGATAACTTGATTGACTGACAATAGGGTGGGTGATTTTGTGTTAAGAGTTCTTTGTGGGAGAGCCCATTAGGCTAATTTGTATAAGTAAAGCACACTAAGTGTAACGGCTAAATTCATTTGAAGTTGGGTAAATCAGAGAGATGCATGTTTAAAAAACAAAAGTTTTTGCTCTTTGTTGCCTTGAATGATAATGTTTAAGCCATATCTATTAAATATTATTGCTGGTTTGTGATGGGTGGCAACATTTCTTTGAATCAGATTTTACTTTGTATATAAAACATGGTTATTTTGGCAGTTGGAATAGTGTGGAAGTGTGATTAAATTTTGAAGGCAAGATGTCAAATGCACCTGTGATTCAGGGAAGGATAAACCATTGCTAAAGCAAGTAAATCCCAGCAAAACTTAATTTTAGAACTCATTGTTGATGTAGTTTGACTTTGTGAAGCATAGCAGCCAGGGGGATCATTTTATTCTTTGCACATTCTGCAAAAACTATATAAACCTCAGTCGTCACATGTATGACATCCATCAACATAGTAACACCATCCGGTATTGGGACAATGCACGAATGCAGAGTTCAATCCCAAAACTAACTAACATGTTTAAACATTCTATCTAGTGTGGCCATTGTATGTTTGAAACTCCCTCACATCAATGCAGATGCAGAAAGATCATTTTATATGGGGAGAAAAATTCAACCAAGATCTTCACAGTACCATCCAGTCTCTGATGAGTGCAAAGATAAACTCTAATAACACTTGCATCACCTTCAACCCCCTCCACCACTGAACTATTGAGAGCAGCAAAGACTGCATCTAGTTAAGACTCTATTCCACTGTCTAATGGATTTTAAAGGCAGAAACATGTATTTTTTAACTTGTATTTAATGCTTGTATGGTTGTGATTATGTGTGTGCTCATATCTGTGTGTGTGGTGATGATATTTGACAATGCTAAGTCTACCAACTATTTTCTGTTTGAAAGTGTATTCATTGCTTCAAAGAAAACAGATATGTTTTTTTCTTTTATTCAGATTTTAATTTCCAGTCATTTTCTATAGACTTGTATGAGTAGATAACTTATTCCCAATTGTATGACATCACTTTTTGGGGTCACATGCACTGATCCCCTTTGGGACTTCAAAACACACTTATTTAGTCTCAAAAACCTCCCAATACTGTCTGGGAGGTTGGCAAGTATGATACCTTGCATCTGTATATGTATGTAGGTAGGTATATTCATGTATATAGTCGTTGTTTTTACTAACACTTTTACACAATGAACAATGCCAAAATCCCATGGCATCCAGATTATACTAATTAAAATCATTTTGACTCAACACATTGTTTAATTTTATTTCTGATATTTCAGAATTCTTTTGTGTTTGTGCACTATTCGAATGAACTGAAGATAACATACTTGACCAACTTGTCAGCTGCATCTTAATGGTTATTACAGTAATGTTTTTTAAGAACAAGTTCCTAAATCCTATCATAATTTAGAAATACAGAAAGTTGTATCCAATCAGATGATACCATAGGAGTTTTATATTTTGTCCATAAAAAAAACAACTTTTGTCATTTTTAGCTCTACTGGTCATAGAGCAGAAGTGCTTATGGGGTGACCTGTTGTCTATCATCCAACATCCATCATCCACCCATCCATGAGCACAAATTCCTTATCGCTACTCCTCCTAGACTACTTGGAGGATTGCCATGAAACTTTACACACACATTCATCCCAAGGTCTAGTTGATCCTAAATTAAAGTGGTGCTGCTCAGACACCCAATATGGCAACCAAAACAGCCATTTTGAAAATCTTATTGCTACTCCTCCTGAATGAATATTCATATAAAAATGGGATTTTCACTAAGAGATTTCTTATGATGTCTTGTTGGCTCTAAATGAAAATGGTGCAGATCTGACATCCAATATGGCCACCATGGCAGCCATCTTGAAAATGTTATTGCTACTCCTGATGAATGGAAAATCATATTGACATGTGGTTTTCAACAGAAGACTTCTTATGATGTCTAGTTGGTCCAAAATGAAATGGGTTCTGCTTGGAATTCCAATATAAATGGGTTCTGCTTGGAATTCCAATATTGCCACCAGAGTAGCCATCTTGAAAATCTTATTGTTACTCCTTCTGAATTAATAGTCATATCAACATGGGGTTTTCACCACAAGACTTCTTATGACACCCAGTATGGCCACCACAGCAGCCATCATGGAAATTTTGTTATCTCTACTCCTCCTAAACAGAAAGTCATATCAGTATTAGGTTTTCACCAGAAGACTTTATATGATATATAATTGGTCCTAAATGATAATGGCACTAATCTGACATTCAGTATGGTTACCACAATAGCCATCTTGAAAATCTTGTTATAGCTACTCCTCCTGAATGGATGGTCATATTTACATGGGGGTTTCACCAAAAGATATCAAATGATGTCTTGTTTATCCTAAATGAAAATGGTGATGATCTTACATCCAGTATGGCTGCCACTTTGCTACTTTGAAACTCTTGTTATTGCTAAAAGTATAGATGGTTTCAACAGTCAGCAGTTTCTGGAAAATTCTTTTCAGCCAGTAGAGCATCAGTCTCTTCGAGGAACTCGTTCCAAAGTTATGCCCGTTTTGGTGTTAAAAGTATGTACCACATCTGATGATTCCTATTTGTGCAACGATTCCCACAGCTTTTGATCAATTGCCTTGAAACTAGGCCGACATTGATATCAGGTGAACATGTTCAGATGTCACTCTCAGATGATTTGCTAGAGTTATGCCCATTTTTTTCCCCATCAATTTTCATTGTTTTTTAGCATTATACATATGCTAGAATGCATTCTGCCAGCTCTTTACTACTTGCACCACTCATTCAGGCAAATATTTCCTTGGGGGGGGGGGTATCCATGTTATATGAACACATTTCTAACTTTCTGGAGGGGAGGTCATGTGGTCCATCTCAGTTTTGTAAATAATTGAGAGTAAATAAATAATAGAAGAAATAATGGAAATTATATTATTACCTGTATGATGGAAATTTTATGTTTTGCTCAGTGCATGATCAACCCTATGACATGCTTAAGAACCATCAAAATAACATGATAATGACTACTTGCTACTAACATGGACTCATAAAGATAGTGAATAGTGTACAATATTTGCTGCATTTTCTTCAGTCTGACTTTCCCAAAGATTCGGATATGGTGGAGTCTTTCCAGTGTACCCAGACCCAAACCAACAGGTGAGTAGCAGCACCAAAATTTGCTGCCTAACAGAATGTAGGATTGGCTGCATGTAGTGTACACTTACTGTACCAGACAGAATGCAGGATTGGCTGCATGTAGTGTACACTTACTGTACCAGACAGAATGTAGGATTGGCTGCATGTAGTGTACACTTGCTGTACCAGACAGAATGTAGGATTGGCTACATGTAGTGTACACTTACTGTACCAGACAGAATGCAGGATTAGCCGCATGTAGTGTACACTTACTGTACCAATGCTCAAGCACTTAATATAATTTGTTTAAATTGTTGATAAATGCACATTTACAATTAAAACCATGGACTTAAAACATTTGGTGATCAAATTTTTCTAATATCATTATAAGCAAGTTTAAAAAAGGCATTCTGTCAAAATTATTGCAGATAATTTATAGGAGAAAACAATTTCAATTACAGTGAAATTTATTCATCAGTATAATTTTTGCAAGGATAGAAGGAAAAGATTCAGTGGTGTATGCCATGACATGAAATATTAGCTTTTGACAGTCTTGTCCACCATTTGTTGTATGTCTGCCATAATGTGATGTGTAATATATTATGATGTCTGTCTGTCTGCATGTCCATCCATACATACATAAGTACATTCATCCATCTTTTTTTTTTCTTCATCATTTCCTGCATAATAGCTGGAGTTCTCCACCATATGCTGTTACCAAAGTTTGTAAGTAGCTTGCACTGGGGCCAAGGAAGAAACCTATCTATTTCAGGCTCAAAAGATCAAAAGTCAAGGTCACAAGGACTGAAAGAAGGAAAACTCTTTACACACAATAACTTGACTTGTAAACGTAATACCTTGACCAACATTTTTAAATGGCTTGCATTCAAGATAAGAAAGACACCTATTGATTTTGGGTTAAATAAAAAAGAGCAAAAGGTCAAGGTCACAGTGACTGTAAGAAGACAAATGATTTCTTCTTCATGACCTACTTTGACCAGACTTTGTAGATGGCTTGCATTTGAAACAAGGAAAACACCTATTCATTTTGAGGTCAAATGTCAAAGTCACAGGGACTGAAAGAATGAACACAATTTCTGCAAAGCTACTGAAGTTCTGTACCACCATGCCTTGACTAAATTTTGTAGATGGCTTTATTTGAGACAAGGAAAACACCAATTGACTTTAGGATTAAAAGGGCAAAGGTCAAGGTCAGAGGGACTCCAAGAAGAAAAATGGTTTCCAGAAAATAACAAGAGTACTGTGACATAAACCATAACCAAACTTTGTGTATGGCTTGCATTTGAGACAAGAAAGACATCAGTTGATTTTGGTGTCAGTAGGTCAATGGTTAAAGTCACCAAGACTGAAAGAAGAAAAAAAATTCTGCAAAGTTATTTGAGTTCTTGCTCTTTTACCATGACCAGATTTTGTGGATGGCTTGTATTTAGGACAAGGAAGACACCTATAGGTTCTTGGATTAAAACGGTCAAGTATCTGACCAATGCAAAAGGGTTTTACAGAACAGAAGTAACAGAAGTATTTACCACATGGCAAGCACATAATATACTGTTTACTTTACTCTTGTTATATTATCTTCTGAACTACTAAATTCCTCAGAGTGATATGCTTTCCTGCTTAAGATAGCTTAGGGAGAAATCATTTTTTTTTTCATTTGATACAATGTTCAAATAATGACCTGCAGTTTGGTTAAATATTAATGCTATTTTTATCATAGCCTGACAGTTTTTACTCTTTCTTGTACTGTATTTCATTTCTATCAGAACATTGATAGGTGTACCATCTATTCAGAAGTTCAGAAGTGTTTCAGCCGCCTTGATTCATAGATAGATAAAGCACTTGCTAGTTAAAATATTCAAGTATTAAATAAGAATATATATCCGATATGAAAAAACTCTTACAACATACATACTCTAAAAGACTTTCTTATAAATGTCTTTGCAGTATTAAAACAAGTTTTATCTAGAACAGTTATATAGTACATTTTACAGCTTGCTATAATGGGTGAGTTTATATGTATACCATTCTAAGTAGACACTATTATATTGTTCTGTTTAATATTAAATTCTGCATAGAAAACAAGAATTATATAGTGTGTTTTACAACTTGCTATAATGGGTGAGTTTATACGTATACCATTCTAAGTAGGCACTAATATATTGTTCTAACTGTTTAATATTAAATTCTGCACAGAAAACACATTTTCTTAATAGTTCTTCAGAGCTTAAAATATACTTTGTATTCATTTATTTTTGTGGGTACCAGTTTTCGTGGTTTTGGAAAAAATGACATTTTCATCCCTATGTGAAATCGCGGATTTGGAAAGAGATCCTGTTGTTTCTATAGAAGGATCATTGCTGTCTTTAAATTCATCGTTTGGAGCTACCATGAAATCCACAATAATTGGTACCCAGCAAAAAATAATAACTGCACAGTAGTTGTTTACAAACATTGAAGTTACACTGTTCCAACTATTTAAGCCTAATAACCAATGTAAACTAGTGTTATAACAAAATCAATAGTTTTCTTTTAATACATTTACTAAATTTCACACAGTACATATTATAACAAAATGATTTAAATAATTTAAGCCAGCTGTTTAAAGAACAATGTTTAATTTAAGTAGAAGCATGTTCACATGAGTACACAAAAATCTGTATAGTCTTGTGATGTCATCATCAGATAAAGGATTATATTGAATAAGGGCCATTTTCTGACCCCTTTCCATTTTCTGACTCCATTCCATCTTCTGACCCCTTTCCAATTTTCTGATTCCTTTCACTCTTCTGATTCCTTTCCAATTATCTTTGTGATGTATGTCACATATATGAGGTGGTTTATTTTTATTTCAGATAGAAATTTTGTGTTCATGTACATGTTAACATGGAGAATGTACCGTATATACTCCTGTATAAGCCAATACCAACTGCATAGACCCAGATCTGCCATCGCATAATGCACCGGCAGATCTGGATCTATGCAGTTTGTAAGGACTAATCAGTAGAACAAACAACATAGACCCTTATCTGTCGTCGCATTATGCGACGGCAGATCAGGGTCCATGATGTTTGCATTTGGACTCAGATTATACGCAAGTATATACGGTATTCAGAAACTATCAAATATGTGCAAATTTGTAATCTTTTCCATTTATTTCTTATTACTACTGTGTATCTATGCCTATTTATAAACTGTTCACTTGATTTAAAATAGCAATATGCATTTCTTTTTTTCTTCAGGTATAAAATTGCAAATTATAAGGTTTTTAGGTCTGATATGGATCCTAGTAGCCAGTAATGAACTTCTCTTACAAGTCAACTTGAAACAGTTTTCAGATCTATTGCAAAAATAGAGCAGTCATTTGTAAAATCAAAAATGAGGTGGGTGGGTTTTTTTAAAAAATATTGTTTAATAATATTGGCTGATGTGATTATAACTAAAACATTCTAGGGGCTTCTGAATTCTCTTGTTCACCAAATATATTGAAGTTTGTTCCCAGGGTATATGAAAGATGTTCTTTAAACAGATTTTACACACACACACACACACTCACTTTAAGAGAAAATCTTCTGTTTCCTTAATCTTGAAAATAAATGCCTTGTTCATTAACTTGTTTAGCAAACCCCAAGGGCTGGCTCTCTTGTGTACAAAAAAACAACAACATTAAAACCTGTTGGTACATTACATCTAATACCAAGTCAGATGTAATATTTGATACTCCTGCACATTGGAATTGTTTGGTTAAAATTTGCAAAAATTATGAGGAAAACTGCTAAGTTTAAAGATCAGACTCACCTAATTCATAGGCAGAATATGAAATTGGCACGCAAACATTGTTAATTGAAACAGCCTGTTTCTGCAAGTTTAAAAAATATAGCCACTTGATCATAGCATGTCATTGTCTGCTTTCATAATGGCTCCACTTGGTTCATATCGTACAAGTTGATTTTTTTTTTTCATTCTGTGTTCTGAGGAGTACTAATAACAAACTTGTGCAAACACACAGGACACTGATACCAGACAACAGGCTATCATATAAGCTCTTCTGATCTTCAAGTAATAGAGCTATAAAATATTATTTTCTTGCAGATACAAGATTTCCCTCCTCAAACCATCAGTAAAAGCACTTGCTCTGTCAGCAAGAGTTTCCATACGGATTGACAACAGAGGTTTTCTCTCACTACAATATATGATCAAAAATGAAGATGGACAAGTTTGCTTTGTTGAATATTATGTAAGTATAAACACTTCTGACCCAAAGATAGAAATTGGTTTATTACAATTTTGTCAAAAAGGCTTATGAGCCAAAAACTTGCTCTTGTATGCAAAGGGATGCATCGGTTTGTACGTGATCTTGTATGCAAAGGGATGCATCGGTTTGTACGTGATCTTGTATGCAAAGGGATGCATCGGTTTGTACGTGATCTTGTATGCAAAGGGATGCATCGGTTTGTACGTGATCTTGTATGCAAAGGGATGCATCGGTTTGTACGTGATCTTGTATGCAAAGGGATGCATCGGTTTGTACGTGATCTTGTATGCAAAGGGATGCATCGGTTTGTACATGATCTTGTATGCAAAGGGATGCATCGGTTTGTACGTGATCTTGTATGCAAAGGGATGCATCGGTTTGTACGTGATCTTGTATGCAAAGGGATGCATCGGTTTGTACGTGATCTTGTATGCAAAGGGATGCATCGGTTTGTACATGATCTTGTATGCAAAGGGATGCATCGGTTTGTACATGATCTTGTATGCAAAGGGATGCATCGGTTTGTACATGATTTTGTCCGTCTATCTGTTACCACTTTTGTTTCTGCACAATAACTTGAGTTGCCCACCATCTACAGTTGCCAAACTTGTTGATGGCTGAACCCACTCGATTTTGGGGTCAAAAAGTCAAAGGTCAGTCTCAGTGTGACTGAAAGAAGAAAATGGTTTCTGCACAGTAACTGTAGTTCTCCACCATCTACAGTTACCAAATGTTATGGATGGCTTGCACTTGGAGCAAGGAAGAAGCTTTTTGATTTCAAGTTTAAAAGGTCCATTTCAAGGTTAAAAGTCAAAGGTCAAGGTCTCTAAGACTCAAAGAATGAAAATAGTTTCTGCACAATATCATTGGTTCTGCATCACATACCTGAACTACATTTTTTATATGGTTTGTACTTGGGGTAAGGAAGAAGCCTATTGATTCTGGGGTCAAAAGGTCAAATTTAAAGGTCGCTGAGTGAAGAAGACAAATGATTTCTGTACAGTAGCATTAGTTCTCATCACAGATCTACCACAAACTTGGTAGATGGCTTGCACTTGTGGTAAGGAAGAAGCCTATTGATTTTGGGGTCAAACAGTCAAAGGCCAAGATCACGGTAACCAAAAGAAGACAAATGGTTTCTGCACAGCAACATTAGTTTACATCGCAATCTTTGTTGATGACTTGCACTTGGGGTAAGGAAGGATCCTATTAATTTTGGGGTCAGAATGTCAAAGGTCAAGGTCATTGCCTGAAAGAAGAAAAACGGTTTCTGCACAGAAATATAAGTTATCCATATACTTTCACCACTGTTTGTGGATGGCTTGCACTTTTGTTACAAATAATTCTCTTGATTATGGGGTCAAAGGTAATGGTTACTTTGAAAGAGGATAAATGTTGGTCTGCATAATAACTGAAGTACTTTGACCAAAGTTTTGGGAGGGCTTACACTTAAGGTGTGGAAGAGTTCTATTTTTGGGGGGGTCAAAAGGGATAAGATCATTCTGGCTCAAAGAAAAATGGGTTTTGCGGAACAACTTTTGTTCAAGAGTACCAAAGTTCCTTGACCAAACTTTGTGGATGACTTGCAATTAAGATAGTAAAGAAAGCTATAAATTCTGGGGTGTGAAGTTCAGCAGTCATGGTCATGGTAAGTCTAATAAAACAATAATAGTTTCTACACATTAACTTTAGTTCTAGATTGCATACCTTGACCAAAGGTCAAGGTCATTGAGACCTTTTGGTCAGTAATCTCAAAAGCCAATCATACCATACTAGTGCCTACACTGAGGACTATTGAATATGGGGCAGTATTCTTGTTAATCATGATTGAAATAGTTCAGCATAATGTAAATTCATTTATTTTCATGGGTATCAATTTTTGTGGTTTTGAGAAAAATGATATTTTTTTTATACTTATATTTATGAATTGAGGAAGAAGTCATAAAGATTGTTGTTCTTGGAATCCATTTTTTTTTTTTTGCAACAACAAAATCCACGTAAATTGGTGCCCAGTGAAAAATAGTGAATTCAAAATATTAGAGCTGAAATGAATACCAAATTTTCCTGTTCAGAATATTTGTTGGATGTTTTCAGATAGGATTCAGATATTCATCGATGTTAATAAATGTTTCAAATCCATCCTCTTTTCTTTGTCTACTTTGGTATTTATTAACACACTCCACTCCCTGCCAAGCTTTGGACTGGGAGCTCAGTCATCTAAATCTAATTGAATGACATTTTTTGAGGATTCAAACTTAAAGTCAGATGAATTTAGATATTATTTTTCCTGTTGATCATCAAACTAAGTATGACCATAAACGTTCCTTTAGTGCAGAAGACAGATGATAAAGAAGGGAAGAAATTCTACTACCTTTCAGTTAAAGGCAAGGACTGTCTCAGGGAGGTGATTTGCTTACAATCAAATTGGCACAGACATGTTGCCATTTTAATTTAATTAAATTTGGATACATTGATTCACTTGATTGATACATAAAGGCTTTGTCGACTTTGGTAATGATCCCTGTTGTATACTATGTTCATCAACTTGCAGCATCACACATGATCTTTCCAAGAGTGCTTGAATTACAAAGAAAAGACACTGCTGTGTTGTGAGCAATGTGACTATTCAGAATTTTGACATTATGATTACAGTGCGAGTCACAGTTTGAATTTCAGAAGTTGTTCCTTGTAAACTAGTTTACATTTTAACTTGTTTGTATCATTTACATAATGCTGCCAAACTTGCTAGGTAAACTAATTTTCAAATACCAATTTTCTATTCGAATATTCTCAAAAAATTATCATGATTTGAATGTTTGGTTATTTGTTTCAGCTCCATAAAATATAATATTTTGCTCAAATGAATAAAAAAATACAAATAAACTCTTAATTTAAGTATATATAATAAAGCAAGTGATATCGTTTAAGCAATGTTATACTAACAGATTTATATTTCACTAAATATAATTTTAGTGTCTCAGTTTCACTGGCATTATTTTGCTTCAAAGAAAACTGTACGAGTGGTTGTACCCATCCTACTTCACAGTATAAATGCAAAGATTTCTATAAATCAGTTCTTAGGTATATTTGATTTATTTTATTATTTACAGTGTTCCCCAGATGAAGACGTTGATGAGCCAGAACACTAACAAAAATAACGACATTTTTTGTTTTCTTTCCATCCCATCTGATACGTCATGACGCAATAAATGTTTGTAAATAGAAAGACGCTATCTGTACAATGATGCTGGCTAAGTAATACTGTAACAGTGTTAATTAAAAACGTTGATTTTAAATTTTTATTTTTCATTGATTAAGATATTCCATCTAAATTTTATCAATATAAGTTGGAATCAGTTTTGAGCAGAAATACAAGCAAAAACATCATACCATATATACTTGCCTGTTAGTTGGGTCCAACTGCAAACAACATAGACCATGATCTGCAATTGCATAATACACTGGCAGATCAGGGTCTATCTTGTTTGTTCTACTTGTTAATCCTAACAAACTGCATAGATCCAGATCTGCCGGTGCATTATGCGATGACAGATCTTGATCTATGCAGTTGGATCTGACTTGTATGCAAATATGTATGGTAGCTTATCTTACAGGTTGACCCCAATCCATCCACCATCTCCATGCCCAGAAAAAAGAACAAGCAAAAAAGACATCATTTTACATTTGAAACTTTTAAAATTAATCTTGCCAGAGGCAAATCTTTCCACAAGTTTATCTGGACTTGAATTGACTGATTTATGAACAAAGTTGGTCCAAACTTGATATTTGTTTATAGCGAAAAGATCTTGAGGAGATTTTTATTCACAGTACTTCCAAAAAGTTTGGAAATTATCTTCAACAGTGCATATTAATAATTATCCCCCTGCATATAGATGCGGGAGTCCTGTAGTAATCACCTTTATAATCTGTCTGTCTGTCTGCTCACACTTTCTGTAACCAGCATAGCTCTGCAATTCAAACATATAACTGGATACCATTTGCTAGGTAAACTGCCTATTACGTGCAGATGTGCCTTTTAAAGGTTTTGTCTTCGTGTCCAATTTTGATGAAGTTTTTCTCTTTTTGTGTACAGTTTTGATGAAGTTATTGCCCTTTTTCCATCAATATTACAAGAAGTTATTGCCCTTTTTCCATCAATATTACATCTCCACTACAGCTGATCCTTATACTTGGCATAGCTCAAGAACTATTCAACATATTCTGATGCAGTTTGGTGTGTACATTGTCTCATAGCTCTGCATGTGCCTTCTATCTTTCCATTTTGAATAGAGTCATGGCCCTTGACATTTAACTTCTTCACATGGGATGTTGCTTGTAACAGGCATAGCTCAAGAACCATTTAACATATTCTGATGCAGTTTGGTATGAACATTATTTATGTGTGACTTTTATGGGTTAAGTACTGTTTAAAAGAGTTAGGGCCCCTTGATTGCTCGTCCTCCTGACTTTGGTTTCCACAAGAGGAGTTATGACCTCTGATTGCCAACCCTGTTTTGGTTTCCACAGCACAACTTTACTACACTCTGTTGGATTTCAACCAAATTTGGCATGCAGCTTTTATATTGATGAGACCTTGACCGAGTTTATTATCAAGTGTTCCATATTATCATTGTAAAGAGTTATGGCCCATGATTACCTATCATTCTTAACTTTGCTTTCTGCACCATAATTTTACTAAGGAATATTACTCTTCAGCCAGAGTTTTCATGCATCTTTATTTTGATGAGACCTTGAATGAGTTGGATTTTCAGCATTTAGAAAAGTTACAGCCCCTGAATGCACATCTTTTTCCAAGAGAAATTCTTCCTTTTTAAGGCCCTTACAAGCAAACTGTAGAGAGCAGGGCCTTTAGTTTAATCTATGCTGACATACTGCCACCCTTGATACTGTACTTTTGTTGAGTTCACATGGTTTTTGATAACTTACCGTATATACTCACGTATAAGCCGATACCATCTGCAAACTGCATACACCCAGATCTGCTGTCGCATAACGCGCTGGCAGATCTGGGTCT
Source organism: Margaritifera margaritifera (assembly GCA_029931535.1). Lineage (NCBI taxonomy): Eukaryota > Metazoa > Mollusca > Bivalvia > Unionida > Margaritiferidae > Margaritifera > Margaritifera margaritifera. Next base: position 2,212,181 of record JAQPZY010001639.1, on the reverse strand, counting down.
ATGCAGTTTGTAAGGACTAATCAGAACAAACAACATAGACTCGATCTGCCGGCGCATTATGCAACAGCAGATCAGGGTCTATATTGTTTGCATTTGGACCCAGCTTGTATGCAAGTATATAAGGTAAGGGCATTTGTTAGAAATTTCATTTGAAGGTGGATTCAACATGCAGGCCATAGCTTTTAGGAGCATATTTTGATGAAATTTGCTATGTAGACTTGTATCAACAACAACTATGATAAGTTCTGGGACTAAAATAGGCATGTTTTAGGAGGGGGTTTAATTTTGGGAATTGGGTCCAATATAGTCAATGTGAGCAGTATTCTGGCCTTTTTGTGTCACTGATAGTAGAGTTAGAAAAAGCCATGTTTTCAAATATAGTTCTAAATTGACTAGTCCCTGCTCAGATCAAAGCAGTAGAGAATTCTTCTTGGGTAGTGATGCTTTATGTTGATCTCCCCAGCAATTATTCAAATTATTTAGCACCCAGTCAGATTCCCCTAGCATAGTTCAATTTGGTATAAATATTGCTTATCAATGCTTTTTTTTCTGCCTCTTAAGAAACCTTGTACCTGTGAGACCTGTGCTTCTGTTAAAAGATGGCCAAGCATAACTTGTTTAGCTTGGTTGTTTTAGAGGATCATCCTAACAAAGTTTTGGTTTGTCTATAAGCAACTGAATAGAACATCTATGACCTTTTCTTTGGAACTGCTTGCCCAATATAGTACAATTACTTTGAATATATTGTCAGAATTGTACATAAATACTTTGGTATTGGCAATTGTACATAAATACTTTGGTACTGGCAAATCAAAGATGTGAACATAAAAGGTGCAAACTACTACTGCTGTGAATCAGAAATTCACATCAGAAAGTAGTAATGTACCCTGACCACAAGACAAGACGATAGAACAAGTAGTAATGTATGCTGACCACAAGACAAGATGACAGTAGTAGTAATGTACCCTGACTACAAGACAAGATGATGGGACAAGTAGTAATGTATCCTGACCACAATATGATATTACAAGTAGTAATGTACCCTGACCACAAGACAGGATGACAGGACAAGTTGTAATGTACCCTAACCACAAGACAAGATGATAATACAAGTAGTAATGTATCCTGACCACAAGATGATAGTACTAGTAGTAATGTACCCTGACCACAAGACAGGCTGACAGGACAAGTAGTAATGTACCCTGACCACGGGACAAGATGATAGCACAAGAAGTAATGTATCCTGACCACAAGAGAAGATGATCGGACAAGCAACAATGTACTGTGACCACAAGACAAGATGACAAGTCAAGTAGTAATGTACCCTGGCCACAAGACAAGATGATAGCACAAGAAGTAATGTATCCTGACCACAAGATGATAGCACAAGTAGTAATGTACCCGAACCATAAGACAAGATGATAGGACATGTAGTAATGTACCCTGACCATAAGATGATGATAGAACAAGCAGAATTCTAGATAAGAATTCAATAAATTGGTTATTTTCCTCCTTGCTTTGGAACTAATTGCATTTTGTGAAATTTAATGTGGTATTTTGTGCCATTTTTGTGACCGAGTCTTAATCATCAAGATATTAATGATGCCTTTTAGAATGCTTAAAACAGCTTAGTGACCAAGACTAATTTAAGGTGTATTTGATCACATGGCTGTATCTGAGTGAGTGTTCTCACAGTGATCAAGTACTATAATTTAAAACATGCACAGAACATCCAGAATTTGTCTTGGTAGCATAGTTTATATCGATCATTTGCACCATATTAAAACATGGACTGTGGTTATGGCAGCTGTAATATGTTTACAACATTAGAATAAAGGCTTCAAATTGAATTGTTTTGCACGATATGATATGTATTTAAAAATTCCTTCATGTGTTTTTAATCAATTTGTGTAAAATATGCAAATTCACTGCTTATTTAGAGCTGTGGACAAGGAAAAAAAAGTGTTCCTTGCAATTTGTAGTCCTGTCTTTAACTCATGCTATGATGTACCCTTACTGTATGACTTGCTATGATGTACCCTTACTGTATATGACTTGCTATGATGTACCCTTACTGTATGACTTGCTATGATGTACCCTTACTGTATGACTTGCTATGATGTACCCTTACTGTATGACTTGCTATGATGTACCCTTACTGTGTATGACTTGCTATGATGTACCCTTACTGTGTATGACTTGCTATGATGTACCCTTACTGTATATGACTTGCAATGATGTACCCTTACTGTATGACTTGCTATGATGTACCCTTACTGTATGACTTGCTATGATGTGCCCTTACTGTATGACTTGCTATGATGTACCCTTACTGTATGACTTGCTATGATGTACCCTTACTGTATGACTTGCTATGATGTACCCTTACTGTATATGACTTGCTATGATGTACCCTTACTGTGTATGACTTGCTATGATGTACCCTTACTGCATATGACTTGCTATGATGTACCCTTACTGTATATGACTTGCAACACTTTTACAAAGAACTTTTAACACAATCTTAATGCTGACATTATCTTTGCTTAAAATGTCATAACTGTGTCTTGCCAACAGCTAAATGCAGGCTTGATGGGAAAAGTCATGACTGTGTCTTGCCAACAGCTAAATGCAGATTTGATGGGAAAAATCATGACTGTGTCTTGCCATCAGCTAAATGCAGGCTTTACTGGAAAAGTCATAACTATATCTTACCATCAGCTAAATGCAGGCTTTATTGGAAAAGTCATGACTGTGTCTTGCCATCAGATAAATGCAGGCTTGACTGGAAAAGTCACAACTAAGTCGCAACATCAGTTAGGTACAGGCTTGACTGAAAAAGTTATAACTATGTCTTACCATCAGCTAAATGCAGGCTTTATTGGAAAAGTCATGACTGTGTCTTGCGATCAGTTAAATGCAGGCTTGATATGTCTCAGCTCCATATATGCAGCCTTACATATGTTCAGGACATGTTGGTGTAATGAAAGAGTACTGTTGAGAGTGACACCTAGGTTTTGTACTGATTGTGAATTAATGTTGGTGTTGCTGATACTTATTATTTGAGGTAAAGGATGGGAATGAGAAAGTCTTTGTGTAGTGATCAGAATGGCTTCATTTTTATCATCATTCATCTGCAGCTTCTTACATGTCATCCATGACTTCACATCAGAAATGGACCTCCTGAGATTGTAGCATCAACTTCAGTTGGGTGGCAAGATTTGTATTTTTGTGTGTCATCAGCGTACAACTGGTGCGAAAATGGATGACGATCTATGACACTTGAGAGGGACTAAATGTACAGAATGAAGAGAACGGGTCCAAGAACAGACCCCTCTGGTACCCCAAAACACAGATCAACTGGACTGGAATATTTTCCATTTACGGACACAATTTGTTTAGACTAAAGATGACGTAAACCATAGTAAGGCTGTATCACAAATGCCAAATACATGCTGGAGATGGTGAAGTAATATATCGTGGTCTATTGTCTCAAATGATGCAGACAAATCAAGGAGGCGAAGACTGTAATCTTTCCACTGTCCAAAGCAGAGAGAAGGTCATTAACTACTTTCAGAAGGGCAGTTTCTGTACTGTGGCAAGATCGATATGCAGACTGTAAATTGCTAAAAAGACTTTAAATTTAGATGAGATACCAGTTGGGACAGAACAACTTTTTCTAAGATTTTTGACATGAATGGGAGGTTAGAAACAGGACAGTAGTTTTTTTTTAATTGTTGGGGTGAAGTGTTGGTTTCTTCAACAGATGCTTTACAATGGCCGTTTTGAAAAATGATAGGAATTTCCCAGATGAGAGAGAAGTATTAATAACATTGGTTAGTGACAATATTGAATCAAAGCATTCAAGCAGCAGTTGAATCAAAGCACTCAAGCAACAGTGATGTCAGAGTCGGATCAAGTTCACATGACTTTGGGGCACTCATCATCAGGATTGTATGTAAGAAATCCGTAGAGAAAGGCTCAAATATTATTAAAGGTTGCCTTTTAAATTCTTTATCACAGAAGAAATTTGCAAACAGGTCCAGAAGTTTAATTGGGGAGAAGGTTGTTGGAAGTGGTGTACATTTGTTCCTTCACATTAGGTTGTTAGTAATATCAAAAAGCTCTTTGCAGCTGGAACTTTCAATGATCTTTGTAGTCATAAATAAGTCTTGACATAAGCTAAATGCAGGCTTGACTGGGAAAGTTTGACATAAGCTAAGTGCTGGCTTGACTAGAAAAGTCATAAATAAGTCTTGACATAAGCTAAATGCAGGCTTGACTGGGAAAGTTTGACATAAGCTAAATGCCGGCTTGACTAGAAAAGTCATAAATAAGTCTTGACATAAGGTAAATGCAGGCTTGACTGGGAAAGTTTGACACAAGCTAAATGTGGGCATGACTACAAAAGTCATAAATACATCTTGCAATCAGCAAATTGCAGACTTGACAAAATCCATGATGATGATATTGCAAGAATAACACATTTTCCCATATATAATTGTTTTTTTCAGCCCAATGACTTGAAAACATGACAAACATAAATGGGAAGGATAGACATTTTTTCTAATCCAAAGGGAATAGAAAATATTGTCTTTTTGACTAATCTCAAAAACAGAAGTTTGCAATAAAATTTAGGGGAAAAAAAACAAAGAAAAAAAAGATTCTGTGCTTTCAGTTTGAGTCATGTTTTAAAATTAAACAAGAAACACTTTAAACAGTTTCTCAAAAGTAACCTGGTATTTATTCCAGACCTACTGTAAATTATAATATGTTAGTGTCATTTAATGTTTGCACATTCAGTAAATGCCATTAGTGAATTGACAATTGACTCAATGGTTATAAGCATATTATATGTAAATAAATTGCTAGCAATGTGGATAATATAATCTTTGTAAATTTAGTCATTTGTCTTAATCAATTTGTGAAAACTTACTGCTCATACAAAATTTTATCAATTCCAGTCAGTTGACCTTTTTTTTCTTTTAAACAAGGCATGTTTTGAACAATAAATGTTCTGGATTCCTTTCAACAAGGCACGTATGAACAAGAAATATTATGTATTCCTTTAACAAATAAAAGTAAGGAAATTATTTGTCTCTATACCTGTCAATTATTCTACCCAGTCTGTTTCTTTTCAAAATTTTAATGAAATCAGAATTAATTACACAAGTATTTATTGCAAGTTTTACCACTAAAGCTCATGATAAAATGAAGTAAACAATTACTTATAATGCCTAAATATATTTCCTATTTGCATGCAAAAAGTGTTATAACCATGCATCTATATCTGGGTCAATAACCAAGTGTCAATAGCTCTAGTGATGTGTGTCAAAATCAAATAACGTGAAGAAAAAAATCCTGGAACTGTCCGGCAACGAAATTCAAATGTACAGCAATCTGATATATGACTATGACAATAATGATAGTGCACAACAAAACATGCACACACACACAGACACAGACACACACACAAAGACCATGTAACTTTTGGTGACTTTTATTATAATGATCCACAATTTATAAAAATTTAAATAGTGAATGCTGTGCATCATGACAACCACATGTAAATTTCAGTAACTGTTTTATGATCATGATTCATGATGTACAAAATGTTCAGCACCTGTTTTGGACTCTATGCAAGATACTATTGTTACATGATAATCAACAACTGACCTATGTTTATCATCTATCACAAACTGAGCAAACATTAGATGAGCAAAAAGTATTCATAAATCACATCATAAAAATTATATTCCTTAATTTACATATATGTAGGCTGTTACTGTACATAATTTACATATATGTAGGCTGTTACTGTATATAATTTACATATATGTAGACTGTTACTGTATATAATTTACATATATGTAGGCTGTTACTGTATATAATTTACATATATGTAGACTGTTACTGTAAATAATTTACATATATGTAGACTGTTACTGTATATAAACACCTGTGCAACTGGAATCCATATGATGTTGTGTTCTGTTGAATTATACATGACCAAGTAGAAAATCTACATGAGCTCTGCAACGTTTGCTGGTGGCACAGGTGTCTACACATCCAAGAATGAGAGTCACTATCTATAACTTGCAACAGTTTTTTAGTAGAAAATATCCATGCACTCATGGCATACTTGAGCTCATTTCTTCTTGTCCTCTTTACACATAATGACATATCTTTGTGCCACCATTAGGGGTGGGGAATAACCACTGGGGTAGGATGTATCTTCGAACAGGACCGAGTAATCATCTTGAGGCTGAAAAAGTATGTTAGACATGAAGTTAGACATGATTGGTATGGCTTGGGCGGAGGGGTTGCATTTTATGGCACAGCAATACTATACAGGTTATATTGTGCCAAGGAAAGTAAAGTGCCTTGCCCAAGGACATACCATGAAAGCTGACCAGGGCTAATCTGATGGTGGGAATCAAACCTGCACGTCTGGTCACGGGTTAATGGCTTCCAGAAAATTAGACATGAGAATTTGACAGGCCAAGTATTAAAAGATAAGACATCAGCCTTCTCATTGTCTTTTGAAGTAACCAGATAAAAATTAAAAGTAGAAGGCTAGGTCTATGCAATAATAAAACAAAAAAATGTTATAGTGTTGTAAAAGTAGAAAGCTACAATGTTAAAATTTCTAAAAGTATAAGGTTTCTGAGTGGTCACCTGGTCTCAACAGCGATTCTAATTTTACCCCAGCCAATTTCCTATATAAAAGTTCTGTATAAAACGGCCAACTGCTTTCCATGGTCAGGTTTCCTAACCAAAAAATGGTTTCTCACTGCTTTAAGCAGTCATTGAAGCATATTGACAGTGACCACTGTGTATGCAAACTAATCTTTTGCTTCATGAGGAAGGCATATCACATGAATCTGTGTATAAAAACTTCTTATTTCGCTTTACCGCCATACTCCAGTCACACTGTAACCTGAAGGCATCAATATGTCAAATTCAAAAACAGCCAGTTTTTATCATTAGGGGAGAGGGTAGAAACAATTTGTTTGCTGGATGGTTGGAAAAGCACTTGTGTTATAGCCGAAATGGGAGTCACCTTTTGCGCTATTGTGAGAGTTAGAGTTCAATAACTTAATATATGAACTGTGAATTAAAGCCATCTTGGATGAAAAAAGTTCATTTTTGAGGAGATATGAGTTACATCCCTTTTCATAGGGTCAGGGGTTATTCAACATAAGTAACAAATATTTATGTACAGGCAGGCGAAGTTTCATTTCATGTAAGATTAACAATAGCCACATAAGAGTTCTTTCATTTTCTATTTATCACAGGCCTCTCACATAAGCTGACCGTCTTTTGGCAAGCTGAGCAACTGGTTAATCCAGATACATGTATTTTTGAAGAGTGAACAGCTGTTTCTAGGCCTAACTGTACAAGCTGGTCGAACAAAGAATCAGTCCTCTGTTTCATAGTTATAAGAAAAGCTGTAAATTAGTAGTGAAATTAGTGTTTTATCATGATGCACGAAACAAACTAAGATAAGTGATTTTTTAGGAGTCAGTGATTTAATTTATAGGTTGGATTAAAGTGAGTAGGATACAGTAATCTTGTGTGGAACATAAGTATGGAAGAGAACAACAAATACATGTATTTTATGATTTTGTAGAAAAGTGCACTAAACTAAATCTGTTGACAACAACAACAACAACATAATAATAATAATAATGGTATTCAGTGCATGGTATCTGTTCATAAAACAAGTTTGAAAGGTGAACCTGCATACAGAGGTTACCTGTATACAAAGGTCAGTCTGGCCTTTTCCTATGGGTGACCACTATTTACAGGTTTGACTACTGAAGAACTAGTAAAATATGATATGAGACAATGTATGTGCTAAAAAGCAATATGATTGATGCAGGGCTCACAGCTACTTCTTGTTTGAAATTAACTGGATTAACACCTACACAGAAACAGAAAGGGCAATGAGTCTACTGTTTACTATAAGTGCTTCATCTGCCATGGGCTTAAAGAATAAATACTGATTTTTTGGGGAGGAATTTTTCCATTTTTTCATAGTCTAGGTCTGCATGGGGAATATGAAAGCTATAGTTAGATTCCACCACTTTACACAAAATACTGTCTACTCTCAATAGATATAGACCACCACTAACATAATACGCTCATAAATACCCTCTACTCAATGGATATAGACCACCACTAATGTAATAACTCATACACTCATAAATACCCACTACTCTCAATAGATATAGACCACCACTAATGTAATAACTCATACATTCATAAATACCCTCTACTCTCAATAGATATAGACCACCACTAATGTAATAACTCATACACTCATAATACCCTCTACTCTCAATAGATATAGACCACCACTAATGTAATAACTCATACTCATAAATACCCTCTACTCTCAATAGATACAGACCATTGCTAATGTAATACCTTGTACTCATAAATACCCTCTACTCTCAATAGATATAGACCACCACTAATGTAATAACTTGTATATACCCTCTACTCTCAATAGATATAGACCACCACTAATGTAATAACTCATTCACATAATACCCTCTACTATCAATAGATCTAGACCACCACTAATGTAATAACTCGTACTCATAAATACCCTCTACTCTCAATAGATACAGACCATTGCTAATGTAATAACTCATACTCATAAATACCCTCTACTCTCAATAGATATAGACCACCACTAATGTAATAACTTGTATATACCCTCTACTCTCAATAGATATAGACCACCACTAATGTAATAACTCATACACTCATAATACCCTCTACTCTCAATAGATATAGACCACCACTAATGTAATAACTCGTACTCATAAATACCCTCTACTCTCAATAGATATAGACCACTGCTAATGTAATAACTCATACTCATAAATACCCTCTACTCAATAGATACAGACCATTGCTAATGTAATAACTCATACTCATAAATACCCTCTACTCTCAATAGATATAGACCACCACTAATGTAATAACTTGTATATACCCTCTACTCTCAATAGATATAGACCACCACTAATGTAATAACTCATACACTCATAAATACCCTCTACTCTCAATAGATATAGACCACCACTAATGTAATAACTCGTACTCATAAATACCCTCTACTCTCAATAGATATAGACCACTGCTAATGTAATAACTCATACTCATAAATACCCTCTACTCAATAGATACAGACCATTGCTAATGTAATAACTCATACTCATAAATACCCTCTACTCTCAATAGATATAGACCACCACTAATGTAATAACTTGTATATACCCTCTACTCTCAATAGATATAGACCACCACTAATGTAATAACTCATACACTCATAAATACCCTCTACTCTCAATAGATATAGACCACCAATAATGTAATAACTCATACACTCATAAATACCCTCTACTCTCAATAGATATAGACCACCACTAATGTAATAACTCGTACTCATAAATACCCTCTACTCTCAATAGATATAGACCACCACTAATGTAATAACTCATACACTCATAATAACCTCTACTTTCAATAGATATAGACCACCACTAATGTAATAACTCATACACTCATAAATACCCTCTACTCTCAATAGATATAGACCACCACTAATGTAATAACACCACCAATAATGTAATAACTCATACACTCATAAATACCTTCTACTCTCAATAGATATAGACCACCACTAATGTAATAACTCATACACTCATAATACCCTCTACTTTCAATAGATATAGACCACCACTAATGTAATAGCTCATACACTCATAAATACCCTCTACTCTCAATAGATATAGACCACCACTAATGTAATAACTCATACACTCATAATACCCTAAACTCGCAATAGATATAGACCACCACTAATGTAATAACTCGTATATACCCTCTACTCTCAATAGATACAGACCACCACTAACATAATAACTCGTACACTCATAAATACCTTCAGATCTCAACAGATGAAGACCACCAGTAACGTAATAACTCGTACTCATAAATACATTTAAATAGATACAGACCACTATTACGACTAGGGGTTGAATGTAACAAAAGAAAGAATGACTCAAACAAGCTAATCCACAGTATTCCAAATGAATGAGTCTGGAATGTTCTGATGTACCAATGATTTTCAGTTCTAAATCCAAAACATTAATTCCAGGTACGGTAAATTCCAATGGAGTTGAAAAATGTTCAGATCTTTAGTTCGTAATCCAAAAAAGTACTATTTAGAAATAAGATATTCCACTAAGCTGAATCTCAAACAATAAATAATCCTCCTCTCTCTTTAATCTCTGAAGTAACAATGAAGAATGAACAAGCAGTGATTAAAATCTTATTATACAGCCTCTTACTGCATAAAAGAGAAAAACCCTTAACTCTGAAACTACGTTCTAAAACAATTCCATCTTCCTGTAAACATCTTTTACTGAACCAATCAGAAAGTCATGCATGTTACTGCTAAAAGTGCCTTCACACTACAATTATAATACCTTATTCTAAATCAACAAGATGTTGACATGGGATCTGGGTCACGATGATTCAGCACGCACAACTCGCGTGAATCACCATTGTTGTTTTAAGTTGACTGACATAATTATTGATTTTCTTAGACAGTAGCGATGACTCGTGTGGCATTCTGTAAAAAATGTATATAATAACGTAGGCTACTGAATTAAAGAATTATAGTACAAAATGTCATTAACTAAATGAAAACTATATTATAATTTAAAGATGATCCATAATTCCATAACACCACTGATAATGTAATAACTTGTACACTCATAAATACTGGGTCATGATGATTCAGCACAGCATTTACTTTCAATAAATATCGACCACCACTAACATAATAACTAGTACACTCATAAATACCCTCTACTCTCAGTAGATACAGACCACTGCTAATGTAATAACTCATACACTCATAAATACCTCTACTCTCAATAGATATAGACCACCACTAATGTAATAACTCATACACTCATAAATACCCTCTACTCTCAATAGATATAGACCACCACTAATGTAATAACTCATACACATAAATACCCTCTAATCTCAGTAGATACAGACCACTGCTAATGTAATAACTCGTACACATAAATACCCTCTACTCTCAATAGATACAGACCATTGCTAATGTAATAACTCGTACACTCATAATACCCTCTACTCTCAATAGATATAGACCACCACTAATGTAATAACTCATACACTCATAAATACCCTCTACTCTCAATAGATATAGACCACCACTAATGTAATAACTCATACACATAAATACCCTCTACTCTCAATAGATACAGACCACCGCTAATGTAATAATTCGTACACATAAATACCCTCTACTCTCAATAGATATAGACCACCACTAATGTAATAACTCGTACACATAAATACCCTCTACTCTCAATAGATACAGACCAATGCTAATGTAATAACTCGTACTCATAAATACCCTCCACTCTCAATAGATATAGACCACCACTAATGTAATAACTCGTACTCATAAATACCCTCTACTCTCAATAGATATAGACCACTGCTAATGTAATAACTCATACACTCATAAATACCCTCTACTCTCAATAGATATAGACCACCACTAATGTAATAACTCATACACTCATAATACCCTCTACTCTCAATAGATATAGACCACCACTAATGTAATAATTCATACACTCATAAATACCCTCTACTCTCAGTAGATACAGACCACTGCTAATGTAATAACTCATACACTCATAAATACCTTCTACTCTCAGAAGATACAGACCACTGCTAATGTAATAACTCATACACTCATAAATACCCTCTACTTTCAATAGATATAGACCACCACTAATGTAATAACTTGTATATACCCTCTACTCTCAATAGATACAGACCACTGCTAATGTAATAACTCATACACTCATAAATACCCTCTACTTTCAATAGATATAGACCACCACTAATGTAATAACTCATACACTCATAAATACCCTCTACTTTCAATAGATATATACCACCACTAATGTAATAACTCATACTCATAAATACCCTCTACTTTCAATAGATATAGACCACCACTAATGTAATAACTTGTATATACCCTCTACTCTCAATAGATATAGACCACCACTAATGTAATAACTTGTACACTCATAAATACCTTCAACTCTCAACAGATGTAGACCACCAGTAACGTAATAACTCATACACTCATGCACACTATTTAAGTAAAAAGCTTAAGAGTTGTTGTTGGTTGGTTTTTAACGGTACTTTACACACATTTTTGGCTATATCGTGCCAAGGAAATGGGAGCTAATTGCCTTGCTCAAGGACATGAAAGCAGACAACATGGGCTAATTTGGGCAGGTATCAACTTGTGACCCTTGGATAACAGAAAAAATACACAACTTAAAAAATAACAGTATCTGAATGCTTTCAATAGACGCACTTAGAATACTATTTCAGTACAAGGGTCACTTAAAACTCAGGAGAAAAAAAAATGCATGCAAAAATGTTAACATGCCACTTCATGTGCAGTCATGTCAATTTTTTTGCTGTAATTCTGTCCTCTTAAAATTTAAACCAGAAGAATGGTGAGCAGTTTGCTCACATAAATATACATCTGCCTCTCCCATATCCTGTGATGAAGATTAGTGTGTAGTCAAAAAAAGGACATAACTCTAATCCAAACATTGCAAGTACAATGACTGGTCAACATGTGTATCTTCTGATGATGACCATAATATACACTAAGTTTCACTGCAATCCATTAAAATCTGCAAGAACAGTTACATTCGTAAAATTCAGTCCTACACTGCATTCAGCTACGGGACAAAATGTGCAATAACTCGAACCAAAATTGTGGGAGCAATGTAATTTATTGCTATGCACATCATCAGATGATGACCATAATATTTTTCAAGTTTCATGGCAATCCATTTAAAACTGGGGGACTAGCTCCAGTAACAAAATCATCATATACAACATTAAGCTACAACACAAAACAGGCAATAACTCTAACAAAAACTGTGAGCAAAGAGATTGATTGATATGCAAATGTAACATTGTATTTTCACAGCAATCCATGTGTGGGGTGGGGTGGGGATTTACCTAACAAGATGTATGATTGGTATATTGCATTGCCTAATGATTTTAGGATTATGGGTTAAGTTATTGTGGGGGGGAATTATGGGATGGTCGGGAGTATAGTAATTTGTTGGGGGATTGTTAACATTATTTTTGGGGGGTTGATTTTTGGGGGGGTTAATATATTTAGGATGGTGGTAATTTATGTGGGTAATCTTCAAAAACTGCAAGGATTGTTAGTTAACAAGATTTTCATACACTGCATTAAGCTACAATAAAAAAAATGGCAATAACTCTAACAAGGGGGGGATAGTTATTTGGGGAGAACATTTATAGGATTGTTGAGTATTGTTTTTTGATTGGGATTGTCATAGAGTATTTGCCAACTTTCATGGCAATCATCAAAAATGGGTGGGACTAGTTGTGAATATAGCACTGTAATATGTTGTGGGAATTTAACTTTAGACAAAAGTTGAAAAATAAAGAAAAGGCAATACTCAACAAGGGATATTGCAGATTGCAAGTGATTTTTCTATATGTGCATATTAAGGTGATAGTAATATTTACCAGTTGTTATATGATGGTTAGGGTTTAAAACTGAGGGATGGTAATTAGCACTACGAGAGGGTAGTTTTGGATTGATTGGGGTGGGGGAGAGAGATGTGGGACATGAGGATTACTATTACACCTGCCTTAGTGATATAATGGGATGCTGTATTCTAAATGATTTGGAGGATGTAGTTGGGATAGTATGTGGGGGTTCATGGTGATGTGTGCCCTGTTGTATACATGTGTTTGTGGACTTTAGTGTTGTACAAGCTGAAGAGTTACAAATATTGTGTTGGGGGAAATTTGAGGTGGACTTAAAATGTTCTAGGTAAAATTCATTCAAAGCAAGAGGCTCGTGAGGGCCTGATGTCACACACCTGTGGAGATGTTTTCTACTGAAAGCAAATTGGGGTGGCCAAGGTGTTTGTTATTGTATTGAGTTTGTATTTTTGGTTGCCACTTAAGCTTGGTGTAATTATTTCAGTGGTGTGGGGGATATGTTGGATGGCAGCAGATTAGTTGAGTGTGAAGTGTGCACTTTCAACACATTATTGATTCAACCATGCAAGATAAGTATGAGAACTGAGTAAGTGCCTTTCTCCAATTTGGACTCATTGAGGGAATTTTTGATAGGCTGGCCTGGACTGATAGGGAGGAACCAACCTTGGATTATGAGGGGGTGTTTTTTGAGTGTACCATGGGAATGTGGGTAGAATTGTGGGGGGGGGGGGTAAAATGATATGTTGCAAAAAATATGGAGGGTGGATTAATTGATTTGTTTCTGGTCAATTCATTTTGAAGGGAATATGTGTCAGATGTGTGGAATGGGTTTAGACCCGAGGGAGGGAAGGGTAGGGTGTAGTTTAAATCCACTGTCCATCATAAAGGGGGTGGTGTATGGGTTTGGCACAAGTATGTTAATGTGCTAATAGGGATTAAACTATTTGGAGGATTGCATGATGAGTGATTATGCACACATGGGTTTCAAGGTCTAAATAGAGGGAATGTGGAAAAAATGGTAGGGATTTGGATGGGGGTTTGGTGGGGAATGGGGGGTGGACTCCACAACAGCAATGTTTGTATGTGGGGTTGGGGGAAGTGGGGAACTACTCCTCCTGATAAGGATGAAGGTATATATCAACATTTGGGGTGGGATTTCACCAGAAGGAAAAGTTTATGTATTAAAGGTTTGGGGTGGACTAAATTTGTTGAAAATTGGTAGTTTGGGAATTTTGGTTTTTGGGGAAGTGATGGCTCCATGAATTGAAAATCTTGGTAGTAATTATTATGAATGAGTGTTAATTGAATAGTAGAGAACTGGTTGGTTTTCACCAGAGATGTGATTATGGGGGGGATAATATCTAGTGGGGGTGGGGGAATATTTTTTTTGACATTGGTGAATTGATGGTATGAATGGTGAGAATGTTAGTGCTGTTTTGAGGGGTGAATATTGAAATATCCTGTCACTAAATTCTCTTGAATGAACGGTGTTCTCAACATTTTGGGTTTACACCAAAAAGTGTTCTAATGGGGGGTGGATCAAATTTTAGTCCTAAATGAAAATGGTGTGCCTATTGGGGGGAAGTTTGGTTCAATTGGGGGGGAGGGAGTTGAGCTTGTGGAAGTGGCTAATTTGGTTATGTTGGGTTTTGCTCAAGAAAGGGATAGTCAGAGATGGTTTCAAACACTCAGCAGTAGGGGGTATAAAGATGCTATGGGGGGGGTATAATTTTGAAGTTGGATGGGGGGGGGAAGTTTGTTTGGGGGGTGAAATTGTCCTCTAGAGTGGATTCTTGTGGAGGAAGATACGGGGGTATAAGTTATGGGTTATGAATGTGAGATATTATTCCATCTGTGGGGGGACATTTTGATATATGGGGGGGATGGGTTTGACTTTGGTTGGGAGGTTATTGGAAGAGGTTGGAGGGATGTATGTTGGGGGGGAGGAAACATTGTCAGTGGGAGGGGGGTGTTTGTAAATTATGTTGGGGGGTGTTGGATTGTTGGGGATTGAAAGCTATGCACATGGTATGGGGGAGGGGGGGGGGGGGAAAAAAAAAAATAACTCAAGAAGTAGGGGGGAGGGATATTGTTTGATTTGAAATGATTAGAAAGTAATTTTCCACCCTGGACCTGTTAGGGTGGGGTGGAAGATTTGGTAATTTGGTTTATGGACATGGGGTGGTATTGTTTTGTGGGGTTTGGGTTTTGGGTTTTGTGTTTAGAGTCAAGGGAAAAGTGAGTAAGGAGTTGTGGGGGTTTGTGTGTTTGTGGTGTTGGTTGTGAATTTAGTAAGAGAGGGGGATTCAGGGGTTGGGGGGGAGTGTAAGGGGTAAGAGGGGTGTCTTTGTTGGGGGTTGAATATATCTGACAGTATGGGGACAGTTTTATCCCTAGTTGGGAGTGTGGGGGAAATAGAGGTATTGTTGAAAAAATCAATAATGGAACTGGATTATACTGCCTGGACATGTGCATGGGATGCTTTTGTAGGATCTACAATTACTAAGAAACTGCAGTGGCTTACAAACATGAAATGATGTTAATTCAAAATAAAATGTTACAAATCAAAGCTTCTGTTAACTAACATGTTGTTTATAGGTAAATACTATAGTTTATGGAAATTTATCAGTAAATCAACCTTATGTGCAATGTTGTGTAATTTGTGCTTTAACCAATTCTCCTCAACTTTTGCTTTTTCCCAGCGATGTCACATTCAATGTGAAAAACACAGATACATACTTGAAGAAAGAATTAACAGAAAAATCCTACTAAACAATCTTCTTAAGCAGAAATGTGGAAATATATAATTTAATTGGAATGGGTATTCTTGTGTCAATGAGAGCCACATGCATGTTCATTTACTGATTTTGTAAACATTTACTGGCAGTAAACAAAACAAAGCCATTTACACATGTAAACATTGCAGACTTACAGCATTTGTGGCAAGGAAGAAAGCTATCAATTTCAGGCTCCAAAGGTAAAATCACAATCAGCTTCTATTTTGAGACTCTCTCATAACATGCCAGTTCCAACTAAAACGCAGGATGTCTCATTAGAAACAAGTATAGCTGTCATGAAACATAACTGTGCATATACATTATTTGAACTGTAATTAATTGCATATTGTCGGCGAGGAAGAAATAATAAGGAATTAACAAATTAAAGAGTTTTTGTTTCTTCTCACCTTTTTTAATAGTGAAAATATCAGAATGATCAGTCATAAATCAATACAGCAATAAGAGCAACCAGAAGGAAATTGTTTTTCTAAAGCAAAAGCATGTCTGCCCCCCCCCCCCCCCCCCCCCCAGCAAATAACAATGTCAATTTGTGACACTGGTACATGACAAAAGAAAGGAAAAATATTATTATCAAGCAAGGTGAATGATATGAAATTTTGTTATGAGTGTGATATAGAAAGTTCCTGATTTTTAAGGTCCAGATTTTAGTCATAAAATATAAAAAATATTATTATCTAGCAAGGTGAATGATATGAAATTTGTTATGAGTGTGATATAGAAAGTTCCTGATTTTTAAGGTCCAGATTTTAGTCTTAAAATATAAAAAATATTATTATCTAGCAAGGTGAATGATATGAAATTTGTTATGAGTGTGATATAGAAAGTTGATAATTTGTAAGGTCCAGACGTTAGTCTTCTCGATAGATCAAAACAGTACAGTCAATTTAAGTAGCGTACACAAAGCTTCATCATTGCAAAACTCAGGATAAGTTTAGACATAAATCCAAATGAGGGGCTAGGAGACAAAAATACTGACAAAAAAATCTATGTGTTTGTACAAACACAGCAGACCAAAAAAGTCAAACTAAAAAAAAATAAAAATGTAGATAAATTGGTATCATTGCATGAAACTCTAATTAAGTCAACAACATGTGCCTACAATCAAATCATCTAGATGTGCCTACAAATATACAGGCCAAATTTTATTTAACTACCATATAAAATGGCTTGAAAATCTAACCAAGTCATTTTTTTTTAAAATTGTCAGTCACAAAAGTTCAAAAATCTGTTTAAAAAATTGAAAAATTGCTGAAACAGCCTTAAAATCTAATCAATTCATCTAGCTGTATATACCAAAGTCAAGTGATTTTTGCTTAAACATGCTTACAATGTTTTTGTCAAAAAAGCCTCTCAAAAAATATAAAAAAAGTGTTAAAAAATTCAAATATAAGGTCACAGTCACCAGAACCTAATCAGGTCTTGTGACCCACACAAAGTATCTAAATATCAAGTGTGGTCTGGTTAATCAGGTCTTGTGACCCACACAAAGTATCTAAATATCAAGTGTGGTCTGGTTAATCAGGTCTTGTGATCCACACAAAGTATCTAAATATCAAGTGTGGTCTGGTTAATCAGGTCTTGTGACCCACACAAAGTATCTAAATATCAAGTGTGGTCTGGTTAAAAAGGTCTTGTGACTCACACAAAGTATCTTAAATATCAAGTTTGGTCTGGTTAATCAGGTCTTGTGACCCACACAAAGTATCTAAATATCAAGTTTGGTCTGGTTAATCAGG
Source organism: Margaritifera margaritifera (assembly GCA_029931535.1). Classification (NCBI taxonomy): domain Eukaryota; kingdom Metazoa; phylum Mollusca; class Bivalvia; order Unionida; family Margaritiferidae; genus Margaritifera; species Margaritifera margaritifera. Next base: position 2,193,997 of record JAQPZY010001639.1, on the reverse strand, counting down.
TCTTGTGACCCACACAAAGTATTTAATTATCAAGTTTGGTCTAGTCTGACTCGATAGTTTTTTTTCTGCTATCTTGCTTACAAGAAAATGTGATGAATGGATGGACAGCACAAATCTTTATGTCTCCCTCCTTTGGAGAAGAGACATAACTAGAGTTGTCACATGTATTTTTCATCTTATTTGATAAGAATATGTGTATTTGTAGCTAAAGGTTGACAAAAAGAGAGCAAAAATACAACATAACAACAAGTCACCCACTAGTTGAACAATCAGGAACATACTTGTTGACAACTTCAGTTAGCCCCAAAGTATGCAATACTGCTCAAGATTTTTTAAAACTAGAATTAACTGCCAAATATGGGGTACTTTAATCAGACCAAAAACCTTGCCTTTCTACACTCAGCTCAATGCATTTCCAACTGGAAGATCCAATCCTGAATGTCTCTTGTGACATACATGCAAGGGGACATGCACACAGCCTACTCCAAAATATAGTAAAAGCACCTCCTCAGGAGAACAGTGCTTCAAACTAGGGCACATCTCAAGGTGTTATAATAGCAAATGACTCAGATACAAAGCTGAGGAGGAAAGGAAAATGTTATGTAAATTTTAGGTTAAATTTCATTTTCACTTGACTTTCATAGATAGAAACATGCTTGGAAATAATGATTTTACATGCTTGGAAACAGCCACTTTCCATGGAACCTTACAAAAAAAGGCTAACCACTTTATAAAATGGTTTGAAGCAGTTCCCATGTACTGTTCTTAGTACCCTTGTCAGAAATTTCCTGTTTATGCAGTAGACTTGCACCACTTTATTTAGACATAACTGACATTACATGTCTTTACTATTGCCACTTTATTTTGAGATGACTGACAGTACCTGTGTTTTTGCTGTTACTGGTTGCTCAGTACTTGGAGAGAATTGTTTGGCCATGTGTCTTAAAGCTCATTTGTGCAGTTTATAAAGTATATGCAATTTAGTTGACTGGACATGGTGCCAACCAAGGATCACATGCATCCTTTTAGACAGCAACTGAATGAAGTGTCCCACAACCTCTGAAAATTCTGTTATTTAACTCAATACACTAAATTCACAATCAGTCAAATTACGATTTTTAAAGTATTTTTTTCTGTGACTGATCTATCTCAAGTATCTTCTGAAAATTCCTGACTTTTCCCAGAATTTGATACATTTTAGCAAAAGTACAGAGCTTTCTCCAGTCATGTCAAACATATTCTGATTCCTTTTTCCCATTTTGCAGGTAACATGGGATTCCTGAATAAAAGTTTACAGGTGATTCTAATAAATAAATAAATATATAATGTATGAGTAATTAAATAAAATAAATAAATAAGGTGAAATCGTCAGCTTTCAAAGTCTACGTTGTCATAAAATGTAATTTAAAGTGTAGATTTCTCTTTCTCTAAAATTTCTGATCCAATACAGTAATTGTTGTATACTGATACAAATATTATAAAAAAATACAGTGGCTTTTTTGCAAAAATACAATTTAGATAAAGGGTAGAGTTTTGGAGTTCATAATACCCAATTTGTTGGCAAAGTGAGGGTGACTCTGCAGCACTGGGTGACTGCTTCTGGCCGTTTAAAGTGTCGCACTCATTGGGAATAACTGGTCTGGCAAACAGGTGCTAACTAGAAACAATATTCCTAATGAAGCGGTTTTCTTCTAAGTGAGCGTAGCATCTAAATGGGACATTTGTGCGAATTGTCAGCACTCCTGACTACAGGTGTATTTATCACTTCAGTTAAATGCAGTGAACAATGAAATTATATATATGTGGCCTTAATACAAAGAAAAATAACTACCAAACTAACACTCTCTTGCCAAGACAAATCCTTTTTTTTATCATACAAGCTGTTATGGTCATAAAAAAAAGAGACAAGAATGAAACTTTTGGATTTTACAAAGACAATCATATTAATTGCAGGAATATATTAAGGATGTTCATTCCATTTTATTTAGATAATTCAAAATCTATGATGGTCCCTTGCCAAACAAACATCAACCTATAACAACAGTGATCCCTTGCTTTAATAAACTTAGTTGTCAGCAACCGTAACTGTGATCCACCTGAAAACACAGCACAGTGGCAGATCACCTTCTTATCAAAATTACCTTGCTAAAATCAGCAATTCATTTGGATCCTACATTGTCTGTTATATAGATAGATAAGATGGATCATTGCAGATACTGACTTATCTGATAAGTAACATCAGAACATAAAATTCTTTATGATAATTCGGTTGGTAAAATATATTTGTAACAGCAATTTTCAAAACCATATTCTACATTCAGATAGGAAAACTGAGGAAAGACATACCATGTCCTTGGAAAACAAGGCTTCTGGATCTGTCTCTGGGCTGGCCTTCCATATTGGTAGAGGGACGACTCTTCTCTTGCTTAGAGTATGCCGCCTAGAGTAAACAACAAAATATACCACTGTGAATTCACTATTCTTCATTGGATACCAATTGTTCTGGATTTTGTGGCTGTTACACACCATGAATATGAAAAGCCTAACAAACTATTGGTCCTGGAATTAGCGACTGTTAAAAATCATGCATATGAAAAACCCAATAAACAATGGTCATGGATTTAGTGGTGGTTACAAACTATGAAGAATATGAAAAACCCAACAAATAATGGTCCAGGATTAGCATTTGTTACACACCATAAATATGAAAATCCAATGAACAATGATCCTGGATTTAGTGACTGTTACAAACCATGAATATGATAAACCTATGAACAATGGTCCTAGATTTAGTGACTTTTACAAACTATGATTATGAAAAACCTATGAACAATGGTCTTAGATTTAGTGACTATTACAAACCATAAATATGAGAAACCTAATCAACAATGGTCCTGGATTTAGCAACTGTTACAAAAGATGAATGTGAAAAACCTAATAAACAATGGTCCTGGATTTAGTGACTGTTACAAACCATGAATATGAAAAACCCAACAAACAATGGTCATGGATTTAGTGACTGTTAAAAACCATGAATATGAAAAACCCAACAAACAATGATCCTTCTGTGGAAACAACTGGATTCCTTCCTTGATCAATGAATGTAAGTATACATTAAAATGTCACCATACTGCAAATCCACAAAAATTATGTCATTGAAAATAAATGGAGTCACAGTAGTGAATAAAAGTAATTCTACTGCAATAGAACCTTATGTATCTGTAGGTTATTTGTCCAGATTATCAGTTAATCCAAACTATTTATGTCTTTCTAATATGCTGACTTAGTAAATCATCCAAACTCTGACATTCTATCAAAATATTTTTATTCAATAGGTAGGTAGATAGCAAGTTAGTTAAATACACTGTCATTGTCATTGTCAGGGTATTGTCAGAAAAAAAAACAAAAGTCAAGAAGTCAAAATTTGGTGGCAGTCCTTAGGTAAATCAGATAACAATAACCTTAGAAGTCATATAGAGCACTTGCAATTAGCTGGAGGAAATTTAATCTACTCCCACTGACTCTTAATAAAATTATTGTGTAGAACATTTAAGTATGTTCAAAACAAAATTATTATTGATCTCATTTTACTTGACCTTGCAAATCATTTTAACAAGCCGAGTTTAAATAATATAAGAATCACATGTAGTTGTCCAAGATCAAATGTGTTTTTGAATCAAACGGTGAAACCTAAATGTTCAAATTCTTTGGCGAGTCTTTCAGTAATTGCTTGAACTAAGAAAACCACATATGATCATGATTCTTTCATGACTGATTACAAAATAATTTTTGAATTACCTGTGCAAAGAAGGAATTTTAAATAATGGGCAAAAATACTCAATGGGCATATGCAATTTTAATAATAGTCAATTGATGACATCATAAATTTGCATGTATTAAACTGGTACTGTCATATATTAATCCAAGTACCATATATACTCGCGTATAATCCAATATGCATTGCAAACTGCATAGACCCAGATCTGCCGTCACATAATGTGCCGGCAGATCTGGGTCTATGCAGCTTGTAGGAACTAATCAGTAAAACAAACAACATAGACCCTGATCTGCCGGCACATTATGTGACGGCAGATCAGGATCTATGTTGTTTTTGCATTTGGACTCTGCTTATACATGAGTATATACGGTATTTATATTGTGCTAGGATGAATTCATGGTATCTTACTCTTTGCCCTCCTCAGCATCAATGTCATCTACTTCATACTTGTTAGTACTGGTATTGAATGTAACCACCTCAGCCAAGATCCAATTCTCTTCCCCATCCAAAGACTGAACTCTGGCTGCCACCTTGTCCCCTGGCTTTACTACATAGTTGTTATCTGCTGCCACAGCTCCACACAGGGGAGGGGGTCTGTAATAGAAGACAATTAGGGAATAACAGTGTTGTATTTTTATTTAATATCTGAGACCATTAATGGATGTTTTATACCATTGTATAGTAAGTCTTACCAGTGATATATAAACACAGCCAGTAAAAGGCATAAAGTTAAACCTGCCTTAAATGCCACTTATATTAAGCAATCACCTGCCTTAAGCAACCATTCAAGGTCTCAAACACCAAACTGTAGTGGAAATAAATTTCTATTAAACAGCCACCTGTGTACAGAGACCACTGTTTTACACTTCCTCAAGATGGCTGCCTCAGCTGAACAGGTTTGAGTATATCTGCAATGGTAAAAGCACCATCACCCTCAAATCCTAACACAATAAAAACTTTGTGCAGATATAGTCAAACATGTCATCCTGTTTAGATCTATGTCACAAACAGAGTTATAACATTATAATGGCATTGATATTTTTGATTTTGTTGTGGATTTTACTGCCTCAAATTTTGATGTTCTGCTCTTCAAATACCATGTTACATTCACAAATTTCATAAAAATAATACTTACAGTACAACCTTTCCAAGAGTACAGATGGTAAATGTTGTGAATTATGCAGCTTCTTTCGGATAAGATTATTTGAACCAACACTGCCTGTACATTATAGAACAGAAAATCTGGGTATATATTGTCTGCAGGTAACACGTATTATACATAATGAAAATACAGTCATTTTGAAGAATACTGCAGCCTTTACCTTTCCCCTGGTTTACTGACCCACAGTGGGAGAGTGACGGCATTCTGCTGTAACATGGACATCAGAACCCCTCTCCTCATGATAGGCTTTGGACGATCTGAATCTACAACGAGAGGGAAATATTTTTGTGACCTGCAATATCGAACATCATCAAAAACTGTTTCAAGAATGAACAAATAAATAAGTACAGCCATCAAATGCAACATACTAGCTCAGTGTTTAATATTTACCAAATATACTTGCTTATAAGTCAGGTCCAACTGCAAACAACATAGACCCAGATCAGGGTCTATGTTGTTTGTTTTACTGATTAGTCTTAACAAAGTGCATATACCCAAATCTGTTAGTGCATTATGCGATGGAAGACCTGGGTCTATGAAGTTTACAGTTGGATCTGACTCATATGCGAGTATATACCATAAAAAAATGTGTTTAATTCTGGAAATTACACTTCTTCATTTCCAACACGCAGTTTTGAAATGATATTCCATAAAAACAAATCTTTAAAAAAAATACCACAGAATTAACTAAGATCGTATATCACATCCTTACAAGTTTATGAAGCTTGGTAACAATCATATTTTGTGTTGGCTATATTCCCCTATAAAACTTATTTATATGTTCACAATTTGTATAGATTGTTGACCAAATGATTTATGCACATCTTTCCAGTAACTTGATACATAGATAATTCTTTCATTTAATATATATGTATTACCAAGATAGTAAATACCATATTGAAAATGAATTGGCAAATTTATTCTTTATTACTTAGTGGAAACTAATGTGATTCCTTTTAAAGGCAAAAAGGTCAAGATACATGCCTAACAAAGTATCACAACATCACAATACATCTATGTTGAAACTTGGTACTTTGGTAAATCGAATTCATTACAATTAATTGCATCTTTTTTTCATTTTCAAATATATTAAAATAGAAGGACATAATTTAATTTTTAAAAATGTATTAACATTCTACCTAGTCTCCTGTTCTCTCTTATTGCCTTTACTTCTGTTATTTTGTCTAAGGCCTTTCTCAACAACCTGAAATTTCAAATGATATAAAACAATGTTTAGCTTAGTTTGGTTAAAGACAGAAAAAGAAAACAAAATCCCATAATTTTCATTCAATTATTTCCATTCAGAAAAATATGTGAAACTAGAGTTAGTAATGACAGGTGTATTGCAAAGGGTCACACTCTCCACAATTTGCTTGGCAGGGCCTTAGACAGATGAACTTCTGTTAGAAAACCAAAATTTGGAGAAAATGGACATTCAGGGGAAACAACTCTTCTAATGATGATGGAGAATGCTGGAAATCCAACTCATCCAACGCCTCATCAATCTAAAGATACACAAAAACTCTGGTTGAAATGGAATATTCCTCTGTAAAGTTATGCTGTAGAAAGCAATATTGAAAATCAGATCAGCACCATTTTCATTTAGGACCAACTAAATATCATAAGAAGTCTTTTAGTGAAAACCCCATCTGTTCAGGAGGTATAGCAATAACTAAATTTTTAAGATGGCCACCATGGTGGCCATATTGGATGTCAGATCAATATCACTTTCATTTAGGATCAACCAGACATCATAAGGAGTCTTTTTGGAAAACCCCACGTCAATACAACTGTCCATTCAGATGGAGTAATAATAACAAGATTTTCAAAATGGCCACCCTATGCAGCTATATTGGATGTAAGATTGGCACCATTTTCATTAAGGACAAACTAGACATTATAAGAAGTCTTTTAGTAAAAACCCCATGTCATTATGACCATCAGTTTAGAATAGCGATAACAAGATTTTTTAAATGGTGCAGCCATTAGTGGATGTCCGAGAGGCACCTTTTAATTTGTTCCAACTAGACCATTGGGATGAATGTGTCTGTAAAGTTTGGTGGCAATCCTTCCAATAGTTTATTAAGAGTGGCAATAACATACTCATGCTAATCTATGCCGGATGCTGGACAAAAAGCCATTGCACTAGATCTGGTTTATGAGCGGCAGAGCCAAAACTGGAGTTGAAAATGCATAAAAAGCACATCTCAGTCCATGAGACAAAATACACACAAAATTACATCAGAATATGTTGAATGGTTCCTGAGCTATGCTGATTACAAGGGTATACTGTAGTGAAGATGTTACTGTATATACTCACGTATAATCTGGGTCCAAATGCAAACAACATATACCCTGATCTGCCGTCGCATAATGCGCTGGCAGATCAGGGTCTCTGTTGTTCTTTATTCTACTGATAAGTCTTTACAAACTGCATAGACCCAGATCTGCTGGTGCATTATGCGATGGCAGACCTGGGTCTATGCAATTGATATTGGCTTATACACGAGTATAGACAGTATATTGATTGAAAAAGGTGAATAACTCCATAACAATTGGACCTGAAATTATGAAACCTTCAAAATGCACATTTGCATGTAATTAGTAATTCACCTACCTAATGGCATCAGTTATGTGCAAGGGTTGCACAGCTGTGCTGGTTACAAGCAACATCCATGTGAAAAGAAGGAGAGAAAAGGTACCAATGAAAATTTACTGACCTGAAGAGTATTCTATTGCATGGATAGCATTTAATTATCATTGCCCAATAAAACTGTAAAGAATAAACACAATAATGGGCATTCATTTCCAACTATTCCATGTAATTTGACATTGAGAAATAAAATGCCCTTGATATCTTTTATGAACCAATACATTCTCATTTTATTTTTGCTTGACTGGTTGACATCCAACTTCAAAATTGAATGTTCTCATATTAATGTGTGAGACAGCAAGATATTGCCATAACATGACCAGAGAATGATTACTACATCAGTGGAGACTGAATTTAGTTTGTTCCCATATGATCTGAGATGGAATAGCAAGAAGTCAAAAAATTTTTAAATTACCGTCACCATTTTGATTTTTTTTTTTTAGGGGGAGGGGGGTGATTGCAGGATGGGGATGGGGGACCTACTGTGCTAGGGTGACCATATTAAAGTTTCCAGCAAGTGTTCAGTTGTACATATTTACAATCATTTCAATCCATAATGAAACGAAAAAAATGTACTAATATATAGCCATATACAACAAAGTAATATATTTTCACTGGAAAAGCTGGAAGTTGAGATCACTGCATCCACTGGAGTTTCATGTTTCTTGCATAATAAACAATTACAAGTTAAGAAAAAATGAAATACCTATATTTATAGTACAGATACAGTTATTTGTGTATATTTAAAGTATAGATATAGGTGATTTTATTCTTTCTTAACTGTTCAATATTTTTTATGCATGAAACATCAAACTCCTGTGCTGCATCTGTGTGACATGCATTTCCTCTCTAGAATGTTGTCCTTCTGGACCTGATACTAGTACTTAATGTGGAAAAGGTACACATATTGATAAGCATTTTGAAATAACGTCATAGCTTAATCTGACTTGTCTGACACTTTGTCAAACATAGTAACAAGAGTGATGCTTTTTGCCACAGATTCGGCTTTTGAGGAATTTATATGTTCATGACATCCAGTATGGTCGACAAGGGCTGACTTTTGAAAACTGAAACACATGGATTAACAAAATGTTTTTCTGCTTATGCTTTTGACATAACTTGAAAAACATTACATTCAATTTTTTGTTGTATTTTGGACATGAGAACTGATTCAACCATTTGCTCTTGAAACTTCTTGACTTCTTTGGACTAAAATTTTCATCCTTATTTTGTCCCTACTCAAGTAACATTGAACGTAGCAAACATGTATACATACATGCATGTGTACAATTATATATACATGTATTTTTTCCTTACTCTGCTTCAGCTTCTGCATCTTGCATTGCTGTGTTGTACAATCCTCGTAACTTGTTCTTGTAGTATGGAGTGACTGAAATTAAGAGAAATTAATTTCGTGTGCAATATTCATCAGTTTAAAACAACAAAATTAACTGCTTAAATGGATATATAGCAAACAGTTCAAACATTAGACACTTTTATTTATTCACATCTATCACAATCCTAAGAATTCACTCTTTTTGTGGGGTATGCTACAGGGTCTACTCAGTAGGTGAAATTTAGGGTAAACCACCATCACCACCTATAAAAAAAGGAATTTTTTTTTTAAATATAAAGGAATTTTTAGTGAAATAAACAAGGTAGGGCTTTCAAAAAATGTGTGATTTTGTACATTCAATTAAGTTTTCAGCGCAATGTTTTAGAAATAAGCATGATTCCATAGTAGAATAGTAGACACTGTAAGGTACCAATGTTTGTGTATTTCAGGGCGGCTACAAACCATGAATTTAAAGAATTAACAAACAGAATCTTCTGTTGGAACAAGAGTACCCCTTTTCGAATCCAATAATTTAAGTACAAATAAAAATTTCATTTTTCATAGAAACAAGAATCTCCTGAAGGGATTGATGCTCTACTGTCCAAAAAAGAATTTCCAAGAATTCAAGATAAGACCATTTCTTCCTTTTAACTGTTGAGTGCTGAAACCATGTCAGATATTCTTCAGAAATAACAAGATTTTCAAATTAGCTGGTATGGTGGACATATTGGATGTCAGATTGGCACCCATTTAGAATGAGTAGCAACAGCAAGATTTTCAAAATGGCCATTGTGGCTGCCATGTTGGATGTATGACTGGCACCATTTTAATTTAGGACCAAGTAGGTATCATAAGAAGTCTTTTGGTTGAAAGTCCATTTGATATGGGAATCCATCTGACAGGAGTAGAGATAACAATATTTTCAAGATGGCCACCATATGCTGAGGTTCAGTTTGCATCATTTTTTCATTCAGGAAAATCTAGACACCATAAGAACTCTTCTGGTGAATACCCCATGTCAAAATGACTTTCCATTTAAGAGGAATAGCAATAACAAGATTTCCAAGATGGCCACTATGATAGCCATACTGGATGTCAGATCGGCACCATATTAATTTAGGACCAACAATACATCATAATAAGTCTTCTTGTTTCAACCTCATGTTGATATGACTTTCCATTTTGGAGGAATAATAATAAAAAGACTTTCAAGATGGCTGCCATGGTGGCCATATTGGATATCATACTGGCACCATCTCCATTTAGGACCAACTATACATCATTAGGAAGTCTTTTGGTGAAAGCACAATGTCGATATGACCAGCAAATCTAGGAGAAATAGTGATAACAAGATTTTCAAGATGGCCATTGTGGTGGTCATATTGGAGGTTGGATTGGCACCAGTTTCATTTAGGACCAACTAGACCATGGGATGAATGTGCGTGTAAAGCTTCATGGCAATCCTCCAAATAGTTTAGGAGAAGTAGCAGTAACAAAGTTGTGCTAACAGATGAACAGAAGACAAACAACAGACCATCCCATAAGCTCTCCTGGTGTATGACCAGCAGAACTAAAAATGATACACATGATAATAAATTAATTCCCAGTGTTCTACATACAACTTAATGCACCAAATCCTATGAACACATAAGTTACTACTGAAGTGGATGTACACACTCTATCAGGTTTTAATGTAACTGTGTGGAGGCTGGGAGAGTCTGCCCATATTATGATCGAGTAAAGATTGTTGAAGAAACATATTTTATTCCTAAGATTGGTTTATTCTTCAAATATGTTAACCAATCACAATACATTAGGAGAATATGCAATAAGTGGATTGAGTTACATCCCCTTACCCCAGAGAAGGCCCAATTTCTAGTTCCCTAATGTATGTGAAGTAGCTTCAAATCTCATGAGAGATTCGGGATAGAGTTAGCATTCAGATATGCCTGGATGAGAAAAATGTCACTACTATAAGTCCAGTGGAAGTAGAGTTACCACAACACTGAGAAGCTGCTGAACAACCAGGGAAGGTAGCCTGTTGTGCTGCTGCTAAAGGTCTCGCCAAGTCAAAGTGGACCCTTTGGGATGAAAGGTGTCTGAGGTAGAAGCCAAGGAAAGTTGTCTCTGTCCTCCATCCCAAGACTTGGATAATGTCAGTTCAGGGACAGTTGCACTTAAATGCTATGCTAGTGGCTGCTGCCCTAACTTTGTGAGCTGACATGTGCAAGAATGCACTAGTCCTGGGTTAGTTCTTCATAAGCAGAGAGGATAACCCATTGTATAAAGAACTACAGAACCTGAGGGGAAATATCATCCCTTCTTCGTGAGTGGTAAGAACCAGTGAGATGTCCCTCTTTTGGTCAGCTCAGTTCACTTGGGTCCCATTTGAGAGCCCTTATGAGGTCCTGTAGATGTCCTTGAGATGAAGGGTCCAAGGAAGATAGAGATTCTTCATAAATGGGAGCCTGTTTTTGACAGTGAAAGCAAGGGCTATCAATAGTTTAGATCGACCGACAACGCATGTATCACTCTGGGACTCCCTACCATGAGTGATGCAAAGACTAACCTGGTGAAATAGCCTGTGTAGGAGAGTGAACAAACACTGGGAATCTGTTCATGTTGGGACAATTATCTCCAGGCATTCAATATGTGTATTGACACCTTTATAAATAATGAGAGCAGAATGACGGTAAGACAGTATTTAAACATTGGCATGTTAAGATAAATGCTGTTATAAGAATGTATATTTCACACAAGAGAATATAACAGAAATAAAAATAAATACTAGATTTTAAAGAACAGCCAAATATTTAGATATGCCAAGATCCTGCAGGGAAATGCTTTAAGAACATTATTGTTACTGTTAAACAAGGTTTTCCCTTGGAGCAGAAAAGCTTGATCCTTGACAAGTTTCTCATTGGTCTGAGTACCCTATTCAAAAACTCTTGGGAGTCCCAGGGACTCAACTTTGACAAAGTTTCTTGCTATGTTTTCCACTAAAAGAATATCTAATTACAGCTCAAATACACATATTTAGAAAGCTTAAGAATCAAGGACCCCCTTAATCTCGTTCCAGAAAAGTCCCTGTTAAAAAGCCATAGATGAGTCTATGAAATAAGTATGAGCAAATAAAAATTTACTTCTCTGTTCCTGTTGCATTCTTTCATGTGTCTTGGAAATGTTTGAAAGATTATGCTCTCCTCTTGCACGTTCATCCTGGGAGAGAAAAATATTTCTAATCAAATTGGATGGGCAAATTATCAAATTTATTTGAAATACGTCCATTTATCATTGTAATATACATGTATATCTAGTCAACCTGGTATAGCAATCATACACATATAGCAACCAACTATTCTTAGTGACCATCATTTTTCATCAGCCATCTGGCAAATGCGATCAGCAACGTCTATTTTTTGGTTCCATGACCAGTGATGTACTGCATAGAGTGATAGGCAGTTATGAAGGTTCTTTGTTCTATACGTTCTAAAAATAAATCATTCACATGCATTTAAAAATACCTACATTTCAATCTATATATTTTTCTTCATTAGACTAGACTGACATGTTGAGTTCATGACAAACAATACAAACTGTTCCAGGATATTACTTTATCCTAGTCTTCTTCCACATAGATAACTTTATACATCCTTTTGAGTCAGCTTTAGTAAAGCAGGAAGTGACTTATGGTTCAACTCTGACTAGGACTGCCTTGGTGTGTCCTGGGTAAGGCACTTAAATCCCATTTTCTCGGCATGAAGCCAATAATGTCTTAAAAGTGCCTTTAAACCAATAAAAAGATAAACTGACTAGGGCTCAAATGGTTAGCAAATCCCTTAACCAGTTACACATAACAATTAACCGAACCATTACTAGTTGGGAACATCTTATGTACAGAGTTTGAACTGGCAACAATTAGTGCATATTCAAAGTTTCCTGTCTTTAAAATCTATTGCAATTTACATGTTACACTTTCTGACACAAAGATATTTTCCATTTGCTTTTGCATGAGCTCTAGGTATACATTCAACCTTTAATTCGTCTATCATATTCTCTGCCATTCCATGCAGTAATTAGTACAAATCAAGACGACTGTCACGATCACTAAAACACTAAGTGCTGAATGTGTGGTGCTATAGTTTAAATTACTTAGAAGCAAGACTGTAAGATGCCTGAACTGTCAAAGGAAGAAAATAGGGTTAATGTGTTTGTGAATGCATATGTGCGTGAATGCATATGTGTTTGTGAATGCATATGTGTGAATGCATATGTGTTTGTGAATGCATATGTGTGTGAATGCATATGTGTTTGTGAATGCATATGTGTTTGCATAAAGTTTGAGTAAAGATAGTATTAGTAGTATTCTGTATCATACCTTAGAACAGCTGATTACAGTACATGTATAGTACCGGACTGTATCGGGGACAGATGTTACAATGTTTTGATTCATGCTGAAAGCCTGTCTTGGAGAAAATGCTGGGAGTGAGAAATTTTATTACATTTTGAATTTGTTTATACATATGCTCAGCTTACTAAATATGCTTGGTGTTACAAAGTGAGAGGGGTGGGTGTGTCAGTTAACCAGTTACCAAATTTTGTAACCAGTTACCACTAAGACTCGTACCGTTATCCAGATAGTCGTAACAGCCTGACCTCACCCATTTGTTCTGTAAGCAGTCTAACCTCACGGTACATGGCAGGAGTAGTAGTCGATCTTTACTGAAGTTAATTTAGAAGCAATAAACAGAATGTATGGTCACTTACCTGGACCTGGTGTATGAGAGTATAAAGTTCCTTCAGCAGATCCTTGATCTTGGCCTCAGCTGCTGCTGTTGTGGTGCTGGTTGTGTTGCCATCTGTTGGGGCAGGGCTATGGGTATCCAGGCCAGCCGCACTCTTCCCTGACCCACTTCCTCCACCTCCACTGCTCGACTTTGTGCGACCCATTTACTTAACAGAAGTAACCAGTGTTCATTGAAACACCTACGTCAAGTAAAAAAAAAGATTTCTCTATAAAAATTAGCCTGTTTGTTTTAGACACAGTAGCGACATGAAAAATAGACTCTGGAGATTTAGCAGTAGGGTCTATAAGAAATTTTTCATATTCATATTTCCAATTTTTCAATCTCATTTCAAGCCAACAATGTAAATGTAGATAATCATTGTAGAAACCTGGTTTTGTTCAATTCTTAAGATCGCAGAACTGATAAAATCTTATAGCCCGATGTCCCGGACTATTCATGTACGAAATCAGACAAGTAAAATTTTCCAATTCGCAAGTCCAACACAAGTGCTTTTTTTCCTATTTGAAAACAAGTCAGGTAAGCGCTAATTTTAATACTTTAATAACTTTATCTACCTTTATCTGACCATTCGTGTCCTCTGGGCATACCGAATGATTGAATCTAGCTTTCTCCATTTATTCATTCATATTCTGTGATATATCACACCCACAAGAAGTCATCATTGATAACTGTTGCATGTGCACAAGTTCTATTATTGCTTGAATGTATATTGCACTAAGGAACCAAACTTATTGGCCAATCAAAATACTTCAAACAAAACAAATTTGGTATGATTAATTAGCAGTGTTTCAAACGGCCTAGTTATACTGTGTTTACTCATACTCCTCACAGTGGGTTACCTCCCTACCATAAATATTATTGACGACAAAATGAAGCATTAAAGTCGATATATGAATGAAATAGACCCTTCTTTCCAACCCAATCGGCACATATCCAAGAACAAATATGGTGCCTCGCATGCCATGTGGGTGCATCTAATTTTAGAAAGAGATTTTCCTAATATGATCACTCACTTTCTAGCTTTGTTAGAACAATCCATAGATAGGATTGCAAATCTATGGGTTTAATATTTGTCTATCTACTCATAATAATGCTGTGTATTGGTTAGATATTATTTGCTTCACTGCTTTTTTCGTATTTTCACAAAAATGAGTGATGTTAGAAAACAACCTTAACCTTACAGCACTTCTCAAATTCCACAGCATAGCATTGTCCCATACATTTCTGACCTACATATTTTTATTTTTAGGCTATATCTTCTATCACATAATATTTAGACTTTGCTTTCTACGAATTATACATTTTCCTTAATTTATTTGCCCAATGATTTACGAAAACAGTCAATCTAATGAAGAGGTACTTCCAAGACACAGTGATGTCCGCCATTATTATCCCTTGACAGGTTCACTTGGGTTTTTCAAACTGATTTTATGAAGAAAATAACGCAAAGACGGCAGTTAAAATCTTCAACAACAAAAAATATTTAGAAAGTGCTTTCACTGATTCTATTCTTAAAAAACAAACAGCTATTTACATATTGATGTTTAAGTTTCGAAACACAAGAAGGTTGTTTTCATCATCAAATGATAACTTGCAGAAATCAGGCAGTGATAACTGGCTCATGAAAGGATTAATTGTCAGTCAGCTATTAAAACACATGTCTGTGAATGTGCAAGAGTTTGTTTGTCTGTGCAAATTATATCAACACCAGCTACTTGCTGCATGCAATACATTTCGCCTTGGGCTATAACACAACACTGAAACTACCTGGCTAGGTCGAGGGAGAATCACAAAAGTCATAAACTACTATCACTTGGTATACATCTAAAAAAATAACAGGGCAAAGTCGTTTTCGCTTTCCTAACAGAAGAAGAAGTTTACATTTTTTAGGCAACTTAGTCACCCACTTCGCCTGGTATTGTTCATTCATTGTGAAATATTTAGTATTATAGTATAAAAATGAAAAACCAAGGCAACTGAGAACAGTGATACCAGTACTTGTGATTGTTTGTGATGTAACAGCTAGAAGGAACTAAGGAAGAGATTACAGTTTATTTTATTAATTTATTTAATTAACTTAATTCCATTTCAAATCAATAAATTTGTTAAAGAGACTAGAAGAGGAAACAAATTACCATATTTCCTCCACTTTTTTAAATTTCATCTTTAAGAATCACAGCACAGCATACTATATTCACTTTTTTCTTAAACAAACTTTTCCATTCCAGGTTTAGGATCAAAATCCCTAAGTTATGGACTTTTCTCCATCACCCTAATCAATTTTGTTACAGTTTCTTGTTTTAAACGTCCACAGCCCTTTGTCTTGATACGAATATGTGATGCAGGGCTGAGCACATTTTTTTTTCATCCATTTGTCCAGGACAAGTGGTTCCAGAAAATTCACTTGTCCCACCTTACTTTTCACTTGTCCCAAAATGGTAATCACTTGCCGAGATTTTATGAGATGTATGTACTTAATCCATTGAAAACAAATGAAATAATATACAACATAATTATTTCTTAAAAGAATTTAATTTTTCAAAAACATTGGTTGATATACATTTGGCTACTTCAGGTACATGTATATATGTTTTAGCTGCTGGATTTGAAAAAATGTCCATGTACGTGTCTGCCACCTGCACCAGCACTAAGCCAGCAGTTGATAGCTGTGTCTGAGTTAAAGTCCTCAAACTCGGTCCATTTTGTGAAATGTTCATTAGAATTTTTAAACTCTCTGAGTTTAAGGAATTCTCACACTCAGTAGCAGTCTTACATTTTATCCCTCCACTTTCACAAGAATTTTCCTTCTTCAAAAATTTAGCAAACTCATTTTATCCACATAGTAAATATCAGCTTGCTTGACAACTACTTCTAAAGTGATCATAACAAACATTTTCTCTTTTAAATACGAACAGAGAAAGCTCATTAATTAGCGTAATTATTTCGCTTCAAATGCAATATCGCACGTGAAAGTTAATCCTCTGTATAATCAATTAAAAATGAAAGAATCATTACTGTCATTTAATCAGTTCATAAAGGAAACCAACACTGATGTCGGTAAAATACCTTTCATTAATTTAATTATGCTGACTCGCTGGATTAAAATCAGAGTGAGCCGCTCGTGAGGATCTGGCTTGAGTAAACACTGTGCAACAAAGCCGCTTAAAACACTGCTAATTAATCATACCGGCTTTGTTTTGTTTGACGTGTTTTGATTTGCCGATAATTTGGTTGCTTAACCCAATATGCAGTCAAGTGGTAACAGAACATGCACATATGCGATAGTTATCACTGACCACCTGTAGGTGTTATATAGGATGTAAATGTATACATGGAGAGGGGTAGAATCAAGTATTCAGTATGGCTGGAGGGCATGAATGGTCAAATAAAGGTAGATATAGTGATTAAAGCACTAAAATAAGGACTTGCCCGACCTTTTTAAAATAGGAAAAAAGCACTTGTCCTGGACTAGTGACTTGGAAAATTTAACTTTCCCGACTTCGAAAATAAATAGTCCGGGACGTCGGGCTATGGGATTTGCTCAGCCCTGTGATGAGAAACTTCTCTCAGAAGCCACTACTGTTATAGTCAAAACCAGCAATACTTCATCTAAAACAGTAAAGTCTGAAAACAAGTCTGAATGCACAAAGCTCCCTTTTTTCTCATTTTGCTGCTCATGGAAATGTCCTATTCCATGATTCGTTCCAAGAATCTCTCAGTTCCGTTTTCTCTATCAAAACTATATGCAATAACTACTGTCTGTTGGCCAGTGCTGTGAGAATCAGGCTCATCTGCTTGGCACCAAGGAAATTACGTAAAGTGGCCAACAGAAGAGTAAACATGTGATAACAACTCAAAAATGAAAGTATATCTGTATATGATGCAGGAAAACAGCTAATTTTGATGATGATTACTATGGGAGTTTGTATTCCTCTGGCAAACAAAATAAGTCCCAAAATATTGGCACTATTTTTCGAAATATCATATACGGTAAAATACATATTCAAGCGTTCCAAACATTGTTAAGGGATTTAAAATATGATGGATTAAAAGTGTACCGAGTGATGCTTATCAAATCAAGGTGTCAAAGCACATGCACGTGTAATTATTCTTTTGATCAAAACAATCATTAGGCACCAGCAATTGATTACCAGGTGGCTTAATCTCCTTGTCTGCTAAGATCTAACCTATGTGGCTTTACCTTATCCCTTTGTAATCACTTGAACTTTGCTTCACAGCCTGCACACTACATGATTGATACTTGCTTTGTAGAAATATATCAAAGAAAAGAGAAGTTCACTAACAAAAAAACTGTGTACCAAGGACTCAGCTGTTGGAATTTTCATGTGTCCAAAATTAAAAGTACACACACTTTTACACGGATTTCAGCAACCCCAAGAACCCTGGTAGTCAGGTAGGCGCCTTTACTGATCTTAAATAAAATATTTGTTGTTGTTCTCAAATTTAATATTAAAGTAGTTTTGCCAAAGTCCGATCATTCCTGATTGGTGAGTAATCTGTACCTTAGTTGTCATCACAAAACTTTCAGACAAAAATTATTGATCGCTATGGACTTTTACAATGGCAGACTGGCACTAAATTGGGGCAAAAATGGCATACATCGGGTCTAATCATTAGTGTCAGGAGCAGTTCACATTTTTTCCAATATGTGGCACTTTTGTTGTAACATCATAGCACGATATTCAATCCAGTTTATACTTTATCACACCTTTTAGTTGGCCTTGTCTAAAATGTCAACGTACTTTAACATTTTTTTTTTTTTTTTTGCGTTTTATGTAATTTTTGGGGCATTTATAAAATGATCTTCAAGGAATATTGATCAACGAGGAGTGAAATAAAGTGAATAAGATCGACGAGGAGTGAAAGAAAGTATATAATCGCCAGGTATGTGTAATCAAATTCTAAAAAAGTACACCATTAGCTGAAATAGTCAATATCGAATGCCTACATGACGGTATAACTTGTCGTTTCGTCTGGGACTTGGGTGCTAAAAAAGCAAGAACATTTAAAATTTCACAATTCTGTTAGAAAAATATCACCCATAACAACCACTTTCGGTTCTCTGGTGTAGATTTTCGTACTTATGTTGAAATTCGTTAGAATGCTAACTTGGTCAAGTCCACAGTTTTTCCAAATATACTCTTTAGGACCTGTAAAAGAGTTTCCACGAGGATGAGCAACAAAATATCCAATAAAGCAAAAACACCGACTCGCAGATCACAAGTATCTTAACCGATAACAACTTGCTACAATACAGAATCGAAAATAGGATATTCCTGATACACAAACACACCCATCAACAATTACATTAAAAAAATTTACTTGGTAGAGAAATGCTGCTCATTCTCTTTAATTTAAAGTAATACATTTTAGATTTGAAGTCGTATTTCTTTCATATGCGTGCATATGTAACCAGAAAAATGTAAATTTACCAAACACTAATTGGTGTACAGCGGAAATAAATGGTTTGTCGCCCCTTTTTTTGCAAACGGAAGACAGCATTCGGACCACCTCGTCTATTGCTGCGAGACAAAAATATGCTCTGTAGCATTCGGAACTAGCTCGTCTCTTTCCGATGCGAATCGAATAACTTCGACTCTCTAGAAAAGAATCAGAGGTATTCGTAGTGATACTTCCCAAATTGGTAATGTCTTGGTGGACAAACATCTGGCTAGATGTGAGAAGAACAGATTTTTATAAAATGATAGGTGTTCGAAATAATGAAATACCTGCACTTTTAATTTTTAATGTTATTCATGCAACTTTGTAATGAAATAAATTGAAGAAATCATTTGGTTTCAATGACCTGAAACTATTGCTGGCGTTACTGTAAGTGATGACTCCTCAACTTGTCATTGTGACGTCAAGAAGTTATCATGACGTAAAACAAATATGAGCTTGAGGGCAGTTCAAACAGGCCATTATTTACATCCGATTTTTTTCTAGCATGCTATGGAAAAAGCCGGGGATATTTCGATTGGGGTAAGCTGAATAACCGGAAACGGCACTTTTAACACATTATTGGTTATATCATGCCGAGGAAATGGGAGATAAGTGCCTTTCCCACCTAGGCAGCCAACTCGAACTGACTTGGGTGGGTATCGAACCAGCGACCCTTAAATTAAGAGTCCGACGCTATACCAGCTGAGGCATCGTACCTCCCTTAGACCGAAACGAAGTATAGTGTGATGTTCTGATATGTTTTGGATACAGTTTAAGACGATAACGTGCCGATATTTATGTAGAGAGTATGTTACTTTATCTCTTCGTGTAATTATAGTAATATATTTTTCTAACATTTGTGATCTTTAATGCAAACGAGAATGGGACATGTCAATGATTTCTAACGAATAACATAAAGAAAAATAATAGCAATAGTTATAACAAGAACAAAAGAAAGCATACGCCAAATTATTACTTCGGAGTCTATCGGGGAATAATCCTACTATTCATGCTGCGGTAAATACTGCTACTAACTACCTCTAGTCGGTTGTATTGACAATAATCTGCATACTGACTAGTCCATTGTACTGACAATCATCTGCATACTGTATTGACAATTATCTGCAGATGCATGTTACTATCAGTTTATAAGTTATGTTAATCATAGCTTTTGGGGCTAGTTAGTCAATACTGGACAATCACAAGATTTTTGCCGGTTAGATGTTTCTGTTGTTCTTATAAATGTCAAGTATAATCCAACTCTAACCACGTGGTGGCAGCACCACTTGAAGAGCTAATCGTGATGAAAGTTAAACCTCTATAAACTCTATGAATATTATACAAGGTTTTATATACCAAGCATATATATATATATATATATATATATATATATATATATATATATATATATATATATATATATATATATATATATATATATATAATGACACAAACATTGATAACGGCGCAAATACAAAACAGTTTCCCAACGTTTCGAGCTAAAAAAGCTCTTCCTCAGGGGAAAAAAAACAGTTTACACAAAACAAACACCAAACACAAAAGCCAAGAAAACTTCTCCTACATGTTTAAATGACGGGGAAATAAACAAGCCAAGGATAAACAATAAAAGAAAGAAAGAAGACAAGTTTAAAAAACGCTCTAAAATGGGTAAACTACATATCTATGTTATGCTGCCATAAGCCAAACAAAGTTGTGTAAATATAATTCAAAGAGTTTATCGTGCGTATCACGCAGAGGACCAAAGTATGTATGAATCCGGTTTTTCATATTACAAATAATATATGCTAACTCCTTGGAGCTAATCAGGGACTACAACAAGTACATAACAACTAACTTTAACAGTCTTCTAAGATGGGGGGGGGGGCATGGACGAAGGCGGCGCCCCCTACTTTCGTTTTAAACTCCCTTAAAAAAATCATCGCTATACAACTGGAACGTTTCCTTACGTAAGTTTTCTTTACAGTTAGATGGTAGTAGTAGTATAGTGTGGCGATATGGAACCCACGCGTACTAACCAGGACAAAGTTACTGATCAGCACCCTCGCATACTAACAAATACAGTGTTACTGACCACCACCCACATCTACTGACCAGTACATACACCTACTGACCATCGCATAGACCTACTGACCAACAGACAGTCTTACTGACCAGCATCCACATCCGCTAACCAACACCCACGCTGGCTAAACAGTACACGGTGTTACTGACCAGCACCCACGCATACTAACCAATACACAGTGTTACTGACCAGCACCCAAACCTACAAATAGATGTGTAAGGGCAGGATGTAAAATTAGGGGGTAAAGGCGAAACAACGTTTCCATGAGTAAGTTTTCTTAACATAGATAGTAGTAGTATAGTGTGGCGATATGGCCTAATAAATGGAACTATGGCCTCAGTGGGAGTTAACATTACGGCCGCCATCTTGGGTGTATGGCACTATGGCCTCAAAATGGTACTATGGTCTTAAGGGGAATTTAACACTGAGGCTATACATTTTGTTTTCAAAAATGACCCTATGGCCTCAAGGGAAAAATGTAATGTTAAACTACACTTACTAGCTAACCCGAGGTCAAATTGACCATCGCCGCTTCATCTCCTGACCAGCGTATACACCTACTGACCATCATCCACATCTACTGACCAACACAGTCTTACTGACCAGCACCCATATCTCCTAACCAACACCCACACTTACCAACCAATAGGCAGTGTTACTGACCAGCACCCACGCTTACTAACGAATATACAATCTTACTGACCAGCACCCACACTTACAAACAGACGTGTAAGGGTAGGACGTACAGTTGGAGAGTAAAGTAATTAGGATTCGTACCTACTTTTAGACAGATAATCACTCACTATCACCATCCAACACTCACCCTTTTACAAACCAAACAGAGGAAGGTAAGTTCCTTGGACAAAATGGTGCCTAGTGGCCACATATATATTATTATCATAGTAATGCGATCTTGATTGCTAGATCACGAGGCTGACAACAGGACATGATCTAGCCATCAAGATCGAATTACTATGATAATTATATTTTTGTTATATATCTATCAATTTTCAGACAATTTAATAAAATCACAATACATAATTGAAAAACAAACGAAATTGCTTAACATTTCAACGTTTTTAATACGAACTTCATCTTAAATCATAAACCGAATTACATTTTGATCAGTTGTTATGCGCATTATTATCGCAGTTTTATGAACGAAGCGCGTGAAACAACAGTCACTCATTTTCACTTCGATCACTGTGAATAACACGAATTCTTCGACGCATGGGGTCAGCAGACCCATATATGTGATTTACATTAATTGTGCAGTTGTCAAATTTTGCATCACGGAAAATTTTACCAGCTGAATGACTATGAAAGTTTCTATGCAAGGCCAGGCTGACAGCGGTAGAACTGTTTCTGGTGGGACATTGTGAAAGGCTCCAATGGGGACTGTACATGGGAATGACAGGCTTGTTTTTGACAGTTAATTAAAGCGGGATTGGACAAATTGTTGGAACTTGATGACACAGATTTGTTTCAGAGAACATTACTTATCTCCTTTTGCATGTAAAGTTAGGCCACAGCATAGTTGTTCATACTTGTCCAGGAAACCTCGAGGAAAAAGTAGTTCCTGCCTCGTTTGAGAGAATGGTGATACGAAATCAGAAAACGTCAGTATCGTTTTCCTACTTCTAGGAAGTGACTGTAAATTTGTGGCATTTTCTTTAGTGAAAAATTGATAGGCATATAATATATGTGTGTATCCGAGATTTGTATTTAAAGCATTACCCTATACCTCAGTGTCGGTAAATTGGCATATATTGTACTAATGTTATAAATAGCTATAATCAAGGGAACCAGCTCATAATAACAATGAAATGGACGTGAAAAAAGTAGTACTAAAATTCAGAAACTGTCACGCACTTTAGCGGAGACGGAAAAAATCCGGAAAAAATATGTAAAAATTATGGCATAGACTAAGAGTAGTACTAAAATTCTGAAAGTGTCACTGACTTGAGCTGAGACTGAAAAAACATCCGGGAAAAACAATATAAACATTATGGCTTTGACAAAAAAAAATGCTAAAATTCTGAAACTGTCACGGACATTACCGAAAACTGAAACAAAGCAGGAAAAATTTATAAATTGTGGCTATGACTAAAAGTAGTGCTAACATTCTGAATCTTTCACGAACTTTAGCAGAGATTTGAAAAAACAAAATAAAAAATTTATGGCAGAGGTTCCGCTCTACAGCTTCGTACTTTGCACAGGGTTTGATTTTTAAAGAATAAGAATTTTCCAGGTTTTCCTCACCTATCAAGCTGATTATTTAAAAAGGACCTTGTATATTTTATGTATTGCTAAAATAACTTTTAATTCCCTTAATTTTATAGTATGATTGATGGGTGCAATTTGGGTTATAGAGTATTCAGCTTGGCCTTACTTCAGATGTGCTCCTTTCAAAAGACTGCTTCACCTTACCTGTCCCGTTTTCAGAAGGACGTAATAACTGTAGAGCGGAACCTTAAACCAAGTTGTACTAAAATTCCGAAACTAAAATAGAATTTAGCGGAGAATGAACAAAATAAGGAACATATGTTAAAACATGACTGATACTAAAAGTAATACTAAAATTCCTAAACTAATACGATATTTTGCGGTGACTAAGAAGAAATTCCCAAATATGTCACAAAAATTAAAGATTTTAAAAAAAAAATTTAAAATAAGAATAAAAGTAACAAATGTACAAATGTATTTTTTTTTTACAATTTCACTGAGTAAATTCTGAAAATTTTAAAAATTGCCAAACATTTTTAAACATTATGAAAGTATAAATTTTACATTTGTAAATTTTTTTTTTACAAATTGAAATGATATGTACAAAAATTCGAAAATTAAAAAAATGTTTAAATTACATTTTTTTTAAAGTTAAATATGTTAACAAAATTAAACATTAAAAAGATATATAATTCTTTTTGGGGTTGGTAATATTATGTAGTATTTCTCTTTCTAGAAACGTCAGTGGCCCAGAAGAACCATTGGGGGTTGAAAAGGTTCAGATTGTTAACACATGCTGCACTCATTTGATGCAACCTTCAGACCAATGACTATCCATCACCCATCTTGACTGTCCAACACCCTCACATGCAAACAAGCGGACTAATGAAATGGGAGTTATGTGATGGCCACTAATACATATAATTACAATTCAGCACACACTATTACAAACAAAACAGATGATGGAATGTGGATAGTTGAGGGTCACTCACACTCTTACAATTAAACACACACTTACAAATAAACCAGTGGATTTAACGGGGAAGATGAAGGTCATTCACACTTACTTATGGACAAAGAAACTCACACCTTTACTATCCAACACCCCACACATACAAACTCAGATTATATAGTTAAGTAGTACTATCACATGATTACAATCCACCACACGTTATTTACTATACAACACCCATACACAAATATATAAACTCATGTGAAAGGGGATGTAGAATATTTAATGGGTAGGATCACTAACACTCGTAAATAGAAGCAAAATACATATTTTATCATCCAACACTTTGAACCGATGAATAACACCGTGTTTGGTAAACAGATGCAGACTTTAAGAAAGAGAACGAATGTAAAAAAATATGTGCTAACGAAGAGAAATATTTTTAACTTCAAAAGGATATATCATTTGCAAGGAGAACAATCATAGAAGAAGATATGATTTAGTTAGTTCAAAGAATAAAAAATAAAATGTACTAAACCAATTTATGGTGGTTTTACAGTGCTAGATTTAAATAAATTGCTTATGTATGACCTCTATTACGACAAGCTCAAAAACCAATATGGGGATAAAATGAAACTTTTAACGACAGATACAGATTCGTTATGTGTTTATGAAGAAACATATGACTTTTACCGTGACATGAAAGGAATTATTCAGTTTTACGACACACACAAATTTTTTTTTTAAAAAAATGGCGTTCATCAGATGAATAAGAAAGTATCAGGATTTTTTGAAGATTAATTGGTGTACCAATATCCAAATTGTGTGGTCATAGGAGTATACTGTATAAGTTTAGAACTGACAGAGATGAAAAGAAAGTATGCAAGTGTATTTTAAAAAAAACCTGTAATAAACATGAATCTAAAATTAGAAAACTGAACCTATTGCGGGTACATAGTGACTGTATCACGCGGCGTCAGTCGCACAATGCAAATTTATTACCTTTTTTGCATGCCTTGTTTAAAACAATTTTCTAATCGCAGAGCTTATTTCGATCGATGAATATATTTCATCTGCTTTTATGTAGTGGCCCTATGTAAGCAGTGAAGTGGTTCTCAATTTATATAGAAACAAAATATATTAATTCAAATCAAGAACCGAACCATACAACTCTCGCTTTGAAATCTGACCCTATATTTTTGCATCAGGAACCGTAGTTACTAACACTCTATACAATACCTGTATACTAGCAGACTACAAGGCATGTTCTGAAGAGACAACAATATATAAATTTCATAATAGTAGAATTCTGTACACATTCTCTTAAATCAATCAGGTTCAAGGTCATACTGCACTTATCTTGTGTAGATATTAACTACAACACATAAGAATTTTTTCACCAAATTTGGTATGTTGGAATTTCTTAAGAATATCTCTGATATGCCGAATATGACAAGAATAAAAGAGGGAAGAAGCGGACTAATTATTGTCGATTCCTACAAGTTCTCATCGGCCAGTAGAGCGTCAGTAAGCGGGACTCCTGTTATCATTGTTGATTTATAACGTAATCATAATGTAATAATTGGGTCAGAAGTAAACGCAATTTCTGTTTTGGACTATTGGAATGCCCTTTAAAAACTTCCAAAGCCTATTTCATTGATCCAAGTGATATATTCAGAAAGCATATGTAAAACAAGAAAGATAACTTACCCTAAAATTACAATTAACGTATTGCGCAATATCATCCAGATCCCAAAACATACCGATGCCTATCGGACCGATACCTTATATCCATGCACACATTAAAATCGTCATATCTTAAAAATCGTCAACCATTTTTAATTACATTTTCACTATGCACACAGCAATTGTAACATTAGTACACATGGGGAAAGTGCCAACATAAAATACTTTGATTTTTTTAAATGATGTTCTATACTAATGAGTAGGGCGTGGTTATATCTGCTCTGGCGATAGATCAATTTCCTCCATGCACTCTTTTTAAGCATCTTTTTATTTTCTGCTTCATTTGCTATAAACAATGTATGAAGCTCTCACCATCACCTTTGGAATAAAAAGAATATAAATGTATTTGTTCATAGAAAATGGCAGGTGAAATAACACTAAAAGGTACGTCAGATACAAACTGGCGAAAGTACAGGTGTGCAGTCATAGTTGGTAACCCTGTTATTAGTCATAGTTATGAGAGAAGGTCTTGCTACGTAAAGCTGATTGACATCTTGCAATTGGAACTGTTAATGGAACTAAAAACTCAAGGATCCAGCTAAAAAATTCAATGATGATATGCTTAAAGATAATAACTGGGGAGTGGGGAGACATTATCTCGTGGCAGTGCAAACGATTTAAACATCATGCGCTTGCAGAAAATTCCCTGTGTGCCCACGATTGATACATTTTTGTATTTCATACCCCACCCCGAATGTGGTAAAGAAGTATAGTATTACCCTTCCGTTAGTCCGGTTAAGTACTGTGTTTTAGTCAGTTTTCACGTCCTGTGGTGTGGCATTCATGTTCCATGAACGCATTTTTGTTATTTTTGTTATTTTTGTTATTTATTTATTTATTTTTTATTTATTTATTTTATTTTATTTTATTTTATTTTTTTTTTTTGGGGGGGGGTGCATGCTTTGGTTCTTACTCATTATTTTGTGCTGTTTTTACGCGCGCTCATAAATCCTACCCCTGACCAAATGGCTAAATTTTGTCAATTACGTGTGAGATTTTGAGGTCTGGAGTAATATTCATTATTTGGAACGACGAGTAAAGTTTGTAATAAAGGGAACGTCTCTTCATTGCTGCTTAGGAAGTATGAAATTGTCGCGAGTTATCGTTTCGCTAACAGATGTGAATAATCAAATACACGTTGACTCAGAAGACCCGTGAGGGGAAGGGAGAATGTAATGTCAGTAGTATAGTGTAACGCTTGAGGGCATAAGGGAAGTCCCATGTTAAACAGCGTCAAACATTTTTGGGACATAAGGGGATTTTAACATTACGCCGCCATTTGAAATGTATGTTTGTAACAGAGTTAAAGTATTTTTGAACAAAAGTAAACAATTTTTTTTTCTAAATCAACATTTTTAATAAGACCCGCTCACTTAAACATTAATAAATGAAGAGGGAGGATTAGGGCTTGTCCATTCCTTTCATGTACAAATACCAAATATTAAACACGAACATATTTACAAGGTTCACAGCGTTGTAAAGTAAGATTAGATTTCCAATCATTTAGTACAGTATCATATTGCCATCGACAGACACTACCTTTGCGGGCTAAAGAAAATATATAACCATAATGTTCACAAAATCACTTTTCTATTTTGTCATCGTTTCTAAACATGGGAAGGGCTGTCTGGGGTATAACGATGGGAATATATTGAATGTAGTCACTAAACAGACAGTACGTTTACAAAAATCATTCACTCTCAATCTATCCCGACACCGTCTGATTGTAACATGTTGGTTCTATTTTCGTGGAAAATGTGAGTTCGTCTGCACTCTAAATGAAATGCCATACTATGACATACGTTTCACATCAGGAGGCTGTCCGTTTCAAACATGTTTGTTGTATTTTGGAGGACAAACGTAATTGGTTGCAGTTTGTCAACGGAGAAAATGTGAGTTTGACTGCTCTCTAAATGAAATGCTATATTATTGACCTATAACAAGAAATGTAATGACGAAACTACACTTACTATTTAAAATGCCTGACAAACATTGTGTCATTTACTGATCACACAGGGTTGGATTTGAAAGAAGAGGTATAAATAAAAAAATAATGTACCCACCGCCTATCCTCTACAAGCCCTCTTATAAATAAAGTAAAAGCCTCTACTCGTATCTATAATATTCCTAGCGTCCACTACCCTCTTATTTTAAACAAAACTACCACCCCATTCACGTCTGTGTATTTCTTCTATTTAGCTTATAAATAAAGTTAAAATCTCTACCTCCATCTATAATATTCGTATCCTCATCTACCCTTCTATTTAAAATAAAACTACCATCCCATTCACCCAGGGAATGGTTTAAAAAGAACTTGTTTTGGGGTTTTAAAAAAATAATTTAAAACTCTTGTTAAAATAAAAATATCTTCTCTAAGCCCCCTTAGGATCCCCCTTATAAAGTTAAAATCTTTACCCCTTCTATAATGTTCGTAGCTGCCTCTACCTTCCTACTTTAAGCAAACTACCATCCCATTCACATAAGGTAGGATGTAAAAGAACTTGTATCAAATATAATTTAAATCCCTTATCAATATAAATATCTTCTCTACCTCCTCTTATCGCCCTAAGATCCCCCTTACAACGTTAAAATCTCTACTCCCTTCTATAATATCCCAAATCTCCCCTACACTTCTCTTTATAAAAACAAAACTGCCATCCACATAATTCTTGCATCTCAATAGCCACTCATCTACAGACCCCACACCTTTAGATGTACAATAAGCAGTATAAAATACAATTTAAGTCCCTTACCAACAAAACTAACTTCTGTATTTCCCTTACCATCATATAATCCCTACTAATCAGTGCAAACTTTACCTCCATCTATAATGTTCCTACCAAATTTAAGATGTGTCATGTTGCAGCACACGCCTTGAGATTACAGACAATGTTACAATTCCCTAAACCATGGACGGGAGTACAGTAAAAACACGTCTTGGTCTATCGGCAGTCTGAAAGCAAATGACGAAAATCAGGGCATACATTGTTACATTTTTTATTTAGCTAATAGAAATGGCTTATAATGATTGACTTTTTTTTCCAAAACGCGTGTTTTGCTCCAGATTGAAGTCAACAGAGTGCAGAATAGGACTGCTCATATTCAAGTTATTCTTGTGCTGTAACATTTTTCTGGGTGCACGTTGTTTTATATAATTCGCACTTTGTTTCTGTGTTCTCCTTAATATAAAAAAATAAAAATAACAATAAAAATAATTAAAAAATGTTTCCTTTTTCCTTGCAAATATTCGCTCGTGTCCCCTTGTTTCGCCAGACATCCCGGTAAAGCCTCTACAATTCCTGAAGAAAAAAAAAAGATAATGATAATAATGTCCAATATGAGGAGTCTTCTTTTTTTTATTTAAAAATACAATATATATGAATGAATAGAGTTAAACAGTTTTATTTGCCTTTAAATATGTATAATTTAATAAATATTATGAATTGATAAATTAATGAAAATACTTATTTCAGTAGCAGCAATACCAACGAAACATTTAGGATCCGTTATGATACTAACAGTGCAGCATCTAATATTATTTATTTGATAAATTGTAAAAAGTGTGGCATACAATATGTTGGACAAACCCGTCAGCAAGTATCAAAACGCAAGAACAAACATGAATTTTACATAAATAATTTTAAAGATCCATCTTTTTCATCTCATGTCGCTACACACTATAATAACAGCTTCGATAATATACAAGATTGTTCATTTCAACCGATTGATATTGTTAATTAGGAAATGGAACACTTGTTAAAAGAAATATATTGGATTCACAGTCTGGATACTATTGATCCAAAGGTTAACATTCTAGGATTATGTACGAAATTCGTAATAAGTTCATAATATTTGGTCATTTCATAATATTTTTTCATTTTTTATTTCGATAGTGCTTAATATATAATGAAATATACCTAACCCATTACACTGGAACTGAACTTTTATAACTTTATCAATTATGCACATAAAACAACTGACAATAATATCGATATAAATACAAAAGTATTGTACAACTTTAATATGTGTGTTACTTTCTATACTTATTTTTTGTTAGGTATTAATTTATCATATTATTAAACATTACCTTTTTTATACCTTTAAGTATTTTAACTTTAATATTATGAATTATGACAATATTGCAAACATTGTATAATATTTATACGAAGGAGCATAATTCAACATTAATTCTAAAATGGAACGTATTTCACAGGAAAAAAAATATAGATCTGATTCACAGTTTGGATACTATCAGATATATCTAAAAAGTTCTAAGTCTAAGATTATTTATAATCTTCAATAATTTATTAATTCATAATATTTGATAAATTATACATATTTAAAGGGAAATTAAACTGTTTATCTCTATTTCTTTATATATGTTCAACAGTTATTGTTTTCGATAGAGATATATGTATCTGAATGATCCAGTTTTATGTATCTTTTAATATGTCCTTTTTCCATGCTATTTGTGTATCTTTTAATATGTCATATTCCATGCTATTTATGCATTTAAGACTGCAGCTAGAACGTCTCAGAACGATTCAAGCTATGACGTCACTTTGTTATGTCATTTTGTTGATAACGTTAATCTCGTAGAAACCAAATGGATTTAATGACGTAAACAATATTTTAAACTCAGTCTGATGAAGTAATAAAGCGAAACCTGTCACAGATTGTACGTGTTGGTGTTCTTTATTTTTTAATAATTATTCTTTTAATAATTATTTAAAAATACGGTTCTCCGAAAGGCATATAAAAATCTAGCACATTAATAAGCTAGGAGATCATGCAATTTTCTTAAACGAAACCCAATAAATAAATAAATAAATCTAAAGACTTTTTTAAAGTTGGCGGCTGTTTATCTGACAAACTTCGTCTCAGAGACGTCTTCTTATTCAAAGAACGAATACAAAAATGTATGGATGTCATAATTTCAGTTCAGAGAAATTTAATTGAGTCATTGACATGCATATGTTGACGAATGAAATGTATATTTGATCAATTATTATTAGCTTTTAAGTAGAGTCATAACTTAGACTTTTTTGATTTGTTAATCTATTTAAGTATATAAATAAATCTGATTTTTACGGATAAAAATGTGCAAGCGATCCCAGTTTTCGTTACGTTCAGGTTACTGAGTACTAGGGCTGATTAAAGATGGCGGCGTCCTCTGACAGGTTGGTATACTGCTGTTTGAAAATGTTCCCCCCTTCTGCATGTATTATGGACCGAACAAAAACCAAACTCATAGAAAGATACACAGAGCGTATATTTACTTATAATTGTCTATATATATACACAAAAGCTGATGTAAATGTATATTCTTTAAATCAAGGTACCGTACGTTGGCAGTGCAGGTTTGTCAATCTGGGGGTGTTACCATTTGTCGATGTTAGAACTTCATGCATGAAACAGAACAGAAGTTACGTGTGATTAATTTATTTTGATAGGGTAATTAGTCCAACAGATCAGAGAAAATGTAATAAAGATGTATACTAATTTAGAAACATTACTGCGTGAAATAGAACAGATGTTACGTGTGATAATTTTGCGACCATACGTTCACTCCTATATCTGTGACTGCAAGTAATACCCTATCAAGAGGGTTTGGAGTATCAGGCAGATAAAGATATAATGATAAGCAGGGCTTGAAATTAACTTTTTCCAGTATTAGCAGCATTTTGATGTAATATTTTTAGTAACAAAAATCAGTATTTTCATTGTCCACAAGCATATTTTGAAATTGAAATTGACAAAATATCACTTTCAAGAAACTTATAGTTCATTTTTGTTAAGCTAGCAATTTCAGAATTATATCTAGCAAAATGCTAACTTGCTAGCATACATTTCAAGCCTATAATTAAACCACAATAAGTAGGTTATCTTGGAATAGCAACATGGATTCCTTATCCATAAGCAAGAAGACCAACTACACTGTATAAATCTCTCCACATACCATAAGGATATTAAGGCCACATGCTACAAGACCCATGCTAATCCACAGTTGGAATATATTTAAGCAGTATAGAATCCCTCAACCTAGTCTAATATCTCCAAGCTAGAAGCGATACAGAGATGAGCAGCTCGCTTGTCCAAGGAGACTACCACCGAACAAGCAGTGTCACCAGCTAGTCCTACAATGTAAGACATTGACCCTGATATGCATAATGGGTGTGTGTGTGTGTGGGGGGGGGGGGGGCAACCTCTTGCTATACAGCCAGAACAACTGGTGTTGTATAGCATGTTCTGTCCATAGTCGACAACATAACTGGAGGCCATTTTGCAAGCAATATATCTTACATATTTGGCAGCCCATATTGACATTGTTGCACAGATAAATTATAATTGCCTTAATCGTACTATACTTACTCTAATCTTACCAATGGTGCATTTTCTTTAACGAGAAAAGAATATGATAACATTTGGCTAAACGTGATTAGCCATAATTGTTTAGTTAAAGAAAATTAACCCTTAGTTCAACCAACTTCAGCATTCCTTGGCTATCATCACTCTTCAACCAGCTGAAATGGCGCTCATTCGATTTTGAAAACCCAAACTGCTTGATTGTACTCGGATATACTTCAGTAAGGAAAGAGGCGACAGAGTAAACATAGTATGACTAAAGCAATTAGACTCTAATCTGTGTGACAGTGTCAATATAGGCTGCCAACTATGTGAGATACTCTTTAAAATTTGTCCTCCAGTTCCATTGTCGACTGCAGACAGAACATGCTATACAGCATCAATTGTTCATGCAATAAGATGCCCCTCCATCATACATGTCAGGATCAATGTCTTACATTTTAGGTAGGACTATGTTACCAGCATGATGCAAGACTTGGATTGGGAAGACCTGCAGCAATCTAAGGCCACAATGATGTGCAGAGTGGTACACCAACTAGAGGACATTCCAGCATTTGTATACTTAATTCAGCGGGTGTACACACCAGGAGTTCAGCAACAAAGTTTCTAATTCCTTCCGGCAGTGTGAACACTAGTAAGAACTCCTTCTTCCCACCTGGAATTCACTCCCTGCCCTTCTAGCTTGAGTGCTGGTACTACAAATTAAGGTCATAAACTTGATGATTGCATGAAGGATAAAGACAAAGTTTTCACCTCAAATGATTGAGGATCACTGTCCTGTTGTGCAATTATACTCCAAAAGGAACCCAACACATTTATTAGAAGATAAATAAAAGGGAGATCTCCAGTTGGTGGCATATCAAGTTGCATTAAAACTCTGGCCAGTCTGCTGCCATCAGTGCTTTGCTGACTACTAAAACCTGCTGATCCGATGCTAAAATGCCGAGCTGCTGGCCATTGTTAAGAACTGATTATTTCATCCAAGTATGGATTTTTATGATTAGAAAATGAAGAACTTATATTTTGTGGCCAATGTTAATATACAAAAGTTTTTTCATTATTTATATTTTAATGAAATTTCAAGCACAGTCTGGAACACTTCTTCGAAAAATGCTGACCAATTACATGTATACAATACATAAGAATAGTTACACCTGAACAACAGCTATAAAAGCATGTGTACCACGAACATTTTCTTGGATTTTTATTTCTCTTTCACAGAATTATATAAATTTATTATATATCTTCTGAAATATATTTTTGGAATGAATATTCAATTGAAAACAGTTTACATTGCTACCACAAGATTGCAGGCAATGTCTAATACAGTGATCAAAAAGAATAATAATGATAACAGGGCTTGATTGTAATGTTTACATACCAAAAATACAAGTTAGTTGTGCAAAATGTGAGTTGAGATTTCAAGCTTTTGCATTTTTTTGCGAGTGCTGAATTTTCCAATGATATACCGCAAATCGTTTGGAAAACTCCATAAAGTACATAAATTCTTCAGCAAAAACACATCCATAATTCCAAAACGTAAAATGAATTTCATTTTAGTATTGATACCTTTACCATGAAGTAAGCTGTTTAGCTTGTAGCCTAATACAGTGGCCATACATGTAGCTACTGATAATATACTGTGGACAAGGGCACAACCATTATGTTTTCAAGGAAAAACAGGATATCTCTTTTGTGCCAAACTATTTTATTCACAAATACAGAAATATTTATTGCTTATATAGGTCAGATATTTAACTATGTCTCCATTCGATGACTTGCTATGCTGGTATTTTTTGTAGTACGGTCGATCACAGATATTTGTGTCCCATCTTATCTTGACTATCTCCTAGAAATGAAATGATTGTCGCTAATATGTGAAAAAAATATTGCTGAACCTGCAACTCAGTGAAATACTTTACCATCATCCCGTTTTTAATCACCACTGATTGATGCTTCACTACCTCATTAAGTAACTTTTTCCCTACATACTTATAATCAAAGTAGCTGAAGATGAAATGTCAAGAAAGATTACAAGTTATTTTCTGCTAAAAGCGGGAAAAAGTAGAAATTATCAGGCAATAAATATTCATGTTCTGATCAATTAAGTTCTGGTAGTGCTACAGATGATGCTGAACACAATCATGGAAAATCTTTACATAAAGCAGCATCAGCATTGCTCAAGACAGTTAAAAACCGGAAAATAAATTTAACATTACACAAGGATGAAATTTTTGATCAGAATGATGTTGTAAATGAAATCTGGTGCACTGTATGCAAAGATTTTTAGCAGACTGGTCTTCCACTTTCATATTTGCATGTACATCAGTACCGTATATACTCGCATATAATCCGGGTCTAAATACAAACAACACAGACCCTGATATGCCGTCGCATAATGCGTCGGCAGATCAGGTCTGTGTTTTTTGTTCTACTGATTAGTCCTTAAAAACTGCATAGACCAGATCTGCGGCGCATTATGCGATGGCAGAGCTGGGTCTCTGCAGTTTGCAGTTGGTATCTTCTTATACGCTGTATATACGGTAAATAAATCTCTGAAGTACTACCAATTATCTTTTAATCAAGTAAGAGCACTGATTATCAGAAGTGCCAAAGAAGAAGCAAGTGAAATTGAATGTACAGCTATTGAGACTGGTTTCCATAAAATGAAAACGGACATGTTTTGCAAAATGCACAACTGACAAATGTGAAAGTGAGAAAGAAATGATTGTAGTGCTTGTTCTAGACAACTTTTACCATAAAATCAAATTTCTGAATCTTGAAGAGCCATCCACAAAAACTGTTGGCATTTTAGCTGCAATTAACAAAGCTTTCAGTGATTATGGTATGCCTGATTACAAAAGGAAAACTCTTTTTGCCCAGATGGTGCAATTGTCATGATGGGTGACAGGCAGGGTGTGATAAAGTTACTGAAATATGTCAAGCTGATTGGATATTATCAGTTTGGTGTCTAGTGCAAATGTTGGAACTTACTGTGAAAGACTGCTTTAAAGCAACTTGCATGGAGAAAGTCACAGATATCTAGACTCTTTGTACTACATTTACAAACATTCAGTCAAAAGGAACAAGGAGGCTGCAGAAGTTGCAGACATTATGGAGAAACCATTCCTCACAGCTGAAAGCCGTCCTGTACCCAATGGGTAGATGATAAATTGAGAGCAATCTCCAAATTGATTATAAATGATAAAATAATCCTCATGCATCTCATGAATTACTCTGAGGTTGTTAGCAATGAAGAACAGGAAAGGGCAAAGACCAAGGGTATTGTGAGGAAACTCCAACAGTACAGACTTATTTGGTACCTTCATTTTCTGAAAAATATACTGAATAAAGTTGCCAAGATTTTCCTGATGTTCTCAAGGGAGGACATTAATGCTTCAAGTGCAGTCTCGAAACTGCAAAGTGGTCACATATCTTTGAGTTCAATGATTGACATTAAGTGTGAATCCTTTCAATAGTCTGAGCATGAGTTGCAAGGTGATCAATATCAGAACCACATGCTGCACACTGTCATTCCTGATCAATGTCTCTTGGCTGAGAGAAGAATTCTTCAATCAGTACCCAGTAATTGATTGAATACAATCAAGGTTTGAAACCATCATGAGGACACCCTCTATTTATCTTGCCACATAAATGATCATAAGAACTGAACTGATCACAACAATGCTGAAGCAATACTGGTACTTCAGTATGGAAGTTATGATCTTAGAGTGCTTCACAGATATTTAAAGTACTTTTAGACAATGCTGGCTGTGACAAAGACATTTAAAGTACTTTTAGACAATGCAGGCGGTGACATAGACATTTAAAGTACTTTTAGACAATGCTGGCTGTGACACAGATATTTAAAGTACTTTTAGACAATGCTGGCTGTGACACAGATATTTAAAGTACTTTTAGACAATGCTGGCTGTGACATAGACATTTAAAGTACTTTTGGACAATGCTGGCTGTGACATAGACTTTTAAAGTACTTTTAGACAATGCTGGCTGTGACATAGACATTTAAAGTACTTTTAGACAATGCTGGCTGTGACATAGACTTTTAAAGTACTTTTAGACAATGCTGGCTGTGACATAGACATTTAAAGTACTTTTAGACAATGCTGGCTGTGACATAGACATTTAAAGTACTTTTAGACAATGCTGTCTGTGACATAGACATTTAAAGTACTTTTAGACAATGCTGGCTGTGACACAGACTTTTAAAGTACTTTTAGACAATGCTGGCTGTGACATAGACATTTAAAGTACTTTTAGACAATGCTGTCTGTGACATAGACTTTTAAAGTACTTTTAGACAATGCTGTCTGCGACATAGACATTTAAAGTACTTTTAGACAATGCTGTCTGTGACATAGACATTTAAAGTACTTTTAGACAATGCTGGCTATGACATAGACATGGCTCAGAGTGAATGGACTGATTTGAAATTATACATGTACTGTATATACTCCCGTATAATTCGGGTCCAAATGCAAACAACATAGACCCTGATCTGCCGTCGCATAATGCACTGGCAGATCAGGGTCTATGTTGTTTGTTCTACTGATTAGTCATTACAAACTGCACAGACCCAGATCTACCAGCGCATTATGCGATGACAGATCTGGATCTATGCAGTTGGTATTGGCTTATACGTGAGTATATATATGGTATGTATTAAGATACCATCACTACAGACCAGTTTATCCACTAGCAGTGTGGCAGAGAGGATTCAGGGAGAGGTGACTATCAAAACATCATCAGAATGATTCATTTGACCCAGTCTCTGTCCTCTCAGCAATGCTGCATGCGAGAGGGCCTTCTCTGTCATGAAAAGGTTCAAAAGTGATTGGAGATGCTTGGTGAGTACATAGCCATTGGATCAGTTTGTGAGAATGTATTTGATTGGTCCTTCTATTCAAAATTTTGATCCAGAGCCAGCAGTAAGAATGTGTTGGTAGACTTCCATACAGCCTTGTGGACCAAGACACTAATCCAACATTCTTGAACATTCTTGTTCAGTCTGGTGAGACTGATCATTCATGCACCTTCATGGTCCAAAAAATACAAACTTGGACATGTGTATAAATAAACTTTATTTAACTTATAAACAAGAAAAACAACTTGTATGTAGATGTAGTGTTTGTTCAAAATAATAATAAAAATGTACAATTGGAACTGATAGAAAAGTAAGTCCTTCTTATTCCCAAACTCCTGGATTACAGTATAAGAAATACAAAACTGTAACTGCTAAAAAAAATAATTGACAGTAGAAACAGGACTTTGCAAGTCAAGTTTCTCTACTCTCACAAAAAGCACAAGTAGTAAAAATCAAGTTAAATTCTAGCCCTGGATAATGCAAATTTGCATAATACATTAGAAAACTGTTTTCAAAATACAGAGCATTATTTCTTTGCATGTTTCTTTTTTTTTTGTCTCCAAGGAATGGAATTTAAATACTTGACTCACTGGAAATTATTCTGGTAGTCATAGACATCAGAAACTTATGATGCATTCATAATATTTATTAATGTTATAATTTATTATTAAGATATTTGCAGTAATAATAATTAATGAAATACACTTGTAAATACTGTTCTTCTACAATGTCCAGGTTATACAAGTATGCATTTATACAAGTATGCATTATTATATCCAGGATTTCAATCATTGTATCATAGTTTGAGATCTTGTGTAAGGGTGAGTCAAATTTTTTTTTCAAATTGTGTGTTCATTTTAAAGATGCTTATCGTTGAATAATTATTATCACAGAACAATGACATTTTATATGATTAACACAGGATTATTATTATCACAGAACAATGACATTATGATTAACATGGGATTATTATTATCACAGAACAATGACATTATGATTAGAATGGGATTATTATTATCACAGAACAATCTTGTGTAAGGGTGAGTAAATTTTTTTTCTTCAAATTGTGTGTTCATTTCAAAGATTCTTATCGTAGAATAATTATTATCTCAGAACAATGACATTTTTTATGATTAACACAGGATTATTATTATCACAGAACAAATATGACATTATGATTAACATGGGATTATTATTATCACAGAACAATGACATTTTTTATGATTAACACAGGATTATTATTATCACAGAACAATGACATTATGATTAACATGGGATTATTATTATCACAGAACAATGACATTATGATTAACACAGGATTATTATTATCACAGAACAATGACATGATTAACACAGGATTATTATTATCACAGAACAATGACATTTTTTATGATTAACACAGGATTATTATTATCACAGAACAATGACATTATGATTAACATGGGATTATTATTATCACAGAACAATGACATTATGATTAACACAGGATTATTATTATCACAGAACAATGACATTATGATTAACATGGAATTATTATTATCACAGAACAATGACATGATTAGCATGGGATTATTATTATCACAGAACAATGACATTATGATTAACATGGGATTATTATTATCACAGAACAATGACATTATGATTAACACAGGATTATTATTATCACAGAACAATGACATTATGATTAACACAGGATTATTATTATCACAGAACAATGACATTATGATTAACATGGGATTATTATTATCACAGAACAATGACATTATGATTAACATGGGATTATTATTATCACAGAACAAAGAAATTATGATTAACATGGGATTATTATTATCACAGAACAATGACATTATGATTAACATCAGATTATTATTATTTTAAAGAGGACTGAAAAAATACAATAGAAAGGTGGTATACAATATATTATTTTTTGCTGTTTAACAGTCTCATGATTCTTAGGCACTGTACATTGGTCAGCATTTTCTGGAGTGGTGCTCTAGAAGTAGCATAAAATCATGTTGTGATTTCAATAATTTTTTACTTCTTTTGACTGACAATAGTAAAATAGATAAGTTCTACATTTCTCAATTGTAAAATTCCATTGTTGGATGAAATTAATGTTTTTTTACGAGTCCACAGATCATCATTTTAGTATCACATCAGCAGACTGGTCAGCATTTTAGTATCACATCAGCACACTGGTCAGCATTTTAGTATCACATCAGCAAACTGGTCAGCATTTTAGTATCACATCAGCAGACTGGTCAGCAGTTTAGGATGTACCTACCATATCTTGTCTTTGTCTTGTCTTTATGGTTACAGCAGTCCTTTTGTTTCAACGGTTATTTTTTTTGTTTGCTGGATGCTAGGTGCTTATTAGAAATTAGCTATTTAAATTACTAGTAAAACTATTTAGTGGTAAACAGATGTGTGAACTGACACAGGATTTGGGCTTTTTAAGCTGTCCAATGTGTCAGCTGATGTTACAGATTACGGAAGTAAGTTCCAATGAGTGATTGTTCTAGGGTAGCAAGAATATTTGTACATTTCTTTATTTTCTGAATAGTTTTGAAACAGTGCAAGGTAGTGTCTAGTTGATCTGCAGGTGTTAGTAGATTTGTGGAGTAAATAGTTACATGATGATGTTGAATTTTGTAAAACCATTCATTCTTGTTCTGAGTATGAATTATAATTACCGTATATACTCACGTAAAACCCGGATACAAATGCAAACAACATAGACCCTGATCTGCCATCGCATAATGCACCAGCAGATCAGGGTCTGTGTTGTTTGTTCTATTGATTAGTCCTTACAAACTGCATAGACCCAGATCTGCCGTGCATTATGCGAAGGCAGATCTGGGTCTATGCAGTTTGCAGTTCGTATCAGCTAATATGCGATTATATATGGTAATGGCTTGTGCAGATCTTGTAGCTTGTCTGAGACTGAGCTTGTATTGTGGTAGTGGTTACAAATATATTTGCTGAAAGAGGGAGACTTCTGCTTGGTGGGGCAATTATAACTGGAACACCATCTGCAAGAATCTAGTAAAGTTAGCGAAGTCTGTTTCTATTACATTACAAAATATATTGGCTGAAAGAGGAAGACTTCTGCTAGGTGGGGCCATTATAACAAGAATAACATCTGCAAGTATCTAGTAAAGTGAGCAAAGTCCATCTCCAGTACATAACAAACATATTGGCTGAAAGAGGAAGACTTATGTTAGGTGGGTCAATTATAACCAGAATACCATTTGCAAGTATCTAGTAAAGCGAATAAAGTCTGTGTCTCTACCATTCTCTCTTTTTGTTTTTGGGTAACAGGGTTCTTCCAAGAAATTTTGTTTTAAAGTTAGGGTAACAGTGTTCTCTCAAAAATGTTGGAATCTGTAGGTGTACATGCGAAAGAATCTTTCAAGTTGTTCATCATGCAGATCACTGTATAAGTAAATATATGTGTTTCTTACCTAAAGTACAGCATAATAATATTACATAAATAGTATAGAAACATTTGATATGTTTAAAATAGAGTTAATTATTCAAAGATAGATGTTTATTAAAATTATTATTATACATGTAATAGGATATGAATCATCTTCAAGCTAAAGTCACAGCTGATTTCCCATTAACCCCCCCCCC
Source organism: Margaritifera margaritifera (assembly GCA_029931535.1). Taxonomy (NCBI): domain Eukaryota; kingdom Metazoa; phylum Mollusca; class Bivalvia; order Unionida; family Margaritiferidae; genus Margaritifera; species Margaritifera margaritifera. The sequence continues at coordinate 2,152,903 of JAQPZY010001639.1, read as the reverse complement.
CCAGCTTCTTTGAGGTAGCAGCTTTTCTTGATAATATATTGATATTGATATAATCATGTATATGTCGAGTCCAAGTGCAAACAACATAGACCCTGATCTGGCATCACATAATGCACTGGCAGGATCTATGTTTGTTCTACTGACTACAAACAAAGTGCATATACACAGATCTGCCTGCGCATTATGTGACGGTAGATCTGGGTAAGTGCAGTTTGTAGTTGGACTTGGCTTAATAGTGAGTATATACAGTAATACTCTCAAAAAAATATAATTTGTATGAAAATTATAATTAAAAATTTTAAAATTCTTTTTGTCTGTATTAAAATCTTTTTTATTATCATCATTTTATTTGTTCTCATCATTCAAGTCCCCTCCCCCCCTTTTTTGTTTTTGTTTGGTGCACTGTGTAAATATATTCAAATAGATATGCAAGTTATCTGTCTTTATGCAAGTAACATACAGTACATCTATAATATAAGTGACGCCCTTTACACATACATGTGCAATATCTTGTGACAATTCAAACTACATATTTTCAAAACTTGGGATAAACTCTCAATAAGGAGATAATCTATTTTTGAAAGAATAATGCATAAGCTTTCTCAATATGCAAGTAAAAGAAAGGCTGTTCTTCATATCTTTTTGAGACCATATTTGGATTTTAAATCGTGTGGGAAGGTGACAATTGTTTAGTGAAGATGTATTCTGCATTTATTTAGTTTTTCATTTTAGGTTCTTAAGTGAATTGTTGCATTTTAACAAAATTGGAAAAGAAACATTAAATGTCTTTAATGGAAGCAGAAATAATAATTTAAAAGTTTACTTTCTTACATGTATGTTCATTACATTCAAACAGTTGGCCAATTTCCTCAGCTGATTCACATGGCAGTGTCATGCATATCAATGATATATATCTGGTGCAATCAGTACACTGTGTACAAAGCAGCAATTGGGAAATGTAAATACATGTAGTAATTATGCTAATGATTGGAAAGTACTGATTAGTAGTAAATTATTGTTTTGGCAAGCTGTATCAGGGTGCATTAGGAAGGTGTAGTGGAGCTTGGAAGCTGTGAGCAACAAGCAGGACTGATACAGCTTATTGGCCTGGGGAGAACATTGGGTCAGTAGGATGCTGATGTCAGCAGAAAATCAGGCTTTCATCCAATCCCTTTCTCTAAGAGCTTCATTATAATGGTCCTTGAGAACATTTTCAGTATGGTCATTAACAGATGCTTTTTCTTTGGACATAAATTTACCTATGTGAAGTATAAGTTGGCAACTAGTTCCATGTTAGTCAGCCAGTATTTTGTCATTTTTAAACTCACACTGAAACACACAAATTACTAATATAGATAACTACTAGAAGCCTGTTATCTGTTCTTTTAATTGTTGTCTTTAATATTGTCTTCAGATTTTAAGAACTTATTTCAGTTATCATTGATGTACTCTTGATATAAAAAAATTGTGAAATGTATCATTTGTAATCCAGTATAACTAAGATGATGTCACTCAACAAAGGGTAAATATTGGGACAGTTCAACAGGAGAAATAATTAACAAATATTGCATGGTGCTGAGGGTGTTATGGCAGTTTATAGACTGGTCAGTCACTCCCAAAAAGGTACATGTATTGTATATGGACTGAGGTCAGTATACCTTTTTTTGGGTGACTCTCTGATCCAAAAGCTGCCATGAGGCCCTTAGCATTTATTGCCTGTTAAGTAGCCCCCAAAAAGATATACATGTATGGACCAAAGCAAAGCTGGGGTCCATATAGATATACTATTTTTGGGGTGGCTCACTGGTCCATAAACTGCTGTAATGCCCTCAGCACCATGGAATATTTGTTATATTATACCAAATGAGTATTGATCATCCGTTTGTTCAGTATACAGTAGCCCAGCAGTCTAGCAAGGCATAATTACCAGCATGCAGCACATGTAGCCCAGCAGTTTAGCAAGGCATAATTACCAGCATGCAGGACATGACTTACATACAAAAATGGCCTGGGTGCAGTTTACAACTTGTATATGGAAACAGACTGGGCAGTCCATATCACATTTTATGGACTGGTTGGATTACAAGGGATAAATACGGAACTTAAATATATGAGGTATAATATACACAGTATGGCTTGTACTTTTCATCAGACTGCTGTCCACATGAATGAAGAGGAAAGGATAAATTAAATCTATTGATTGGTCTTAATGAAAACAAGTAAAAAAGAGAGACAGGAAAAGAAAATAAACTCAAAGTTCCAAAACTATTCATTCCAGGAAGTTCATAAATATAGTGTGGTAATTATATGATTTCTTAAATGTGTGTAAGGAACATATTGCATTTTCCCTTGTAAAATTTATGTCAAACAGTTTGAAAATATTATTTGTTTTTTCTATGAATGATACATTTTTCTTTGTCATTGCAGTGGAGTGTTGGAAGAGTTGGAAGTACTGGAAGCAATCTACATGGATGACCTAAATATAACCAAGGATGACAGGCAAGATGATGCACATTATAGTAGTTCTTGATCTTTTAACTCAGTTTATTGAATTGATTGGAGAGACAATCTGTTTGACATATGTGCCTGTGATTCTAGCAAGCCACATGTAATGCCTTGTCTTCCTTTTGTGGACTATGATATTTAGTGTATCTGTTAGGGTAAACAATCTTGGGCTCTTACCCGAAACCAAAGGACCCCTTTTAATACAGTACTCCCTCATAATAAAGCTGTCTATGAAAGCCAGAGTATATTGCCTTATAGGTGAGGTTCCCTTATAATGAAATACATTATACAGTCAAACCTGTCTACAGTGGCCACCCATGGGAAAAGGCTAAAGTGGCCTTTGTAGACAGGTGACCTCTGAAGGCAGATTCAGCTCTCAAACTTGGTTCATGACAAATACATGTACTATGCACCAAATAGCATTAGCATTATTAGGAGTAGTGGTAGTATGCTATCAAGATACATATATTTAGTCTAGCTATATATCAACAACAAAAAATAACAAAAAAATTAAATAAATAAAAAGTTCCACTTTAATCCATCATGTACATTAAGTCATCACTAATCAGTAGAAAAAGCATCTAAATAAAATTATTACTAACTGACATCTTACCTGTGATTGTCAAAACAGAGGACTGAATTTTTGTTAGGCCAGCTGGTATAATTATGCATGAAAACAGGTGTTCGCACTTCAAACAGTTGATGGATTAAGCAGTTGCTCAAACTCGCAAAGGTCAAAAGACAGTCGGCTTTTGTGCCTTTGACAATTAGGGAATGAAAAGAAGCTTCCTCCGGCTATTGTTAGTAACATATAAACCGTAAGGGATATCACAAGTGCAGTGTACATGTATCTCTACTCATTTGGTGTGATTATATGTAATCTCTTACACTACAGAGTAACATTCTCAAAATTGGCCATAATATCTCGCTCACACCTAATAACCCCTTGAATCTGACTTCGCCCGACTCCCATTTCTGCTGCAACTGCATGACTACTTTGTCCACTATCCAGCAAACAAATTGCTTTACAATAAGTTCAGTTGAGATATGAAATGCTTGGAGCAGTCACTGCTGATATGTTCCAGTGACCGCTTAAAGCACGGTGAAACCAGTGTTTGGTTAGGAAACACCTGTCCACTGACTGCTGAAAGCAGGTGACCATTAAATATGGGGCATTTATATATGAAATTTGCTGGGGGGGGGGGGGAATTAGAATGATCATTGTGACCAGGTGACCACTGAACACAGGTGACCATTAGGACAGGTTTGACTGTACATATAATTTTACTACTATGTAATCAAATGGGATCCATAACTATACCCACCTTATAAAATAAAGCATGTTATAATGAAGGGGGCCTGATAGGGAGGGAGTATTTGAAACTTGTATACCTCCTTAGGTTGGCTGTGGGGTCTTAGCCATAAGTTGGCTGTGGGGTCTTAGCCTTAAGCTGGCTGTGGGGTCTTAGCCATAAATTGGCTGTTGGATCTTGATCTTAAGTTGGCTGTGAAGTTAAAATACAAACTTCCCTACTTATTGTAATTATGTACACTATAGTCAGTCAAAACATTCTTTCAGTATCAAACATTTAAATGAAACTTTAATGTGCTTTGTGTTCAGAAATGTCAAATTTAACTTATCACTACATTTTTTTTTTTATACATCATTTGATATTTAATAATTGATATTACAGAGTATAAAGTAGGATTCAAGATCTTGTAAAATGTCAAATTCTTATGTTGAGATGTACATGTATATTGAATTTCATTCACAGTGGATTGTTAGAAAGTATGAGTCTGGTGCTGCATCCAGCAACAGGTGACGATGTCCACAAGAAGTTCGTTTGCATGACACTGGTCATACAAATACCTAAACAGGTACAATTACTATTATCTGTAAAAAGTGGGTGAGATAGAGTTGATGTTTTCTCTGTTCTTCTGTCCTTCCATTTTGTTGCTCCGCTGAAATGTTGGATAAGGTAAGTAAACTTAATGTACCGTATATACTCGCGTATAGGCTGGGTCCAAATGCAAACAACAGCAGATCAGGGTCTGTGTTGTTTGTTCTACTGATTAGTCCTTACAAATTGCATAGACCCAGATCTGCTGGCACATTATGCAACGGCAGATCTGGGTCTGTGCAGTTTGGAGTTGGTATCGGGTTATACGCGAGTGTATATGGTACTAAAATTATGTGATTTCAGATCTCCTTTATAATGCCCTGCATTATAATACAGTTCTGGATATAACTTGGTTTGCCAAGGACACCAACTTCAAAAATTCAAACAAATTATTTCCCAATATTCATTTAACTGGAAGATTTGTGAAGCAGTTTTATTTGACATGGTCATCAGTGAAACCTGTTGCTATAATCTGCAGTTGTCTCTAACTAGACGCTGTTGTATGCAGTTGTCTCTAACTAGACACTGTTGTATGCAGTTGTCTCTAACTAGACACTGTTGTATGCAGTTGTCTCTAACTAGACGCTGTTGTATGCAGTTGTCTCTAACTAGACACTGTTGTCTCTAACTAGACGCTGTTGTATGCAGTTGTCTCTAACTAGACACTGTTGTATGCAGTTGTCTCTAACTAAACACTGTTGTATGCAGTTGTCTCTAACTAGACACTGTTGTATGCAGTTGTCTCTAACTAGACACTGTTGTATGCAGTTGTCTCTAACTAGACACTGTTGTATGCAGTTGTCTCTAACTAGACACTGTTGTATGCAGTTGTCTCTAACTGGACACTGTTGTATGCAGTTGTCTCTAACTAGACACTGTTGTATGCAGTTGTCTCTAACTAGACACTGTTGTATGCAGTTGTCTCTAACTAGACACTGTTGTATGCAGCAATTTCAAACTATTTTACTTTATGCTAGGACGTGAATTACTGGATTTTCCAAGAGAAATAATTTTGATAATTTACTCGAGTGGAATACCAGAAATATTTTCTCACTGCCCGGTCAATAAACATCAGTAACATTATAACCAAGAAATCTGAGCTAAATTTAGACACTTGCTTTGTCTAGTGGTAACTATGGCTGCCTCGCATGCAGAAGAACCAAGTTCAAATACCACAATGTGCATATACTTTTTTCTTCATTTTTTTTTAATGTGCTGTTTTACCTTGAATTAGGAGGGAGAATTATGTTACTATTCATATTTTCTGTGTGAATATACACAAAACACAGCAGAACACAAATGGTAAACTTTTGACATTGTTGCATGGCATACAGTAAGAAATCTGCCAGTTCAATCTGTTATACATATTGCTAGCCAATACATTTGAGCATAAAATAAAAAGAAAATTTGCTTGCTGTGAGTGAATAACGGATATATTTCATCTTGTGGGTGAAAAACTCAAGTATTTTGCCACTCGTGAAAATACTTAGTTTTTACCCACTCGATGAAATATATCTGTTATTCACTTGGAGCAAGCAACTATGCTCTATGTATTCAGTAACAAGCTAGAGGAAACCTGATATTGCTTTCAGCACAAATAAAATGTGCCAAGTCAGCTTACTAAGCTGTACATCCATACCATGCCAATCATATATCAGTATTTCTTAGTATGCAGTAGTTAATCATCATGTCACAATAAAACACTTATCCTAACACATACATATTTATCTATCAAGATTAGTCATCATAGCTCTCCAATACAGCCAGAATGCATTATTCTAGCAGCAGTGTGTTTTTTTTTCTCATTTGCATAATGTACTCACAAAAGATAAGGTCCATCATCCCTTAAGGATCTGACTACAGGGCTACTACTGTATACATTCTATGTGTGTACTGCCAGTACATATGCAAGTATATTGTAGTACATGTGACACACAGAACAAATCCAAATGTACATATAAAATCACAGTAAGCTCTGTGGACTAGTAGATGTTCTATTTATTGTAAGGTTGCCTTGACCTTACTAGCATACTGCTGTTGTCACTGGAGCTAGGGTAGTGGGTTAGCTTAGTTCAGTGTTTTAGTAAGGTCACCAAAACAGCTAGGGTAGTGGGTAAGCTTAGTTCAATGTTTCAGTAATACAAGGTCACCATTCAGAAATAGAATTTTACATTGTGGTGATCTCGGGAAGATCATCCAGATTTTATGAGATGTAAAACATGTTTTGTTCTGGTGACCATAGTGTTAGCAGTACGAGTTTATATTCACAGAAACAGTCAGAAATAATTAAGTTTTTCTGAGTGAATTTCAACCAAAAAGGGCTTTGACTGACCCAAGTAAAAACTAAATTAGAAATTAACATTCATTGAGGTATTTATGAAAACAAGGTGCTCTTTTTTTAATGATTATCTTGAGATGTGGACTTACCAAATTTATGATGGATATCTTGTGATGTGGACCTACCAAACGTTTGATGATGACAGATTTAATAAAACAACTAAAAGTTTCAGTATGATCTTTATTTTTATACATGCAAGTTTTTCATCAGTTTAAGTGCACAGTTAGCATTAGGTGACAGTTAATTATATATGTACATTATTGCAGTCAATATTAAGTCAGTTTTTTGTTTTTTCTGTCCATCTCTCTTCACATACACTTTCAATTATTCATGTTATATGGTGGTTTGGTCCATATGGACCACACTTACCTCATTATAGGAGTGAAGAGCTTGTGGTGAGTGTAGTTCTATCATCAAAGTCATGGTTACAGATAAAAGTAATTTTTTGGTCTTTTTTCATTATGTTAATATGCTACAAATGCCAAAGCTTATCTGAGATAAAGAAATGAAAATGGTAGATTTAGATATTATTAATTTAGAGTGTGTTGCATTTTTTTTCCATGGTAGACTTACATATTATTAATTTAGAGTGTGTTGCATGCCATTTTCATAGTAGACTTACATATTATTAATTTAGAGTGTGTTGCATGCCATTTTCATGGTAGACATATATTATTAATTTAGAGTGTGTTGCATGCCATTTTCATATTAGACTTACATATTATTAATTTAGAGTGTGTTGCATGCCATTTTCATGGTAGACTTACATATTATTAATTTAGAGCGTGTTGCATGTCATTTTCAAGGTAGACTTACATATTAATTTAGAGTGTGTTGCATGCCATTTTCAAGGTAGACTTACATATTAATTTAGAGTGTGTTACATGCCATTTTCATGGTAGACTTACATATTAATTTAGAGTGTGTTGCATGCCATTTTCATAGTAGACTTACATATTAATTTAGAGTGTGTTGCATGCCATTTTCATAGTAGACTTACATATTGTTAATTTAGAGTGTTTTGCATGCCATTTTCATAGTAGACTTACATATTTTTAATTTAGAGTGTGTTGCATGCCATTTTCATAGTAGACTTACATATTGTTAATTTAGAGTGTGTTGCATGCCATTTTCATAGTAGACTTACATATTGTTAATTTAGAGTGTGTTGCATGCCATTTTCATAGTAGACTTACATATTTTTAATTTAGAGTGTGTTGCATGCCATTTTCATGGTAGACTTACATATTAATTTAGAGTGTGTTGCATGCCATTTTCATGGTAGACATATATTATTAATTTAGAGTGTGTTGCATGCCATTTTCATGGTAGACTTACATATTAATTTAGAGTGTGTTGCATGCCATTTTCAAGGTAGACTTACATATTCATAATTTAGAGTGTGTTGGATGCCATTTTCAAGGTAGACTTACATATTAATTTAGAGTGTGTTGCATGCCATTTTCAAGGTAGATTTACATATTATTTTGGAGTGTTTTCATGCCATTTTCATGATAGACTTACATATTCATAATTTAGAGTGTGTTGCATGCCATTTTCATGGTAGACTTACATATTCATAATTTACAGTGTGTTGCATGCCATTTTCAAGGTAGACTTACATATTCATAATTTAGAGTGTGTTGCATGCCATTTTCATGGTAGACTTACATATTCATTTAGAGTGTGTTGGATGCCATTTTCAAGGTAGACTTACATATTAATAATTTAGAGTGATATTAAGATTGTCTGCATAAGTGATATTGAACAGTCTCTGATCATAAGTTTGCAACCTAATGAAACAAAAAAGAACATTTCATTTGACATAAATATGTCTAGGCAGCTGAGAGATAGAGAAACTGACTGTTTGTGTTGTTTTTTGTAAATTTATTTATTTATCTATTTCAAGTAATGGTTGTGTAATTTAAAGACTGACATGTCTTCAATATTTATGCAGGTCTTATAAAGTGCTTGTCAAACAGATGTATGCAGAGCAATGATGTCTGCAAGTCTGATTGGCAATAATGTTAATATGTCATGTTTGATTGTGAAATAAACAATCTATTTGATTTAATACCCATTTTAGTTTAATATTTCTTTGAAGATAGTATTGCCCAGTTTCAGACATGTAGATACAGTAAACCCCATGATTTAACATTGATAATCCACAGGGTGGTCTTATCCAAATGATGTCATCCAAAATCAGGTCATACAAACTGACGAAGTTAAAATGGCTGATAGGGAAAATTAATGACATGAACATTTAAGCTCTAATATTTCTGTAGCTGTTGGTCGAATCGGGCTGCAATTTTCAGATTCTGCGCACAAAAAATCACACAATAAATTAAAAGGATTTTACCCCAGGCACTCAGATCTACCTTCAAGTAGAAAATTTATCGATCATGGATATGATACTGTGAATTCACCCTTGTTTTTTGATGTATTTTTCCTGAATGTTGTGACTGCTTGAAACCACTAACATCAATACCTGAGAAAAGGTGTACCAGTTTTAAATAAAACAGACACATTGGCACAAATTGAAGTCCCCACAAAAGGTCATTTAATGAAAACATACACACTGGCACAAATTTATGTTCCCACAAAAGGTCATTCAAAAATGGATACCCATGAAAATAAATGAATCCATTACTTTTCTTAAAAGTTTATAATACATTTATGGAAGAAAACCATGGTGTGAACTTTAGATAATGTACAAGAATAACCCAAGAATAGGTTATTGCATTTGTATGTTGCTTAATTTATTTACTGTAGTGCCAGCTTTGTAAATACATAAATTATATAATTAGTATAATTTTGCAGTACCCCAACGATCTCCCAACAGTCACTGTTAGAAATCCAAGGGGAATCGGTGATGAAGACATTCAAAGGTAACAACACTTATACAATGCATGTTAGTTTTCTCTGTCCTTGTGTTTAATATCATATGTCCAGAATAAGAGATACTGTAAATCAGAAATATTAATGGAGGATTTAATTTCTTTTTTATCTGTGGATAAAAAAAATCTACAAAATTAACTCCACCATGAAAAAATTATTGTTTATTAGGTGTCAGAGTAAACAGTTTGACCCCATTAATTTTTATCCCCACAAAATCATGCATTTACTCCCAAACAGTTAAATCATCTGTTTAATCCCAAACAGTGAAATCATCTGTTTAATCCCAAACAGTGAAATCATCTGTTTAATCCCAAACAGTGAAATCATCTGTTTAATCCCAAACAGTGAAATCATCTGTTTATTCCCAAACAGTGAAATCATCTGTTTAATCCCAAACAGTGAAATCATCTGTTTAATCACAAACAGTGAAATCATCTGTTTAATCACAAACAGTTAAATCTTATTCATACAAAGATTTATGATTTTACCATCTATAATCCTTTTTAAGTTGAGTCCAGCTGCAAACTGCACAGACACATATCTGCCATTGCATAATGTGCTGGCAGATCAGGGTCTCTGCAGTTTGTTAGGACCATTCAGTAGAACAAACAACGTAGACCCTGCTCTGCCGGCTCATTATGCGATGGCAGATCAATGCTGATGTGTTTTTTTTCAGTTGTACTTGACTTATAGGCAGGTATATATGGTACATTACTTGGCAACTTCAGAATGTGTTCTTTATTGTTATTCACTTTTAAAGGTATTGTTTTCCTCAAAAAGCAAAGCCAAATTAGGAGTTTACCATTACCAAGGTAAATAGTATACAACAAATAGAGCAGACTGTAAATTTCATTTTTATAATGAAAAAGAGTAAGTGTTAAAGACATTAAGAATCATTTTACAGTGAAACCCGCTATAACACGACGGTCTTGGTCATAAAGTGCCATTGTGCTAAGTACCATATCATGCAATATCCAACCAAGCCAGCTACTCGAAGAAAATATTGCATATGTGTATCGTCTTGGCTATACAAGATGGAGGGGCACAAAAACTGTGGAATTCAGTGAGGCAGTTACCAACTCAATGCATATTGAACAAGAAATACTTAAAAGAGTTACAGCGATATCCCCAGAAATTTTTGATGGCATCGGAGTAAGCGCATGTTAGCGCCATGAAATATTTTTGAAAATGTGTGTTGTCATAAACATGCAAAATTAATATCAATGAAATATAAAAGAAGTACATATATTTACAAAGTATTCTTTATTTCCCTAAGTTATAACATGATTTAATGTCAAACTTATTGGTCTTGGAATTTAAATAAATGATATCCTTTCATTCTTTACTTCCTCATATATTTTAATTGCAACATTAAAATTAAAGTCTTGTAGGCAAAGTCCTTCTATACTAATTGTCATTAGGCAATTAAGCACCCGCTACGTAAACCTGTTCCTTAACCCACTCTTGATTCTGTTCATCTTAGAAAATGATCGTTCACAGTCTGAACAAAATGGAACATAAAATTTATTAATGGATGTACAAAAAGATACAAAACTTTCGAGGTCATAACTTTACTAAATAATGAGTAAGTATATGGATGAAACTATTCAAGATATATTTATTCCAAACGTCAAAGTCATAATGTGGTTGTAAGTTCATCTGTGGCAGTTATGGAGCTTGTAGAAAATAGTTCACTGATTGATGTTATTTTGTTTTTATCTGCAATTCTGACAAATAAAAAGATGACAGGTATTAATGCAGCAATATACTGATTAAAAATGCCACCATATAATTTATCATATAACACATTCCAATCGCAAACTAGTTTTTTATTGTTGGATAAATATTTCAAATATAATAGAATGAATAATCGAACACTTTTTATTTACATGCTTTTAAAACAGGTAAAATTGGAAGATAAAAATTGTTCCTTTTTCTTACTTGCTTAGACAGGAGAGAAATGATAAATTTATTAGGGCAGCACCCACTTAAGTTAAGGTTTACTGATCAAACTATTTTTCTCTTCAGGTATACTATGTAAATCAACTCGTTGATAAAATGCAACTTTCATTCCTTGTCACATTTTCTGGAAATTAATAAGAATGACAACAATCACAACTACAACTATTGCTACTACTATAAAAACAAAAATATTATATTGGAATAGTGCCCAAGAAATTGCCCCTGCCCCCCTCAAATCTCACCTGTTGTTAACTAAGTAGATTGGGACCAAAATTTAGCAATATGGAAAACTTGCCATCCAATCTAGCAAATTCCACCCAAGGATATGAAGTCTTCCATTCAGTGTTGAACCCCGTCCTTCATTTCTTAAGCTCTTTCTTTTGGGGAAATCACGCTATCTGAATCAGAATCACTATTGGTGACACTGATCTCTGATCTTTATAGACAGGCCATCATGGGGCTAGCCGGTCAATGGCTAATTTTACGTTTTTTTTAAGGCAATGAGTCCATTTTGCACAAGAATTTACTTAGCTTAAAATGTAATATGTGTAACTTTCTTAATTGGTTGTGGAAATGACTGAAATATATATAGCACACACTACCAGTAGACTCCATCATTGCTGACTGATCACTTGTCTATGTCAGTGTAAAGATGAATCCCCCCATAACAGGTTGTGCACCAGCCGTCGGGTAAGCCAGGTAAAAAAGATAACAGCTTAGTGAATGAGTAACTATCCTGGATTATCTTAGTTAAATACCCAAAGATGAGGTAATAACAGATGTCGTTTGAGTAATAGGGCTTTGAACAAGGTGACAGGATGTTTATTTAACAGATTAATTTTATAAGGATAGTGGGAAACATAAAAGTGTAGCAGCACAAGTGCATTGAATTGTGGTGGGTTCTAAAGCATCATGGGCTTCAATGATAGGGTAGTGGGATCACTATGGTAAAAGGCCCTGGGGAGAACACTGAGTTATTACATATTTGATATTTATTTTTTGGCAGAGATCCATTCATTGGTACATACACAGGGCTGAGCAAATTTGTTTTTTTCATCCATTTGTCCATGACAAGTGGTTTCAGAAAATTCACTTGTCCACCTACCTTTTTACTTGTCCCAAATTTAAATCACTTGTCAAGATTTGATGAGATGTTTGCACTTTAATCCATAGAAAGAACAAACGAAATAATGTACAACATATTTATTTCTTGAAAGAATTTAATTTTTCAAAAACATAGGTGATATTATAAATTTTGTTACATCAGAGGTTTTCAGTTTTCCATTGTCCAGGTATCTTATGCACTATTTCTTGCTCCAATATGGTAGCATCAGTACATGTACTTCCATCAGCAAGAGTGGAAAGGAATTTACTGGAATTCACACTTTCCCTAACTATACAGGCCTTGTGCGGTCCAGAACTGTCATGAAACTTGATTGGTTTAATCCTGAATTTGTCAGTTCCATTGACAAATACACTGGTTGAATTTCCAACCTGTGCCAGTTGTGGATATTGTTTGCAATAACTGCCAAACATTTTTCCTTCTGAGTCAATAAATTCAAGCCAGGGATAACTATCAATCCAATGTAACTGAAAAATTTTCAGTCTCTTAGTGGTGTCATATTTGACATTTTTTGTTGCCAGATAGCTCTGGTTTATGCCTCTTTGGAGAAATAGTTCCCTCATGCTCAGTGGCAGTCTTACATTTGACCCTTCACTGTCACATTAATTTTCCTTCTCCGACAATTCCTTATTAACTTCCCTGAAAATATAATTTAGTAAACTCATTTTATCCACATAGTAAATATCACCTTCTTGACAACTACTTCTAAAATGATCATAACGTACATTTTGTCCTTTAAATATGAACAGAGATGGCTCCTTAATAGGAATAATTGTTTCACTTCAAACGCAGTATCGGACGTGGAAGTTAATCCTCTATAATCAATTAAAAATTTAAGAATCCATGACTGCCATTTAATCAGTTCATAAAGGGAACCAATGCTAATGTCAGTAAAGTGCTTTTCATTCATTTAATTGGATTGATTCTCTGGATTAAAATCATAGGGTGAGTCATTCGTGAGGATCTGGTTTAAGTAAACACAAAGAAGCCATTGAAAACACTGCTAATTAATCATACTGGCTTCGTTTTGTCTCTTATGTTTTGATTGGCCAATACTTTAGTCTCTTAGCCCAATATGCAGTCAAGCAGTAATATAATGTGCACACATGCAAGAGTTATCAATGACCACCGGTAGGTGTGATACTGACTGTAAATAAATACATGGAGAGGGGTACTATCAAGCACTCAGTACACCTGGAGGGAATGAACGGCCAGACAAAGGTAGATAAAGTGATTATGGCATGAAAATAGGCACTTGCCTGAGTTTTTAAAAAAATAGGCAAAAAGCACTTGTTCCAGACTAGCTACTTGGAAAATTTTACTTGCCTGACTTCGAAAATGAATAGTCCAGGATGTCGGGCTATGGGATTTGCTCAGCCCAGATACATATACATGTATAAGAAAATTAGCAACTAAAGTGTAAATAGTTGGAGTATGTGTACTCACCAGCTGATCTCATTGTATGTGTAATAGCACAGTGAAACCCCGCTGTAGCACTCTTCATTATAACACAAATTTGGATATAGCACGGCTGCAGCATTAGAATAACAATTGTCAGCTCTTTAAGGAGCTAACATCTTTTAAAAAAAAGCAAGAAGCAGTGATAAGATATTTTTGTCTTCAAGTATACAACACATCTTGCCAAATTAATAAATCAAACTCTTGTTTATTTTGGCACTAAAGATTTGTAAAACTCTTTAGTACATGAAGCAGTTTGGGGAGCCATGCCACAATTGTCCTATACCTGAATTCATGTTATAACGAAAAGTGTTATAGCAGGGTGTCACTGTATTTTGGATAATGGTAATTTGCAATTCAAAAGTGTAGGAGTTATATTTGTACCATTTTAAAAGAGTTCAGGGATTTGAAAATTGGTATTCATATTAACAATGTTCTTATTAAATAGAGTAGACTATATATTCAAGAAGACGATAATATTGTGGATCTGTCTGATTTCTGCATTCTGTGTCTGTAAACTTTCCATATCATTCCAGCAGCACAAACTGTGCATAGCTTTTTTAAAAATACACTTCAGTATTATGGATTTCCATAATTCTCCCAAGTACACAAAGTGAATTTCTCTCTGAAATTTATTGCTTGCAGCCTTCTGGAAGTCATAGATAAACGAATGGAGGAGCGGAAGGGTGAATCAGTACTGTTTGAAATTATTGAGGTAAGATCTAGAGATATCACACATTTTGAAATTATTGAGGTAAGATCTAGAGATATCACACATTTTGAAATTATTGAGGTAAGATCTAGAGATATCACACATTTTCTTCATATGTTGAACCTACTACTTAGGTCTTCAAACTCATAAACTGGACTGTTACAATCCTTTTACCTTCATGTTAGCCTTAAAAGAAACCACTATTATTTATGTTGATGCTTAATTATTTCCTGTCCATTAGACTTGCTTTTGTTAAGCTTTGATGTTAGCACAGAAATACCATAAAAAGTTCTCTTGGTTTGCTCCAAGCTCCCCTATCCTCCAGAAATATGTACTGGACCATACTAGATTGAACTTGTACATCCTTCCATTCTTCTGTCTATCCATCTGTCCATTGCATCTTAGGGTACCTTTTTGTGTAATCAGCTCCAGCTACAGCTTTCAGTTCATTGTCTTGACACTTTACAGAGTCGTTTCAGAGATAATGGATATGTGCATAATGCATTATGAGGCTGCTGAATGAATTTGTGGAAAGAACATCTTGTGTTGAACTTCATCATTTTTCAATTGACCATCCCAATGCAGGATCTTTAGTTTATGTTATCAACTTACCTTACAGTTTTCAGTGCATTGCCTTGAAGCTTGACTTGTTGAAGAGATAATGAAAATTTGCATCATGCATTTTGATGGTTCTGTTTGTTTTAAGAATTTTGTTTTTTGTTTTGAACTTTCACTTCAGGTGATTTCCCTACCATGGGGTCCTTTGTTTGTGTAAATAATATAGAGGGTAGAAAAATCCATTACACATGAGCTCAAATTTAATGCCAGGGAAACTTTTTTGCCAGTGTAAAAGCCCAGTCAGGCAACCAAAAAATATTAATAAAAAATGATCATTTTAAAAACTATAATGGAATTTGATATATTTTCCGGTGACCAACATTTGATCCTTACATTGTCACTCTGGGTACCTACAGCATGGTGCCCTAATTATCTCCATATAGTTCTATAGTTGAGTGTTGGGTGTTTGCTATCAGTAAGAGGCCACACTGGTCCACGTGTCGGTTACTCATTATCTGATTAAGTAATCACAGTCCATACTACCAACCCTAAGGGTGAACCCTTAAAGAAACAAAACTCGTGAATGTTTGGTTTTTGTAAACAAACCAACATTTGGTTGCAGTTTCTTCACCTTGACACACTGAATGACTGTGATCTAGTATTATGCTTTCTCATGGGTTTGTTGAAGAAATGGACAATAGCTGTTGAACATATGACAGTTGCTTCTGTTGGCTAACTTTATCAGAAGGAATATGGCAAGTTGAAATAATTAAACAAATCACTATTGTTGTTGCACACTACATTATCCTTGGGGTAATGGCTAAACAAAAATCCCATGTAGAAAGGTTGCAGCTTTCTGACTATTTAGACACAGGATAAATTATAACATGAAGCATAATGCTGTAAACTCATAAACATAAAATATGGACAACTTTCTAGTCAAGAAAGCTGATGGACAACAAGGCATTGTGAAAAAAAAGGAAATTGTTTGATTATCTTTTATTTTCTGATGTCAAATAGATTAAATATGTGAAATAGATTAAATATATTTGTGCAAACTTTCCATTAGTAGGGCTGATGGTGAGTTACAAGTATTGTATGCAATTAGGACTGACTATATATAGGACAAAAGTTGTTGAATCATTTTGATTACAACAATCTTGGGGGCAACTATAGCAATTTACCAGGAAACCAGAAAAATCTGCTGGGCAACCAGGTTTTAAAAGCTAATTGCCCAGGGATAACCGTGGATTTTCAGAACTTTTCCACCAATGGATATACAGTTTTCAGTTTAAACTTGCTCAGTTGTTGCAGAGGTAATGTAAGTATACATGATGCATTACAACGGTGCTAAATGATTTTTTCCAAAAAATGCCTCTTGGACTTGGTAATTTTTTTCAAGTGACCATCCCACTGTAGGGTCCCTAGTTTGTAATTACTCCGGGATCTGTGGTAGCTCAGTTGATAGTGTATCAGACTCGTAATCCAAGGGTTGTAAGGTCAGTACCTGTCCAGGACAACCTGAGCTGGCTGCATTTGTGTTTCCTTGGAAAAGGCATTTAGCCGCTCTTTCCTCTCAGCAAAAATATGTTAAAAGTTCCATTAAAAGCAACAAAACAAAAGCAAAACAGTAATTGGCTCCATCTCCAGTGTTCAGTGCTCTGCTTTTAACTCTGTAATTTTTTAATGGATATGTGCGTGATTGATTATGCATTTGATAAATGAATTTTCTGCTAAATTACCAGGTTTTCAACCTTAATGTTCTACAGCAAATACATTCCCCGATCATATTAATGTAAGGTACTAAATTCTGCTACCTCTTGAATTAGGAGATCTTCCAGAACGGCAAAAATTTCGCCTTTCCCGTCTTTATAACATATAGGCAAAGGGGAAGAAACTCTTCCAGATTACCTACTCTTTCCACCCACTTGATGGCTGTCCATATACCAGATGTTGACCAGTACAAGTTTAAACTTTCACTGCAATACAATCAACATTGCACTGCATTGCCTCTTGATAACCATTGAGATAACTTTTAAATTTTCCCATAAATCAAAAAGTTTATTACAGTATTGTTAATTTAGGTTTCCTCAAGGTTTTGCTAATATAAGTTGTGAATTTTCGTTGTTATTTATACCTATTTTTCGCAGTTTGTGGACTTCATGTTTTAGACCTGGCAAGTCACACAAGGTATCATTGATACTTGTTGTTTGTGGCAAAAGTATTGATGCATTGATATATCGATGAATTGTTTCACCCCTACTACTTGTGGAGTCTGGAACTGAGCCTAGGACTGCAGAGATGCAAAGGACACAAATTCTGGTGCACTGTTCATGCAGAGAATGGTATGCAACAAAGTTAGTTCCACATCTAATAATCATTGTATTTTGATGTTACAGCTAGCTAAGGAGAGTCTTACACAGGGGAACATTCCACAGTGTCCCTGTGTCATCTGTATGGAACATTTCCAGGAGGGGAACTCCTTCACCAAGACCCAGTGTTATCACTACTTTCACCATCGTTGCCTGGCCCGCTACATTCACCACTGCCAGGAGGCTCACAAGCAAGAGGTCAAAAAGATCACTCTGCACATGGAGAAGGAGGAAATGAAGGTGGGAGTACAATGATGCTGTTTTAGTTCTAATTTCAGCTTTTTCTTCTTTGAATACATTCCCCGATCACATTAATGTTAGGAAATAAGATTCGCCACCCCTCAAATCCAGCAATCCTGGAAAGACTAAAATGTTGTCTTTCCTATTTGATATCATACAAACAAGGGGAAGAAACTCTTACACATTATCTCCCCTTGCCACTGATTGGTGGCTTGCAATTGTTTACCGGTTTAAACTTTCACTGCGGTATGATCAACATTATCCTGCACTGTCTCTGAATCCTTGAAGATCTTTATTAATTATATCCATCTTTCAAATATATGTGGTGATATGTTGTGTTTTAAGTGTGGTGATATATTGTGTTTTAAGTAAGGTGATATATCTTGTTTTAAGGTTTCTGCAATAACAGGTAACCTTATTTGTGATTTTTAGTGGGTAAGTTTCCATATTTTTCAGAGTTTGTGGACTTCATTTTATTGAACCTGGTAAGCTGAAAGCAAGATCCATAAGCCATATTTATGGGCAGTATTTGTACTGTAAACACTGGTTGAATTGTTATTGTTTGTGCTTATACAGTTGCTGTAGTTGAAATTTTCAGGTTGCTATTTCCTTAATTTTATTGTCTTTTTAGAACACAGTGACAACCAAATGTACTAGATGCAAGAAGTTCAAAGTTAATGAGGACACTCGTGTCACTTGCCTCACGTGTATGAAGTGTACATCAACATGGGCCCTACTTATACTGCTTTGAATTTGCTGACAGAATGTCCTCCAGGTATTTGGTAGCTCAGTAGGCGTAAGTCTCCCCACATGCCCGCGCATGGCCTTGTGGCCCATAAGGTAGATTGCATCGGATATGGAACTGATTTGGAATTTATTTTTACCAGCCATCATCATTGCATGCTGCTGTTCTGTTGGTTGACTTTCTGATCCAGCCATCAGGCTGCCCGTGCATACCAGGCAATCAAGGATCAGTCCACATACCAGCTGACCATACTGTTGTATGGTATAATCTGTCTGTGTTGCAAGCCAGCTGGCCATCCAGCTGCCTACCAAACCATCCTGCCAACTTTCCATATAGCCATCCTTCCAGCCTTCTGTCCAAGCAGAACATGTTGTGTCAGTTGCCCTGCATTCAGCACAGCTTGTGGGCACAACTTCATTAGCATATCTGGTGTGGAGATACTGGCCAATGCGTGGGATGATGGTGCTACTACTTCCATGCCACTAAATATGTTATACATGGACATGGAAGCTTTGCTAGATGAGGACAACCCCCACAGTGGGTGTGGGGACAACCTTCATCAGCCTTCTAGTTCTGATCCTAGCATGGAGAGGACAGAATTCAGTTTTAAGGTTGCAGTGGAAGAAATTTATCTGATTTCGACGATGCCTGAATGCCCACTGCCACTGTCTGTGAGCCAGAACTGTAAAATCAAGCCTTCAGTAGATGTTGAGAACAAGGAAGAACTTCCCTCCTTTCACATCCTACTGCAGTTGATGAAACTTTTGAGAGATTTCCGATCATATCTTGAACGAATCCTTGATCCAGGTAATTCGGAAGCCTTTTTATCGAAGGCCTTTCACTAATATCATATTCTGCACACTGGTACCATACACAGTCTGGGAGGCAATCTAATAAAGGGGAAAGAAAGCAAAGTTTCTCTTTCCCCAAAACTCCCAGTAATCACCAATGACTTACTAATACTAACCCCACCATCTGTGGAGAAGCTGCTGTTTCGTGCTAGACTTCTCAATTTTTATCAAGCTTGGATCAACCTTTTCCTGTAGAATGAATGGGTGATCCAAGTAGTACCAGAGGGGCCTCAGAGGAGGGGCCCCTCTCTTTTTGTGTTCCCCTTCAGTCATGGAAATTCCAACAGATCCCATGAAGGCAGAGATTTTAATGGAGGAGGTAACGTCATAACTCTCCAAGCAGGTGATGGAGTTCGCAAAGCAAACTCTCCAGGGTATTACACCAGGCTTTTTCTGGTACCAAAAGCCAATGGCAAACTGAAACAGATGATCTCAGCCAACTCAGTGCATACATATTACCACTGAAGTTCAAGATGGAAACGTTGTGCTCAGTTCACCTTTCCATCAAGAGGAAGGAGTTTGCAATCATTCTCAATCTGACCAATGCATACTTTCATGTTCCTATCATTCCAGTTTCTACGATTCACCATTCATTGAACAATTTACCAATGTTGAGCTCTGCCTTTTGGGCTCAATCACAGCGCATGGGCAATTTACAGTAACAGCCAACTGCATTGTCTCCATGTTTAGGATCTCATCATAGGTAGCGACTTCAGCGTACCTGGACAATATCCTTCAGAAACACATGTTAAGTTCTATTTTGCTGCAGGAGCCTTATCTCACTTTTTAGCCAACTGAGCTTTCTAGTGAATTAGGAAAAGTTGGATCTCGTCCCCTTCCAACACTTCGTCCTTCAGGATATGGAATTTCTGACCCACCCCAATCTTGTACATCTTCCTCAAATATGTATTGCATGGATTCTTGACCTCTAAGTGTGATCTCAAACAGAAAGTGGGTTTTTGCGAGAGATCTGCGTTCTAGGCTGCCATTATATGCGCCCTTTGCAGATGACACTGCTGGCTCAGTATCACCCCTTTTATGGTGATCTAGATCAGCATGTTTCGATCTCAAATGAGATAATACAATTCCAGTGTCAATGGCAAGACAAGCCGGGGTTTAGATAAACTCTAACTGCCATGGTTTGTATGCTTGCCAGTTCGTCCTTCTGGGCGTGGAGGGGGGCTCACCTGTTGCCTCACTTTACTGTGGTAAGTGGCAACTGGATACCAGAGGAGAAGGCACTTTCATATAAACCTTCCTATGAATGAAGGCTATAATGAATGCCTTTCATTGTTGGAGAGACCAACTGTGTGTGAAAGTGATCCTTGTAATGTCAGACACTTCTGTATTGGTCGCCTGCCTTAAAAAGAGAGGACCAAATAACCCAACTTATGTGTCCTGGTCTGGGACTTTCTAAGCTGGTACTCCTGACGCAAGATAAGAGTCCAGATCAGACACATTCCCAGCAGACTTAATGTTTTAGCTGATTTTATCAAGAAGGGGCAGACTCTGCACACTGAGTGGACCCTTCAACCTTCGATCTAAAAATTTTTACAGCAAATTTGTGTACTCTAGGGGTGTCTGATGATAGTTATCCTATCCCAGATCCAGAGGCCTGGGCTGTGGATGCTCTAACAGTCTGTTGGGAGGGGATAATGGGTTACGCCTTCCCTCCAACTGTTCTGATTCCAAGAATCATTGAGAAAATCAGGAACCAGACATGCAAAGTGGTTCTGGTAGCTTCTCTCAGATGAAACTAGTCATGCGTGAACAGACTAATTGACTAAATGATAGATGTCCCCAGGAAAATCCTGGCAAAATTCAGTTTGATCAAATAACCCCACTTGCAGGTGTTTCATCACTGTCTGGACAGAGTTTTTCAAGCTTGGCTCTTGTCAGGAGAACCTTGCATAGAAAAGAGTTTCAACCTTGAGTTGTGGAGAGAATCTCATGAGCAAGAAGGCCCTCCACTTTAAAGGCTGGGTTTTTAGGGACTGGTGCAGAGACAACAAACATCATCTCCTTGAATGCTTGATCTCTCAGTTTATTTCTCAAGCTCTGTTCATGCTAGAATCAATTTATGTACATATGTATTAGCATTTAATGGCACCTCAGCACAATGATTTTTTTATGGTGCCTTTTAAAAGTAAAGTTCTAAGCTTCTAAAGCATCAAACTAGATGATTGTATGCATCTTCATTAGTACCACACCCTTGCAACAAAAGAATTTCACTGTGACCTACATTTCATATTTTACTGGTTTATATATACAATTTTTGCATT
Organism: Margaritifera margaritifera; assembly: GCA_029931535.1. Taxonomy (NCBI): domain Eukaryota; kingdom Metazoa; phylum Mollusca; class Bivalvia; order Unionida; family Margaritiferidae; genus Margaritifera; species Margaritifera margaritifera. Next base: position 2,130,958 of record JAQPZY010001639.1, on the reverse strand, counting down.
TAGCTCATGACCACATTGGTTTTTAGCTCAGGCCAAGTGAGCTTATGGTATGACCCTGTATCCATTGTGGATTATCCGTCCATAAACAATTGCTTGTTACCATTCTGGAGTTTGGGACCCCGGGTGGCCGAGTGGTCTAAGGCACTCACCTTTACAGATCACTGACATCTGACCTCTGTCCTCGTGGGTTTGAGTCTTTGGCTCGGCCAACGTGGGTATGTGAGAAAGCTTGCCAGTAGCTTCCCGTGAGTCGGTGGTTCTTCCCGGGGTTTTCTCGGGTTCTTCCTCCACCAAATATACTGGCTGCCATATATAGCCTATCATGTGCTGAAAATTGGCATTAAACCCATAGCAACCAACCAACCATTCTGGAGTTTGTATTTCTGATTTAATTTCAATCAAACTTGGAATATAGGTTTATATCATAAGAATCTTGGATGAGTTTGATAATGAGCGAGATCCATGCACATTAATGAGGTGATCTTACACCTGATTTGTTAACCTTGTTACCACTCTGGAGGCAATATTTTTTATCCAATTTTGATCAGACTTGGAGTATGTGCTAATATCAGTAAGTTCTGGGACAAGTTCAGTAACAAGTGGGATCCATGCATACTAATAAGGTGATTTTGCATCTGATTGGCTGAGGTTGTTACGACTCTGGAAGCCTCTAGTTTGATCTGATTTTGATCATACTTGGAATATATGCCTATGTCATTAATGTCTTGGATGATTTCAACAATGAACATGACTCACACATACTAATCAGGTGATCTTGCATCTGATTGACTGAACTTGTTACCACTCTGGAAGTCATGTTTGTGAATCTTTTTTGATCAAACTTGAAATATATCCTTATATTATCAAGATCATGGACAATTTTGATAGTGAGCAAGAGCCATGCATATTAATGAGGTGATCTTGCATTGGATAGGCATAACTTATTGCCACTCTGTAAGCCATAATTCTGATCTCATTTTGATCAAAATTGGAACATGGGTTTATATGATCAACAATATGTTCAGTAATGTGCAGGACCCATGCATATTAATGAGGCAGTCTTACATGTGATTGGCTGCGCTTGTTACCACTCTAGAGACTGTATTCCTGGTCCAATTTTGATCAAACTTGGTCAATTGGCTTAAATCATTAAGATCTTGGATGAGGACAATTATGAGCAAGATCCATGCATATTAATAAGGTGATTTTGCATCTGATCAGTTGAACTTGTCAACACTGGCAAGTCTATTTCTGATCATATTTTTATCAAACTTGGTAAATAGGCTTACATATTTAAGAGATATAAAGTTTTTTATTATGAGAAAAATCTACGCATATTAATGAGAAGAATTTGCATATGATCAGCGTAGCTTTTTACCACTTGAGAGACAATATTTCTGACATGATTTTAATCAAACTTGGTAAATAGGCTAATATTGTCAGGGTATTGGATGGTTGTTATTATGCGTGAGACCAATGCATATTTATGAGGTGATCTTGCATTTGATACAGAGGTATTTGTTGCCACTCTAGAGACTGTAGTTTTGATAGGATTCGATCACACTTAGTAACTATGACTATGTTTTCAAGATCTTGGTTTAGTATGATTATAAGTGAAATTCATTCATATTAATGACATGACCTTGCATCTGATTGCCTTTGCTTATCAACTATCTGTGGCTATATTTCTGATTTGGTTTTGATAAAACTTGTTAAATAGTCTTATATTATCAGGATATTGGTTGAGTTTGATTATAAGCAAGATCTACTCATAATTATTGAGGTAATCTTGTATCTGATTGGTTGAGCTTGTTACCACTTTGGAGACCAAATTATAATTGGAATTTGCTCCACCTTATGGTATATTATCATTTCATAGACAGGTTCTATAGTAAGTAAGATCAGCGCATATAAATGAGATACCTTGCATCTGATTGGGTGGGCTTGTTACCTCTAAAGATCTAGAGACTATATTTCTCATCCAATTTTGATAAAACTTGGTAAATAGGTTTATATTATGAAGATCTTGGATAACTTCTATTATGAGCATGAGACTGCCCATATTAGTTGTGCCTTTATCTTTTGAAAGAATTTTATCAGGATATAGTACATTAGGTAAAATCAACATGATATCAAGTTTGGGAGATACCGTAGTTTATATATTCTGTGTTCTTACAATACTACATAAGCTTGCTTAGTAAATGGTCTACTGGTAAGTTATGTAAGCCAGGTGAGTGATATCAGGCCCACATGGACCTCTTTTTACCTCCAGTTTATACCTGGAATCATGAAACTTAGTGAGAGGATACATCTTGATGAGTATTTTACATGATGAGTACCAGGTAGTTCTTTAAACACAAAACAGAACTGGGAAGAAAAAAAACTTAATCATCAGATAAAAAGTCCAGGTAATGCTGTTTTTGATGTATACATTGCTAAGTCAGAGATATTTTCTGTTGATATCAGAAGAATGTATAAGTTAAGTGGTGGTTCACAAGAAGACTCTCTCTCTCTCTCTCTCTCTCTCTCTCTCTCTCTCTCTCTCTCTCTCTCTCTCTCTCTCTCTCTCTCTCTCTCTCTCTCTCAACCCCAAAAATGAAATGGTTGTTACCTTTTCAAGTCTGGCACACAATTCTAAATCTCAGAGGTACAATGTATTTTCCATACAATAAAAGGCTGTTTACATGACAGACTTATGGATAAACATACTTTATGAGCAGTTTAAGCTGCAATCTTGTGGAAGTTTGTGGAACTTCACTTGTATATCAATCCATGTGAAAACCATGTTTTATACTTCTGCAGAAAATTGGTTACTTCTCAGATTTGGCAAAATTCAGTCCATTGCTATTTATACTTCTAATTTTCCCAACAAAGCCCTAATCAGCTTATTCTTGCTAAGACTATTCTATTCATAAATAGGGTGATCGGCATATTCCATCTTTCGGATATAAAGGAGACCACTACTACCGATAGTAAATGGCTGCCATCTTATTTTCTTCAATGTTTGCTGTTGGCAAGAGACTTTTCTGGAAAAATAAGCCCCATGTAGTGCTTCTTTAACTGATATACTGTTACAGTGATGTGAAACCGATATCTGCTGGACCATCACTTACAGTATCTGCTTGATATTATTAGCACATACTTAATGATTAGCAGGGACTTGACATCCTTTGTCTTAATTGTCTTGATCCATGTTTGTATACAGACAGTTTCTGTTTAATCGTAAAGAGCTTGGTGACATCAACCATAAATATATGGCTTCCACACAACAAGGGTTAAGTAAAAAACAAGGTAACTCACATTAGCAACTGTCTGTATTTTCCATGTTGCTTAAATCCATGGACAGACTGGACAAGTGATACATTTGCAGGACAAGTGATTTTTCAAAAGTCACTTCTCCAGGGCAGGTGGATCAAAAGAATATTTACTCTACCCAATAGAAATCCATGAAAATTGGCACCTCATAAAAATAGTGAACTAAAATGGATTTCCAAAGAATTGTCTGATGTAGATTCACAGCTTGATTTGTTTTGAAATGCTGCCAGTAGCTTGCACTGTGAGTACTCGCAGATTGTTCAGTGCTGCCATAACCTTGCACTGTGAATACTCGCAGATTGTTCAGCAGGTTACCCAATTTTCAATAGAAAGTCAACTTTGAAACTGACACTGTCTCTGCATGTACCAGTTTCAAGTCACAGTTGTTCAGCAGGAGTATTGCAAGACTTTCGAGTTATTTTTGCAGTGTGAAATAACTTCATTGGCTGACATTTGGAACTAACTACAACAGCCACTATGCAATTTATAGATGTAAAATTCTACAAAAATAGATAAATTGGAAAAATATATATACTGTAAAATTTTGCTTAATAGGAAACAAGAGAGAAAGAGAGAGTTGGTTAACATTATGATACTATTTATCTTACTGACATAATAACCAGTATGTCTTTTGTCATGCTAAAATGCCCAATTGATGCCAAATGTTACTTTATATTTTAATCCAGTGTTTGAGATCTCGATCATAAAAACATTCAGAGAGGATATCACTTTTTATTTAAAGAAAAATCCTTTCAAGTTCCCAAGCCATGGTCAAGAAAGAAATTTCTGATCCTCAGTTGTGGTTAGTACTAAAATCTATACCCATGTAGTGTTGTCATGGATTAGGAATCAATTTCACTTGAGAATATTTATTTTTAATAATACTCCAGCATTAAAAAACACTCTCAGCTCATGTTTTTTTTTATTATTTTGAATTTACAAGCATTAGAATGTAATAATTTTGTGATTTGTTTGATTCAGTTTTTTTATTCTGGACTGCACAAACCAGGTTCAGTTAATTTCATCTGTTACTGAGATCTCAAATCAACCAGAAAAGGGCAGCATGTCAGCCATGAAAAGCATGGTGTTCTCAAAGTCATTGCACCTATTGATTCTGGTTATCTATTTGACATTCCAGATACAAGGAGATTTTAGATTTTTCTTTGCATAAACCTAGATGATATAATGATGGGGGAAAACGATTGACTGTCAGCTACAAGTTTTTTAGACTCTGTGTTAGTCAGTGTTCTGGTGTGTGTCATACTTTTGAACATATCATCAGAGAAATACAGTATGTGTTTCTGTCTGTCCATGCATGCTTGTGTGTATGCATGCATGTGTAATGTCATGTAACTCCTCCCAAGCCATTCAAATTAGAGACATCAAACTTCATGGTATGATTGAAAGTGGTTTATACATATGCATGACAGTCTTTAATGGGGGTGGAGCTAGAGAGTGTACATGCTGTGAAGGTGGAGGAGGCTTGATTAGGAATGATGATAGTCCATGAAGGGGGTCGAGCTAGAGAGTGTAAATGCTGTGAAGGTGGAGGAGGCTTGGTTAAGAATGAAAACTTGTGAATAATTTAGATAGGATGGACACATACTACTGTAATGCAGATTTATGATCATATTGAAGTGGAAGAGCTTTTTCTGTTTTAGGACCTTTTCCTTCAGTATGTGTATTTGTTTGATTATTGATAAACGGCTTTGTAACTTACCATCTGCATGAAGCTTTGTATGTGTTATCAGGTTCAATGCCCTGTGTGTCGGGAGGAGATAACATACGAGGTGCTGAATCTGGAGAAACACCTTAACCAAATGGAGTGTGAGGAAGAGGAGGTAAATGTTCAGCCATCAGAGGAGTTAAGGAAATGGCAACAAGACATGAATGCCATTTGGCAAAGGCAGACAGAAAGAGGTGGAATAATTGATGTGGAGGCTAATAGGAATAAATTCCTGCTCACTGAAGTGAGTATTAATAGAATTTAGTTCTTTTGGTATCGTGACTTTCACCCACTGCTGCATCAAAAATTGTATTCATATAACTGCCATAACAAATGACTAAAAGAGTTCTTTTTGTTCAGGCTTCCACAATTCCAAACCATCTTTTCCTCTTTCAAAGAAAACATGAAGAATTAGGTTCACCCATAAGGAGAAAGGACACTTGTAATAATGTTAATTGCTGCTAGGTAGTCTGCATGATAGGGCAGGTTCTGACTGCTCTTCTGATTTCATGGTTTTCTTTCTGAATAATCCTTCTGAAATGTTTTGTAATGTTTTATATAAAACTTGTCTTTGTTGTTTGAGACTCTTTTACTTAATTGCACTGAAAAATTACCATTGCAAAATTTCGATACAGACCACTGTCCATTGAATGTGATATTCTTTTCAAGGATCCTAATACCTGAAGGGTTAAAGCCACTTTAATCTACTCCTCTGCTGCTACTATTTTACTGTACATTTGCACAGTTACATTGGGCATGTATCAAATACATACAAGATGCTATTGCATGAGGTATGATACTCAATGTTAGTTGAACTCAATTGGAGATGATTTTACTCACAGCAACATTGATTTTGTATTTTGAACAGAATTACAATGTATCATGGAAGTGTAGGTTGGATAAGGAGAAAATTCACAAGGGCTTGTAGATTGTTATTTGTCCAGCTAAGTCATTGTTTCTATTACGTTATCTGCGTATGGACAGATATTATGCATGCATAGGGTGGAATTGTAAATTCAAGCACATAAGGTTCATGTTTTAGAAATTCTCATTGCCTGTTGCCCAGGCCATGTGAATTTTCACACTGGCATGCAAATATTTTGATTCAGATTACCCATTTGGGTAGATAAAATCTGATACAGCCTTATCATCTCTGCATTGGACATAATTATTTGCATTATTTGTATGTGATTTGTCCTTATTTGTGATAATAAATGTTACAATCTTGAAAGGACACATTTTGCGATTTATTTAAGATGCTAATATGCATTGAGAGTATAAAACTGAAATGGCCAGTAAAACGCCAGTAAAAAGCCAGCAAAAAGCTGAAATTTATTTGCCCAAAGGCAAGTAAACATTCAAAGAAATTTTGAGGGCCTGAGGCTGTAGAAACAATGCATACTTGGATTACTGCTGTGTAATTCAACACTTTGCCATAAAAACTAGTTTCACTTTCTAAACATTGAAGACCTTCATGGATTAGGGGACAATTCAGTGTAAAACAATCAGTCCCACTTAGAACTAAGTTTGGTGATTATATACCTTTCCACTATGGTTTAAAGGGCCTGGCCATACTTATATCACATGATATTCTGCCATAACAGTGCTGATATTGCCTAGTGCATGGTACTAAAACTTTATTCATGCACATTTACTGTAAATATCATTCATTTGCATAAGTATTTAAGTTAACAGTGAATCACTGTGAAGCAGTATTTGGTGAAAAGGGTACCCAACATTTCATTGTTGTTACTATTCTGGCCTTTTCCTGGTATAATTTCATCTGATTAGTTCATTTTTTTCAAATCATATTAATTCATAAATGATTTCTCTTTTCCTCAGTTGTTTATGTCATAGTTCAAAATTTTGAATAATTTAGCTAATTTTGTCAAATTGTGAGCAAAATACATTTTTATTTTAAAATTTTGACATATCAGTCATACCAGCTAGAATAAGTCATAGTTTTCATACTTTAATTTATGTTCATGCATTTCTCCTTTAAATATGTTCCCTGATTGCATTAACATTTAGAAAGAATCCAGCAATCATGGAAAGACAAAATATTTTTGTCTCTCCTGTCAATATACCATATAGACTTAGAGAAGAAACTCTTCACAACCCTTCCCATTACCTCCTCTGGCCACGACTCGGTGACTGTGGTTTACTAAGTGTTTAGCTTTCACTGAATACGACGTACATCACATCCCATTCCTCTCATAAAATCCAAGTTATATATCGTGGATTATTGACTATTCATTAAAAAAGTTGAAATAGTATTGAGTGTAAAGGTATTTACTTGATGTTGCAATCATTATTTGTTTTATTTTTGATCAGTATTTATGTGAATCCTTTCACAGTTGTGGACTTTGTTTATTCTGACCTTGTGTTCCAACATGGTGTCGTTGTTGTTTGCTATTTATTTGCGCATACTTCATGTAATTTCACTTGTTTAAGTAACGAGTGTAGTTATTGTTATAATTGAACACTTTTGGGTTGTTATTTCTGATTGTTCATCGTTCTTGTCATTTCAGTTAAACAGTGATGAGGAAATGTGCTAAGTGCAAGATTTTACATCATTGACAAGGACATGATTGATATGTGTCTCTCTTGCACAGAGTGTCCTTACACTGTTGTTATTGTTTTATGTGAACAGTTTCAGGTTGTAATTTTTCTGATATTTGTTACTTCAGATTAAACAATGACAACATTACGAGACAAATTGTGTCTCTCTTGCACAAAGTGTTCTTCTAATGTTGTTTTTGTTATATGTGAACGCTTTTGGGCTGCTATTTCCAATTTATGTGTGTCATTCTTGTCATTTCAGATTAAATAATGATGTTTTATGCCAAAGTCGATGAGGACACGCAGAATACATGTCTCACTTTCACAAAGTATTCATCAACTTCTAACTGCAGTGTAGGTGTTAGTGGTCAGAAGGTTGGTTGGTTGGTTGTTTTGGGTTTAACGCCATTTTTCAGCACATGATGGACTATACATGGCAGCCAGTATATTTGGTGGAGGAAGAACCCAAGAAAACCCCGGGAAGAACCACCGACCCACTGGAAGCTACTGGCAAGCTTTCTCACATACCCACGTTGGCCGAGCCTGAGACTCGAACCCACGCGGACAGAGGTGCGATGTCAGTGATCTGTAAAGGCGAGCGCCTTAGACCACTCGGCCACCGAGTGCCCATGTGGTCAGAAGGAATTTGGTCCATGGTTTTGTGCAAATGCTTGAAGAGATGGGTCAAGTTTTGGTTGACGATATCTGATGTAACCTCCAATAGTGACTTGGAGTTAAAGGGAGAGTACCCTCTGTTATTTTGGTAACCCAGTGGGTGTAAGTCCCCCCACAAGTCTGAGCATGGCCTTTGGGCCCACAAGTCAGGGTGCATGAGATATTTGTCAGATTTTGATGATCTGTATTGCCATCCTTCCATGCCATATGCTGCCAATCTAGCTGACCATACCAGTTGACTAGTGACCAAGGTCTTTCACACCAGCAAACCATGCTGCATCCTAGCCAGTCATTCAGTGGTATGCAGAGTCATATGGGGATCCAATGAGTTGGTCTGTATGTTTCGCTGCTTATTCTGTCAAGGCACTTTCCGAGCCAATCGTCCAGCAGACCGTACCTGCTGACTGGTGGCCAAAGGTCCATCACATCAGCGCGCTGTGCTGCATACCAGCTGTCTGTTCTGTGGTGTGTGGAGTTACATGAGGATCCATAGAGTAGGTCTGTCCATTTCGCTGCTCATTCTGTCCTGGTGCTTTTTGAGCCGACCGGCCAGCCAACCACATTCCAGCCTCCTATACCGGCAAGACAAGCAGTGATGTTTGCCCAGTCACCAATTTAACTAGTGGGCCAGTTATTCACAGCATATCTGTTGGCTAGATACAGTGCCACACATGGAATAGTGCCAGATGAGGACAACCCCACACATGGAATAGTGCCAGATGAGGACAACCCCCACACACGGAATAGTGCCAGATGAGGACAACCCCCACACATGGAATAGTGCCAGACGAGGACAACCCCCACACACGGAATAGTGCCAGATGAGGACAACCCCCACACATGGAATAGTGCCAGATGAGGACAACCCCCACAGTGAGTGCTAGGATAACCTTAGTTTGAATACTCCTACCCTACCATGGAGCATATGGAGTTTCATCTGTAAATGGCTGTGAAAGAATTAACCTAGTTTGGTCGATCTCTGAGTGCCTAATTTTGCCTTCTTAGAGTAAAACCTATAAGATGAAGGCTTTGGTAGACTTGGAAGATGAGGATGAACATCCCTCTTTCTGTCTACTACAGCAGTCGATGAATATCAGAGATATTTCTGATTGTCTGTGTGACAAAATCCTGGATCCAGGGAATACCAAAGTTTTCTTTTTGAATAGCCAGCATCATTCTCATCACACTGGTACCACATGCACTCTGACATATATAGTACTGAGCTGCCAAGCTTGGACAAAAGCATTGTGGCATTTAATATGACAAACACAGCTGTTTATACAGTGGATCTGGTCAAGACAGCCCAATCAGTGCAATTTCACCCACATGTCCAAAAACAGCCTTTGGACTTGTAAGTTTTGGTGCATGGTGTATTTGTTGGATCTTGATTCTTCATATCACCGACCTTACGTGCTGTATGCCGCTACTCTGTCCGCCAACCAGTTAGTCCAGCTGTCCAACTGACCATACCTATTGTCTAGTGACCAGAGATCCATCACTTTAGTGAGATGTGCAGCATACTGGCCATCAATGCCATGATATTTGAAACCATATTGGGATCAGTTTGGTTGATCCATCCATTTTGTCATACATTCTGCATGAGTCGTTTCAGATCCAACCATCCAGCATACAACTGTGCATACTTTTTGGCCTAAATCTGAACCGACTATCCAGCACACTCTGGCCATCCATTCCAGCTAGATAAGCTGTGCCACTTGCCCTGATGTCAATTCAAACGGTGAGTTATTTGTTCACAGCTTATCCTTTGGAGAGGTGCCATGACACAGTTAGAGATGATGGCAATGCCTTGTCCATGCTTCCAGAAATGTTCTACATGGACATGGAAGTAGTGTTTGATAAGTGTGGGGATAGTCTCAATGATTTAGCATACTCAGATCACAATGGAATGGACTGAGTTGAGCTTTAAAGCAGTGTTGAGGTAATATATTGTGTGTTGCCAAGTTCTGAATGCCCACCATCGCCAAATGTGAGCAAAGTCTACAAGGTGATGGCTTCAGGAGACTTAGAAGATGAAAACAAACATCCCTCCTTCCATCTACTGCTGCAGTCAGCGACGATAAAGAAATATCAGACCGTCTGTCGGATAAGATCCGTGATCTGGGCAGTTCAAGGCATACTTTTCTGGAACCAGATACCAGTGACGTTTTCATCATACTGGTATCAAACACATTTGGACACATTTGCCACTGAGCTTCTGACATCAGATAAAAACATTGCAGCTGTTGGTATGTTGATCCGCAGTTTTACAGGATGGATAAGAATGTTTCTATGCCACCTCTAAGCTCATGCATAATATTGTCGCAGCATCTTCCATGTTAAATCTACCAACAATATACCCATTTGTGACAAGGTGGAATCACAAATACCAACCTTTGTCTCGCTGGTCCCGGACCCAGAAGCATGGGCCATGGATGCACTATCAGTAAATAGGGAGAGGTTTTAGCCCCCAACCCCTGTTCCCAGGAAAATCCCATCAAGGCCAAACCTGCTCAAACAGCCATGGTCACAGGCGGTTCATACCTGCCCAGGCCGACTTCTCTTTCACGCCTGGCTCTTGTCAGAAGAGACTTGAGAGGAAAGGAATTTCGTCTTCAGTTGTCTAGAGAATCTCATGAGCTAGAATGCCTGCTGCTTTCAGTGCTTACAAGGGAAAGTGGCACCTTTTCATTGACTGGTGCAAGGTCAACAGCATCGTCCTGTTGAGTGCCTTAATCCTGCAGTTGGCTGACTTTTTTCTCCACCTTTTTGAGGAGAAAGAGCTCCTGATTACTGTCAAAGGCTACCACTCCTTGATATCAACATTTTCAGACATCATGGCGGAGGAGATATTGGTCATGATAAAGATCTATCAAACCTGTTTGCCAGTTTTGACTTTAATAGGCCAAAATCTCTCACCATGTTTTCTAAATGGAATCTTTCATGGGTTTTTATGTGGCTTAACTCAGATCAGTTTGAGCCTATTAGCCAATACCATGCTGAAGCTGCTATTAAACAAGACACGATTTCTGATAGCTTCAGCTTTGGCATGCTGAGTGAGTTGCATGCCCTTTCAATGGACCTGAACTATCTCCAGTTCAGATCGGATGTTACATATGTTAAAAGTAAAGTGAATTCTATACGTACATATTATACCTTTGCCCATATTTTCTCTTTAAAGTTTTTGGTTAAAGTTTTTTCTTCAGTTATATTGCCTTAAGCAATCATGCCCAGGTTGGGTCCATGAGGTCATTAGGTTATATTGCCTTAAGCAATTATGCCCAGGTTGGGTCCATGAGGTCATTTTGGTTATATTGCCTTAAGCAATCATGCCCAGGTTGGGTTCATGAAATCATAGGGTTATATTGCCTTAAGCAATCATGCCCAGGTTGGTTCCATGAAGTCATTGGGTTATACTTCCGTAAGCAATCATGCCCAGGTTGGGTCCATGAAGTCATAGGGTTATATTGCCTTAAGCAATCATGCCCAGGTTGGGTCCATGAAATCATTGGGTTATACTGCCATAAACAATCATCCCCAGGTTGGGTCCATGAAGTCATTGGGTTATATTGCCGTAAGCAGTCATGCCCAGGTTGGGTCCATGAAGTCATAGGGTTATATTGCCTTAAGCAATCATGCCCAGGTTGGGTCCATGAAGTCATTTGGTTATACTGCCATAAGCAATCATGCACAGGTTGAGTCTATGGGGTCATGGGGTTAAACCATTTTATATATCAGCAGCTCATATAGGGGCATATCATGTGTTTCGTAAAACACAGTTTTGTGTTTTGCCTTATATAGTAATGAGATTATATTCACAATTCAGTCACTGGTTTGGTTATTGTTTCTTCAGGATGACATGAGAATCATGCTGCCTATACAGAGAGAACCAAAAGAGGATAGAGAAAGGAAAGATACTGAAACAGAGAGTATAAGAACAGGAAGGGAGGCAAGTGATGGACACAGAGGGAGGGGCAGAAGAACAGAAAGGAGGAGGCATGGTGACAGAGATAGGGACAGAGAGGATTTTGGACACAGGGCATACAGAGGGGCAGGTTGGGATGCAGGTGCCCATACCAGAGGGAGAGGAAGAGGAAGATATTTCAGGGTTGACAATGAAAAATATGAGAGAAATAAAGGGAACAAGTCTGATGGAAGAGAAAAGAGTGGAAGGAAAGAAGATAATGTCGACAAAGCTGTTCATAGAACTAAAAAAGATAATGAAGAGAACAATGTTCAGCTAAAACTGAGTCAGACTAATATTCAGGATAGCCATTCTTTAGGTATGGGTGATCACCAGAAACAGGAGATGCTTTCTTGTGAAAAATATGAAGTAAATGGTTTGAAAGGAGAAAATGGTGTAGCTGAGACATATGACAAGAATGGAGGTGATAGGATGGGTTTGGATGGGTTTAATTTGCATGAGGACAGTGTGATGGACAGCAGAGATCAGGGTGATAATAATGGGTGGTCTAGAGGTTCAAGGGATGAAGGAGAACTGGATAGGAAAAGAAAGGATCTAGACAGGTATGAAAGTAAAGTGGAAACTAGCAGAAATCTTGGTGGACATGAGAATGGTATTAAAAATCAACAAGATCATCATAGAAATAACGGTGAGATAAAAGATTCAGAGAAGGAAAATATAACTATAAATTGTGAAAGGGGAGAACCACTTTTAGGACCTGAAATACATGCAAAGGATATGTCTCCATTAGAACATGAAAGAAAAGATAAAGAGAAGATTCATTCAGGACAGAGTAACAATATAAAAGACAGGCCTTGTTCAGGTTTTGGTAGATATGGTAAACGGGGACTTTACTCAGAATATATTAGAGAAAAGAACAGACCTCATAGTGGATATAGCAGGGGTAGTAAAAACAGGCCGGTTGCAAGGGACATTATTAACAAGCCTTTGTCAGGAGATAGTAAAGGAAGACCTGAATCAGGAGATAGTAACAGAAGGCCAGTGCCAGCAGATAGTAAAGAAAGGCATGCATCAGGAGATGGGGAAAAAAAATCTTCCTCAGGAGATGGTAAAGATAGGCCTGCCTCAAGAGATGGTAACCAAAGACCTGCTTCAGGTGAAAGTGAGGTTAATGCAAACAGGCCTAGATCACAACACAACAGTACTAATAAAAATAGGCCTTCAGCAAAATTTGGAAGAGTCCGGAAAGGCAGGCCTTTAGCAGAGTCAGCAGATGGTAAAGAAAGGCCTACATTAGGAGATGGAGAAAAAGGACCTTCCTCAGGAGATGGTAAAGAAAGGCCTACATTAGGAGATGGAGAAAAAGGACCTTCCTTAGGAGATGGTAAAGAAAGGCCTACATTAGAAGATGGAGAAAAAGGACCTTCCTCAGGAGATGGTAAAGAAAGGCCTACACTAGGAGATGGAGAAAAAGGACCTTCCTCAGGAGATTGTAAAGAAAGGCCTACATTAGGAGATGGTAAAGATAGGCCTGCCTCAAGAGATGGTAAGGAAAGACCTGCTTCAGGGGAAAGTGACGTTAATGCAAACAGGCCCAGCTCGCAACACAACAGCAGTGATAAAAATAGGCCTCCATCAAAATTTGAACGAGTCAGGAAAGGCAGACCTTTAGCAGAGCATGGAAGAAGAAATGAGCCCTTAAATAGGTCACCCCTGGGGTATGGAAGACATGACAAGGGCATGTTTTATCCTGGGTATAATAAAAAAGATAATTCAGATCAATATCATTTAACTAATTATAAGGAAACAAGAGTACTGGTTAAGTCAGGGACAGGTACTGGAGAGCAGGAAGTGAAATCAAATGCCTTCAGGAAAGATTTAGATGAAGTCCAAACAAAGGATCACATTGAAAACAAAGATTTAAGCAAAGGTAGTAGAGAAGGAGAAAGACATGCATCCAGAAAAGTGAGAGAAAGAGGATGGTTTATTAGGGATAAGACTGGAGGTACTCAGTTCAGGCAAAAGTCAGAGGTATTAACAGAGGACTGTGATAACAAACATGGTCTCCACATTGAAAACCATGTAAAAGAAACTAATCACAAGATCTCAAAACATGATCTGGGTGCTGCAAATAAAGGAAGACATGGTGAGGATGATAACAGTTTTGATCAAGTAGACAAGGTTACAGTGTACACTTATGGTGAAGTGGAGAGGGGCAAGACAAGGACTAAATTGAATCAGGCTTCTGATGATAGGTTACAAAGGCAAGACAGTATACATCAGAAAAAGCCACCAGGATTTGTACTTAAACCCCCACCTGGTTTCTCTGGTCAAAAGGAAGAGGGAAAGATGAAGCTTATACAGTCTCCACCAGGTCTTTGATTCAGTTCAGCAGACATACACAGTATACTTATGTGAAGCAAGTTACCATATATACTTGTATATAAGTCCACTTATGTGAAGCAAGTTACCATATATACTTGTATATAAGTCCACTTATGTGAAGCAAGTTACCATATATACTTGTATATATGTCCATTCACATATAAGCTGACCCCTCCCAAACTGAATAGGTAAAAACATTGAAAAGTGCATGACCCGTGTATAAGCTGACCCATAAGTCTGAGATGACATGTAATGATTAAATATAACAAGAAATAGAGGAAATAGGTAAAATAACCCAAAACACATACACACACATATATGCATATATATATATATATATATATATATATATATATATATATATATATATATATATACCCTTCTAACCTGAACCCTCAGGTCCTCATGTACTGAAGTGACCTGGTTAATGGCTTATATGGTCTTAGTACAGCTATAATAGACCTTGGCCCACGAATAAGCTGACCTCCCGTCTTCCAGGTTTTTATTTTTTCCTAAATTATTTGGCTTATACACGAGTATATACGGTAAACTCTTAAACCAATTGTGATTTAAGTCCAATCTCGCTGTGATACTTAATATTTTTGTGGGCTGTTGTACATTAATGTGATCCCATTTCAGACAAAAATCTTTTTTTCGCATTTGTTGATTAAAACTAGGTGACCGACTGATATAAACTGGCATCAGGCAACTATTGTAGCATTCAGTATAGGCACACACCAAGGGCATGAGAAGTTATTTCCCTTGCAGTGATTTACAGAAGTCTCTGATAAAATGTTTGGTAACAGATTTAATAAAAATGTATGAATATGAAGTACTTCCAGAAATAAATAAAATGTGAAATATACTTTTAAAATCACATAGAAAAGAAACATAATATTTAACAGTACAATTTATATAAAATTATTAATGATAAATATATATGGAATTTTTTAGCCATAAACATTGAACCTTTGTCTTGGGGTTTTGTGCTACATGTAATTCCCTTGGTAGTCTACCCATTTAATGAAAGCCTTCAAGAGATTTGTGAATAAAGTATACCATTTATATTTTCCCTTGTTTTTAAATCAGTGTGTGTTCACCAATAACTTTTCTTAAGGATAAGTAACTGACATACATTCTAATTCTCAATTCTTGTTGTCAAATGTTAAGCTTTTACCCGGTAAAATTTTATTGTTTGAATGTTTGACTATCATTTCAGTCTGATTGTTGGTCAGATGTTTTGACAAGAATGCCTTGGTGTAAGCTGAACATAGCACTTGTCTGAATGTGTGTCTGTTTAACCTGAGTGTTAAAGTTTCTTTACTTTCCTTTTATTGTGATGCCACTGTATCGCACCCTCTTTGGATGTGGAATATAGCTTCATTATGTATTTATCTTTATCTAGTTAAATAAATTCCCTCATTATCGAAACATAAGGGTGGGCTTGATGTAGTCTCATATAGAAAACTCGTCACACAAATTTGTTAAGTGACATTGAACTTCAGAATTTTGCATGTTACAAATCCAATATTTCGGATGGTTCACACTAGGCCCTGGACAATTATCCTGGAGTTTGTATGAAATTCACGACAATACAGAACTGTTTGGACATGTTAATGAGTGATAATTGATTTTTGTTTGTACATGTAATAAAGAATGTGCAATTTGAATTAAATGCAATTTTGTTGGTATTTTATGAAAAGAGATTAAAACACAAATTCAGTTTTTATTTTATTCTTTTATTGAGAAAATAGATAATACCAAAAAGAAAGGAACAATTTAATTCTACGAGTCCAATGATAAAAAACAGACTCTTTCATTATCTGCAGAACCCTTTATCTGACTGCCTTCCTGCAACTAATTCTTTACTGGTGTAATTGATAACTTGATTATGTACTTTCTTACACAATTTTTGCCCTATATTTGTTTCAGTATAAATTTTCTCTTAACTACTTCTTATTTAAAATATTAAACTTCAGACAAAGACAATACTGAACTTGACTGATATTGATGATTACTGATAATTATTCCAAAAGTTAAAATTATATTTCACTAAACAGTGACTTGTATAATCTGCCATATTTGTAAAATTGTTATTCAAGTAAAACTTATATGGATCCGAGCCTTTTGTTAAATTTTTCCTGTTAAAACAAAAATGAAAATAATATTGTTTTTATAATTTGAATGGTTTCAGCAAATCAAAAGTTAGTTGATGTAACCAATTAAGGGAGGGATTGGTTTATGCTGCATCAAACCTACACATGAATTATAGTGATTAAATGAGATTTTGAGTATTGGTCAATATGTTCAAACCTCCCCACTGAAAAATCTGTCACAAATGTAAACAGTTGGTCATTGCCTGAGGACCAATGCCTATCTGAAACACTGCAATGCTCATCATTATGCCTGTAAATAGCAAGACAGAGATATTACTTTCCAGTATCAGTGATGGCTTCAACACTGTTAAGATTCTGTGTTATAAGGGTTTTATTTTTTTTATTTAAAAAAAAAAAGTCATATATCTTCTGCATCAGTTGCTGTTTTTCTTGCTTCTGGAGCATTCTTGAGATGTGTATGTCTTTGCTTTTTGCAGCATTTTGTGGGTCTCTCACTATGCTCTTCAAGTTGCTCTTGATATCTTGGTTTCACGGGAAATGAGGCCATGTGTATCCTGACTCCTCATGCCAGCTATACAAGTGCCAGATGACACCTTGAACATTCTGGCTATACAGGAAAGAGTGTTTGTTCTAACATCAATTCTTCTAAGTTGCCTAGTCTGCAAAAGAGGTTTTCTGCTGTTGGAGCCACAGGATTGTTTGTGCTGTTGGAATGACGAGTTCTTGCATTGTCAGTGTCAAAATAACAAATGATAGGTAGTGGGGCAGTAGATGCCATATCCTGCGTCTTCCAGATCTTGTAGAGGCGAACTACAGCAATGCCATAGTTTTTCTTCACTTCTAGTATGCCCATCTTGCCACGGAGGGCCTATATTTCTAGCATTTTTGTTCCTGGGATAGCTTGCTTTGTGGTGCCATATCATGGTACAAAGGCTAGCTTCCACTTTTCTAAAAGGACGCTCCCAAGATTTCCAAGATTTTGCTTAGTGTACCCAGGATTTTGCTTTGCAAACTGTGGAGTTTTGCATTCTGGTAACTGAACAGGTTCCTCGGCAAGCATGCAGATTCTGTCATTCCGACAGCACAGACTTCACCAAAGATAGTGAGATGTCCATGTGTGGTAGTACTATAGTCATGTACAAGCATTCTGTGCTGCCTAGGTCTAAAGGGGTCCAACATGGGAAGAAGCACAAGCAGAAAGTTAAGTCTTTAGACATCCCCAACATGGCTTTTGCACCTTGGAAGATATACCGTGGTGGGTGCAAAATGGATAGCTAAGAACACATGCTAGGAGATGGATCTTGATACTGAAAAGTGGAGACTGTTGAAGCTTTGCTCCTGGGCTATGGAGTTGGTGCTGCCATGTAGTACTCATGCTACTACTTGTGCAGGCACCTCTTGCTATTTTCCCCAGTTGTTCAGACAACAATCCTACACAGATGCCTTTGCTCTCAAGACAATGGGTGCCCGTTTTGGGGGGGTTTTTTTCTTTGTATGCACGAACTTCTGTGTCATACTTTATAATACGTTAGCTGTATTCTTTTATTTTTGTTTTTTATTTGCATGCAAAAGATTTTGTTTCATGCTTCTTCATACTTTAGCAGTATTGTTTTTTTGTTTTTATTTTTTATTTTTTTTATTTGCTTTTTTTAAATTATTTCCAAGTAGGTATTTCAGTCTGCTTTTATGCAGCTAGCTCTCTGTACTGAGGTCTGTCCCAATTATATATGCAAAACATTTTAAGTGGAAACCTTGGTTCAAACCCTTAATCTCTGGTTTACAAGTTTGACACTTTGAGTTATCGTCCCATCCCACTTGGTTATTAATACTATAATTTCTAGCGCATAAGAGGATTGCATACACTTGCCAGCTTTTAGTTAGCTGAGATAAATAATTTTTTCAATATTTTTTATTAATAATATCTACAACAAAGCAGTCCTGTCCCATACTATCACAAAGTATCTAGGTCTATAATAAAATTCTTACTTTAATACATTCTTTACTTTATCATCCAGAGAAAAGCCATGTAGATTTAAGCTTCAGTCCATGTCATTAAAGTGATTATCTTCATGTATTTACTCTATTCTAATAAATCAAGCTGGGCCTATGAATTATTACCATACCTGTATTTAGTATGCCTTGATAAATCAATTTCGCATACTTTTTAGCGTACAGAATGTTAGGACTGCATTCATAGGACTACTTTGTTGTCGTAAACATTTTTAGACTGCAGAGAATGTTATTAAGGCAATAAAACTTTACATAATTAAATGACATACATTAGCCAAGAACAGTATTTAAGATATCAATATTTAAGAATCCAGTTGCTTTTGCAAATATCGATCAGTTTTGGAGACAAATTAAACTTGTTAAGATGACAGCAAAGCAATCATCAAGCCCTGTAAAATATTCTGAATTTAAAGAATGGCTGATAAAACAGTCTACTTCAAGCAAGGCAAACAAAGATTCAAATATAGGTTTTATGTTAGTCATGCAGATGATCAGTACCAGGCAGACATAATTGATTTACAAGAATATCAATAGCTTAATTATGGTTGTAGATATATTTTGACAGCGCTGTCTTTTTAAAATATGCTTCTGCTAAAAATGTAAAAACAAAAAAGGGAGATTACATCCATCATGTCTTGAGGAAAATATTTGAAGAGAGAAAACCAGAAAAAATTCACTTTGATTTAG
Organism: Margaritifera margaritifera; assembly: GCA_029931535.1. Lineage (NCBI taxonomy): Eukaryota > Metazoa > Mollusca > Bivalvia > Unionida > Margaritiferidae > Margaritifera > Margaritifera margaritifera. The sequence goes on along the minus strand of JAQPZY010001639.1, from coordinate 2,111,559 downwards.
GGATGGAATTTTATAACATAAAGGTAAAGGAGTTATTGGAGGAAGAAAATACTGAGTAATTTTCACACTCAGACAAAAAGTGCCAGTAGTGGAAAGATTTAATCGAATTCTAGACTAGAATGCAGAAGTAAATCATATAATCAATTTAAAGACATGTCACCAATTGAAGCAAGCAAGGAAGAAAATAGATTTAAGTTTCGATTAGCTTTTTTTCCTATCTTACAACAGATGCCTATGTAAAGTCCAAATATAAAATAGATGAGAAAGCAAGGTTCTCGAAATACGTATATTTTTGCTAAAAGCCATCTTCCTAATATTATGGAAGATATTTTTTTATAATCAGAACAGTCATTTTAGGAGACCATGTATATTAATTATAAGACTTAAAGGGAGGGAATATTGATGGAATAATTTACGAGGAGGAATTATCTCTATATAACAAGCAAGGTAATGTCTTCAAGATTTAGAAAGTTTCAAAAACAAAACATGAATGGCAAAAAATATGTGCTGGTATAATGGAAAGGATATGATGAATCTTTTAATACTTGAGAGCCAGAAGAAAATATTGTGTCACAAAAAACATGGAAGTAGTTGTGTGTAAAAAATGTACACTATCTAAATGGAACCAATTATCTGTTATGTGTGTTATCAGATTCAGTCTATTTGTGTCAAAATACTACACACGATGTAAAGATTGTGCAAATATAATGAAATCTCAGTGGTACTATATGGAGGACATCAGAGAATTCAACCAAACACAAATTAATTATTAATTATTAATTAATTATAAAAAGAGGCTCAATGCTCTATCATAAACAAAATAGATATCATACTAATTTTATAATTAGAAAAATCCTAAGAAAAGATTATACAATTTTTCAAAATATTTGAATGAAAGAAAGTAGCACTATGTAAATGCAACAAAATTTGCTTGATACAAACACCAAAAGCGGTAAGAAGGAAATAGAAGCTGAACTAGTCAAATTGAGGAGACATTTAAATCAATTAGAATGAGAGATAATAACAGAAACAAATAAAAACACTTTAGCATTAAGTGAGAGAATTGATACAGGTAATTCAGAAGCAGATAAATCATAAACTAAAATAAACTGTGATATCGGAGCAATGGCTTTTGCAATTGAGGAAATTGTTTAAATCTGAATAATTATACTCGAAGGATGTATAAATTAGATGAAGGACTGCCTGGAATGATATTACTGTTTGATTTTAATAAAGAAACTTTTTTGTTAAAACAAACATAGATCCACGTGATTATTATATAAAAAAGATTTAAAATCTAAATCAAACGGGTATTTGAACATTTTACACTCAGATTACACCACAAACATTACCAACTTTTCAAGGATTTATCTATGCTCCAGCATGTTTTGCTGAATACAGTATAGGTTTCAGAAATTATGATGCTATTAAAATAAATGTTGACATTGAGAATATTATTTATGCTATTTTTAATTATTATGGTGTATTAGTGCTAAATAATAAAACTCTTACATATCAAGCAGATATAGAAAAAATAGAAATATATATTCAATAAGAGCCAAAACATTATTTAGAAGAAAAGAATTTTTTTTCTCAGTTAGAACAGTTGTAGATAATATAGCTGATGTTTTGAAACTCCGTTTTCAAGTTGGGGACAGTTTATAAATATACTATCATTAATTGACAGAAGCTGCAGCAATAATTGAAGGAGCAATTGCTAATGTTTTAGCATTCACAGAAAGTAATTTTCTGTTCAGTTTATTTGAACCTAACGAAGCTGATGCAGAAATAAAAAGATACATGATGTAGCACTTGAGTAATTGCAGAGAAAAATGAGTTAAATGAACACAGAACAAATATACTTCATTACATACATTAAGGAAGCAAGGTTTTTGATTAGTAATTATTTAACTAATTTGGATAATATTTTTTCTCTATATCCTTGTACTAATCCAGAGGATAGTATCACTTTAGAAAAACCTATCCAGCCAAAACTTGGCGACTTCTACAAACCTTCTGATAAACATAACTTATAAGTATGTTTTTATTTTTGCTGTTTTGATGGCTGCTAGTGTTTATATTGGCTATAAATTTCTTTCAGAAATGAGTGAAAGTTCTATAAAAAATTATAACAATTTAACTAAATAAATACAAGGACAACATATGAAAAATATATAACTCGTCACAAACATGGAAAAACGAAAAATCACCACAGGGTGTTAAGTATCTTAATCCAACATATTGTATTACACACGCTCCAATTAAGGGTAGGACAAAAGGATTTAATTGTGCCAGGTAGTTTATTCTTATCGTTCAATGTAGGAGATGCAAAAAAATCAGCTGTAAACAATCTTGAAAGAATGCTGATTAAGGACATAAGCTTTTCTTACGGTAGTGATATTTTTAAACTGAATGATGACAAAATTGTCATGATGTTTAAAGACTTGTGGTTATCAGCGTCTGTGAGAATAAACAAAATAGAGCAAGGTATAATAAATGAAAAATAGAGAAAGTTAAGATCAGGAGCAGTTTTTGCGCAAAACACTGGTATAAAATCTGTTCAGTTTTTTGTATACTCAAAGAAATTTAAAATTCCACTCGATATACAAATACTGACAAATCATTACCTGATGCATCCAGAGTGATAGAAGGGCAAAGCAAGATTATGAACTAGAGAATATTTGTGTCTAGTACGATACTATAACGTCTGAACTACTGGATAATTATGTAATCGATAAGTACATGCATTGAATTGCTGTCTTTTTATTCATATTTCACAGGAGAGAGAATTATTGATTCAGCTGCTAATACAGCTTAAGCAAATGCAATACTTGATTCATGAAGATTGAGTCTAAAAGGAGTATTAATATTGTGCAAAAAAGATAAATAAACTAAGAAGTATTTCAATCCAGCAATAGAAAAAATAATTATTACTGTGGAAGGATTACCTAACACATAGCTTCTCAAACAATAGGTCGCGGCCCGCTTGTGGGCCGTTAAACCCACAACAACAACAACAACAACAAGAAGGTAAAATGAGAATCATAAGGTAAAATATTCGTGTTCTCAGCTAAACATTCATCATCATAGCGCCAGCAAGCACTCATCGTGATATTGTATATCTCCGGACGGTATGACCTAATTAAATTAATTTCTTAATAATAATATAATTTGGTTAAATAAGCAATTTTTGAACATATCTAATTTGAGATTCATTTTACCAACATATTTCTTACTATTACTGCATGCCTTTTCTTTTTTTATTTTTTTTACCGTGTCAACCCTAAAAGCATAAAGCTTGCGTCTAAGGCCTCACAATTCTTGTATTGGTATATCATTCACCTCGTCTTTGAACAGTGCAACAACTTTCTTGTTAGCTAATAATATTCCATATATGTTGTCATTTATGTTATCGCTTGTGTCTTAAACCTGTATATTTGGTTTCATATCATTATAAAAGTTCTCTGTTTCAACACTTTATGCATACACAATTTTTATCGATTATTAAAAGTTTCATTTTGTCATCGTATTGGCTCTTTAGCTTGTTGTAGAAAAAGTCATACATTAGTAACTTCTAGCAACGTAAAGTGACCATAAGTTGGTTTGAATAATTTTATTTTCTTGTTCTTTAAACTAATTGATACTATATTTTCATATATTAATGTTGTTCTTGAAAACGACATATCCTTTTGAAGTTTAAAATATTTCTTTTCATCAGTACATATTTTTACATTTGTTCTCTTAAGTTTTTCATTTATTTTCCAAAGACAGCATTATTCATTAATTATAAAAAAAATCATTTTCAAACTCATTGCTGAATTTTTGTGTTACAGATGTGTTTAGTTCAATGTATGTTTTTAGCCTTTGCTCTAATATAACTGCTACATGTATCTTTTAGTTTTATTCCTAACAGAAGATACAATTTCAAATTACGATAATAAATTTTAAAAAGTCTTTGTTTTTTTTTTAACGTGCATAATAAGTTGGAAGGTTTCGTGCCCTTTTTATCTTCTATAAATTTCCTTTGTAGTGGAGATAAATCATCCTCACTAAGAATTAGGGTTTTTTTTGGTGCCGAGGGATACTTTTTAAAATAATCGTGCAAATCTGTTGGCACCTCTAAATATTCTTCTAGAATTCCTCCAGAACTTTCATCATCTTTCCAAGACATCGAATTTTCTATTTCTTCGTCGTCTGCCCATTTAAAGCTTCTAACGGGCATAGGCTGCCACATGACCCAGCTATACATACTGTTGGGATGTTGGTACATAATATATGACCTTGACCTTGATGTGTCGTATTCTCCATTATTTAGGACGTCAGGTTTATTCAGGGTTGAAGACTTTCGAACTTGTTCGATTCTCTCGCTATCTTCGCTCACGTTATAATACTCATGATTTGCTTTAGCGTACCTATTAGGTATCATACTTGTTCAATTATTAAAAACTTATGACACCCTACCTGCATGAGGAAAATGTTGAAAAACTACTGCTGCCTTAAACTGATCAACAACTTAAGCCCCTTTAAGCAAACAGTTGAACCCAACATAGCTGTGCGTAATCTATCAAACATTACTTGGCATGCAGCAGTGGATAGACAACTCTTCCACATGAAATGGTGCTCAATTCCATGGTAGAACTAGTTTTGTGGAATGATAAGAAAAAACTTATTGTCGTGTAAGGGCATTTATTATAATGCCTAAAGAGCAATAAATACTATTTTGCACAAATATTTTAACTTGATCTGAAGTCATTATCCTTGAATAAATCAATGTGTAAGACATGTAAAAATCCCGACCCCCTATTTGTTATCATGCCACACAGATGGGGCAGAAAATCATATGCGAGAAATATAAAATTATGAAAATCTATACATGTATAGAAAATGTACACAAAATCAGCAATATGTATAAAATGAATTAGTTCAACCTTCTATTCGAATCTATGAGAAAAACATATATAAGCATATAATGCCTATTCACAAACATATGCTGAGAAATGAAAGATATTACTGTGGTCTGTAACAAATAACGAGAAAACGGGGTGGAAGAAGGAGGTTGTTTGCTAACAATTCTCAATGAAGCAAAATTCTGTTATTTTTACAAATTGAAATAAACTTTATCCGGACTAATGAACAGCGTAGCTTGAAGACAAAGCAAAGTCACAGGATCTATTCTAAGAAAATGGTTTACTTGTCAATAATTAAATAACTAATTAAAATAAATTACTCCGATCCCAACCCCCCCCCCCCCCGTAAAGAATTATATTGCCCTAAATCCCCACTTATGACACCCCGCCCCAACTGTATACTGTACATGTAAATAGATGCTATAGATTTATTTATGCTGCGGCGTAAATCCACTTATGACACCCTACCTGCACGAGGAAAATGTTGAAAAACCACTGCTGCCTAAAACGGATCAACAACTTAAGCCCCCTTAAGCAATCAGAAGAACCCAACATAGCTGTGTGTAACCTATCAAAAAGTACTTGCCTTGCAGCAGTGAATAGGCAACTCTTTCACATGAAAAGGTGCTCAATTCCATGGTAGAGCTAATTTTCGGAATGATAAAAATAAAACATTTTCGTATAAGGGCATTATTATAATGCCTAAAGAGCAATAAATAACATTTTGCACAAATTTTTAAACTTGATGTGAAGTCATTATCCCTGAATAAATCAATATGGAAGACTTGTAAAATTCCTGACCCCTTATTTTTTGTATCATGACACACAGATAGGGCAGAAATTCACGCCACAAACTTGACAGACTTATTTTCAAAAGTCAGACTGGCAAGTTTCCCCAATCGGAAACCACGGTGATGAAGCCCAGAATGTGCCAAAGCAGCTGAGAAGATATATAAAATGTCCCGAAAAGCAAAACATATATTATAAAATAACCTTCTGATTGAATGTACCACATGATTGAAAGAAATTATAAAGAGAAGACAATACATGAAATCAAACTGGCAAAATATTTATATTTATATACACACATTCCAAAAAGCAGCCGGTTACAATTGTGAAGCGGGTGAGTAAACTGAATTGCTCAGAATAATGCACATATGTGTCCACAGCATGAATAGAGTTTATCGGGTACTGTAGCTGGCTGCGATACAGAAGTGTATAGGTGGAAACCCGTTCGGATGAGGAGGTGTGCATACAGCACATGTCTTTCCAAAGAACTTGCAGTCAAAATGGATTGAAGATGTACTCCCAAACCAGAAGTCCCACCAGAGTTTCAGGAACTCCATAGAAAATGGGCACCGGCCCGAAGGAGTGGTATCCTCCACCAAGTACCAAGCAGCCTAAGACTGTCCCGGGATGTTGCTGTTGCATATCCCCTACCAGTTTCCTAAGAGAATCTGGTAGGGGTGTACTGGAAACTCTGCTAGTATACATGTTTGGGGAAAGGATGCGGTCAAAAATAATCACAAATTGTACACCTCTCTCTCTCTCTCTCTCTCTCTCTCTCTCTCTCTCTCTCTCTCTCTCTCTCTCTCTATATATATATATATATATATATATATATATATATATATATATATATATATATATATATATATATTCAACATGTAGCAGAGAAAATGCTTGACTGCCTAAGAAAGTTTACGTTTACAGATGGTTTGGTGAGTGGAGCAGGTGCAAAAAGGGCATCAGTGTTGTGTAATGAATGTTACCCAATGAGCGACATTCAAGCAGATTGGCCGCCTATGACTGTCCAATCCTACATGAAAACTGCAAGGTTTGAAACATTGGTACACGAATGTAACGTGTATATGCATGAAATCTCCGCCTTAATCTGCGGTTTTGAAAGACTAGTGGAGTGAGCAGTTGTGGCTGCGCCAATCCCGAAACTATGTGAAGTGTAAGTTCGAGGATTTAAGCCAATGAATTTACAGTATCTTGGAGCGCCGTACAAAAATAATTCCTCGAGATAGGCTGCACTCTATCAAAATAAAGGTCCATCGGCACAGCCACTTAGACCAGTGGTTCCCAAACTTTTTTGATCGGGACCCTAAATACCATCTTTTGCGATCCAAAATGCAGTACCAGTACCGAGGGTCCTCGCAACCCTCATTTGGGTCGCGATTGGGGGTTTGAGAACCACTGACTGTCTTAGACAGATATAACGTCTCAAATACCTTACGGGACACAAATGTTTGGTTAGTTGTTTTGCAATTCGCAGATGTATGGGCCGACATACAACGCTGTGCTTGAAATTGTGTATTGTCAAAATGACGTTATCTCGACAAATGCGCCAAATTCTGAATGACATTCGACTGATTTCGATTGTTGCGAGATGTCATCTCTCCTACTCTAAGAAAGGCGAAGAAGGCCAGCTATAACATCAACCTTATAAACATTTTATTGTACATGCTATCAGCTATATGATCAAGAAGTGGTTGTTTCAAAGAAGTGTAATGGGCAGACGGACGTCTGATGAACTTGTTAGACGCCGCACACCAAAGACCATTTTATTAATGAGAAAGTACTTAGTCGGATCAGGTCTACCATGCACCTGGTGAAGATATGAAAAACCGGCAAGGTATGTAGAAATAGTACTTCCACTCTTGCCAGACCGAAATTGGAATGTAATGGAAGCAATTACCTGTTGTAGCTAGATAGAAGCGCGTAATTTGGAACCGAACTTGTTTTGAGACAAGTTGAAAGCTTTGACATCATTGCTGTAAGTATCCTTGGTGCTTGGAGCGAGAGCAGCATCGATCAACTTTGCAGCTGTTACTATTATATCTGATTGCTAAGTATCCTTGGTGCTTGGAGCGAGAGCAGCATCGATCAACTTTGCAGCTGTTACAATTATATCTGATTGCTGTAAGTATCTTTGGTACTTGGAGCGAGAGCAGCATCGATCAACTTTGCAGCTGTTACAATTATATCTGATTGCTAAATATCCTTGGTGCTTGGAGCGAGAGCAGCATCGATTAACTTTGCAGCTGTTACAATTATATCTGAAGAAGATGTGAAGGGAGTAGAGTGGGTTCGGGCTCCGTATGTGGCGCCAACTGTCTGAACTTTGCGATCTGAAAACAGGAGAGTAGATCCGGTAAGTTATTGTCACTCAGTTGTGTGTAGTAAACTGTTTATGCATTATATATGAACGAAAATATACTCTAGTTTCGTTGCCGAGTACAGCATTACCCGAGGGTGGTTTATTTTTAGCCGTGGTTATTTCAAAATACTGAGTTCGGTTTAACCACTGCTGCAGGCGCAAATGGATTATATGTATCTCGTGGCGTCCAGTTGACGATCACGATGTATTTCCGGTTACACAGCTCTCGTCGAATGGTCAAGGATGCACCATACATGGCCCACCCCTCCAAGTCTGCCGAAGGATCCCTCGAGATCTTCCTTATTTCCTGCAGAACCATCGGTCCCGAAGCTTTTGGTTCCTCACTGAGAGTAAACCAATACCGTCCTCTAAGCCAACGTCACCATAGACCGCAGCATCCTGGTTACATGAAACCCGACAGAATTCTACGACTCCCTGTGGAAAACAGCTCTACATCTGATGATTGATTGCGTAAAGTGGACAACTTTCTGACAAATTCATTGTATTGTGATTATACAGAGATACTCTTGTGCTATACGTACCCTGGTTGTAGTCAAATCTACTACCAGAGAACTCGAGGTAATTGGGTTTCTCACTACAGGCACTTTGCTCCTGTAGCAGTGAGTAAACGGAACTCAGTATTTTGAAATAACCACGGCTGTAAATAAACCACCCTCGGGTAACCATGTACGCGGCAACGAAACCGTGTACATTTTCGTTCATATATAAAGCATACAAATTTTACTACAGACAATTCTGTTTCCCCGGATTGTGTTCCGCTCCAACTAAGATACTGCAGGCCATCATATAACGACGTACAAGACACATGATTGACAAATCTGTGGAAGTGATGTTATTTAATATGTGTACTACTGTCTCATTGTCGGAATGGAGTACCAAACACCTGTTTCGCGTTGCGATAGAAAGTACTTTTTGGAAAAGCTCCTTGTCAGTTATATTATACTTCTGCATATTCATGTTCCATGCTCCAAAACAACAACTGACACCAAACACAGCCCCAAAACGAAGATTACCTGATGCATCAGTGGAGAGATGCAATTCTGAAGATGTTGACCATCTATCGTCTAAAAAGAAGGCTCTGCGATTGATATCATTAAGGAATAGTTGCCAAGCTTGCAGATCAGAACGTGATTCCTTGGTGAAACGAATGCGATGGTGACGTTTTGTCACGTTACAGGTGAGACTGATAAGATGACGTAGAAAACCTCGTCCCGGAACAACCACCAAAGAATCAAAATTCAGGAGGCCTATTAGTTAATGCAATTCCTGCAAGGTAATTGTAGCGTAAAGCCGAAGGAACTTGGAGCCCAATTAGTGATTGCAATTCCTGCAAGGTAATTGTAGCGTAAAGCCTAAGGAAGTTGGATATTTTTCGAGTTTATTCTGCGGGAGACAAGCTTCAAATGTTATCGAATCCAATTGAACGGCAAGAAAAAATATGGTCGTTCTGGGAAGTTTGGTCTTCTCTGTTTTTATTGGCATCCCCAACAAGTGGCACAAATCAAGGAACTGGTTTTCAAAGCCCGAGAGCACAAGAAGGAACTTTTCTTTTCTTTAGCTCAGAAACGTAGTGAACATCGATGGCAAAACATGGCCGAATGGCCGCAAACGAACTAAATCCAAGGCAATAGTAACAGACAAGGAAGAAAAAAATGACAGAGCATTGCAAGATCGGGAAACTGATGAAGGCTATCAGCTTGATGGAAAGAGTTCAGCACCTCCTTGGCCGGGTGGAAGAATTGGAATGCTACCCCCTTGCCAGACATCTGAAGAAGGAAATCACCTCTCAAAATGTTTCCAAAGAATTCCACAGGGAAGTGATGGCGAGGAAGTACTGTAGATCAAGGTGACGTGAGCAGAGGAGAAAAGGGTAGAGGAAAGAAAGCGCCAGAAGAGGGAGCCAAGTGGATGAAGATCCAGGAAAAGTTTAGACGGTTAGGTCATCCAGATTGGATGCCGGAGGGGAAGGAAAACTGGGAGAAAGAAGTCAATGAGCCTCCTTTTAGGTTGACTGTCTCGGTCCGCCAGTCTAAGGAGTATTTAAATGAGATGTACCCTTGATGCCGAGCATGACGCGGGAGGTATAGTTGTCCAGTTGTCCTGGAGATAGATAAACATCATAGATCCAGGACAAACTCCAACGGCCCTTTTCAGGCCCACCCAGATTTCTAGAAAAGAGATATACTAGTCTTATTTGCCAAAACCTTTTGTGTGTATGTATGTATGTGTTTGTTTGTGTATGTTTGTGTATGTCTTTCACAAAAACTAAAACTTAAAACCCCTTCTCTCTTCTGTGTGATAATATGTAAAGGTATAGTAGTGTGTCTGTAAACACTTCCTACACTTGTGTGTGATAGTATGTTTGTGTGTGAGAGTGTGTGTCTATTTCATCCCCCTTCTTTTACATCATACCCCTCTTCTTGTGTGATAGTGTGTTTGTATTTAAGTAAGTATAGCGTGTGTATATAAATACTCCTCCCCTTTTCGTTGTTGGATAGTAATCAAGAAGTGGGTACATAGAATGTATATATGGTGTGTTTGGATAGTATATATTGTGTGTTGGATTGTATATGTGATGTGCTGGATTGTAGATAAAAATTTTAACATTACATTTTTCCTTGTCCCTATAAACAAATTTGTCCCCATAAACACTTCTGTCCCTATAATACAATTCCATGTTTAACATAGAATTTCCCCTTGTCCCCATACCGTCTCGCGCATGTTAACCTACCGACCATTTTAACCTACGGCGTAATGATAATTCCTGTATGTCCCCCCCCCCCCCCCAATCGCCCCAGTCACCATATTGGTGTTCCTTCCTGAGTAAATAAGATCTGGTCTAACACCTTCTGTTGTTAATGGAAAACTAGCCACCGAAGTTAAAAAGATAGCAAAGTTAGTAGGGCGCACAGCCGCATGGACATAAGCTTTTGTAGACGCGTCTAGGCTCCCCCACACCTTCAATTTTATGCGGGTTCATATTTGATGGAGCGGTCATATCACCCAGCGAGGCTGATATACCAACTCTGTCAACGTATACTATGGTAGCAGCGTCTGTTGGGCTGACAGGATCCCCTATACCCTTGATTCTGTTCTCGTTCATGTTCAAGAGACCCCTCACGGTATCGCCAGCTTTGACCACACTAGCAAGAGCCAGTTCACGGGCGTAGGTACGCACATCGCCGACCGCTGAATGGAAGTTATCAGCGTCTTTTTGATTGTATATTCTTTGGTTGTTGCATCTTGAGGATCGGTAGTCTCTCCCATACCCACGATTTTATTCGCATTCATGTTTAGAGGACCCTGTATGGGAACAGATAAATCCGCTTCGCCTTGATTGCTGGTCAACGTATGATATGGTCGCCGCATCTTGAGGGGCTACGGTGTCTGCTATGGATGTAATTTTATTTTTACCCATATCCAAGGGACAAGTCATGCTATCGCCAGTCTTGGCCACCCGGAGACCGACTTGTTCGTCAACATACCTTGTCACGGCCATTTCGCCAAACCACGCAATCGATGTCTTGTTTTCGAGCCACGTCCGTGTCATCGGTGTACTTTTTGCAGCCGCGTCTTTATCGTCGGCGTACCTTTTTCCGTCCGCATCTTGGCGGTCAACATATCTTTTTGTGGAAGCATTTTCTGGTCTAGTGGGGTCGGCCACATTGCGAACGACCCGCATGGCATCCTCCGCGACCTGCGACTTATCAAACGGCCTGCCGCCATCGCGCAGCGTGCCGTCGGCCTGGAAGACGGCGAGGTTGCCTGGCGCCTCTATGCTGGACGGGCAAGTCAAAAGCGAGGAGAGGTCCACGCCTAAGCCTTCAGGTTCCCGACTTTATCGGCGAATACAATCAGATCGTTTGGTTCGGAGGCGCCGATGCGGTTGCTGTAGGCTACCTCCAGCTCGACCTTGGTAACCTACTGGGCGAGATCCGCAGAGGCTCCAGGTACCGCCTCGTCTTTCTGCTAGTGCCTGAAGATGTCTATCGGCATGATGCATATGACCACAGCCGGCTTGTTTCTAAACGAACCCGCGGGTCAGCGACAGCGCCACGTCCAGCAGCGCGCCAGGCGTTGGATCGCGATTTAGCGCCTTCAGCACCTCGATGGATGCGTGGCCGCAGATTGACCTGTCACCTTTTTTTCTGAATAGGGAGGGTTGAGCAGGTGAGCGGAAGGGTGAATGGGTCGCTGTCGCGGGCCCGGCTGAACGTGGCCATAAGAATCGAAGTAAAGCATGCGTTCAGGCGTTTTTTTCTGAGCTATCAACTGATACGGACTGAGCTCATTGCCATCATAAAGCCTCTATCTCTGAATAGAGCGCTTAGACCATACAGGTACCAATAAGATTTAAGTATAACAAAATGGTTTCAAATATGCCCAGACAATTAAACAAATTGTGTGTCGAATTACATGGTAAACTACAATACAATTATCCATGAGCTACATCAGGTCCACATGGGCTTCTTGTTCTATATGGCTTCGGAACTGTTGTATTTTCTCCTCTACAAGCATTTCCTTGAATTGTTTTTATGTGCATTCAATTTTTTCAGTAATACATTACTTGGGCATACTGAATAGCTTAAATTATCAACGACGAAATGTAAACAAATGCCAGAGGGAACCCGCAGCATCATGTAGTGTAAAAATGACTACGGGGATAAAATGGTAAAGTTTTCAGCGGAGGTTCGAGCCTCCAGCGTAAGGTGTACTCTTTACTCTCCTTCGTAGTATTTTTTTTTCCCCCACTGCATGAAACTGCAGACTAACCAGCTTTGGTTTACAATTTATACGATTTGGTATGCAGGGTGTGTGCTAGCTCATGGTTCTGAGAAGATACTGATAGTATTTTAGGACAAGACTGTTCTTTACACACAAACGATTTGCTCGTTAAGATTTCTTGCCCTAGAAAAAAGAGCATTGTTTGCAAACGTTTCTGTTTTGTTTTTGTTTGGTTCTTTGTTGGTATTTTACGGCACAGCAAAACTATAAAGGTTGTATCGTGCAGAGGCTAGTAGGATAAAGTGGCTTGCCCAAAGACACGCCACGGAAGCCAATCCGGGCTCACCCGATGGTGAGAATCGAACCCGCACCCTTCTGGTCATAAGTCCAACACCTTAACCACTGAGCCACGGCGGCTTTTCGCGAACGTTTCTCTCCGGCTAAAATCTCGCACCATCTCTAAAGCTGAAGTTATTAAAGAGGACAAGTATTGCAGAACAAGCAGAACAGTATAATTTGCAGATGACTTTATGGGTTAACTTTGTAGTAAGAACATCCAAGAACATGTTCTTGGCATTTAGACGAACGTTCGATGATCTCCACAAAAAGACCTTTGTTTCCTAAGCAATAGAAAACATTTAAAGTCAGGCGTAAAATGTACTCGAGAAGGAACACAACAGAATCATCTACGTTATCTTTTATCTTTCCAGTGAACTGTAGCTGATCATCGCTGTATGATCAATTTCTCAACAAATGTCGTTCTAGCGGGGAGGAGAGGAGGGGGCAGCTTACTTGATACTACTTTGGACAGTCCAAAAATATTCATACATGTACCAAAATCATGCAGTTTTATATACCTATTCATGTATTAGTTACCACCTCATTTGTCACTTATAAGTAACAATCGACAGAACTAGCAAGCAGTTTAGCGGTGATTCATATAAAATATCTAGGCAGATGCGCCTCGAGGTGAATTACTCCTCTTGATAACACTGGGAGGCAGCACATGCAAACCCGGCCCCAAGTCATTTTTGTGGATGGAAAGTATGCTGCATTTATGACAGTACTGGATATTTTGCAAATTGCAAAAATAAAATATGATTTAATATGGCAGCAGACTTCAGTTTTCTTACACTGGAGGAGTTGCAAGTTGAATTAAACGGAGAAATACAAAAAGTTTCAGGAAGGAAGAAAGAATTAATAAAACCAGGCAAGTTATATATTTATACTCTTTACTGAACGCGAAACTGCACTTACATTCACTTTGCATAATTAAAATGAAGGAAGTAAGTTAGCGAACATAATTTGTGTAAAAGTGTAAACCTACTATATTTATTTCTCTTTTTTCAATATCTTGCCTACAAAAACGTTTACTTCATTCTCGGCCCCATTGAGGAAATCGGACATGACCGAATATAACCCCAGATTGAAGACTCCTTTACGGATGAAGTGAGTCAATCACACAAACCTACAAGTTTAGAAAAGAAAAGGTTGTGTTATGGACATAATTTATTACTGCTTCAATCAATGACTGTCTTTTTTATATTAGTATGTCAATATTTATGTTTCTAATTAGAATAACGATATCCTCGAACAGCCATATTTCGTGACGTTAACGTGAATTTTAACGCGTTCGTTATAATATTGTGAGAATCTATTCAAATAACCATAGAAACTGTATAACTATATCTACTTCATTTAATCATCGATATAAAATTTTGGCATTCATTTACATTAGTTTAGAATTACCTTTTTTTCGAGCGTGTGTAAGTTTTCCTTTTTTCCGGAAGGGCAATTATAGTTCGTGACACTGACTAAAAAGTCACGTGGCATATGACCGGAACGTGCCAGTTAGACCAAGGTATGGATATTATTAGTTATAGCGTCTCCGTGTTTTTTAAATTAAAAAATAAATAAATTTCAAAATGAAAAATTTGTTCCGTTAATTCCATATGCAGTTTGTGCACTTACATTACTGCTTGCATGTTCTTTACCATATAAATACATGACTCAATGGACTGACAGAGAGAGAGACAGGGATTGAGAAATTTAAAAATAGACACTGGTGAATGGATACTGTACACATTTTATTGTAATAGATTAAATGTCTTTTGATCTAGAATATATGTGTATTATGAAATAATACTAAAACGAAAAAGACCGTAGTGAATATACATTTCGAGTGTACATTTTTCTTACGTTGTACAAGAACCCCACATGATTAAAACCAAATATTTACATTGGCTATCCAGTTGTATAAATTCCCAAAACGTGTTTTCCTGTTCAAGATATGTAAACAAAGCTATCATGTGATCGGCGGACCTATCTTTAGCATATAACAGAAAAATTCAAGGCCAAAATGTGTGACACAAATAAGGCATTAGTGAAAATATAGATTTTCATTGTGATTTTTTTAACTTACACGAATTTACCTGTTTGAATCTCATTTTGTCTGATTTTATTTATAAAATACTTCCTGTCATTATTGAAGAACGCTTGTGACACAGTTGATGATGTGGTTATCTAGAAACAAGTGCGTTAGGTCGCGCGAAACTTGGCACACGATTGAAGGATTTTCACGAATTCAGGCTGTTGGACGATTATTATGTGGCAGGGGTGTGGGTGGGGATGATCTTAAGGACAATTTACAAGTGAAGAAACATTACAGGATATCACAGTTTTACATAATTCTTTATTTTAAAGCATAAATATGTTGAAGATTAGGACCAGTTTTTGTCTTCTTTTTTTTTACAAAAGAAAAGTTAAAATCTTCCGAGTCCTTATTAAAGTTTAGGTAGAGAAAAGAAAGGAGATTTCTGATCACATGATTCCCTCCACTGTCTTTCATAAAGAAAGTTTCTTAGAAAATATTACCTGACTTCTGTGAGAAATATGACTCTAAAATATACCAATGAGATTTTAATTTTGATAGGAATTAAATCAGGCATAATTATGTATTTCAGCATTTGATTCAATTGGCATATTTAAACACTTATGACGTACATGTACCTCAAACTGTAAACCCATTATTCTGGTCTTGAGCAAAATTTTGCTTAATAGGTCCTCGTCACCGGTTAACTGAGAAACCATACAAAGACTGATATTACCCTGAAAATGATGTTTTAGACATAAAAAAATATAAAACTGATTTTTTTTTTAAAATTCAAAAGTAAACAAAAAATATACATATGGATAAGGAAAAGTTCATGACAAAAGTACGATTTTATTTAGACCCAAATTAAATACATGCATTAAATAATAACTGTTTCATTAACATGACAACGGATTAAATTTCTTTTGAATCAATACGTCTAAAATTGATGCATGAATTGTGTGTGAAAATATTCAATATTTCAATTTTAAAAATGTTCACTTGATAATAGCATTGTATGACACTGATAATGCGAAGTACACTCTGCGTGTATGTACACATATGAACACGCAAATACAGCCTGGGCAATACCTTTGATGGGTATGGAGAGAGAGAGAGAGAGAGAGAGAGAGAGAGAGAGAGAGAGAGAGAGAGAGAGAGAGAGAGAGAGAGAGAGAGAGAGACCCAATACCTTTGATGGGTATGGAGAGAGAGGGAGAGTACAACAACTGACAACAATAAGGCGATATCACACAGGACTAATTCACAGTGAATGTCCCGTCTAAACAATGAAGTCAGTGGTTTACCAATTAGTATGAGATGGGATTCTTGAGGCGCACTCTGATGTAGAGGTAACTTAAAGCTGTTGTGAAATATTCCTATCTTGAAAGTTTGAGATAATGACCTAATCATGAACCTAGAATTGAAGAAAAAGACACATATTGGCCATTGATGTACCCCCATACTAAAAAAAAACAAACCAAATGGCAGGGTGACTACAACTGATGATTTTTCCTCGAACTGCTGATTTTTCCATCGAGTTTGTGGATTTGCAGCGCAATTAGCTATTTTGCAAATTTCTTGTCTTTTTTACATGGTTTCTTTTACGTTTACAGATCATTTTCCATGTATTATATCACTTAATACGAAAATTTCAAATCTTGAAACAAATTACATTGGTTGAACATCAACTCGTGATAATTACATGAAAAATAAAAGATCATGTCAGGTAGCAATCCAATCCTTCGCTTGTAATTTATTACAAACTAACCAAATTATCCGAATGTTAATTTTTATTTTAATAGTAAACTCGTATTCGCCTAACTTGACCAAGTAGTCTGATATTTGTTTGTGCATGCTGGATGCAAACTAGGTTACCACATACAGTGCAAGCAAGATTCATGCACTACAAAACCTAATTTTCGAGTTGACTAGGTGCTTATGAATATTCCACTGCAAGGTAAAACTGCCAGGTGTTTCTGATGGGCCAACCGTCTGTACTCACATATAAGTCGAGTCCAACTTTAAACTGCACCGACCCAGATCTGCCGTTGTCACGGAATTGTATGGTTTATGTCAATATGTATATGTGGTCAAAAAATGTATTCGGGTTTCGTTTCCGACTAGAGCGTTACTCGGGGGTTGTTTATTTTTTCGGCTCTAGTTATTTTGAAATACTGAGCGCGATTCACCCCATGCTGCACGTACAAATTGCCTGCAGTGAAAACTCACGTACCTAGCTGCTGCGCATATCTGTCACAGCTAGAGTACATATAGAGCGAATTCTCTATAAACAAATTACACTACGATGAGTCTTGTCAGAAAGCTTACCTCTTTACGGGAGCAAAACTTCAGCTGTAGAGGTATGTGAAATTTAAGATTGTATTCTTTATCACTATTCGTTTTATATGACATAATTGTTTCATATATTAGATGTTTTAGAATTTATTCCAAATTCTACAGAGAGTCGATACCTAGGTCATACAACGCCATGATATTAGAAATACTATAGGCTGGTTCAAGTTAGCTATTTGTTGTAACTGAACAGACGGGTATTATTTAATTATACGCGGCATGCATTGAATGATTAATGTAATGTGTAACGAGACGTAATTCATGTGCGCGCATGCGCAACATATATCAATACGAAAGTACTAACCGTGTCATATGTACTACACGGTTTAGTTGTTATACTTTTAGCTGTTCCATATGTATGGTTTGGTGATGAGAAGTCACAGAACTCTGTGTGGTTTCGTGTGACGTGTACGCTGTGTCTGGTGACGTTGTTTCGGAAGAGTGTACTGGTTTTCTCGATGCGAGGGACCAAGGCTTCTCGACCAACGGGTCTGTGTTAATGTGAAGGCTCTCGAGGGATCCTTCAACAGACTGGGAGGAATGGACCATGCGTGGTGGCTCCTTGACCATGGACTAGAGCGGGTGGAACCGTAGATATATCTTGGTCGTCAAACGGGCGCCACGATAGTTATATTTATTGCGTGTTCCATTTTATTGTTATCTCAATATTGCTATCTGTGCAAAATTACATTCATTCCCATTTCAATATCGCTATATGTGTGATAGATTCATAATTTCATACATCCCCATTTCAATATCGTTATATGAACGACATATTCATAATTTCATACATCCCCATTTCAATATCGTTATATGAACGACAGATTCATAAATTCATATTCCAACATCGCTTGTTAAATTGATAAATTGACGAGTTAACAGATTGATGAATAAATGAGTATTCTATTGATAAGTGCATAAATCACATGCTTTGGTCACCCTTGGTACTTAATAAGACCTTGTTTATATTGGGGTGTAGATCATATACTCTTATTTGTTGATTGGTGATAGGATGCTATTCACGTTTGTTTAAAATTCCATTCGTTAAATTCATCTTTGATTTTTCTCGTTGAGTTACTTGTTGTTGATAGTTCCATGTTAGGAACTTTATGATTTTTCCTTATCTTTTTGTTATAATGGTGTCAGATTTGTTCATCTTTAAATTGCGTTTATAAATAAACATCTTATTAACGCAGTTGCTTTCGGTGTCTTCACTAATCCAGTCCTCACCCGGCTTCATCCTGTGACAGCCGTCGCATAGTAAGATCTGGGTCTATGCTGTTTGTTAGGAGCATAATGTGCCGACAGATCAGGGTCTATGTTGTTTGCAGATGGACTTGACTTATAAGCGATTATATACGGTATATATTAGGGGAAAATATGATGAAATATTCATACAAAAGTATGTAAATCTATAACATAACGTGAAACGAGAAAAGAAAACAAACACTCAAGCTAAATCTTCTGTTTATGTATATATAAATATGCTAAAAATATGAGATCTCTGAATATTTAATATCTGAAATATAAATGCTCTCAACTTCTCTGTCATGTTCACAAACATAAAACATGCATAACTGTAACAAGGCTGGATTTATTGGTCCTGTGGCGGGTCAGAAAAGAAGGTATACAATTACTGACCTTTTGTTTATTTGAATAGGAAGTTTTATGAGCCAGTAAACTCATATTAACCGAAAAAAGGTAAATCGTTGTTTTATTACATGATTTATAGCAAATGTTTGAAATTCAATTTGTTATAGTATAGTGAAAATGCTATTTCAACTGCGTGACGTCATGGTTGTGCAATATCAAGAAATATCGCAAATCAGTATTGTGAAAATCTATTTCAATTGTATGAATGAAACCTGAGCACAACGCAGCAATACATCACATACTACTTTACCGCATTGTATGCGCACGCATACATGGGGTGATTCCTGAGGCGTAACTACTGCCCCTGTGGCCGATGCAATGCAGGGGAGGGGAGCATTCAAGAAGGGGGCCCAAAATCCCTTGTTTTTATTGGAGGAAGGGGGGGGGGGCATTTCTGAAGTTTTGCTGGGGGGCCTCTCATTCTGCCGTGATCAAAACTAAGTTTGTTTAAAAGGATAGAATGTCATGTAGCCAAAGAAACAACAAAATATTGATATCATAAAAGATGATGCAATGCATCTAAGAAAACTGAGGATACAATTATGAAAAGATGATTGTTGTGATTGTCCGTATTTGAGGTTACTGTCATGGTGGCAGGTAAATATGAAATGTGTTGTGTGTGTCAGGATTATTGACAGGTTATTATGGTCCAGCTGTATCGGATAATTCCAGAAAATACATGTAAGATAGAGATTTATTTTGTGTTTCATTAAATTCCTAAGACAGTGTACTTGCAGGATAAAACAATGCTACTGAGAGTGGATAAAAGTGCACAGTTTACGTGAAAGATAAGTTGTTCATTGATACATTGTATCCAAGGTTAAACTGATTCTCTCTCGCTCTCTCTCTCTCTCTCCCTCTCTCTCTCTCTCTCTCTCTCTCTCTCTCTCTCTCTCTCTCTCTCTCTCTCTCTCTCTCTCTCTCTCTCTCTCTCTCATACTAACAGCAGCCAAGAAATAAAGTCAGTTTGAATTACGAAAATGCTCTCTTTCCTATTAAAAATAATACAATGGCCAATGGTATGTGCGATTTACTAGTAAGAAATAGTGAGAAGTATCCTCCAACCTTATTAAATAATCTTCATGGGGTGGGGTGGGGGGGGGGAAGCACATCCAATTCTTCTTATACATCACTACATGACACTGCATCACATAAACTATTCCTGACATTACATACGTAAGGTATTTCATATACTGGCTAAATTCAACTTTACATTAACGTGTCGTTACATGCTTACCTACGTCTCCATGCATCACTCGTTGGGCCCAACCTGGGGCGGGAGGGGGGGGGGGGGGGGAGACAGATGAAAAATTATATTATTTGCAAACTTGTTCCCAAAATGTTTTAGACTTTGAAGGGATCGATAATTTATTCAAGTATTTGATAGTCAGAAACAATGGCTATGCTGACAAGCATACAGAGTTACGGACGCAGGTAAGACACCGGGTTACTTTTTTTTTTTTTTTTTTTTTTTAAAGGGGCGATATGGCTGATCTTGATATGGAAAAGACCGTTTGTGCTTGTATATAGCACGCGCTCAGTTGAAAAAAGAGCTAACTCAGCTCTTACAGGCCATAAGGTCATGGCCTAAGACATTCTTTCTAATCATGATTTCAAGCGAACAGCGTAATCTACAGCAGAACCTGATTATGTGACGATAGATCTGGGTCTTCATGCTTATTAGCAGATGTGTTTGTCGAATAAGCACGAGACTGCGTAAAAAGCGGCAGAAATATCATAATTTGAAATGTTGAGCTATATCCAAAGAACTCTATTTGAGTTATTGATTTATATATATATATATATATATATATATATATATATATATATATATATATATATATATATATATATATATATATATATATATATATATATATATATATATATATACTCATTCTCCAGATTCCAGATAGCTTTCGTAAATGTTGAAGTTAATATCGCTCATATGCTCATTATGAATACTACTTGAACTTAACATTGTTCAAATTAAGTTTTGAACTTAACACTACTCATATTCTCATTATAAGTACTACGTGAACTAAACATGACTCATATGTTCAGTATGAATAATACTTTAACTTAACATCGCTCATATGTTCAAAATGAATAATACTTTAACTTAACATCACTCATATGTTCAGTAGGAATAATACTTTAACTTAACATTTGCTCCTATGTTCAGTAGGAATACTACTGTACTTGAATTTAACATCACTCATATTTTCAGTATGAATAGTACTTGAATTTAACATCACTCATATGTTCAGTATGAATACTACTTGAATTTAATATCACTCATATTTTCAGTATGAATAGTACTTGAATTTAACATCGCTCATGTTCAGTATGAATACTACTTGAATTTAACATCACTCATATTTTCAGTATGAATAGTACTTGAACTTAACATCGCTCATATGTTCAATATGAATAATACTTTATCTTAACATCATTCATATGTTCATTATGAATAATGCTTTAACTTAACATCACTCATATGTTCAGTATGAATACTACTTGAACTTAACTTCACGCAGATGTTCAACAAACATTTCATACTTCTTGCATCCAAATCTGAAGCTTCATTTCCTCAAATGCAAGATATAATTTAGTGATTTCAGATGATGTTCCACAAATTTTTTTGTACTAAAATATTTTTTCTGCATAATTTTGCAAAACCCGTCGCTGAGAAATACCTAATTTGAAAATATGGATTTAACTAACCAATAACTAAACTTGGGCAGTACCAACAGTAGTGGTCTAATAGTCTGATGAATATTCTGGGCTGTGTTTTAGCACTCTGACAAAATATATATATTCCAACCAAGACATAATCAGTCAGAAACACGATCTTGTTCAAGGGCAACAACGGTAGAGTAGGAACAAAGATGATTAATTCTTGTCCGCCATCTTCAGTTCAGCGGAAGGAGGTTTATTGCAAACATGCAATTCACACTGGATTATGCAAAGTAAGAAGACACTGTGTGTTGACCAAGATCCATTTGTTCTGTGTAGGCCAGATATGCCGTATATCTACTCCCGTTTATCCCGGGTTCAAATGCAAACAACATAGGCCCTGATCTGCCGTCGCATAATGCGTTGGCAGATCAGGGTCTATGTTGTTTGTTCTACTGATTAGTCCTTACAAACTGCATAGACCCAGATCTGCTGGCGCATTATGCGACGGCAGATCTGGGTCTGTGCAGTTTGCAGTTGGTATCGGATAGATGCGAGTATATAAAGCAGTTTGTTTTAAACAATCACATTGCCGGCCTTTAAAAATGCTTACTTAAGTTCTGTTCTTGATTGATTTAATTTAGAAGGATGAAATTTTGTTTGTAGTACTATCGTTTTGACACAATCAAATCTTCCGGAATGGGTGTTAAAAGTGTCCTTATACATACTGGAACCGTCCAAGATACATTTTTAAACAGACTAGAGCATCTGTACAGTGTACGAATGACTGTAATCCACCTGCCAGTTTTGTGATATTACATCAAGCATGGATTGTATGCTATTCGCTGTATGCTAGGACTTAATATGGTGGCTTCCTATGTTTATCATCTTGCTTCTATTGAACAGAGGATAACCTTCGGTACACTTTGGTCGAAAAAATTATGTCACATGATTATATATGTTATGGTCGCTGAAAAGATCCGACCAGTTACCAAAGAGAAATGTGTTCCTGCTCTATGTTCTGTCAAATGTTGCCTGATTCGAATATAATTATACTAATAGCAAGTGAAACTTTTTCCTGCCAAACTCTTAGATGACTCTTATCCCGGGTTCAAATGCAAACAACATAGACCCTGATCTGCCGTCGCATAATGCGTTGGCAGATCAGGGTCTAACAAGATATGTACAAATTATACCCCTAGTATTTTGAACACAATGGAACTGGAAGTGCCTATTAGTGTCTGCCATTATTAACGCTCACCACAGTAATTTTCTTGGTCATGGGACTGATTAACTCTTTTTCTTAAAGATTTGTATTCTTATTTGTAATTTAACAACAATTACATTAAATATGTCTTCCAACTCTGGAACATTACTTTACACAGACAAAGAACGCTCACGAGACACCATTCGTCTCATCTCCATAATGTCACATGATGTTACCTTTCGACTAGGATTTACCCATTTCATATGACCATATTTTCTCACTCCATTCATAAATTTCCTAGTACTAATAACTATGCTTAAAATCACTGCTGTTACTTTAAAAGATCGGCCATCTTTGAAAGACGATCTCCAATAAGCCAATACCATATTGGGGTTGCCGGTATTGCAATTTTGAGATAGATTATTTATAAACGATGTGTACTGTCTATACTCACTTATAAGTGAAGTCCAACTGCAAACTGCATAGACCCAGATCTGCTGTTGCATAATGCGCCAGCAGATTTGGGTCTATGCAGCTTGTTAGGAACAATCAATAGAACAAAAAACATAGATCCTGATCTGATGGTGCATTATGTGATGGAAGGTCAGGGTCTATGTTGTTTGAAGTTGGACTAAACTTATACACGAGTATATACGGTATTTCCTAACATAAAAAAATAGATAAAAACGAATAACATGATTAATTTCAATTATAAAATCACAATGAAATAATATATATATATATATATATATATATTACTACTTCTATTTATAATTTAAATGATGCATTTAAGGATATACATATTCAATTGGCTTTGTTTTGATGAAAACATTTTTTGTGGAAAAATAAAAACTGTCAACTAGCATAATCAACATCAATATTGGACAGAATTTTAATACTTATCTATCTAATGTTTACTAGTTTGTACATGTGTTGAATGTCGGATATGATACTTTACAAAAAATAAGCATTGACGTTCAGTGGTTGTTAGTGATAAGAAAGCTGATGCCTATCACCATAGACAGTAGGGTTCCTGCAGATAATGTTCTAGGAGCGGCAGATGGTGTTTTGCGAGTGGCAGATAATGTTGCGGAAGCGGTAGATAATGTTGTGGGGTCAGATGAAAACTGGAAATTTTTGAGGACCTGTCTGCCGTTTAGCCTCTGAACTGGTCTATAGTTGTTGTCTATATTGCCATAGGTCACAGGTATTGATGGCTTCTCAGTGAGATGAAGCTCCCGAAATTCCTTTAGCTGTGAATGAAATCAAGACGTGTTTATATTTTGAACTTTCTGCGGATCTTTCTACATCTGATTTAAGTTCTGAATGCACATATAGGGAAGATGACCAGAGATCTGTTATTTCTTTGTGCCTTTTTTTCCTTCGGCAGCTCTAAATAGTATCAGCCATTGCAATACGTTACAAAACAATCATCAACATGTATGCATTTGTATGCTCAAAAGAGGATGAACAAACACAGCAAAATAAAGTAGTTGCATGACAAAAATTTCTTCAAGTTATTTCACCCATTTATTTTCACACCAACCTGTCCTCCAACAGTAAGTGAAAAATCTATTTTTTCAACCCCATTACAGATCAATACCAAACAAAACCATGGAAATGACAGCAATAAGGTTTATCAATACCCAACAAAAGCATGGAAATGACAGCAATAAGGTTTATCAATACCCAACAAAAGCATGGAAATGACAGCAATAAGGTTTATCAATACCCATCAAAACCATGGAAATGACAGCAATAAGGTATATCAATACCCAACAAAACCATGGAAATGACAGCAATAAGGTTATCAATACCCAACAAACCAGTGGAAATGACAGCAATAAGGTATATCAATACCCAACAAAACCATGGAAATGACAGCAATAAGGTATATCAATACCCAACAAACCAATGGAAATGACAGCAATAAGATATATCAATACCCAACAAAACCATGGAAATGACAGCAATAAGGCATATCAATACCCAACAAAACCATGGAAATGACAGCAATAAGGTTTATCAATACCCAACAAAACCATGGAAATGACAGCAATAAGGTTTATCAATACCCAACAAAACCATGGAAATGACAGCAATAAGGTTATCAATACCAAACAAAACCATGGAAATGACAGCAATAAGGTATATCAATACCCAACAAAAGCATGGAAATGACAGCAATAAGGTTTATCAATACCAAATAAAACCATGGAAATGACAGCAATAAGGTTTATCAATACCCAACAAAACCATGGAAATGACAGCAATAAGGTTTATCAATACCCAACAAAACCGTGGAAATGACAGCAATAAGGTTTATCAATATCAAACAAAACCATGGAAATAACAGCAATAAGGCTTATCAATACCCAACAAAACCATGGAAATGACAGCAATAAGGCTTATCAATACCCATCAAAACCATGGAAAGGACATCAATAAGGTTTATCAATATCAAACAAAACCATGGAAATAACAGCAATAAGGCTTATCAATACCCAACAAAACTGTGGAAATGACAGCAATAAGGTTATCAATACCAAACAAAACCATGGAAATGACAGCAATAAGGCTTATCAATACCCAACAAAACCATGGAAATTACAGCAATAAGGTATATCAATACCCAACAAAACCATGGAAATGACAGCAATAAGGTTTATCAATACCCAACAAAACCATGGAAATGACAGCAATAACGTTTATCAATACCCAACAAAAGCATGGAAATGACAGCAATAAGGTTTATCAATACCCAACAAAACCATGGAAATGACAGCAATAAGGTTTATCAATACCCAACAAAACCATGGAAATGACAGCAATAAGGTTTATCAATACCCAACAAAACCATGGAAATGAGAGCAATACGGCTTATCAATATTGAACAAAACCATGGAAATGACAGCAATAAGGTTTATCAATACCCAACAAAACCATGGAAATGACAGCAATAAGGCTTATCATGTGAGACCCAGATATGTTATAAAAAATCAATAGCAAAGTGGCCTATGAACAGACCATTTTTCCACAAAATTACTTTGAAAAACTGCCAATCATGTGCCCATGGAAAGTTATTATTAGCTAGATAGCCACCCATAACAACCGTGACCTTGAATTTAATCTCAAACCCGACTGGCATAACGTTTCTCTGCACAAAACGTATCTTCCACAAGGCGTACCATAGACGGACTTACATTCGTGATGTCTTTGTTAATAATGATGATGATACTGTGGGATAATTTATCCATACCTCTAGTATTCAAAATTTGCTCTATGGCCAATCATACGAAACTGTTTAGTGCTACCTTAATATTTATCATTTAACTTTCCTGACCCTCATTCAGTACACCAGGATTGATAACTAAATGAACTGACAATCACTTTTTCCAAAACAACAGACGGTAAACAGAAAGTGGTCACATTTAAATGTTTTTCCCAATTTTTTAAGCTAAATTTTACCTATAATTGAAAAAAATAGTGGCAAGAAGATGCATGTGTAGAAACGAAATTTTCTTGTATCACCCTAACTTAAAGAAAAGAAACAGGTGAAAATGGCATGGAAAAATTAAACATTTGAGAAACTTAAAATCTGATAAAGACTCAAGAGCTGAGACCACTCATTATTATTTCAACAGGGTACCACTTTTGAAGGGGGTGGGGGGTGGCATTTGATAATGTAGTTATTAATTTGAGATCACACTGTTGGCTGTGTTATGTATATTTAATCAATAATATGTGTTTGTCCATGAAGTTGAATTGCACTTTAGATTCTGGTCATATGTAAACAGAATGTTTACAAGCATTTGAGTTCAAGGTCATTCTTATTTACAGTTAGACTGGTTTTTTGTCTCCATTTTATTGCTTCACATCCTGTTGATGTAGGTCAAGTGAAAATGTATATAAATAGGGATTTTGGTAAACAAATAATTCATTCCTGTTTTAGATCAGTCTGTGGGAATCCATTTGTGATCAGATTTTACATCGTGCCATTGAAATTAGATATAATTCGAGAGAAATTATTTATTTAATATATATTCATTGGAATTACTAAAGTGCTCACTGACTTTTGAATTAATACATTACTTTGGACTTTTGTGAACTCATTCAAAGACATTCTGGATTGTATCATTGTGTTATATCAGGACATTCAAGACTATTGGAACTCATTCGAAATATTCTATATTCTTGGACTTGTGATTAGGACATTTAGGATTATTTGGAATCTGATTCACAATATCTCTTGAATTTCACTTTGTGTTGTAGGGAAATAAATTGCTTGTTGATATTACTTATACGTTTGGTTTCACTTTCTTTCTGTTACATATTTTTAAGACCTAGCATCGTAACAGCTTTTTTAATAATGATGATGATACTGTGGGATAATTTATCCATACCTCTAGCAGTATTCAAAATTTACCCTATTGCCAATCACATGAAACTGTTTAGTGCTACCTTAATCTTTATCATTTAACTCTTCTGACCCTCAGTCAGTACACCAGGATTGATAACTAAATCAAGTGATGATCACTTTTTCCAAAACAACAGATGGTAAACAGAAAGTGGTCACATTTAAATGTTTTTCCCAATTTTCGAAGCTAAATTTTACCTATGATTGAAAACAAATAGTACCTATGATTGAAAACAAATAGTGGCAAGAAGATGCATGTATAAAAACAAATTTTCTTTTGTCACCCTAACCCAAAGAAAAGAGCCAGGCAAAAAAATGGCATGGAAAAATTAAACATTTGAGAAACTTAAAATGTAATAAAGACTCGAGAGCTGAGACTACACATTATTATTTCAGCAGGGTACCAGTTTTGGAGAGGAGGGGGACATTGGATACTGTATTTAATAATTTGAGATGACATTATTGGTTGTAATATCAGCATGGAATTTGTCTTTTTTAATTTTCCCAGACTTTTATCAGTACTCTCAACTTGTACATAGATTCTGTCTGTGAACTTACACAATTCTGATTTGTTTCTAGTAGGTCAAAATTATCCTGTGCCTGCCCGATGTGAAACTGTTGATTAAGGTAGTTTTTCCCGGGAACCTGCTTTAGGGACATTTAGAGCACATCATTTTGATTGTTCAGAAAGTTTGCGCCATTTTCAAATAATAAGTACATGTGTTGTATACTCGGCCATTTAGTGCACAAAATTGTTTTATTTTCTCAAAAGGTAACATCAATGCCTACTGAAAGTGAATTAGTGGTCTGAGCACTCAATTAAGTCCCAATTTTCAGGACGGTATAAAATTAGTTGCGCATAAGCGGTTAAAACATTTTCTCAGTTCATAAGTCCACAACTTAAATCATACAATTAAAGTGCGCCTACTACTATTTTTTTTGTATTATTATTATTATTATTATTATTATTAAGAGCATAATTACAGTTACCTTCAAAATGACTTATTACTGTTCATCCTGATTATTTTCTCGTGGTCTTATTCCATTTAGGAATATCATAATACATGCTCTGGGTGTATACTTAGTTTAGACTGGCTTTTGAATTTTCCAAGTAGTTGCCAATTTCGGTTCCATAAATGCAATGACACATTCAATTATTTGTTTTACCATTCAAGGGCTGCACTATGGAAATTTTATTTTCCAAATCTTGCTATCATTTAAGTTTAGTCTTCTCCAATTATCTACCAGTATTTTACTTGATAATTTCCCCACTCTCTCCATTATTTATTTTTTCAAGTCAATAAATCATTGATTTAATCTTGATCCAGAAGCAATTAACTATATGTATCAATCTTTAGTGTTGAGTCCTTGAGATATTTCTCCTCTGAAATGGTCTTCACTCTTTCTATTGAAAAAATCTGATTTAACTTTTATTGGAGCAGTTAGCTGAAAAACCCATTGCTGTGAAAAAAGATGTTGAGTCCATCAAACCAGAGTCGATGAAAATATGGAAGTCTGATGGCAGTTTTTATGTGTCTGGGACCTCATTTGTAAAGAGTTTTCAATCCCCCGGCATATGTATGCAACAATTTCTTTAGGGGTGTGTGTTAGTATAAGAATATGTGAAAAGTTGTGTAGTCGAATTAGATAAAAAGATTCGCTGATCTGTTTTGAGATGCATATAGTTTTGCAATTGATGCATAAAATGTTATAATAAACCACAAAATGAGATGTTGGTTTTTTTTGTTTTATTTTTACAAATTATTGTAATCATCTCAGTAGTTACTTAAGAATTTATCTTTTAATGACTTACAAATTGATGTGCTAAATACTTATTATTCAACAGTGTATTCCAATAGTGTATAATCATAATTTCATTTTGAAGTGATTTAAAAAAATTGATGCGCTAAATACTTATTATTCAATAGTATATTCCAATAGTGTATAATCATACACTCCATTTTGTAATGATTTAAAAAATTGATGTGCTAAATACTTATTATTCAATAGTGTATTCCAATAGTGTATAATCATAATTTCATTTTGAAATGATTTTAAAAAATTGATGCGCTAAATACTGATTATTCAGTAGTGTGTTTCAATAGTGTATCATCATACACTTCATTTTATAGCATGTCTATTCTTCGATGTAATGCACCACTAATCGTTGTGTCCTTTTCCATGGTGCAAAAAGGTTGGTCTATTTGTTTATTATAATTGGGGGTGGGGGATAATTGAAAAAGTAAATTATTTTATTACCAAAAAAATGTTCATATAAACTGACATTTTTTCATCAATGGCATTTTTAAAAACCTTTAGAAAACTTTGTCAGCAAATGATAACATTTTAGTCAACAAATTGAGGTTCCTTAACCAGTAACTTTTAAAGGACAAAGGTGGAGTTTTCACCTTAGTCTAATAATACATCTCTTAAATTATCCAGATGTAAAAATAAACCAACACTAATGAAACATATTGTTATTTCTGAACATTGGTGTCTATTCAGCCAGTACCTGTTCTTCAGAAATATAGACAGCCTCAGTGAAGATGGTCCAGATAACAGACTCAGTACAGGGGGGTGTGGTTAGGCTTCCGTTGTAGCGGAAAAACTGCAAGTTTTGTTGTTGAAGTGGTAGCATGTCCATCAGTCGCATGAAGCTGGTGTTAGTGCTTTCACCTGTATACATAGAGAGATACACAAATAAATAATTTTCTTTTTTGTTTATTTTTGTTTTTAAAAGTGTCATGTTTTAAAGTTGAGAAGCTGAAATGACATTTAATATGTGGAGCTCAAGCAGCAAAGATATGTTTCAATGCTCTTTTATTCCAGATAATATTAAATTTACAAAACTCTTGGAATGCTCCCAGGTCTCGCACAATAAATGTAATACTGGTTATGAGTTGGAATGTTTTCAACACAAACACATTATTAACATTTTCAAAAATTCCATGAGATTTCACATTTCTGGACCATATTTAAATTTAAAAACAGTCCAGTCTGATAAAAATCTGAGTCACACATCTACAAATTTTTTAAGAAAAAAGTAAGGAAATGTTAGTTGTTTGACTGTTTATCAAAATCTGAATGATCAAGTTGATGTTTTAAAAAAAGAAATTATTTAATAATCATATACAGCAAAGTGTGATGAAAAGCAAATTTGTGGGCTTTTCTGGACTACAATTTTGTGACTGGACTGATCCAGAATCAATTTTTACAAAAATGTCCGAGAAAAATATTATGAAATAATAACAAAGTTAACATTTATTTATGATAAATGGTATTATCCATAATGAGCTTTTCTAGACAATAGTGACAAAAAAAACCCCAAAAAACATTTGGATTATTGGTACTGTATAGGGATTTTCTTGGCGACTATTTTTTAGAAGTGTGAATGTTAATTATGGGATTACTTTCGGTAAGGCTATACAATCGATTTTCGTAGTATTTTTGTAAGAGAAATGATAACAAAAAAAAAAAAAACCTAATGCTTTCTGTCACTTATTTGTCTGTACTTAAATGAACCATTCTGAAATTTTCCTTATTTCAAAAAGAGCATACAAGTTTGATCAAATTTTACCAAATTTATTTTGAAAAAGACAAAATAAGAGGTTATAAATTTGTTAGTTTTTATCAATGTTTTGTTTGACTCAAAGTATTTTATTATTTTTATAAACATTTATCTTTCTTTGGCAGAAATCCTTTTTTTTCTTCTTCTTTTCATTGTCTTCAGCTACGAGGTGCACTCTTGGTGCAACATGCCCTTCAGACTTGCTTTTCCAATCTATTTTTTAAACTCTAACGAAAAGTTAAAAACTATTTTTGTAAAATAACAGTTTGCATGATATTAAATGAAAATTTTTGATTTGCGTTGCAGCAGAAATGTTCATGTAAGCATTTAAATCATCTTTGTTCTTACATTAGCAATGCCCAGAAGAGTTGGCAAAGTAATATTTCTAATGTTCATTTATTTTAGACTGTATCAAATTCTTTTTCAATATTTCTTAGTTTTAGTATTGATATTTGTAAAATATTGAATTCCAAGTTTTTGTTAATGTTTGTAATATCAGTTTGTTTGGAAAGGCTGCAGGTAACGTGTTGACTCTGGCATGACTTATGCTGTTCACATGTGGTAAATCCAGGACAAAGTTCAACTTGTATTCATTTACAGTGATGCTTCGCGATTCTTGTTTTTCGCTTGATTCATTATAAAAAGTCCTTACCTTTGGTATTTGGTTTGTGATAAAATCATTCGTTTTTGCTATCTAAAACATCATTATAATCTGCATCAGCTACTCTGTTAGCTTGGTTGTCCGTTATGCTGACATTATCGATAATGTTAACTTTGCTTTGTCTTCCAATGTTGACTTAATTAGCTCTGCTAAGGCTTTTGCTGTCTTCAAGATTTAAACTTCCTCAACCTTTCTCATGCTGTCTTTAAATTTTCCATGTACATGTCTTCAATTTTAACAATTTTTGTTTGCTTTTATCCCATTTTCTCTTTCATAGGCGTGATACTGTGCTTTTAGCACTGGCCTTGATACTGTGCTTTTAACACTGGCCTTGATACTGTGCTTTTAACACTGACCTTGATACTGTGCTTTTAACACTGACCTTGATACTGTGCTTTTAACACTGGCCTTGATGCTGTGCTTTTAACACTGGCCTTGATGCTGTGCTTTTAACACTGGCCTTGATGCTGTGCTTTTAACACTGACCTTGATACTGTGCTTTTAACACTGACCTTGATACTGTGCTTTTAACACTGACCTTGATACTGTGCTTTTAACACTGGCCTTGATGCTGTGCTTTTAACACTGGCCTTGATACTGTGCTTTTAACACTGACCTTGATACTGTGCTTTTAACACTGACCTTGATACTGTGCTTTTAACACTGGCCTTGCATTCTCCTTAGAAAATATCATTAACATTGCTCAGACTTTTGATGATTTAAAAAAATCTGTTCTTTGAATATCTCACTTTCTGGTTAACCAAAGATCGATCATATTTGCTGTCTTTAGGATAGTAGCCACGTGCATGTGAACCTTTCAGCCATGAGGGTTTTCCTCCCGAGATAAGGCTATCTCCTATCCATCCTGCCACTCACTAAAAATTATTATTAAACAAAATTCCAGAACTGAAAATTTTTCATTTTTATTTTCATACCTTGCTTCCATTATAGTATATTTATGGTTAAGACTTCCTGACTGTGGATTGGCTTACCATCCAAGCATGACTCTTTAATTGCTAATTTGACAGACAATAACCAAAAAGTAATAATTGGATTATACTATGTGTGATCAGTAATAATTCAGAAAGGATTAAAAATGTTAATGGATTATGATTGGATTACTAAAGAGCTCAAGCAATATAAAACAATTCACATTGCTTGGATTATTTCAGCAGGGTCAGTTTGGCTTCAGTGTTAAACTTTGTGGAGATGGATTATGTGTGAAAAAGAAGTAATTCAGAAACGATTAAAGACATTAATGGATTATGGTTGTATTAGTCATTATTAAAGTTCTCAGGTGGCATAAAACAGGTTGGTTTGGCTTCAGTGCTTACAGTTTGTCATGATATTTAAGCGTGCATTATCTTGCAATGCTAAGATTCCAAAATCTAAACAACCCAAATATCACGCGAAATTCAATAATTGATTGAAACAGGAATTTTAGTTGTTGGAATCAAGTTCATGCTGCCATTCCTGTAAAGTTGATTTTAAGAAGAACTTCCCAAGTTCAACCCAGACAACACCAATATTTAGGAGTTCTGGCAGGCAGTCGGCAATCTGAATCTGCCCACAGGCAGGAAACAATTTAAACTTCTTGTGACTCATTAGAGTTGTACTAACATTGCCACATTCCAATGCAGGCAATGAAAGAACATTTTCTATTCTGAGGAAAATTCAGGCTGACTCCAGAGGAAACTTGGATCTAGTAAAGTCACGTCATCTCCTAGGTTTTGAGATCAGTAATGATGTGGACTGTCACAAATATAATCCAGGCAATGATCAACTAACAATCACTGAAACTGCTTGTGCTACATATAGTGACAGTATGACAGGCAACAAGTTACTGTGAAAGGACTGATATAATGAGATGATGTTGCATATTTTAATATAGAAAAGGAAATTTGTTGAATAGTTGTCATTTTTATCCATTTGATTGCTAAAAATTCGGTCGATGAAAATCCGCCCTTTATTGAAGTCAAAACTCTTGACTAAATTTTGCAAATCTCCTGATTTGTCCTTAGCAGACCTCTCCTTTCTGTCACATGTACAGTATGAGTAGGATGAATCAAAAATGATCTATCATTTTGCTCTGTCACATGTATGAGTAGGATGCATCAAAATGATCTATCATTATGTTCATATCCTCATAGAAATCTTTAGCTTTTTGTTGTACAAGACAAGTGAATTGGTCTCCGTATGCATCAGTATAGATCAATTTCATCATGTAATCCATGTACATATACTTAAATTTCAATTTGATCAACACAACTATTCTCAGCTTTACCTGAGCTAAAACTATTTTCACTTGGTATAGATTGCTATTTTAGCATCAGAGTTTCTCTCCAATCTCTCGAATGAATTTAAATTTTTTACAGCTCACACATGTGTTCATTTCCTGACATTTTCTATTGTTTTACCGAATACCGCATTATTCATCAGTTCGGAAAAAAAGTCTTTTTGAAATCGTTTGTTGTGTTTAGTTTCATATTCTCATTGAATTGGTGCCATCTTTACAGGAGACAACAGGTTGCCCTTGAAGTATTTGTAGAACTCTTTCGGTATATCCAAATCAACATCTAAGATAAATCTCTTTTCATCAGACCACCTTTTAAGGTTCAAATCAAATGTAGTTTTGTAATTTCATGCTTAGCCATCTAAAACCTCCCTACGATAAATACTGTTACATCATCAAGTCATACAGAGAGATAATTGGTATTTCGATACTCTATGAACGAATTCTCTTTTCTTGGATCCTAATTATCTGTATATTTGTTTATTGGCCTTTGTGCATCTTAAACAAGTCATGCTAATACCTGCTCTTATTCTGCTTTGAATAATCTATTACATACCTCTATATTATATCATTAATGACTCCATTTTTGGTTTCCTTTAAACACACGTCATACACATATCCTGGACTGTGTTGTAAAATTACAGATCCAACTCATACTTTTTCATCGCAGACAAATTTTCAAATAAATCACACAACATTAAAGTGTCCTTTATCACATAGTAATTGTGCAGCTCAAGGAACATAACTAAAGTGAAGTGTTCCACTTTATCCTGTGCATATTGCATGTTGAAACTCTTTTTTGGAAATATTTTTTGTTGTTTTACAGATTTGAATACAATTTCTTGGCGGTAAACTGACTTCCTCACACTTGTCAAAACTATATGAATGTATTCATAAGGATTTATGTCCTTTCTCAAATATTTTTTTTCATCTATACTTTTGACACATTTTACCATTTCAAAAAACTTATCCTTTGGTAAGTTATTCACTAATACCCATAGAGATGAAGCTGTCTAAAACTCAAAGTTTGATTCTTTTGCCATAATTTGCCGTCACAATTTTGTTCTTTTGCCATAATTTGCCATCACAGTTTTGTTAAATGACCTGACAATGATGATCCTATATATACTGTATATGATTAGTAAATCTTTTCTTTTTTAAAAGCATCAACTATTGACATTTAACTACTTTTCTCTTTCTGAAAAAAAAATGTTTATGGGTCAATCCTGTTTTTTTTAATCTGATTGAACTGTTTTTGAATTTAACTATGACCCAGGAAAGCCCGTTCTCATACAACTTTCAACACATTTCAATTTTCAACTTGGAGAAGTTAAAGAAGAAAACAAATATTGCAGCAAAACTGATTAATGAAGATCCAATGATAAGAAAAGCAAAATTTACATAATTAATCTAAGATTCAAACAATTATGAAAACCATAGTCATAAGTTTTGACCAATGACATTTATGCTTTGTGATACATGTGAAATATATTTTAAACTTAATATTACCATAATATTTTACATCAGAACTTTTTCTCAACAACTTTCCATAGTAATCACTGTCAGTGGAGTTCACCTGAAATTGAATAAACAATAAACATGTACATCAGACAATGTTCAGATTACTTAATTGAAACTGACTAATTAAAAAGATATCTGTATATGAGAAATGATGAGTACATCTATATATCATGGAGGGAAATTAAAACTTTTAACATTACTTTATCAATGACAAAATTAATGTGCCCAAGCAAATATAAAAAAATGAATGTCCTGGGTTGGCACCATCAAATTTTTCTTGGTACAACCATGCTTGTACCAAGATGAAGAGAGATTTTCAATTTCAGAGTTTTCTATTGTAGTTCAAATACCAGCTGGATATAACAAATAAGTGTAATTTTTAGGAATCAAAATTGTTTTTAATGAACAGAAATTTTCCAGCATTCATTGCATCTTTTGCCAATATTTTGGTACCATCATAGCCGTACTAGTCGCATAGGCAGCAACGGCATTAAAATCATTTTCACTTTCCATATTGTTTTTTTTTCTTCACATCCCATACAAATTCTAGTACTACTCATTGACCATGTATGCTGTATTTCAATTACATAATTTTAATTATTGAATAGTCGAATAATGATATACCATTTTAAGTATTGAATAGTCAGATAATGATATACCATTTTAATTAGTGAAAAGTCACATAATGATAAACCATTTTAATTATTGAAAAGTCAAATAATGATATACCATTTTTATTACTGAATAGTCTAATAATGATATACTATTTTAATTATCAAAAAGTCAAATAATGATATACCATGGTTTAATTATTGAATAGTCAAATAATGATATACCATGGTTTAATTATTGAATAGTCAAATAATGATATACCATGGTTTAATTATTGAATAGTCAAATAATGATATACCATGGTTTAATTATTGAATAGTAAAATAATGATATACCATGGTTTATGAAAAATCTAATTCTTCTCATTCATATGCAATAGCAATCTCTGATTTATTTATATCAGAATTTTATTCTACACTTACCGTATATATGCTCTTACAAGTTGAGTCCAACTGCAAACAACATAGACCTTTATCTGCCATCGCATAATATGCTGGTATATCAGGGTCTGTGTTGTTTGTACTACTGATTACTCCTAATAAACTGCATAGACCCAGATCTGCTGGCACATTATGCGATGACAGATCTTGGTCTGTGCAGTTTGCAGTTGGACTCAACTTTTAAGTGAGTATATTGTTTTTGGATCTTTATCTTTTGCAATAAATTAAATTTGATTTTATTCACTTAGGTATGAACTTGGTTTCGGACAACATAACATTAACATAGGTATGGAATAATGTACATGTATATATGTTTATATAAGCAAGAACTCTACAGATGATGTAACTTGACTTTCAAGAAATATACATCAATAAACTCAAAACATACTATCACATAACTATACAGTTTAATATGAATAAAGAAAGAAGAGGAAATGAGAATGAATCAAGAATTAACTGTTAAAAACTTTGGAATCATACAGATTTATATTGAATAAAATACCATTATTGCTTTGTTTTCATTCTTGTTTGTTTTGTTTTCTTTGTTTTACAATGGGTTTATTTTCCACACTGGCTTACAGGAGTATGTGCGTGTGTATATGTGAGCATTTAATTGGAGTGTTTCTGTAATTTACCTTGAACATGAAGCCCAGTACTGCCAGGCCATCTGACTTGCCAAGAGCCTCAGTTATACTGCCATACTCTTCTTTATAGTGAACAATGTGCAACTACAAGGATACAAGGATATAATGGAATATTAATAATGAAGTACAAGGATATAATGGAATATTAATAATGAAGTACAAGGATATAATGGAATATTAATAATGAAGTACAAGAATATATTGAAATATTGATAATGAAGTACAAGAATATATTGGAATATTAATAATGAAGTACAAGGATATATTGGAATATTAATAATGAAGTACAAGTACAAAATAAGCAAACAAAAAACATGGACAAAAGTGTTGATTATACAAGACAATAATTATATTATAACAATTTCACTAGAAGTTTTTTTTAAAAACCCTACATACTTAAGTTTAATCGGAAAATCTAAACTCTAGTTTGTTGTTTTTTTGCGCAAACTTCATGAAAAGAGTGGATTTGTTTTATATAAATACCCCCATTGTGATAGCTGAAGGAAGAATATTTCCATACGTGCATTCTCAAATCCGTTTTAGCATGATAGCACAAAAACTATTACATTTAGAGTAATGAAATTTTACACACTTTATCATAGTCATAAGTTGATGACCTGTTTAGATTTTTTCATAAATAATGCTATCTTTAATGAATTTATGGCCCTTTATGACTGAGAGTATACCAAGTCGGTCCAGATTCTATTTCAGTGTGATTGCACAACAAGAGGCCCAAGTGACCCTGATAGTATTCACCTGGTATAAATTGGTCTAAATGGCAAATGAAGTAGTAATAAAGCATGCTTGGGTTGAAAGATGCCCATGTCAGGATAATATCTGGCTTTTTGACTTCTAGGTGAACCACTCTGGACACAATTTTTATAGAGTATATCTTAAGAAACATTCCAACAGAGATTGATCAAAACTGACTCAGTCGTTCTGAGAAGAAGTTGAAAATACATTTTCCATATGGTTGGTATGGAAGCCTCATCATTACAAGGGGAGCCACCCTGACATCATTGTTAGGAGAGCCATCCTGACATAACATTTAAAACATTTTATAAGGGTCTACAAGAGATGATTTGATTTGATTCTCACATGTATGGCCATATTTTTAATGAAGTTATGGCCCTTTATGGCTTACAATTTTGCAATGTCAGTACTGATTCTGTTTTAGCACTATCACACAAAATTATTTAATGTACAGCCATGAAAATTTTAAACACTTTATGAAGGTCATATATTTTCACATCTATAGCGCTATTTTGAAAAAAGTGATGTCCCATTGTGACTGAAAACTTTCCAGGTTTGTCCTGAACCCATTTCATTATGATTCACAAAAACTATTTCATGCAGAGGC
Organism: Margaritifera margaritifera; assembly: GCA_029931535.1. Taxonomy (NCBI): domain Eukaryota; kingdom Metazoa; phylum Mollusca; class Bivalvia; order Unionida; family Margaritiferidae; genus Margaritifera; species Margaritifera margaritifera. Next base: position 2,072,959 of record JAQPZY010001639.1, on the reverse strand, counting down.
ATGACATTTTACATGCTATATGATGGTCATATCATATTTTGGTATGTATAACATGAAATAATGTATAATGCGCAGCACGATTTTGACCCAGAGTGAGGTGAAAAAACTGCCATATAATGCACATGTGATATAATACATTTCAAAATCTTGATGATTTCACTCTGTTTTCATAGTGTGGCATAATAGTCCACTATTTTGGCTAGTGCACTGATTGTCATTTGTTACACGACATTCGATTGGTTTAGAAAAAAAACTTGCTTGTCTGTTTTTGGTTTTGTCTGTTAGTGCTTGAATGCCGCACCCGATCGTAATCAATAATTTTTTTGTAGATATCATAAAAGAGAGAAAAGAAAGTGGCAATAGTAAAAGTTTATCTTTGCAATTTTATGGTTGGCTTGGCCCTTAAAAGGGCTGTTTTAATGTTAGCCTTGTCTGTGGACTTCAGTCTCTTCATCAGATCTCACAAATTCCTCTTCATTGTCGTCACTTTTGAAAAGTTGCTGTATGTCCTCATCTGTCATCTTTCCAGGCATTGCTTAATTGTAACAGCTCTTAATTGTCTTCGTTCACACGTGTGTGTGTTGGAGTTTAGCATCATCCTATTTTAAACTCCCTACTAGCAGCTCTGTTAACATGTGCTTCTGTATTGGGCATGATGGTTAACTTGTCTCTTGCAGTGTAAGAGTTTCTTACATGTCCATATTGATACTTTGTTGGACTATACTTGTGTCTTGCAGTGTACGAGTTTCTTACATGTCCATATTGATACTTTGTTGAACTATACTTGTCTCTTGCAGTGTACGAGTTTCTTACATGTCCATATTGATACTTTGTTGGACTATACTTGTGTCTTACAGTGTACGAGTTTCTTACATGTCCATATTGATACTGTGTTGGACTGTACTTGTTCAGATTCAAGATGGAACACAAGAGGTTATGTGAAAGCTCAGGTTCAGTATTTATACTTATTTAGACTGGCATGTCACCTCTGTAATATATTTATACTTATTTCAATTAGCATGACACTTCTGAAATATATCTCTGTGTCCAATCTAGAATTTACCCAGACAATGCATCGTAATTATGTTTGGCACATCAGAACTTTAGCTCAAGTACACCATGCTGAGTTGGTTAAACATTGATCACTTTATAATCACAAAGAAGTATCAACTACTGTGATTTAAAATGATAAATAAAACAAAGAACTAAGTTTTTTTCCAAAAGAAAGCTAAATAAATTGCACATCCAAGCTTTAGGTAGTGCTGATTATCTTGAAAACACCATGCTGAGTCAACGAAGCATTGATCACTGTATAGTCACAAAGAATTATCAAATACTGTGATTTAAGATGGTAAGTACAGGGTTTAAGCCTGTCATGTGATAAATATCATTAGTACCATCAACAATACAGGGTTTAAGCCTGTCATGTGATAAATATCATTAGTACCATCAACAGTACATTTTAAGCCTGTCATGTGATAAATATCATCAGTACCATCAACAGTACATTTTAAGCCTGTCATGTGATAAATATCATTAGTACCATCAACAGTACATTTTAAGCCTGTCATGTGATAAATATCATTAGTACCATCAACAGTACATTTTAAGCCTGTCATGTGGTAAATATCATTAGTAACATAAACAGTACATTTTACGTCTGTCATGTGGTAAATATCATTATTATACTTCTTTGATGTAAAACCCTCTTTCATTGGTTGGAAACTCGGGTACTAAAATAGTACCCATTTAACTCGTATACTGTGCCACTGTTGCTCTGAAATTGACCTTTGACCCCTTGACCCTAAACTCACTAGGTTTCTTCTTTAAATCATATGGAAGCCAGCTAAAACCTTGCCAAAAATGCAAGCTACTAATGAGCTTTGGACAAGGTATATGGCATAGAAGTGACTCTTCTTGGGGTCATTGTGATCTTGACCTTTACATTTTGAATCAAAAGTTAATAGGTGTCTTCCTTGTCTCAAATGTAAGCCATTCACAAATTCTGGTGAAGGTAAAATACACAGAACTTAGGTTATTTTGCAGAAACTGTGTCTTTCAGTCTCAGTGGCCTTCACATTTGACCTATGGAACCCAAAATTAATTGGTGCCTTTCTTGTCTCCAATGCAAGCTATTCACAAAGATGTCTCAAAGTATGTGAGAAATAACTCAAGATATCATGCAGAAACCATTTTTCTTCTTAGAGTCATTTGACCTTGACCATGAGCTTTTGACCCAAAATCTATAGGAGTGTTTACTATCTCAAATACAAACCAGTTACAAAGTTTGGTCAATGTATCTGGTGTACAAGTGAAGTTATTGTATGGAAACAGTTTTCTTTCTTTCAGTCCCTGTGACCTTGACCTTGGACCTTCTGAACCTGAAGTCAATAGGCTTCATCTTTGCCCCAAATGCAAGCTACTTACAAAGTTTGGTAATGGTAGATGGTGGAGAACTGAAGTTACTGTGCAGAAATTTAATAAGAAACAAATGGATGGAAGGACATACAGCTGGATGGACATCATGACATGATATGCTCTGCCTTATGGCAGGCGTAAAAAAAATCATAAATTGATATAAAGGCATGATATGAATCTGTCTCTCTCTTTAGTGAAGGATAATGAAAAATAAAAATAAACACTGGTGTCGAGAAAAAAGGGAAATCTAGAGGTCCCTGTAAATGTTGGACAGATGAGACAACATGTAATCGGCTAGGTTGATTTGGAGTATGTTATTTATCACATATGTGTAAACAAACCAGCAAGAAGGTCAGCATGGCAACTGTTCCAGCCCATGCATAATAAAATTAGAGGGTAGCAAGTGAGGAGTACATGCACTTGCTATCCCAATGTCACTACCAGATGATTCATTGAGGAGTACATGCACTTGCTATCCCAATGTCACTACCAGATGATTCATTGAGGAGTACATGCACTTGCTATCCCAATGTCACTACCAGATGATTCATGCCCAACCTTAAACCCGTTCTGCCTCAGAAATCGCATTAGACTATTTAAAATATAAAAAATACAAAAAATCATGGTGCATGTTTAAAACCTGGAGAAAAAGAATCTCATTGTAAAATCTCCACATCACTAGGTGTAATCAATGCTATATCTAGGGCTTTCCTGAAAACTTAATCAGCCAAAATGGACATTGTTTTACAAAGTCATGCTTGTCTTATTAGTCTTCAATTGGTTTGGGGAGGAAATTCAGCTTTAAATTATGCCAAGCACTGACAATAGTTTAACCTCAATGTTTACAAATGGACTACCTAAATAAATGTGTCAAAGAGGACTTTCATTTATTGACTGATAATTAGAATACTTGTAATAAACACTGTATAGGGTTACAGTTTAAAAATAAAAATAGACCATACTGGTCACTGGTAAAATTGAGTTGACTTGGCGATGGTGGTGGTGGTGGGTGTGGACAGGTATATTATGATAAATGATATAACAAATCTGCAGAGAACATAGTCACTATTTAAATTTTTCTTGGGCATACGGGGAAACAAAGCTGTTATTACTGACAAAAATCTTGTCATTCATGTGGTACATAAAACTTTAAAAGAACCTGTCATGTGGCATTACCTCCATGGGAAATGCAGTTCCATCAAAGGTGTGTTCTGAGCCATGGTCTGATGTACTTGCCCAGTGGAAATGAAACTGTGCAACTTGATATCGTGCTCCCAGTCCACCACCCGAGATATAGAAATTTCCAACGACATCAACTTGTACTAAAACATAAAGATAGATCTGAATTATACTTTTTCAAAGTCTACAGACTTTTCTCAAACATAGTATTTATTGATTTAATATTTATGAAAAAGATACACTTTAATATAATTTTGTAATGTTGCTGGATCCTATGATGATGTGTCTGGTTGATTGGATTAGTTATTAATTGCCACATCATTGGTGAATGATTATAAAAAATTGTGTTTTAAAGAAACACATGGCATGCCCAAGATATGAGCTGTCAATATATACATGGGCATAACTCCAAGACCCCATGGGTCCCCTACCAGGGACTTGACCCAAGGGCAGGAATTCTACTGGGTGTAAGGGAATATAACATTTTTCTTATATTCCAAATACAATGTAAATTGGATAAATATTGAAATATAAGTTGTGGACAGAAAGACCATGTCCAAAAAACACAGCCCATGAAGATCAAAGAGTGGTACAATTTGACAGATGAGTATGTGATGGTGTTGTATCCTAATATGCATTGGGTGATACTATTTTGAAATAAACTGAAGAAAAAAAACAACGAGTCCAAAATCATCCCACCTCTTGACTCCATGGACATTAACTCGGGAAGCAACAGTGGTTTAAGGTGAAAGGAAATATTGGATCATATAAAATTCCAAACAGGAATTGCTTTATAAGAGGGGCTATTAAATTATTCGAAAGAAAATCCATTAAAGTTATGTACTTTTTTAACCCATTATCGAATCCGAAGTGTAACCCAGAGGATAAGTGCATTTTTGAACCCACTGCCCCATCCAGAGATGTAACTCAGAGAATAACAGCAGTACAGGGAGAAAGAAAGTTTTGGATCATGTAATATTCCAATTTTGAAATGAATTAGGTAAATGTTTACTAACACAAAACAACTTTAACGAAAGCTGACAAGACAAATCCACACACCAACAAATGGACAAATGAAGCAGTATATGCTCACATCTAGGGTACATACAAATCTTAATCTGATGGATAGGTTATGCAGTGCACATGATAACAATTTGAACAGTCATTGTTCAGTGCTTTATGTATTTACAAAAATACAATTAAAGCAACATGATTAAACACATACTTTTTATTTTCATTGACATTAGACTTGGATTGGGACATATGAATGTCCATTATTCTGAAGTTAATGCACTTGAATGTAATAACCATAGAATTGTACAAAACCAAGTTTTAAGCATACAGTAACAACCTTCCAGGGGTGTGAAATAACCATAGAACTATAAAAAACCAAGTTTTAAGCATACAGTAACAACCTTCTTGGGGTGTGTAATAACCATAGAACTGTACAAAACCAAGTTTTAAGCATATGAACCTGGGGTGTGTTTTGGTGCTGTGACCATCTTTTTGTTGTTGTTCAGATGAGTTGGTGACCTTGGTTATAATAAAAGGAAACATATTCAGTTTTAAAATTTAGCTGAATATGGTCAACAAAACAAGGTCACCAAAACAAGGTCACAAAAAAATCTGAATGGGGCAAAATCAATAATGTGAAGACCTCTTATTTTAGGTACAATCACAATAAAAGATGATTTGACAGTTCACCTCCACTCCCACCCCAACCATATTTTGGAATTGGGTATTCTAAAACTCGTAACATATTTTATTGTGTCTTTACTTCATGCTAGCATTTTCAATTTTATCCCCATGTTTTTTTCAATAATTCATTAGGGACAATGTCATTGCCTTTGCCTGTCCTTCCATCCATCCATCCATCACTTAACACCTCCCACAGTTTTAAATGAAAATTCATGAAACCTGGTGAAATATTTCCCCCTTGAAGAGGCACAACATATATTTTGTTTCTAGCTTCAGTCCCATGTGGGTCTAGGGAAGTGGTCAAAAAGTTTATCTCTGGCTGAAAGTTTTGCATGGATTTGACCAACACGGAAAGGATTTCTTTACTCATGAAAGTCGAATTCAGATGTGCAACTGACATTGGCTCCTGGGTCTGTCCTTATCCCCCAGGGACCTAGCTGCTGCATCATAACTTACAAACTCTAGATATCCCTGCCTAACAACCATATGAATACTTACTGGACATAAAAAGACATATACACAAACTCAGCTGAAATTCAGCCTCTGGGTCCTTAACTCCCTGGAATTTAGTCCATGGGTCATAACATAGCAACTACTGAGATCTCCATGCTATGACCATATATCAACATACTGGGCATGAAAAGATGAATTTAGATATGTAATTGATATTGGCCTCATTGTCTATTCCTACCCTCCTTGGGACTTTAGTTTCCAAGGAGTAACCCAGGGGCTATCACAGAATTCTCACCTTAAATATTATCAGATACATTCATACACTTACTGGACATGAAAGATAAAATGCATATATACACTGCAGGTAACATTAGCTCCTTGGCCCATCAGGGACTTTGCCAAGAGGATCAAACTGGGAATGTTTGTCAAAACAGGTACCATGTATACTCTTTTATAAGTCGAGGTCAACTGCAAACTACACAGATCCTTTTCTGCTATAGTATAATGCGCCGGCAGATCTGGATCTCTGCAGTTTGTCACAAGTAATCAATATAACAACAACATAAACCCTGATCTGCCAGTGCATTATGCAATGGCAGATCAGGGTTTATGTTGTTTGCATTTGGACTCCACTTATAAGAGAGTACATATGGTAATCCTGGGAATATGTGTTTTAATAACACAGACTTCTATAGGTCTATACATATCTGATGAAACATTCGGATTCTATTATAAGTATTTATGTCAGCCAAGCATGGAAATCATCTGGAAGAAAAGGTGGGCGGTTTTTCTGCATGCATATCAACTGCCAAATTTGCATGTACAGACATGTACTTCAGATAGAATCTAGAATATGTTGCAGGTACAAGATGCTATGTTTCCCAAATGTATGTTGCTAGTGTTGCTAGTATTCTATTATTGCCTTCTCCTGAGATTACTACACCATTATGCAACACCAGACAACACTGTAGGAAAACAGTTCACATGGGAGAATGTTATAACAGATTTAGTATTTTACATGACTTAATGTAAAATCACATGATATCGGTGCATGGCAATAGTGCCTGTGGAACAAGTGTAATGACTGTAGCCAGGTAAAGGATCTTGCAGTCCATGACCAATGCGTACTGTTCTAAAATAAGTTCCTGCTGTTAGCCAATCGGAATCTAATATGTGATGTACTAAATTAATATAGCAAGCAGTTCTGTGAAAATCAATTATGTAATATAACCAGTATAAATTCTTGTTTATGTACTGTTTTCAGCCTAAGTTTCCTGTTTACAAAAACTTAAGACTTGCACATGTTTCAAAACAGTAGCTTATCATATCTGTGTAGACCTAGAATATAGTATACTGCATGATTTAAACGCATACACAAACTATATGATACAAGAAAATCAGTGCAATGACATTTCAAAGGGGAAACTTGGTAGGTAAAAAGGGCAGCACGATAGATGGACAGATGGATGTACTGTATATATGTACAGATAGAGGGTTATATATATCCAAGGCTAGTGAAGACAAAAATAAAATAAATACACATGTCTTTTGGTTGTGTCTTGTGATGGGTGTTCAAAGTGTGGAAACCACTGATACTCACATGAATGTCCATTATTTTTAAGTTTATGCACTCGCATTTCATCGTAACCACAGAACTTTATAAAGTCAAGGTTTTCTGCATATTTAACATCTTTTTCTCTAGGAATATCGATAGGGGACTGCTTGTTCCCCCCACAGGCTTCATAATGGTGTGCCCATTGGGAGGGACCTGCAAGGAAAAAAAAAATCACATGACCTGAGTAAAGATACTCATTTGTAAATAATTGAAAATCATTTTTTAAAAATATTTTTGCTAGTAACCCTATCTGAATTAATATGAATTTTAAGGATTTACTGAAAATTTCATGAAATATGGATCACAAATGTTTAAGTTATGTTATGGCATAGATGAATTGGTATATGTTAGTGACAATCACATGTGGTAGGACATTTGCACCCATACCCTCTACCCCTACCCCCACTGAGATTTGCCATCTCATGAAATTCTGCAAACAAGAACACTGACCCCTCAAAGAATGTACAAGGAACATCCCCCCCCAATCTTTGCAATTTTATCAGGTGGACATTTCACACAGACACACACACACACTGGGGGGCTAGGGGCCTTACTACATGTCAAAAGGGGCTAGTCCTTGGTAGTTCAGTGATTAACATGCCAGATTCACAACATAAAGGGTTCGGGTTAAATTCTTATCATCAGATGAGCCAGAGCTGGATGCTGTGATATGTTCCTGGGCAAGACACTTTGTTCGAATTTCCTAGGCACAGAATAATGTACTTGTGTTCCTGTTCCATAAATCACCAAATCAAACCAAATCAAACACACAAATATAACACACACACATACAAATATAACACACACACATTAAATTCAACATATGTGCTTTAGCCCCATCATGAATGAAAAAAGGAAATAAGTCAAGAAATTAAATATAATCACAATTCTAAATGATTTATTACTCACGTTAAAAACTGAGACAAAGTCTTGGCAAACCAACAGGTAAATGCAGGTGAGAAGGGAATGAAACACAAAAAAGTACAGAAAGAACTGAATATGCTTGCTAACAAATGGCCACAAGATGATTCCAGAGTTTGTATAATCAGTGAGACATTGTATTATGCTCTAAGTGAAGACCATTAAGCCAATTAATTAAAAACACACTTCAAGCTTTTGCTAAACTTGATTATTGTCTCACCTGCAAAGAATGGCAAGACATAGGTATCACCTTTATGACAGACATAAGTATCACCTTTACGACAGACATAGATATCACCTTTATGACAGACATAGGTATCACCTTTATGACAGACATAGCAGTGGCATAGTCAACATTAATGTTTTGTGTTCAAGTCTTTGCAAGTCAGATACAGGTGGGTTGGGGTATGTACTAATCAGGCTCATGCAAGCTCGCTATAGGCCTTTTTATGATCTTAATTGCATGTACCTAACAGACTAGGTGGGAGCTCGCAGCGAGCACGTAGAAGCTTGTAGAAGAACTTTGGCAACATCAAAGTACAGTTGCTTGCACAATCTTTCTAGCAACCCTGCAGATAAATTATTATCATCTAGAAGATTGGATATAGTGATGGTGAGAAATTTGCTACAGAATGTAACATTTTTGTCTATAAAATCATTCATTTGCATATCAAAACAATAATCTTTACATGTTTGGAAAAGGTATTGAAATTCCCCGTCTTTTAGTTATTTTATTATATTTAAGCTTTTTATTGAATTGGTATATTAACCTTAGGGAATTATGCAGGAGCACTGTGGATATTGTTATATATTTGCAAATTTTTGACAATTGACACCTATGTACTTGCATGTATTTGTTGGTACCTATATTAATGAATTTATAATGCACAAACTGATCAATGAATAACCTTAACAATGTAATGTGAATGTTGATGATACCTCACATTAGTGAAAAGCAACACTCTCAGCATCAGTGCATGCAACAGGACACTAATCAGTACTTAATTCAGCACAACAATTTGTCACAAGACGTAAATAGTTACTGTCGAGACACGATTGAGGAGTTGGACCTACAAACTGCAGCTGGGGATGAAGAATGGTCATCATCAGTCACAGTACAAATTCCATAAAATTTTTAATTGGAAAGAAACAAAAAAATATGTTGTTTATGATCATAAAGGTGCTATTAGAAAATAATAAGAATTTCCTCATGATATATAACTTGACAGCCAGGTATCACGTTGACGGGAAACATTAGAATATGAATTTAGAATTGGGTCTGATTACTTTCTCAGGTGTCATTATCACAGTGTATAAATACATATGAACACGTGACTTATTACTCATTTGTTCCAAACTAATGCTCGATAGCACTGTTAACAATCACTGGTAGATATATGCTTGCTTATAATCTGTCTTTGGTTTGCAGAAGAAACCCTGTGATTACTGTATATACTCGTGTATAAGCCAGGTCCAAATGCAAACAACATAGACCCTGATCTGCCAGCGCATAAAATGATCATGGTCTATGTTGTTTGTTCTACTGATTAGTCCTTACAAACTGCATAGACCCAGATCCACTTTGGCAACAAAGGAACATGTTAATGTCCCGAAGATCATAGCAGTTCAACATGCTGATCACTGTCACGAGTTAAGGTTTGTTTAAAAGAGGGAAATGTAGCACTGGTCATATCTATCAATAGCCTTAGATAATATGATGCTATACATAAAAAATCTTTATTATTTTAGAAATTCGGGGATCGCAAGGTTCCTCTAGTTGATGGTGCCAAAGTATATACATGTATAACCAAGCAACAGAAGTCAAGTCTAGCCATTTGTGACTTCCACCAACCCAGAAAGTTAGTGATTCATGTACTGGACACTCTATCTGACCAGAAGCGACTTGCAGAGGCATGTCTGCATTGGGGTCATATAGTGCACCAAAGAAAAAAGAGGTACTCTACCAGTGCCTGAAAAGGTCAAGAATGCTATTAAATGTATGATCACTCCCGATAACCTCGTGTGCAACGGTTTTTAGAAGTTACATACACGCTAAGCTAAAAAATGTAGATGTATTGTAAAGGGGTACTGATTTTTTTTAACACTGTTTTACTAAAAGACAGTTATTTCATTGCAAAAATAAGAGGAACAATACTGAGAAATAGTTCACCTTTAAAATAAATATCAAGACAAAAAATAAGCACAGTGATGATTACTGATGCAATGTACCTGGAACATTATACATAATTTGACGCAGACCAAACTTTCCGGTCTAAAAAGTATTATTCTTTTTCCAGTTTACTTTTGACATTTGTCGCTAGATGTTTCTGTAATTTTTTTAGCAAAACATTTACTTTGACTAATAAAAAATGATACCAGTCACTTGATTGGTGATTTGACACTAACCAGTTGGATAATACTGACCAATCCTGTAAGAGATCCAGTCTACAAACATAAACATTTATTTCATCTGATTCAGTTACTCTGAATGATATAAATTCAAATAAATTGATGCAATTTTTTTCTAGTGTTTTTTCAACAGCTTTCTTCAAGAAGCTCTGTCGAGAGAATGAGGCATCACTCAGCTATGAAGGAGCTAAACAGTATCACTGGATATTGTAATATATATGCAAGTGTAGGACACTGTGGATATTGTAATATATATGCAAGTGTAGGACACTGTGGATATTGTAATATATATGCAAGTGTAGGACACTGTGGATATTGTAATATATATGCAAGTGTAGGACACTGTGGATATTGTAATATATATGCAAGTGTAGGACACTGTGGATATTGTAATATATATGCAAGTGTAGGACAACTAGATGTTACCTAAATTACCTGTAATTTTTGAAGACATTTAAACTTCAAAAGCAGCTTATGATTTTTCCCAGTCAGTTGGATTTATCACAATCTTAAAAAATCATGTGATCTTAATTTTTCTAGTCAGTAAAGGTTTTAATTACTGTATTATATTCTAAAACCTACTTTTTTTAAAGTCTCATTTTCCATTTATGACAGTTATTGTTATAATTTCTTTTCTATAGGTTGTTGGTTCATCACAAAGGTGTCAACTTCACCCATTTCTATAATTGAAATAATACACAAAGATATATCAAAACTCAAGCACCGATGAGGAAAACAAAACTACTTTGGTGGTTTGAAAAATCTTTTGTTTTGGCTGTAAGATCTGAATTTTTGTTTCTTTAATTTTTGATGCGTCAGTTGCTGAGATTTCACTGTCTATTTATTTATGAAACACTCAACCAGGGGTTGCGAAGGTTGCTGAAGATCTGACAGTAAGTGTGACTAGCTAACCACAAGCTCGTATTGAACTTGTTACAATTTCATTGCGAGATCGTCATAAGCTTGCTACTAGCTGTTTGACAGCACGTCACAAGTTTGTATGCTGAATGCAAGCTTGCTGCGAGCTCGCATGTGCAAAGTTTCAGCGAGCTTGCTAGAAGCTTGTTGAAAGTGTGCCACAAACTTGTTTAATGCTCATTGCAAGCTCACTGAGACTTTGTAATCATTCCAATTCCGGCTTCCCCATGCTATGCAGTCAAGTCATGGGCTCGATCGTGCAAAGTTTCAGCAAGCTTGTTACTGTCTTGAAATAATTAAGTGTGTCATTATTGTAGGGGAAATGTATGTACTAGGAATGTAATTTATGTGCTGTGCTAAAATATTAACCAATATATGCAAAGAATGTGCTTTAATTCAATAACTTGAATGGGTTTGTTTTTAAAGTAAAATTATACATATAAAGCAAATGGACAGTCATCACTTAAAATTGTGGACTTTCCAAAGAACCACTTGAATAGCTGGAAGCTTATATCACTCTTTAGGGGTCAACAGTCTTAAAACAGTTACATACAATGGAAATCTATCCCTGTCAATATTACCACATGTCTTTCTTTTATGCTAATTTAAATCGGACCTGCTCTTGTTTTCATCTAATTTTTCAAGGGATTCGTAAAAAGTAATGGAAAATATACAAGTTTTCAGGCTCAAGCCAGCAACTCAAGCGCTGTTGTTAACTTTTTTTTTTTTTTTTTTTGCCAGATTAACTTCAATGCAAAAATGACTGAAGTGACCAGAAGGAGGCTGATGCCAGTGTCAAATAGTGTGAGCAGGCAGTGGCATTGTTTAACTACATCACTGGGGAGCAGTTTGCATTTCTAGCAGCAAGATCTAGTGAACTTGTCAGAACCTGCATAATCCTACTTCAAACATTTGACACAGCAACAATATAAATGCCCTCTACCTTCAAGCTTAATTGAACTCATGATGTTTTGTTGATGAAGAAATAAAAGATTGAAGTTAATGAGGTACCAATGAAGGGAACCTCTGTTTGTTACCATCTCTACTTGCATATAAGCCAGGTCCAAATGCAAACAAAATAGACCCTGATCTGCCATTGCATAATGTGCTGGCAGATCAGGGTCTATGTTGTTTTTTTCTACTGATTAGTCCTTACAAACTGCATAGACCCAGATCTGCCAGCACATTATGTGATGGCAGATCTGGGTCTGTGCAGTTTGCAGTTGGTATTGGATTATACACGAGTATATACTGTACTTTATCTTAGACTGGTTGTTTAAGCACTTGATATACCTTCGATTAAGTTCAAGTCTTAATCCATAATTTTAACCTCACTTTTGTAATCCCTGTTTCTGGTACCTGACAACATTCAGTTTACTCCAACCTTATTCTCAGTCTGTTTTAAATTCTAAACTCATTAATGATTTAAATTTAAATTTAAATTAATGTTTTAAATTCTAAACTCATTAATGATTTAAATTTAAATTTAAATTAATGTTTTTAATTCTAAACTCATTAATGATTTAAATTTAAATTTAAATTAATGTTTTAAATTCTAAACTCATTAATGATTTATTTGAAATAAAGTTCAGAAAATCTGGTAAATGTTTTAATGCTTACTGTGACAAACAAATGTTCTTCAAAATTTAAAAAAAAAATATATTTCAAGATTATATTGATTACTGAAGTTGGAGAATTTATAGGAATAAATGGCAATTAAATCTATTATTTAAATGAGATAATGCTGACTTCTGATTGGATGAATCCATCATGAAGATGACATCGATGAAAAAACAATGAATGATGTTATAAATAAAGTTCAAAACAAAATGACTAGCAATTAATATACTTGCCATGTGCATGTATGTACATTTTCTTTTATAAAGATGAGAGTAATATAAACAAGATTGTTTAAGTTCTTGTTGGTTTTAATACATTGACTGGCTGTATTATTCGGAAGAAATAGGAGCTAAGTGCCTTTACCAAGAACACACTGAAGCAGCTGACCCAGGTTGGCCTGGGTGGGTATCAAACCCATGACCCTTGGATTACTAGACCAACACTCTACCAAGCTACCGTAGCTCCCAATATAAAGAAGAAATAATTATATTTATAGTATAATAATATAAGGAAGAATTAATGATCATCAACAACTTCTGGTGTATTGCCATAATGAATGTAACCATGTTCTAATCATTTTATTTTTACTAGGTTTGGTCACTGGGTCAACTTTGGTATAAAAAAGCTTTAAGACAAAATGCCTTGCAATCACTATTATTATTATTATTACTACCACTACTACTACTACTATTACTACTACAGGAATGACATATTGAAATAGAAAATAAAATCCATAAGATGAAGCTCAATACCAACCTGTATTTAAGTCCTCTTCATAAGACCAATGAAATGCTTAAAAAAAAGATAATGTTATTATTGTAATCTGTGCCTTTACCATAACACATGTACACTATTTTTACTGTAACTCATGTTCATTGTTTTTACCATAACTCATGTACATTGTTTTTATTATAACTCATATACATTGTTTTTAACATGAATAAGTTTGTATATCAACCCCTTTGACACAATGAATTCCTCATTTGTTAACAAAATGCTCAAACTTACAATTTATTGCATATTCTATTTGTAAAATCATTAGATTGTGTGGATAAAAATTAGATTACTGGCATAGCAAAGGTTAGTTGATTTGTTTGATTATATCGCTGGCACATGACAGGGTCATTTGTTTTTCTTGCACATTAATCAAGGTTTGTTTTTAAAAAATTATTTTTTATTCTTGTTGTATTTAAGATCTTATTCATTAAATCTATTCTTATTGCAATCCGTTGATTTCTGCTGATAAAATTTTTCTGATAAGTTTACCTTCCTGGTCACCTTTGGCAGCTGCTTGGCTGTACATAGATGATGTCATCATTAGAATTTAGTGGCATTTTCAGAACTGTGATTATACTATTCTTTTTTTCCCACAAGATTTAACCAATAAACATTATGTGAAAATGGTAATATCTTGACATGCTACCTGGGGTGATTAAAAAAAAGGTTCCAATCAACCTATCTTGACTATTACTCTAAAGAAAGAAAAAGGAAGAAATGAGAACAAATGTGTAAATATTGAATCGCAGACAATTTACAATATGGTGATAGCAGTTGGTAAATGCCTTACTGTTGGTGGTAATACTCCGGTTTCCAAGTTCCTGAACAGGCCTGTAGTTGTCGATTAACAGCACTTCAGGCTTCACTTCATCTTCCGTTTCAAATTCATTTCGCAGCATATTGAGCTGAGATCAGTCAAAAATAATAATATATAAATAATATCATATAATAATAATAATAATAATAATATTATTATTATTATTATTATTAATGATAACAACAACACCACCACTACCAATAATAATAATAATTATAATTATTTTTTTTATTTGACATCCATGATAGATTATCAGCCCAACTGCAGGATTGCATGAATACAGGCAGTGTTACAGCATAGATGACAAATGGTTGCTCTGTTCTGATGATGAAAGACAACAGTGAGCAACTTCAAAGACCAATAACATGCCTGGCCATGGTATGGAAGTTACTCACTTGAATGATTGTAGAAATTGTGATGTATGCCCACCTACAAAGCAAGCACCTACTCCCTGAAGAGTAGAAGAGCTGTTGAAAAACTTATGGGGGACAAAAGACCCACTGCTAATGGATACGATGGTGCTTCAGATCGACTACAAGAAGGCCTATCACATAATACCCATTGTTGGATCCTGGAGTATTTTTGGTGCTTGTTGGCATAGCAAGAAACATACAAAGATTCATACCTTGACCTTGGAGAATGCAACTCGCAGTTCAAAGCCATGTGTGTGGGTTGGGGGAGGGGGGAAGGGGGAATCTCAAGATCAAAAGGCTGGTATCTTCCAAGGAGACTCACTGTCACCATTGCTGTTTGTCATTGCAATCATTCCCTTGACAAGAGTGCTGAGACAGCACAAAGCATGATACCAAATCAGAAAGAACTACTCAACAAAGAATTAGAGATCAATCACCTATTGTCAAGGGACAATCTGAAGCTGTATGGGTGAAAATAAGTCTGAAATAGACTCCTGGTTCAGACAGTAAAGGCTGTCACTGCTGACATTAAAATGGAAATTGGAATTGACAAGCATGCAGCTCTAAGCATCAAGCATGGTAAACTAGAAAGGCAGAAGGCATAAACTCTGAGACAACCTGAGATTAAAACAACTAGGGGAGGATAAAGACTGCAAATACCTAGTTGTTCTTGAAGCAGATATCATAAAATATGAAGAGATAAAAGAGTGAAATCAGACAAGAATAAACTCAGAAGGTGAAGAAAGTAGTGGGCTTAAAACAAAGTCAAATTCAGGTAACATAGTTACAGCCATCAGTACCTGTCCATTTCCATGATTAGGTACATAGTTACAGCCATCAGTACCTGGTCCATTTCCATGATTAGTAACATAGTTACAGCCATCAGTACCTGGTCCATTTCCATGATTAGTAACATAGTTACAGCCATCAGTACCTGGTCCATTTCCATGATTAGGTACATAGTTACAGCCATCAGTACCTGGTCCATTTCCATGATTAGGTACATAGCTGGCATTAGAGGCTGGACCAAACAAGTTACAAGGCATGGATAGAAAGAGTTAGAACGCTCCAGACTATTCATGGTGTACTGCCTTCAATAGCTGACAAGAACAGACTGCAACTTCCAGAGAAAAGTGAGGGAAGAGGACTGAAAAGCACTGCAGAAAAAAGGAGTCCAAGAAAGTGTGTCAGACAAAGTTATGAAGAATGTATAGAACCAGTGAAAGAAGGGCTTCCTACAGAGAAAGAAGAAAGAAGGATTATCCACAGAGGTAGTGCATAGAATAACATTAATGGAGGGATAAGGCAATGCGTGGAGAGTTATAGAAGAACAGAACAGACCACTGAAGTGCCATGAGATGGTTCAAACTAGGAGAACATAAGAAAGAAATAGAGGGATTGGTTAACATGCTGAATTTAGCAAATGTACAAAATCAAGCCATCTCACCTTTGTACAGATTGTGCAGAATTGAGGATGAAATAGTCAATCAGATGATCAGTGAGTGCAGCAAGTTACTTCAGTGTGAGTACAGAAGTTAGCACAACAAACTAGCCTTAGAAGTACATTGGCATCTTTCTAAGAAATATGGGTTTGAGTGTACAAACAAGTGGTATGATCACAAGGCAAAGAAAACAGTTGAGAATAGCAAGGTGGAAATCCTGTAGGACTTTAATTTGCATACTGACCACAGGATATAGCACAGGAGGCAAGACATTAGTACTGGTTGATAAGGAAATGATCTTGACATACATCTTTGACATATCAGTACCATGTAACTCTTGCATCATATGCAATGAACAAGAAAAAGTAAGAAAGAAGTAACAAAAAATAGTGACCTGGCCAGAGAACTTTGAAATGTCTGGAAAATGCAGAGACTGTACCGGCTGTGTTGGGAACACCAGGATTAATATCCCTCAAGCTGGGTGACAGCTGGTGGATGCAAGGAATAGTGCTAAAGCAAGACATACTACTGAAAGCAACACACTGGGAATACTGTGAAAGGTCTCCAAGATTTAAGGCCAAGGAGATTTAAAAAAAAAACAGCCAGAAATATACTAAAACAGCTTAGGACAATAATAATATACTAAAATGGCTTTGGACAACAACAACAACAATAATAATAATAATAAGAAGAAGAAGAAGAAGAAGAATAAGAACAAAAATAATAATTGTAACTAGAGTTATTAGTGATGAGTGCATCACAAAGACCCTGCTAACTATAATTTGCTTGGCTGGGCTTTAAACAGAGGAACTTGTGTTGGGAAACAAAGTTAGGAGAATGGTCATTGGTGGCCATAACTCCTCCAAATAGGGACATAGAATGTTGGAAATCCAACTTATTCATCAGCATAAGGTTGCATGCCAAATTTGGTTGAAATCTAACAATCCTTGATAAAGTACTGCTGAGGAAACCAAAGTCAAGAGGACTGGCAATAAGGGGACATAACTCATGTAAATTATGTCATTGAATAATGGAAATCAAACTCAATCAAGGTCTGATCAGTATAAAGCCACAATCCAAAATTTGGTTGAATCCAACAAACCTTGATGCAGTTGTGATGCAGAAGCCAAAGTCAAGAGAATAGGCAATCTGGGTACAAAACTCATGTAAATGATATTGTGCATTGTTATAAATTAACCTTATTCACAGTTTCATCTAAATAAAGCCACATGCCAAGTTTGATTGAAATCAAAAAAGCCTTGATAAAGCTATTCTGTGGAACCCAAAGTCAGTAGCTTGGGCAATCAGGGCTTAGTTGCTGCAAATAATGTAGAATGCTGGAAATCAAACTCATTCAAGGTCTCATCAATACAGAACTGTACACCAAATTTGTCTGAAATCAAACAATCATTTTTAAAGTTAAGCTGTGGAAAGAAAAGTTAAGAGGACAGGCAATAGGGGCTATAACTCTTCTAAATGATGACACAGAAGGGTGGTAATCGAACTCTTCGAGGTTTCATCAATTTAAACTGAATACCAAATTTTAGTATAAAGTGACAATTCCCATTAAAGTTACCAAACTTTATGGATGGACAGGTGGACAGCCAGATGAATGAATTACTAAAGGGCCCTGCTGAATTCCTTGAATGGGGCCTCAATAATAATAATAAGAAGAAGAAGAAGAAGAATAATAATAATGATTTTAATACACAATGTGTTAAGTGGTTTTTAGCAATGGCATCCATCTTTACAATAACAAGATAGAAAAGCATACACCTCTTTTAATGAGATTTTCTAAACACAACAGAACTCATTCATCACTCTTGTCATTGGTTAGGCTGTACAAGTGTGCTATGGGATTTCTAGAATGTTTCTCTGTTTCTGAAAGAAAAGGAAGCCAGAAGAACGTGCCATCTGCGGCATTCATGTATGTATGAGCATGTAGACGTAGATAATGAGGTACTTATACTTGACAACAACAAAAGAAGAGTGTACCCGTGTTTCAGATATTTCAATGTGTACCTGTGTTTCAGATATTTCAATATGTACCTGTGTTTCAGATATTTCAATCGTATTTTCAAAGACAGTCCAGATGACAACTTCCAAGCAGCTGGGTGTGGTCAGGCTGCCATTGTAACGGTGATAAGTCTGATGACCATCAAGATGTGGGAGAATAGACTGTAGGCTGAATGTAGAATTCAGGGATACAAATCTACTGTTGTCTGTAAAAAAAAAGCACATCATGTGATTAATAGCTCATAGACCTTGATCAACCTAATATGCAAGCACTCATGCATGATTGTAGATAACAACTTGTCACTATTCATAGACAGTAGATAACAACTTGTCACTATTCATAGACAGTACCTCTTAAATGAATAGTAAACCCATCTGAGGAACACAGATCAGTTCAATATATATCAGTTAAATATTATATAAAAGATGAGCCTGGGGTAATGTAACCTTTATACTTATTTAAAATAGCATTTGCCTTTGGCATCGCAAAATAACTGTTTTTGTGCCAAAAAAGTCTAAATTTGTATCTGATCAGTAAATTCATAAAGCTCTATTCTTATTGAGACACTGACTATAAATGGGTAAAGAAAATGAAAGAAAACCTGCATCACTTTTATAGCTTTAGACATAGCATCACAGACATAGATTTATACATAGCATCACAGACATAGATTTAGACATAGCATCACAGACATAGATTTAGACATAGCATCACTGATATAGCTTTAGACATAGCATCACAGACATTTATATTTTTCTCAGACTGAAATTGAGCAGATTGTAGCCAAAAAGTTAAAGCTCTTTAGCAGTATGCAGACAAAGTGTTGGACTTCAAGCTCTTTAGCAGTATGTAGACAAAGTGTTGGACTTAAGCTCTTTTGCAGTATGTAGACCAAGTGCTGGACTTAATGCCCTTTAGGAGTATGTAGACCAAGTGTTGGACTTAAAGCCCTTTAGCAGTATGTAGACAAAGTATTGGACTTAAAACCCTTTAGCAGTATGTAGACAATGTGTTGGACTCAAAGTCCTTTAGCAGTATGCAGACAAAGTGTTGGACTTAAAGCCCTTTAGTAGTATGTAGACAAAGTATTGGACTTAAAGCCTTTTAGCAGTATGTAGACAATGTGTTGGACTCAAAGTCCTTTAGCAGTATGTAGACAATGTGTTGGACTTAAAGCCCTTTAGTTGTATGTAGACAAAGTATTGGACTTACAGCCCTTTAGCAGTATGTAAACAAAGTGTTGGACTCAAAGTTCTTTAGCAGTATGCAGACAAAGTGTTGGACTTACAACCCTTTAGCAGTATTTAGACAAAGTGTTGGACTTAAAGTCCTTTAGTAGTATGTAAACAAAGTGTTGGACTCAAAGTCCTCTAGCAGTATGCAGACAAAGTGTTAAACTTAAAGCCTTTTAGCAGTATGTGGACAAAGTGTTGGACTTACTTGCATGACCGACATTGTCAAGTCGAGACAGGATTGGTGTAAGGTTCTCATTATCGCTAGATGTGACCTGTATATAAAATGGCGAAACAAAAGTAGATAAAAGGGAGTGTAACAAAGTGGTTCTTAAATTGGAAATTTATGGATAAAACTGTATTTTATTATATGCAGTATATTCTATTTCTCTTATCATATGAAATACAATAGCCGGTTAGAACAATATTTTTATATCAATCAAGGTACAGTTTCTATTTCTAAAGTTTTGGCAAGTAATGTTTCTTCTTCTTTTCTTCATCATCATCTTCTTCTCATTTCTTCTATACATCAAATACTACTACTACTACTCATGTTTGATATTCTCACTTAACTGACCTATTCAAGTGATATGTAAAAATGTCATATTTGGATGTTGTGCTGATAAGAAAGAATGAATTGCATTTCAAAGAAATATATTTCTGAATTTGTGCGATTTTATAAATAACAATAGCACCATTACGGACAAAAACCTTTTTTCGACTCTCATAGTGTTATAATCAAAGTATTGAGAATACTGATGGATTGTAAGGTTCAAGTGATACTGATTTATATCAGATGGAAAAACATAACTCCACAGATATTGATATTCGTTGTCTGATTGACTAAATAATGCTCTAAATAATCATAATATTTGTCTAAATTTTCCTTATATGTCACTGGAAAATTTATATTAACATTTGAAACTTTAGTGGAGAACCTATTGTGGAGATTTCCTTTTAAAATTCATTTTCTACTATTGTGTCAAGTATTATCATTAGTGGAACAAAATCCTAGGCCCCAGGGAGGAAACTACAATCAGGTCTAATCATTTACCTAAATTTAGGTTTGCCTTTCTTGACATTTAAAATTGACCTGAAAGGCCATAAAGCTAGAGTTTGTTACTAAATTTAGTAAGAATATGATGTTTGTTACTATTTTTAGTAATATTTAGTAAAAGAGAATGGACACTATGCCAAAGGCATGGGGGATTTGCAATTCCTCCATGTCAAAAAATGCAATGATATGGATGTAAAACTCAGCTAAGCTATAATAATATGCAATTGTGGGCTTTTGTTGAGTTTAATACATTGTTTTATTGAGCTGTGAAATATGATATAGGCAGACGCACGGGCGGGGGGGGGGGAGGAGGAGAGCAATATTTATACTTTATAGCTCAGTGAAATCACAATGAGGAAACCAATTCGTTGTACTACTGTTGAGTTTGTGTGACCTGTTCAACCAATCATAATTCAGAATTATTTTTTTAAGTAAAAGTACTAATTAGTATTATTGTTAACTAGTAAAAACAAGACCTGTTATTTTTCCTTCCAATGTGGAAGCTATTTTAACTTATGTATACATTAACTAATCAACACATATGTTGATAACAATTACTGAATCTAACCTTAAAGAAAAATCCTAGCACAGCTAGGGCATCTGCTTGTTCTGATATTGCAGCATTGGCTATCGACCCAAGAGATGTCTTGTAGTGAACGACATGCAGCTGAAAAACAGAAGATACAAGAAATCATCACATCTCTGTGCCTGATGCCTAGGCGTGTAGGGTAGACGAGCTGTACAAACCATGATGCAGTCTTACATTGGAATCAGTGTGTGTGTGTGTGTGTGTGTGTGTGTGTGTGTGTGTGTGTGTGTGTGTGTGTGTGTGTTGGGGCGGGGATGGGAAGATAAAGCTTTTGAGGACCGGCTTGTACCGTACTCGCATTCATAAATTATATTAATTTAAAGACTTACTCAGTTAAAAAGTGTCTCTGTATCATGCTTTAGTAATGGCAACTTTAACATTATTTTGCACTGTTGGAGTACCATAATCAAAGTCCAGGTCAGCACACGTCTCTTCTTTAGACTGTTGGAGTACCATAATCAAAGTCCAGGTCAGCACACGTCTCTTCTTTAGTTCAAATATATCCCATATCCTGATATTCTTCTGTGACCCTCATCCGTCTACAAACCAGCGCTAAATCTAATCTGAATTATGAGATTTCTATCTAGAACCTAAATTCAAGCTAAAAACAACACGCATGCTTAACACAACTATTCAAATAATTTCTTTCCATAGAGCCTAATCAAATACAAAACACGTGAGAAAAAGAAATAATATTATTGTATCCACTGCTTCGATAATTAGAGTCAGCTGAATATTGTAACCAACCTACCGTACATGCTATTTGTATTTACGTCTCAGTTTATAGATTTTTTTACATTTTTTGTTTGATTTTGATGAATCGGTGTTGGGAGGTTTATTTCTCAAACGAAGCAATTAGCCAAATACTAGGTGTCTTGTAATTAGAGATAAGAATAACGCTGTATGTTAGGTGTTTAGGTCCTTTTTTGTGACACGTGGCATAAAATACCGATCTACAGCTTAAAACTGCGTACTGATAAATTATATAAATGTGAAGCAAGAAAAACACAAGTGTGAAATCAGAGACTCGTGAATGTGTGGTCCTTTGTTTGATTATAGGAAAATTATTTGTGGTATTAGAGTATTTAAGAATCCTTCAATTGACAGTGACTACTGTCCTGAGGTCCTCGGAAATATGGGAAGCAGCGACTTCAAGCCAAACTCACGCAATGGGTTTGACATTGTATTTTTTCGCCCTGTCTTGAGGTGAACTTACACCAGCTGCTTTTAGACCCATGACGTGTTACAATGGTAAACAATTTATCTATATTATCGTAGCGAATGTCTTCCATGGCAAATATCGATATCACCGATTTCAATAATCGGAGGAGCCGCCGCAGTAGCTCACTTGGTAGAGCGTCGGACTTGTAATCCAAGGGTTCATAACACCCTAGGACAGTCTGGATCGGCTGCCTATGTGTGTCCTAATGGACACTTAGTTTCCATGTTATCGGCATGATATAGCCAATAAGTGCGTTATAACCGCTGAAAGTGCGTTATAACCAACTAGTCATCAGTGATCGGAAATTCGCATATTTAAACATAAAATCAAGTACGAACATATAACGTGATTGAGGTTCTTACTGACGCATCCTAACCGTTGATTTATTTTGTACGCAACTCCTGGTGCTGAACTCTTGAAAGCACTAATCCCGGGCATAATCTTACAGATTAGACAACGTTACGTACAAAATCAATCAAAGGTTAGGACGTGTCAGTAAAAACATCATTTACGTCCTGACGGGAATGATTTGTGCCATCCAATATGTTGGAGAAACAAATGACTTTAGACAAAGAATCAACAGGTCACAAGAAGCAAGGTCAACACAAAACTCGCTAACCATTTCAACTCAGCCATACACTGTCCAGTCGCTCGAAATGCTCCATAATGAGTCAAATCACAGATGAACTTATTGTAAACATGGCTAAAAAAAAAGGAATATTGAAGAAAAACTTCTAGTCCATAAGTGTTCTGTTCAGCCTAGATTGTGTGTTTCTTTCCTACCAGTTTCTTCAGCCCCACTCTCCTCAAGTAACATCAAGTTGTTGTTGTTATTATTATTATTATTATTATTATTATTATTATTATTATTATTATTATTATTATTATTATTATTATTACGCCTTTCCTGCACCTTCCCTTGTAATGTAATAAAAATATAATTGTTGGGGTTTTTTTGGTTTTTTCTCGGAGTGGAAAATAATAACTGGGATGTAAAAACCAAAAGAGAAAAAGTTGACTATAGGTGACGCCCAATGTAACCTCATTTCTTCGTAATAACGTAGATAATTAGGCCACGCTAAACAGCACCGCGCTATCGTGCTTCAAGCGTGCATGCGAACTTGTTCGTATTATACATAGATACCAGGTCACTTTCTAGACATGGAGTCAATTTTTCTGTTATTTTATTCTTTTTCTTCAGTTTTGACTATTTCATTATTATAGTTTTGCTTCCCTATGCCAAAATGTAAACATTCTTTATTCCACACGTGTCACTCTTTGTGTGTGCGTGTGTCTGTGTGTCTTTGCGTATGTTCTTTATTGTCTCCTGATGAAGACCTTGCTTTGGGTCGAAACGTTGAAAAACTTTTTTTTTCCTCAAGCCGTTTACCAACTTTTCCGGGTATAAAGTCAGAAAAAAGACTAATGATGATGACGGGAAAAGGACCGACATGTTTTAAAACCTTGTTGAACATTTCGATCTTATCTGTATTTACAACAGCATGGAATAAAGCACTTTACTAATTTACTGATGTGCCAAGGCTCATAAGCATTTAACAACTTACATATCAGACCGATAATGATCATGCCTTTGATCTGCGAAATAAAACAACATCCGAGTTATGACTTAGATAACTTGATGACCTGTTTTATATTGTAATGACTACATCCAGGTCACTGCAATATTGTCTCTAGTTACAAAACTGTGGAAGCCGATTTGGAAAAAGAGGCGATGTCACACTATAGATTTAGCCCCCACTTTGCACCATCGCCGCTAAGGGGTTCATGATATAGCCCCCGCACTGCACAATCGCCGCTAAGTAAGTGCCTCTGGTATCTGGCGATTTACTATCCAATTTCGGATATTATTCCTACGCCGACCAGCTGGACGGCCACTTATGCATGTTAAGAGTCTATCAAAATAGTTCCAAACAATGGAACCCATTACGTATTTTGTTGTCATGACTTGCTAAAGTCAGTCTAATACATGTCTTGATTATAATCTGAACTAAGGAAAATTCTTCGTAAAAATGTGTTGAACATGTGTTTTTGCAAAACATAAAGTTGCCCATGTTCATTGGAGCGCTTCTCTAGTAAAATCTTCAGTTTCGGAGGTGCGCAGTTTTTTCATGTCGTCAAGTTCTTCAATTTCGGAGGTTAATAAATCCTGGATGTAGTCCGCAATCACATAATGCCTCAATAGAAGTGATCGGTTTTGAAAAACACCGGAACTTATGAAGTTTGATTTAGCCCCTTGTTGATAGATATTCCCAGTATGAACCAGTATGCTGAGGGATTACACGACTATGATGTCATCATGATCAATGTGGGTTCTTGTTCTACAACATGCGCACAACACAGAAACATGTCTACATCAGATTTGATCTGCTCCTGACTCATTCTTTCAATTTTGATACGATAATCAAAATAAAACAAGACTGGCTAAATTAGGCCAGTAGGCCAAAATGCGCTAGCAATTGGCGAGATAATTGAGGTAAACTAGATATAAATTGTAGAAATGTAAACCACTCAACTTAGAGAACACATGAAGTAATGATTCATCTCGTAAAATCAGATTACGTAAGGCTTAGCCTTTTCTGAATGTTAGTTAAAATATGTGGATTGATGATTGACCTTTCTAACAGTATGATCCGGGGACTTTTTCAGTCATTTGCTCTTAAAAAGAATGCATTGACAGTTTTCTGTCTCTAATTTTTCTTTAAAATAAAGTGCAAATACCAAATAACTTAAATGCAATTCAATCGGATGAACAAGAAGCCCAAGTGGGCTTAAACGCGCTCACCTGGCTGACATCTGCCTAATACTAGAAACCAAATGGAAGAGCAGCTGATCAAGAAATCTGGGTCAGTCGGTTGCTTTCTGATGAACTTTCTCCAATACTGCTGATTGCATATGTTATGAAAACAATTGTTTAAAGGTTTCTCCAGGTTTTGTATCTGCGTCCATATTTGATCGCACATCAGTATCATTTGTCTAATATTGAAAAGTCTCTATGCCAACACGTTTTATGTAAGAAAAGTTAGTCAAATTATGTTCAGCGTTTTTTTTTTTTTTTAAAGATGAAGTTGTGTAATTGTTTTTCTACTTTTAGTAACGACAACCATATTTCATGGTGGAACGGAATAATTTGTATAAATCTGAAAGGCGTTCAGGCTGGGAGACAGTTTCGGTTAAATTTGGTCAAATTCTGTTAAGCAGTTATATAAAATGAGATTATTAAGGGTTTTCTATTTTTAGCAATAGCAGCCATATTTATTGGCAGATTGGCATCGCTTTTCAAACTTAAAAGCACTTCATGCCAAAATGTTTTCTGTAAAATGTCGTCAAATTCTGTTGAGTGGTTTTGGAGAAGAAGTCGTTTAAAGGATTTTCCATTTATAGTAACCGCTGCCACATATGACTGCGGATCAACATCATTTGAATACATTTACAAGGCCTTAACACTAAAATGCTTTCTGTCAAATTTGTTGAAAGTTTTTAAAAAATAATTTTAGTAACGACAGCCATATTTGATGGCAAATTGGAGTCATACCAATAAATTTGAAAGATCTTCATGGCAGAATGTTTTCTGCCAAGTTTGGACAAATTCTGTTGAGCGGTTTTGGAGAAGAAGTTGTTTATAGGTTTCTCTATTTTTCGTAATGCCGACCATATTTGAAGGTGGATCGGTATAATTTGTCAAACCTTAAAGGGTCTTTACACCAGGATACTTTCTGTCAAATTAGATCAAAATTTGTCCAGCGGTTTATGAGAAGAAGTCGTTTTAAGGTTTATAAATTTTTAGTGACGGCAGCTATATTTGATGGCGGATCGGAATCATTTATAACAAATATGAAAAACCTTCAGAATGCTCTATGACAAGTTTGGCTAAATCTGGTCTGGCGGTTTGTGCGAAGAAGTTGAAAAAAGCAATGGTTCAAGGGCGACGGACATGTGTCTCTATTTTTGGTAACGGCAGCCATATTTGATGGCGAATCGGCATCATTTGCATAAACTTGGAAAGTATTTATGCCAGGATGTCCTGTCCCAAGTTTGGTTTAAACTGATCTAGCGGATTTTGTGTCAAAGTTGAAAATACCAATTGTTGACGGACGCAGAACAAGCAACGGACAAAAGGCCATACATTGAGCTCACTTGGCCTTACAATTAGTTTGAGAGATAGTTTATTGTATGAAAACAAATACAGAGCTTATTAAGGAACAATATGTGAGTTCGTGTATGCTCTAAAGTATGAGGGACGTTACGAATACGAAACCAGATATGCACTGTGTGTCCAAATTTGACGGATAAATTTGCATATCCATATGAAATTATACAACGAATAGGTTATATTTGTGATAGGTCATTCAAACCAAAAGGTCAGGGCCTGCATGTCGAGCCGACGATCAAAGCATTGCTGTACAACGTGTGAACTTGATCTCAAGGTCAAATGTTGTGAGAGTATGTTGCAGAATGAATTGTCTCATCTTCACAATGTGTGAAGCAAATTCAACAAGGGATTTAGGAAATATATGCAAATAGAAAACTTTAACCAAAATCCTACCGCAAAGTTTTTAAGAGTGTGACCTTGACTCCAAGGTCAAAGGGACGAACAAGCGTGTCATAGAATGAATTATCTTAGCTTCATGATGATTCATCTCAAGTTTGAAAAAATCCAGCAGGATGTTTAGGAAATATAAGCAAATAAAAAAAATGTTATCAAAATCTTGTCACAAATTTTCTATCACTGAAACCTTGATCCCAGGGTCAAAGGGGCGAACGAACGTGTCGCAAAATAAATTGTGAAAGCTTCTTAAAGATTATCCCAAGTATGAAGAAAATCCATCGAAGTTTAGGAAAGATAAACAAATGAAAAAGACTTTACTAAAAATTTAACGGAAATTTTTATGACTAGGTCATATGTGCTAGCAAGCGTGTAGTACAATTAATTGCCTTAGATTTATAATGCGAGAATCCATCAAAGTTTAGGAAAGATAAACAAATGAAAAAGACTTTACAAAAATTTAAGACTTTACTAAAAATTTAACGGAAATTTGTATGACTAGGTCATATGTGCTAGCAAGCGTGTAGTACAATTAATTGCCTTAGATTTTTAATGCGAGAATCCATCAAGGGGTTTAAGAAATATTAGTAAATGAAGAAACTTTAATCAAAACTTTAACACAAAGTGGCGAGCGAGTATATCCTAGAATGAATTGTTTTAGCTTCATCTTGATGCATGCCAAATATGATGAAAATCTATGAAGGGGTTTCGAAAATATATGCTTATGAAAAACTTTAATCAAAGCCTTAACTGTTTTTGACGCCGCCGCTGCCGCCGCCGGAAAAGTGACTGCTACAAACGTCGGCTTGACAAACATATTATATTTTAATAACAGGGTTCTCACACTTTATAAAACAAAAATTTCCAGGTTTTTTCCTGAATGAAATTGATTTTTTCAGGGTTCACTTTACGGAATTAAAACCAACTTGACTTAAAAAAAACCCATGCATTTTTTAAATAAAAAGCTGTTCCTATTTTGAGACTCTCCCATAACACCTAAATTAGATATATGACCATGTACCAAAACACTAGAAACAAGTATTGAAATTCATATAAATTTCCATGTACTCATTTTAATTTACAGAATAAAAATGTTATCTTCACTATGCTTGACATCATAAGTTGGTATGAAGAACGTCTTTTAAAAAAGGGTTGTTTTAAATTTTGACAAAAAATAAAAATAAAAAAATTACAGATTATAAACCTTTGTATAAAAAGGACTTATTTTTTATTTTTTAAATGTAATCTGACTATGAACTGTATATTTAATGCAGTCGATGTCAAGGACGCCCAGAGCATGAGATTCTGCATTGAAAATTGTCCCAGTAGTCGGTCGATTTCTAAGTACAGGAATGATTCTGCTATATTAATTGGGGCCGCCTGGCGGCCGCAATTTCCTTTGGTGGCCCCAGAATATTTATTTTGAAATATCCCAATCGAAAGTTAGTAAATCTTGCTTGCAAGAAATGTTTCCCTCACTCCAATCAAATCCTTAACATGTGTTACTAGATCAGAACCGAAAGTTTACATGTTTCCTAACCAGAAGTCATATTAATTATGCAAAAGCTTGGCATTGCTTTTAAGTGCATTGAATCATAATAAGTCAGGGTTCAAACTGTACTCCAATATTTGAGCAACATTACCTCTCTCTAGCCTGAATAAGGCGAAGTTGGCGAAAATAGGGTGAAGCGGGTGTACAAAGTTCAAAACAGTCACTTTAAACTACTGTTTTTGCATATTTTCGCGTCAGATGATTAAATGCTGATAAAATATCATTAAAAGTTTATAAAAACAGTAAAACTTTTCTTATTTTGCTTCACCACAGTTGTTGTATAACATAAAACGGCAACGTCGAAAATAGGTTACAGTTGAAATTCTGCAACCGTTTCCATACCAGAAGGCCCCTGTTCATACTTCTGCAGTGCTGGATTACCCAATAGGCAGACTAAGCACGTGCTTAGGGCACCAGCAAATCAGGGGCACAAAAAAAAAAAACAAACAAAAAAATAAAAAATCAATGCTTAGGGCCTCTAAAAGTCTTAATCCGGCCCTGTACGTTTGGATGATGAAATATTGGATAAAATAATTATTTTTATTAGTAATGAATCTGAATACGTCCACTGATTCATAATTTGCTTTAGAGAGGGCTACACAAATTAAATGTTTCTCGTTTTTCAAGGATGACTTGTGAATTTCTGGCAGGAATTCCGTAGAAAGCAATGGTATTTATGATCATCAAATTAGCACCAAAATTGACTACAGAAATTAAACCGTCTTTTTGTATCTTTCCACTTTCCCTTTCAAGAGAAAACTCAGAAAAAATCGACGTTTTACTTTCAATATTAATGCACTGTATTGAAAGAAAAGGGTGTGGGGTGTGGGAATGTTTTGAAACCAATACAAGGCGAAGTGAACTTCGCTTTTTGGGCCTGTTTAGGTGAAATGACAGAGTCTAAGGCGACTATTTCTCCCGAATCACCCCCTAGCGTGGACCGTGTAAGTATTCGGATTCTCCAACATATGTGCACTGTCGAAAAGCTGACAAGTGAGAAGACAGCTCCTCCAATTTCAGAGCGACAGATATGTATTCATTCCTTAATTATAATTTTTTTTAATAGCTGTTTGGATAGTTGACAATACATATTGGTAATGATCGATACATACATTTTGTGCTTTTAATTACTTAAATTCAGCACATAGCCTGGATTCGTTTGCCAAGGTATACCTGGAGTCACGTGGTCTAGCGTGAAACGCTAAATGACTTGTTCGACTACTTTACATCTAATGAACCAAATCATGTTTTGTCACGCTACCAGTCGACACGGCCATGATCGCGCCCGCTTAATATGCAGCTAGAACGCACTGATTGGAATTCTGCCCCTTTATTGGTTGACCGAAAATCAGATAATCAATAGGCGTAGCACGTCATTTTCGGTCGACCAATGAGAGGGCCGTATTCGATTCAGCTCGTTGCACTTGCATATTAAGCGGGCGCGATCAAGGCCATGTCGACTGATAGCGTGGGAAAATGTTCTAGTATTCCTTAGAGGTGTGGTAGTAATTAAAACTTTGTGTAGACATACAAAGTCGAATGCCTGAGCTAAATACTGGTACCAAATTTATTACGCCACGCGAATTGTAGGTTGACGTATAAGCGTTGATTCTAAAATAGGTCGCGCGAGAAGGGAGAGAAGTGACCTCCCTTGTAGTATTTATATAGTATATTAGGACTGATAGGTAAATTGTAAGCAACAATACGAGCCCCTGTGGCTGATAGCTGCCGTTATACAAAATGAATCTCTCTCTAAGAGCTGTTTATTCCATGTACATGCCTCAGATGTCCGACACTGGCGACAAATAATACAGTTTTCCCTCATTAAAATTAAATAGACGATTTCATAAGAATTCAGACAATTTAAGACCTACACTGCCGATTAATAAGTGTTGCAACATGTCCAGCATTTGTTAAACACTTTTTTCTTTACGTCGACTTCATAATAAGCTCCCATAGCTTATCTATCGTGCTCTCGACGGCTGTTGTCAAAGTCGGGGTGGCTAATGAGCATATTACCACTGCGCTATGTCAAACTTTTGGTATAAGACATTTTATTCTAAAAAGATTAAACTGTGTAATTCTTTATTAACGATGGTTGAAGTTTACTTCGTCGCTATTAGACAACAGGCATATGAATAGTGGAATGGCAGCAAAATTAAAAGAAACATGACAGAATTTCTACAGCCACCACAGGCCAATAGAGTTGATTTATCTCTAAGTGTTGCTTGTAGACTTATACAACACTTTTCCTTGTTGGTATATATCTTATATCTTGGTCGATACTACACTTCCCATCAAAGTCCCATAACAGTCACCTACATTTAAATGTCTGTTCCCATATATAGCCAGTGTTTTTATTCCTAACCGTAATTGTTTTCATATCTTACTGAAGCAGTTACCACCTCTGAGAGTCAGAATTGTTCCATTCCTTCTCCCACTTATTGTGCTGGTAAAAACAGGTGGTTATGTAGTCCAGGCAACATGCTTCAGTAGTTTTAATGTTTTCTGCATCCACATTGAAAGTTTATTTTTCGATGATGATTTATCTAAAACGAAACAGGGAAAATACGTTTAAATTTATCGCAAACTACACTACAATACTTAGAACCTGGCGCAGCTTGATGCTGTTTTTTTCCCAATCTCTCACAAAGTTCAATGCACTCAGCTCCATTTAAATGGAACGCAATGAACTCTATGAGAGCTTTGTTTGCCCTCGAATGATGGTGACATCCGGGACACCCTATGCCCATACTACACTCCAAGACAGACTGTAAATCAGAAATCCGAGTGTTGACTGATAAGTTTACACGGTCCTTAGTCATCAGCATGAAATATTATACTTCCATTTTCTTCTCACGTTAGATGAAATAAGGCTCGTGCAATTAGGTACATTATAATAAATACATCGTACAGTCTGGTTATGTCAATGATGCTTACCTCCATTGGGTACAGTTTTCCATTAAGTGTGTGCTCAGATCCATGGGAGCTGTTCCCTCCCCAGTGGAAGTGAAATTGGGCGGCTGTATACTCGGATTTCAGACCGCCACCGCTTATCTTAGTGTCGTTGTTTATGATGTTTACTTGTACTGAAAATATAAATTATGTGGATGAGAGAGAGAGAGAGAGAGGCTCATTTACTAAAAAAAAATAAAAAAAAAATTAAAAAAAATAAAACAACATCGAACAAAAATAACGGTTTCTAATCCTTAAAAAGTATTTCTGCGAATCTGCGAGTGAATTCTAATTGTCATATTAATTGTTTTCTGAATCCAGACCACGAAACATTCATTTCTAACGCAATCGGACCAGATCAATTGGGAGCGAGATAGAAAAAGTCAAGTACATTTTTAGGTATATTCAAATGATGCACGGTAGTGGATTGTTAAGGAACTACGTACTGCACAGCTACATTTTAATGTGATATTTAATTTTCACGAAAATTTACCATCAATAGCGAATGCTAATGTTAAAAATGTCCATAGGATTAACACCATAAGACTGTCAGGGGACAAGAGGAATGCTAATGTTAAAAATGTCCATAGGATTAACATCATAAGACTGTCAGGGACAAGAGAAATGCTAATATTAAAAATGTCCATAGGTTTAACATGATGGGACTATCTGGGGACAAGGGGAAATGTAATGTTAAAACTACAATTTCTAACCAACACGCCGTATGACTGATTAGCACCCACTCATCTACTGACCAACCTATACACCTACTGACCATCATCCACATCTACAGACCAATAGTCTTACTGGTCAGCACCCATATCTACTAACCTACACCCACACTTACTGACCAATACGTAGTCTAACTGACCAGCACCCAGGCCTACTAACCAATCTACAGTGTTACTGAACAGCACCCACACTTACTGATCAGTACCCACATCTAATGATCAGCACATACACCTACTTACCATCAACACCTACTGACCAACACGGTCTTACTGACCAGCACCCACATCTATTAACCAACACCCACGCTTACTAACCAATACACAGTGCTACTGACCAGCACCCACATGTACTGACCAGCACATACGCCTACTGACCATCATTTACACCTAATAACCAGCACTCACGCTTACTAACCAATGCACAGTGTTACTGACCAACATACACGCGTATTAAACCAATACAGTGTTACTGACCAGTACCAGCATCTAATGACCAGCACCTACACCTACTGACCATCACCCACACCTACTGACCAAACGTCATACTGAGCAGTATCCACATCTACTAACCAACACCTAAGATTACTAACCAATGCAAAGTGTTATTGACCAGCATACACGCTTACTAACCAATACAGTGTTACTGACCAGCACCAGCATATAATGACCAGCACATACACCTACTGACCATCACCACACCAACTGACCAAAGCAGTCTTAATGATCAGTATCCACATCTGTTAACCAACACCTACGCTTACTAACCAATACACGGTGTTACTGAGCAGCACCACATCTACTGATCAGCACCCACGCATACTAACTAATACACAGTGTTACTGACCAGTACCCACATCTACCAACAAATGTGTAAGGATATAATGTCAAGTTATGGGGTAAAGTAATGAGGATGAACACCTAATTATAGACAGACAATCACCCACTATCACCATGCAACACTCACCCTTTCACAAACCAGACAGAGGAAGGGAATGCTGCCTAATGGCTACATGCACATATGCGATATTTAAACATAAAGCATTACCTATACCTCAGATTATGTTGGCGGTGGCGATAAATTTGCAGAATCACGAAACGGTTACAGAAATTAGCTTAGACGAGTATATAAAAAAAGAGAAGAACATTAGATTAAAATAGCCGAGACTAAAAGTAATAAAGTAATACTAAAATCCCTAAACTTATATGGAATTAAGCGAAGACTGAAAAACGTCCGGAAAAATGTAACAAAATATGGCTTAGACTAAAAATAATGCTAAAATTCAGAACTGCCACGGACTTTTTCCGAGACTGAAAAATCTGTGGAAACATGTTAAATTTATGGTTTACACTAAAAGTAGAACTAAATTTCCCAAACTATCGCTGAATTTAGCGGCGACTGAAAAGATCAGGAAAAAGTATAAAAGGTATGACTTAGACTAAAATTAGTACTAAAATTCAAAAAACTAATATAATATTTAGCAGAGACTGAAAAAAGAGTCCAGAAGAAATGTAAAAATTATTTCTGAGACTAAAAAGTGGTACTAAAATTCCAAAACTAATACTGATTTTAGCGGAGACAAACAATCCGTTTATTAAAATGGCTGAATCTAAAGTAATATTAAAATTCCTAAACTACTACGGAATTTAGAGGAGACTAAAAATAAATTCCCAACTAAGTAAAAATTGCATAATGACTTTTTTTGCAAATTGTAACAAAATTAAAAGTTATAAATTTACAATAATAATGTTTCTAAACAAATTGTACAAGTAAAAAATATTAAACAATTAAACAAACAATATAGAATTTAGCAAAGATTTAAAAAAATAGGAAAATTAAAAAAGATTAATTTTTTTTAAAAATTTGCATTTAAAAACAATCTTTTTACAAAACTGTAAAAGATAAGTAAACAAATTCAAAAATTGACAAATGTTTAAATTAAATATTATAAAAAGTTTAAATGTTAAAAAAAATCTACATTCTAAAAATACAATAATATTTTTGCGATTTGTTAATATTGTGCAGTATTTCTATTTTTAAAATCCTCGATGGCCCTGAAAAGGACCGCTGGGGTCAACAAAGGTCTAGGTTGTTAAAACATGCTACACTCTGTTGATGCAACCCTTAGAGTGATGAGGACTAACACCTAAAGACCATCCATCACCCAACTTGACTATCCAACACCCTAATACACCAACAAACGGACGAGGGAAAGAAGAGTTAAGTGATGGTCACCAATACACATAATTACATTTCATTATGTGGCATTACATCTTTACTACACTAAACAACCACCCCCACCCCCCACCCCCACCTCCCAAAAAAGTACAATAGTGAGCATTTTTCCGTTTATACTCTGAAAATCTTCAACCAAACTCCATGTATATGCACATTATCAAATGATTTTTCGAAATTATCAACAACAGGAACTCAAACACGGCACAACTTTAACTTGATGTAAGTAGTTACAAAACTTTACCGGATATATAGTGAAAATATCATTAACATACCCTACACCCCTTATGAATTCAGATTTAGCGTCTGTTGTTATAATTTGTCTCGATAATCATGTTTAATCAACTCAGGACTTCAGCTTCAACCTCAAGTGATTTTGTAAAAGAAGAAGAAAAAGAAAAGAAAAGAAAAAATATCGTTTGCGCGTCTTTTTCCCTTTGTGACAATACTTTGCGTGAAAAACTTCTAAAAAATTGCAAGAGGAATAAACTGATTTTAGCAGCTTGATTTATATGTCAGTGTTTAATAACATATACGTAGACAATAATGCCAGCTTGATTTCTATGTCAGTGTTTAATAACATATACGTAGACAATAATGCCAGCTTGATTTCTATGTCAGTGTTTAATAATATATATGTAGACAGTAATGCCAGCTTGATTTCTATGTCAGTGTTTAATAACATATACGTAGACAATACTGCCAGCTTGATTTATATGTCAGTGTTTAATAACATATACGTAGACAATAATGCGTCTCAGTGAGCTTCCTGCTGCAATACCAAGGATCCGTTTTTATTACATTTTGTCCTAAAATTGACATTTTATAATTGTTTACAATACTTCTAACAGAGTCGAGATTGTTTAATCAGAGAAAAAATAGTATGAAAATTGAAATCAAGCGTACGGTCTTACATGAGTCCGCATGCTTGCTACACAAAACTTAAACATTGTTTACGATAATGCTTAGTTAGACGAGACAGGCAAGACAGGTACTAATCACGTATCAGTGTATAAAGTTATAAAACTTTAGTAATAGTATGTTAAATTTTCAGTTGAATGTAGCAAATGGAGTTGAAAATACGTGATTTTTTTGTAAATATTTTAACACAAAACTTGCTTTCTGCGTATGCAGGCGAGACAGGCAACACAGGAACTCCTAGCATATCAGTGCAAAACTTTCACATTGTTCACCATGAATCTTAAGCAGGTGAAACATGCAAGTCAGGGACCCCAAGCATATCACAGCACAAACTTTAGACTATAAGGATATTATCAAAGAGTTTCACTTGAATGCAGCAACTGATGTAGAAGGCACGTGACTTTCACAAACTTTAACGCAAAACATGAACACTGTTCACAATGACGAGCCAAACCTTATCCTTAAGCAGGTGAGACAATCTCAATCGGACCTCCAAGCATATCAGCGTATAAACCTTAGACTCACAGTAATATTACCGTATAGTTTTAGACATGAGTATATCAACATATAAACCTTAGACATGAGTATATCAACATATAAACCTTAGACATGAGTATATCAACATATAAATTTTAGACGTGAGTATATCAGCGTATAAACTTTAGACTCACAGTAATATTACCGTATAGTTTTAGACATGAGTATATCAACATATAAACCTTAGACATGAGCATATCAACATATAAACCTTAGACATGAGTATATCAACATATAAATTTTAGACATGAGTATATCAGCGTATAAACTTTAGACTCACAGTAATATTACCGTATAGTTTCAGATGAATGCAGTCACTGCTATAGAAGATATGTAACGTTCAAGCATTCAACACAAAATCTCAATATTCTCCACCGTGATGCTTAAGCAGGCTAGACAGGCAAAGACAGGAAATCAAAACGTATCATAAACTTTAGACTCACAGTAATATTACCGTATAGTTTCAGATGAATGCAGTCACTGCTATAGAAGATATGTAACGTTCAAGCATTCAACACAAAATCTCAATATTCTCCACCGTGATGCTTAAGCAGGCTAGACAGGCAAAGACAGGAAATCAAAACGTATCATAAACTTTAGACCTATAGTGATATTATCAAAGAGTTTCAGTCGAATATAGCAACTGATGCAGAAGACACGAGTCTTTAAAAAAAATTTCGGCGAGACGTTGAACATTGTTGACACCGCCGCCATTGCCGACGCCACCAGAATAGTGTCTACTGTACTGCACCATGCCTAGTCAGGTGAGACAATAACTCAACTTCAAAACTTGTAAATCTGAGAACATTCTTAATTTCTCGTCATAGAGAAAACCAGACTCTTTTTCAGAAGCATATACAATATTGTGGCGGCGGACGGATGACCCCTTCTTACAAGGTGTCCGCTTTATTTGGTTGGTTATCGTTATCTAGAGGATGGTCGACCTCGGTGTTATTGCCCGGATCGAGTAAATAATAAAATAAATTATGAAATTTATAGATGGAATAAATAGAGATCTGAGCAGATATATAGAACAGAATAACACGAGCCCCCGTACATGAAATATAACAATTTAATCAATTACATAAAACAAATTGAGACAATACATTATATTAGGAAGATACACTTCTTTTTGAAATGAATCATTTACCGAGTTTCAACACAAATATACTTATGTAAATAGCCGATCTGTTTTAAACGATAGAACTAGTTCATCATAGAATCGAGTGAACAATAGAAGTCATTGCCCTGCATAACTGCTTAACCTGCTTATCGCTGGTCACTCCAACTTCAATGTGGCTGTTCTCTTTGTTCTTTCGCTTTTTTTTTCTCCTCACTCTCTCTTGTCTCGCCTCTTTCGGCCCTCAACATTTGTGTGGGTGGATAGTTAGGTGGATAGGTGGATGGAGCTATTTCCCCTTGTGCTTTCAAGTCTCGCTCGATTCTACCGCCAGAATTGTGTCCCTCAACTTCTAGACACTGGTCCCTTGAATAATTGTTTATAAGAATTTCTTCTTATCCTCAAGGAGTCAAGATCTCATCCGCCTCTCGCAGAAAAACTTAGACTGACTAAATTTTGCGATGTGGAAATTTAAAACATGAAATTTTGTCTGGGAAACACACCTCTTATTTAGCGTAGCCAATCAGATTAATCGTATCTACCACCTTTTATAAATACACGCCCATCGTGGTTAGCATAACCCTAGATTTTTAAATAACCGATTCTGGAGAATTTCAAAAGATAATACAACTTCCACTAGCTTTTTCATCTAGTCCTGCAAACTGTCAACTAATACATTTTAACCTTGTGTCATACTGCTAACAATGAAGGCTTAATTAAGAATCAATCTCGTCCCTCGAACAGGGACATTAAAACCATTGCAGTCTAGCGATTTAATACGGTATCTTACCTCATAAATCTAACATGTGCTCTACCGAATCGACAGAAATTTGCACCCTTACAAATATTATGATCATATTTTTCCTTGATCTCAGCAGAATGTTCAATGATAAATTCGTTGTTGCCATGCCAACCAAGCGATACTAAAGATATGCTTGAAATTTAATTTAAGAAAGAAAATTTGAGACGTTTAATAAAACTGGTATCAGGTTCATATTTTCGACAATTTTATTTTATCAGTCAATGGATACAAAATGAAGAAAGATTCATGCCCATGTTTTTTTATTGTCATTTTCACTATATAAAAAGATGAGATGAACTATCAGTTAAATCTAAACGCATAAACACAATTTATTTGATTTCCTAATTTTTAAATTATACGCAAGCTATAAGTTATAAAAGCATCCGACTATTTATTAATGCACAAACCCTAATTAATAATTATACCAGACTCTTAATCGGTCTTTGGGTTTGATTTCAGATGCAATTTTGCATTTTTAAGATTATTTTTAAAATACTGTGTAAGTTATTTAAATGTTGACGATGTGCTTCTCTTGACTCGAAGAGCATAAAAGTTAAATAAATCGCTTTAAATGGCACAGATCAAAGGGGACCACTCTCATATACTAAACTTCTAAAATGGGGCACTGGTGTCTCAAGGACTTTTATGTGGCTTTTTAATAACGTGTACAAACGGAATAGCAATAACATACAAGGGCAGAAAACCGTATATGTATGCGTGTATGGATGCATGGATGGATGAATGGGTGTATGGATGGATGGATGTATGAATGGATGTATGGATGGATGGATAGGGTTTAACGGGTCGCCAGCACAATACTGACTATATGGTGACAATAAAAAGTTACCGGTAAGTTCTAAAATTGAGAAGACCGTGTATAATTGGGGTGGGGTATTTTTCCCTATAAGACTGCGAGTAAACAAATGACAGTTTTGCTGTGAGCCTATTGATGTATACATGTTATACTAGTCTTTAATTACAGCATGAGGCACATCAATCCTGGTCGAACCTGGTGCATTCTGGTCGTCAAACGCAAAAAGGATGCAACTTTTAATTTATTGCGTCAATTTCAGCATGAACTTAAAACAAGCTTTAATTTCCCTGAGCCTTGATAAGGTTGATGAGCTAATCATTTCATTTATCGCAACAACAGCAACGAGTAAAAGAACCTAGACCAATGATTCCAAAAACGGGAGAATACGGTAAGTGAAAAAATAGAAGAACAAAAAAAAAAAAAAAAAAAAAAAAAAAAACGAGGCACGACGATCTGTACAAAGCGTTTTTTTATTTGAGAACACGGATTATTCGTACTTAAAATCCCTTTTATGTAGGTATTTGGTATATAATTTACATAGCAAATAATTGATTATATAATAATAATAATAATAATAATAATAATAATTCACGCCTTGCTGTGAGACAAACGCTTGCCGGAGTACTCGGAAAAGACTGAACTCTTGTGCTTAAACTCTTTCTTTGTGCTCCGGAAAACGTTTGCACGTAGCAAACAGGCAATCGGAACATCGCTCGGCCATTTCCATCAATTAGAGAAATAATCTCGGATGTAGTTGTAGGAATACACATAAATTTGATGGGTTTGGTGAGTGCACCACATATGATGCAACGGAAAAGGTCGATAATGTTCCGATTATGACTTTGTCTCCTTCAGCCGCCATATTGTGCCATGTGCACAAAAGTAGTTCCGAATACATTTCTCATTGGCGGCGAATTACATCCGAGGTTTCTTTCTCGAGTTGAAGGAAAAATCCGAGAATGTTCTGATTGAGCAAATTGGGTATTATCCGCCTATTATCGCCATAATGTCATTATAAAAACCGTTCGATTCACTGTGACCAATACAATCTTAAACTCGTATTCGTTAGATATGAAGATTATGAAACCAGCAGCTCGTGGCATATACTATCGTTCAACTTGTTTCATATATTTCATATTAAATTAACGGTCTGCAAGATCCTGTTTATAAAGCTACTACCTCATGATAAATGAGACATTTTTTTTTTATGTTCAGCAACCACACACACGCTAAATGAACAATTCTTTCATTTGCAGCAGCTATTGTTACAATATTTGGTGTAATTTATCGCAAGATTTTCATTTAACGTAGCAAATGAGTATGTTTCCTCTTGACGCATGAAATTTGTGCACACAACTCTCTCTCTCTCTCTCTCTCTCTCTCTCTCTCTCTGTGTGTGTGTGTGTGTGTGTGTGTGTGTGCACTTACTCGTATGGCCATTGTTCCAGATTCTGTACATATCGGTGCCGGCCTCATCGTACCCTGAGAAGTTGAAGTCCCCCAAGCTGGAGTCATACTTGCTAGACTCGATGTCTACCGGGGACTGGGAGCGTCCACCGCATGTTGGCACGTGTTCCGGCCAGTGCTTCGGACCTAAGTAAATAATAATAATAATAATAATTGTAATTATAATAATAATAAAGAGAAAGAAAATGTAAACAAATAAATAATGATGACGGTGATAGAAGAAATAAATGAGCTCAAATATATATTTGTTCTGTCTCTATTTTGTGTCACTGTTGAATGGACCAAAACCAATCAAATAATAACATGGCCGGATAGACGTATTCTATCCCGCTATCAAATGCTGAAGCAAGGGTTAAGTGTATTAGATAAGTTTTGCTTAAACAGAATGTGGATTTATTGTTTGGTCTGAGGTCTGTTTATTGGAAAGGCTGGACGAAAGTCGGCCATCAAATAGGCAAGTCAGTTCAGTTGTTTCTAATATTACCTGTATTTTGATGACTAAACAACAAATGCGTTGATATCTTTTTGTTTGGAGTAGTAAAGGATTCAATAGAGTAATTGGGATTGTGTTGTGCCAGGTCAAGAAGGCAAAGTCAATTATGCTTTCTCTGTGTGTTGGCATGAAATAGCAAGACATAGGCTACACATCTTGAATGAATCAAGTATGTAAGATCAAGTATGGTTTTCTGATTTGTTCTATACACTTTTATAAAAGGCCATCTGGTTGGAGATATGGAAATTTCCATGCTTACGACTAAACATTACAATTATATTCTAAAGCGTTTCGATCGATATTTCCAAAAAGAAAGGCTCTGAATATGTTTAGCTGAGTACGTACTAATAGCTGAGTACGTACAAATAGCTGAGTACGTAATAATAGCTGAGTACGTACAAATAGCTGAGTACGTACTAATAGCTAAGAACGTACAAATAGCTGAGTGCGTACTAATAGCTGAGTGCGTACAAATAGCTGAGCACGTACTAATAGCTAAGTACGTACAAATAGCTGAGCACGTACTAATAGCTGAGCACGCACAAATAGCTGAGCACGTACAAATAGCTGAGTACGTACAAATAGCTGAGTAAGTACTAATAGCTGACTACGTACAAATAGCTGAGTACGTACAAATAGCTGGGTATGTATTAATAGCTGTAGCTTTTAAGAAAGCGGGGCCACAGCATTTTGCATTTTTACAAAGTTTGTAACACTTGGAATATTAATGAATTTTAAACAAAAAAAAAAAAAAAAAACAACAAACAAACGGAGAAACAAAAAATCCGATTTTGTCTGAGTGCACCAGATAAGATATATGTGCCGGCAACGTGACGGGAAATCTATTGCAGCCGGAGTTAAAATTGTTGATTCTACTATGGCGATGTCAGAGACTCTCCTCAACCATCTCCATTCCTGTGGACATTTCAACAGATTTTGTAAAACTAGGGCATGGGACATTTTTGCGTGTCATGGATATGACCCTCACATATTATGCTGCCATATTATTCTAGGGTTGATACATTATGCCCTAAGAGACCGACAATCTAATTTTAGGGGGTGGGCCTGGGATTGTTTTGAAGAAAAATATTCCGGATCCCAAATACCTTGAACAAAAATACTCTTGCTCTGGATATGTGGAGAAAAAACCCCCCATTATTTCCATGATATTAGTAGAAACAATTATTTTGAGATAAAGAAAAAAAAATCTCAGTCCCACACTCCGAAAAATTAAACGGTCGATCCCTAGTAATATGAACTGACATGAACTGATATCAGTCCAACAAATAAACACTCCTATGTGGGGCTTTCAAGTAATAAATTGTGATTAAGATATAATGACAGAACGTTTTAAAATTGGTCACGAAATTTCACTATGACATCTCACGATGTAAAAAAAAACAAAACTGTCACTCCAGCGAACATTGTTTTTTTTACTAACTTCTTGTACAAATATGTTTCTAAATCAAATATAAATCTATACCATGTTGACATCATCTGCTAAATTTGTTGAAAAACAATAACACATTCGGTTTATTTTATTTTTTTTCACTATCATGTAGCATTGTGACGATACATGGAAGTGACAAGTATGCCAGTAATTGTCAGCCTATATGTAATTAGTGTCTCGCCTGACTTCCGAGTCTCATGTTGAGACGAGGATGTTGTGAATGGGTACACTTTGTGGCATCGTCGTCGACGTCGTCGTTGTCAGCATTAAAATATTTTTTGCTAAATTGCTTTCAAGGCTATACATCATCAATCATAAACTGGTTCGTAGTTGAGAGAAAGTGTTCCACGTAACTTTTTTTTTCTTCTACAGTGACAGACTGGAGAAATAATGAGGCATTTTCTTTTTACCTTTCTTTGTTCTAGAATCTGTGTGTTTACTCTTTTCTTCCGATTTTTAAAAACAAATATCTCCATTTTTTTTTTTTAAATGGATGAAAGTACTGTTGAATATAAGTATCCATGAATATTGGGTTCACATCATATTACTATATAACTGTGTTTTGTTTTATGTCCCATACGAAAGACATAAAAGCACACACTATCCGACTACAAAACAATAACGAGGTAAAAGGTGAAATTGATTAGAGTACCTAATGCACACAGGGCTGTTTTGGTATTGCTCTGACCACGAACATACTTCACTTTGGTCATTGGTCGGCCGTTTTGGCCACCTTGGCTTTAGTCGTGTGACGTCATTGCTCCGACTAAAGTGTAACCAAGGTTTACCTTCGGTTCGACAGAAGCAAGATAGGAGACCTCCATATTTAATCTTAGTATATGAACTTAATGAAGCTGGTGGACAGGGTGTCACCATATTTTTGATATTATTTTACCGTTGTCGTTCGTGAACAAGATTGCACATCTGAATCACTAAATCTAGATCGGAATAGACACCTTTGATCAGGGCACCAAAACACCCCCAAAGTATACCTAGAGTTGGTTCGTCCTGTACTAGTGAATAAACGCATACACACACACACATACAACTAACAGACAGATTTAGCTTATTTGTTTCCGCCGAGAAGAAGTGAACACAATTTGGGTCTGAAATCTGAAATTTTGTAAAATCTACCCTTACATAACTCAAAAATATAGACCAATCTTTGTGATCTTACACGTAGCCATAGTCTTGTGGTAAAATATTACAAGTGTTCAGCGGAACCAAGTGTCTCACCTACGTCCATGCGTCGATGTAACCTCAGCCTACCCGTATCCGTCTTGCAATAACTTCAATATAAACCTTTCACGTTATAAACAACGTCGTAGCTCCTGAAAAAATGACACCTATGTCTCACTACATTAAGACATGTAAGACAATAATGGGGTTATATAAATTTTTAATCTGTATGCTATCTGTAGGCATGTGAGACAATAATGAGGTTATGTAAATTTATATCTGTATGCTATCTGTAGGTATGTGAGACAATAATGAGGTTATATAAATTTATATCTGTATGCTATCTGTAGGTATGTGAGACAATAATGGGGTTATGTAAATTTATATCTGTGTGCTATCTGTAGGTATGTGAGACAATAATGAGGTTATGTTAATTTATATCTGTATGCTATCTGTAGGTATGTGAGACAATAATGGGGTTATGTAAATTTATATCTGTGTGCTATCTGTAGGTATGTGAGACAATAATGGGGTTATGTAAATTTATATCTGTATGCTATCTGTAGGCTTGTGAGACAATAATGGGGTTATGTAAATTTATAATCTATATGCTATCTCTAGGCTTGTGAG
The DNA here is from genome assembly GCA_029931535.1 of Margaritifera margaritifera. Classification (NCBI taxonomy): domain Eukaryota; kingdom Metazoa; phylum Mollusca; class Bivalvia; order Unionida; family Margaritiferidae; genus Margaritifera; species Margaritifera margaritifera. Next base: position 2,028,714 of record JAQPZY010001639.1, on the reverse strand, counting down.
ACAATACTGGGGTTATGTAAGTTTATATATGTATGCTATCTGTATGCATGGGAGACAATAATGGGGTTATGTAAATTTATATATGTATGCTATCTGTATGCATGGGAGGCAATAATGGGGTTATGTAAATTTATATATGTATGCTATCTGTTGGCATTGGAGGCAATAATGGGGTTATATAAATTTATAATCAATTTGCTATCTATAGGCAAGTGGTTATGTAAATTTAATAATAATAATTGAATAAATAAACAAAACAAGAGACTAGAGTGGAGTGTGAGTTTGGAATCAGTAAAGCTAGGTCTACGATAAGCAGACTATGCTAATAAATGTGTCAACTTTTTGAGAGTAAAGTTACATGTGCTGTTCATGGCTCTAAAGAAAGTTAACCGGATAGCATATAGATTATCAATGTATATAACCCCATTATTGTCTCCCATGCATACAGATAGCATACATATATAAATTCCATCGTTGGGTACAATTACAATTCTTACAACAATGAGTCAACTGTTCACGCTGCCAAAAAGTCACTAACACGAGTCCTTAACTGTCAGATCATAAATGAAATATCTTCAGTACAAATAGATGATAAAACGGTCTACTTGTGATTCTGGTTTTTCGACTAAAGGTCATTGACTTTGATGCTCGAAATCAGGGACACTAACTAGCTAATAGTTGACTATATTACTCGAACACATCATGTACAAGAATAAAATTGGTACTTTAGAAAGCGGACGCAAGTGAAATATTGCATGAATTTATTTATTTTCTTTACTTTGTCTCCCATTTATGAAATCAATCCAAATGAAAGATTTATCTCTTCTTTCACGCTTATAATTAGATACAAATTTGAAGGTCTGTCCTAATAATGAACCGACAAGAAATTCTGCTGAATGATATCTTTAGCCGCTTGTACAGTATATAAATCAAAAGGCCGAAGCTATTCGCACGGTTGCCGTGTACCTTAACTGGGAAAGATTAGGTGTCCTTGGGCGAGACACGAGAACAAGGTTCTTGACCCGAGTACAATGTTCTTGCGGTTCTTCACGCCCTAACGCCAAGAACCTTGTTCGAGAAAAGTCAAGAACCTCGTTCTCGGGTTGAGTGCCCGCAGCATCTCTGAGGCGGAAGTATACAAGAACAAAGATCGTGGAACATGTCGAGCGTTGATCCGCTATGTTTTCTGTTTCGAGATCAACTCGAGTTGTTAGGGCGAGCGTACTCGGGAAGAATCCAGAACCAATGAGAATGTGTTCTTGGTGTTTGGGCAAAATCCCCATCCCAGGGACGGTCACTATTCGCATGGCCGACGTGTACCTAGGGTGGCCCTGACGGAACTCAAGAATACCGTTCACTCCTTCGCACACAGGCAAAAGTGATCACGTTAAGAAGGGGACAGACCAGCTGAAAACTGGACTGACCTGTAAAAACTGGACGAATGGCCACCCTACGTGTACATCATCTGGAGAGACTACTCTTACGGCCGCCGTGTACCTCATCACCGGAAGGTTATTCGCACGGCCGCTGTGTATGGCTGTCATGTACCTAATCCACGAGCGGCTATTCGTACGACTGTATAGCAATCGCGGGAATAATCAGCTCAATCCTCACGCATACTTAGTTAACTAGCCCAATCCACACGCATACTTAGTAAACTAGCCCAATCCACACGCATACTTAGTATGACTGACGTAAAGTTTTCGCATTTAAGAATTAAATTTGTCCGAAAATAATACGTTTAGTCTTTTCTTCCATAAGAAATATACTCATTTTCCCAACTGATTACCTTTAATGCCTTATTTGTACGTTACTGTAGTTAAAACTGGTACAATGTTACACTCCTTCACTCCCTATAGTCTAGCCAAAAAATATGTTAAACGAAGAAAATCTAATTCCAGTTAAATCCATAATTCCTTGCAGACAATTACCCACAATAACTTGCAAAAAATGGTCGATATGTACAGGAATGTCCACGTCTACCGTTGTCTGTTATAAATTATACTTATAACTGAACCAGTTACCGAACGATCGTTACTTTATAAAATATTCCATTATCTTTAGTAGACTATTACCTATTTACTGTACTCGTTAAAAATGTAATGCACATAATTAAAAGTTAGTCATGATCTTGCGGCCACTGGTGCTTACCCTTTACCGTTAGGCAAGAAGTCCAACAAAAATGGCCTCTCATATTTGTCACACAATATCCTAATTATCATAATCCACATTACCAGGCAGACACTGGTCGTCATGCGGATATTCTTTGTTACAGTGGGTACACGGCAGCCGTGCGAATAGTGTTTGCAAAACCTATCACACGACCGCCGTACGAATAGACACTTCGAATCCAAAAACGTCGCATAACCAGTTTAGCAAGAAAAGTAAGATCATTACAACCACAATTTACTTTTTATGGGTATTAACATAAGTGATAAATTTGAAATTGCAGGTCATGCTACGGCAATAAAGATCAGTGTCTGGTATACTCTGCCAAAGCAATAATGATCGCTGGAGAGAGAGAGGGGAGAGAGAGAGAGAGAGAGAGAGAGAGAGAGAGAGAGAGAGAGAGAGAGAGAGAGAGAGGGGGGGGGGAGGGAGGGAGGGAAAACGTTACAGCGTAAACTTTCACTCGGTAAAACACTGAGACGACCCCCACAATCCCATTACACAACAAATGACTTGCTTTATCTATTGCTCTAAAATAGCGGATCAAAACTGCTTCATTTCTAGGAGAATACATTGCTGTGCATTAAAACTATTTCATCCCACAGACGACAGCAGTAAATAGTCTTTTAATACCACAGAAATTAAAGTGAAAGCATAAAAATACTCTACCTCTAGAGGTCTGCCTGCTATCTGCGCCTACACTTAGAGACGTCACGTGACCATATTACGCGAAGTCAAGCACTATATTTAGACGGGGACATTCTTTAAACACGATTTTCAGCCTTTTTACACAAGCATGATCTTAATTTCATCATTTTTTGACATTCTCAATAAATTAGAAAAACAAATGCAAATGCGAAATTTATTTAAATGTATATAACAGTGCTCCTTTATGTGTCGCTGCTAATTTAGCTGCTAACATTAATAATGAAAAAGAAACACAAAAAAGCAACAACAAAAAAAAAACACAAAAAAAACCAACAACAACAAATTGAGCTGACACAATACAGTGTCCGATGTATTTGTGCAAAAATTATAAAATCCATGCCTGACTAAAGAGCGATGTCCATAGAGCAAATAATATCAATCTATTTGAATCAAATTATTCTTAGTTTCCTTTTAGATGGTAAATTTTGATTTTAAAATACCGCTTGTCCGACCCCCCTCCCCTTTGGATGCACAGGAAGCAAAAAGGAGACATGATATCATCGATAAAAATAGATTCTTGTCGTGTATAATGGGATAATGTTATTTTTTTATATCGTGAGAGACGGGTACACCGTTTTCCGATTATTACATAATTTTGCTTAACTTGTGAATGGAAAAGATAATCCAATAAAGTCGGAAACACCATTATATTTAACTACGCTATCGAAGTATCGCGACACAGGATCACTCGCTTGTGTTGAGCCTACATATCGTCGGTTTTCAGTGGTAACCTTAAGCAGATTTCTGGTCTACGAATAGAAACACTCTCATGTCTGTTTTAGACGTAGATTGATTTAAGTGAGATGGATAAGAATATATTGATCTTTGTTGTAGTATTGGTAGTAGTAGTAGTGTTAATAATAATAATAATAATAATAATAATAATTTAAACCCGAATTCAGCATGCACGAGTTAAGTGTGTCTTTTCACATTACGGGACCTCAGCACGGTTTGTAATTTGAATTATACCACCTCGTGTGAACGACTGCCACGTCGCCTTTGCATCGAAGACCCGGAGTGACTTTATACTTAAGATCCCCTGCGGACTCGGAGATCTACAGTAGGCCCATTGAGCTCTCTTGCATATTGACTAATGGAGGCAGCATCTGCAGTGACTGAGGGCTTAGTGTGCCGGACTCGTGACTGAGATGGTGCGGGTTTGAATCCTACCATCGGATCAGCTCGGGTCAGCTGCCGTGGTGCGTCCGTGGGCAAGGCACTTTATTTCAATTGCCTTGGCAATGAATAACCTAACTGCGTTGTTGTGCTGTTAAACATAAAACCCAAACCAGTCGTACTTCTGAATTTAGACTTCGACCATGGAATTTCAGAATCATAATACGGTCAGAAGCAACTTCAGGCCTTAAACTTACGACTTGTAAGGAAACACTTGAGATAATTCATGCTTCAGACTTCAAACTTGTAGGGAAGTATTTGAGAGACTTCAGACAATATTTCGGAATCCAAAGTACGAGATCTGAAGTCCAAAATATGAAATCTTAAGTCACAAATCTGAAATGTCAAGTCCGCAAATTAAATCTGAAGTCTGACATACGAAATATGAAATAGGAAATAAGTCCCATCAGGCTCCCTTACCTGCTCAATTTCTTGGTTGGTTCAAGTATATTGCAGTCGGCTGTAACTGCTTTCTTTAATTTTCCTATCCATATGCAGCAAACTTATGATGTGAACCGTACATTTGACATCTTGAGCCCGCCAGCCTTGGTAGATCTGGATTCGTAAACGAATCAACCCCCCCACCCCCACCCACCCACCACAAGTGAATGAAGAGAACCAACAGCATAGAACATGGTCCACTATTGCAATATGAGACAGTAGATCTTGTTTTTAGGTTCTTAGGATTTGGGTACGTGTTATACAGTTTAAGAAAAAAAAACGATAAGAGCTTTTTCTACAGACATCATACACTAAACTATTATAGACTTGTTACCCTTAATGTTTGCTAAAACTTTCTCGTTGAATACAAACTTACTTTCTTTTGGGCCGAAACATATATAGCAGGTAGTCCACATTCTAGCGACTATGGTGTACGATTTAGCGTCTAATTGCCGTTGAAGAGTACAAGGGGCGTTTTACACTCAGAAGAGAAAAGAACAAAACATGAACTTACCAACTTTTACACACTCACACCGACTTTTACATACTCTCAAGTCTCTCGCAGGAAGCATATGAGAAGCATGACATACATAGATGAGAAAGTTGCATACATGCATTCAAGAAGAAGGGAACATGGGAAGGAGAAATAAAGAGGATTTGCGGGTGAAACATGTCCTAAAGAACAATTGAAAATAGAGGACACTCCCAAAATGGGTCTGGAATTTACAGACTCCAATATTTTCCACCCACATTCTCACTGTATAATTCCAAGAGAAACAAGGACAACTGAAATTAAGAAATGCGGACAAAACATCGGTCCTAATTATCAAAATTGCTCTAATCTGACCTACAAGCTACGATCAGCCTAAACAAGGTAGACGCGTCGTCATCTCGAATTAAGCATCAAACCCAATTCAAAGCGGGGGCCCCGGGTGGCCGAGTGGTCTAAGGCGCTCGCCTTTACCGATCACTGCCATCTCACCTCTGTCCGCGTGGGTTCGAGTCTTGGGCTCGGCCAATGTGGTTATGTGAGAAAGCTTGCCAGTAGCTTCCCGTGGGTCGGTGGTTCTTCCCGGGATTTTCCCGGGTTCTTCCTCCACCAGATATACTGGCCACCATGTATAGCCTATCATGTGCTGAAAATTGGCGCTAAACCCATAAAACCAAACAACAAATTCAAAGCTCACATTTTTTTTCATGCGCAAGTGCAAACATATGAAAGGTATATGCGTTTATTACCCTTAATGAATTTAATTCATTCCTTCTGGCATGCAAAGCCAGTTGGTAAAGTATCTGTCCCATTCAATCCCGTCGACAATCACAGTATGCAGGTGGTATTATGTCACGTATAAGATTGTGTTTTCCCTGTTAGAAATACATTATTGGCATTAAGATATCATCTGAAAGTCATGTCTATAAAGGTCGGCAGGAAGAGTGTAAGAGTGGCGGGAACTGCATTTTTATTTAAAAGAAAAAACAAATTATGGTTCATCATCTCAGCAGCATCCGGGTCATTCTGGCTTGCTACGTCAAAACATAAACAAAGTCAAAGAAAAGAACAGAGCAATTAAGAAAACCTGAGGCAGTGAACTAGATAACACTGTGCTATTGTGTTACGATCGAGGTTATAAAGGCGTTCAGGGAAGATTTTAAATCTTTGGAAACGGGAAAGCCAAAGTTAGTTATTAACCTCAAGAGGAAAGCCGAGGGGTGGAACATGGTCCTTGACTAGAAAGGACACTTCAGAAATGAGGACACACTGGTCAAGTCCCATTGTTGACTTAAATTCTCAGGTTTCACCACACACACACTATACAAATTTATGAACATTTTAAGACAGACGTGTATTGAAAGAAAACCATGTATACTGCAGATTCAGAAGTAAATTTAAAGAAGAGGTCCAGGGCCTGCATGTCGAGCTCACGATCAAATCATAGCTGTAAAACGTGTAACCTTGGCCCCAAGGTCAAAAGGTGGAACGTGCATGTCGCAGAATAGATTGTCTTAACTTCATAATGATTCATCCAAAGAAATAAGAAAATCCATGAAGGAGTTTAGTAAAAATAAGTAAATGAAGACACTTTAACCAAAACCTTAACGCAAATATTGTATGACTGTGACCTTGACTCCAAGGTTGAAGGAGCGTTCCAGCGTGTCGCAGATCGATCATAAGTATTAAGACAATCCAACAAGGAATTTAGGAATACAAGCTATTGAAAAAACTTTAACCAAAACCTCAACGCAAACTTTCTATGGCTGTGATATTGACCCCAAGGTAAAAAAGGCGAGCGAGCACATTGTAGAATAAATCGTCTAAGCGTCATCGTCATTCATGGCAAGTATGATGAGAATCTATCATGGAGTTTAGGAAACATAAGCAAATGAAAAAAATGTAATCAAAGCCTGAAAAAAAATTATATGACTGTGGCCTTGACTCCAAGGTAAAAGGGACAAGCGAGCATGTCACAGAATGAATTGTATATGTCACAGAATGAATTGTATATGTCACAGAATGAATTGTATATGCTTCATCATGATTCATGCCAAGTATGATGAGAATCTTTCAAGTGGTTTAGGAAATATATGCAAATGAACAACTTTAACCAAAACCTTAACAAACTGTTGAGACCTCCTGCTATATCTCGCTTCCCACTAATGCAGGCTTGACAAAAAAGAAGAAGATGGGAGGGAGAAATAAACGGAATAGGCGGGAACAAATTGGATGTCAAAGAATATAGAATTATATTGTCTAATGTAATTAGTATATAAACATATTTGATCCAAAATACATTGACCGAGAAAATGCATTTTGCTCATTTGGAAATACACGAATATTATCCATTTAAAATGAAGACGGGAAGAAGCGAGAAAAAACTTGTATACACTACATGACACAGAAAAAATCTCACTGCTGATACGTCTATAACCATTTCTAAATCTGGGTTCCTCTTTCATGGGTGTGTATACCGCTATTTAAATAGAGCATTATGTATACTTTAAAATGCCTTCATGTGCTCTAATAAGGATAGAACAGTCGTAAAAGAAACTGTATTTAGCTCTTTACAAACGGATACTATTAAATGCCTCTGAAATATTGTATAACGATACGTTTCATTACTATACAGTGTATTTTTTTGTCGTACATCATGTTTCCTTACCGCTACTCAACAATTTCCTACAATCTTGTACAAATAATCTAGTTCAACATTGATTAAAAATTACTTATTTTTTTAGCTACATCATAAGCAAACCGCTTCAATTCATTTTCAGTTCCTTACGAAATCATGGCAGTGCGAAGATGATTTGAGGTAAAAAAAAATCGTTCTTATATGATAAATGTGTGACGCTTTCAGACAAAACAATTATATTATTGTGTGCGTGACTTTCTTTTCTTGGGTATGATTTCAATTTCCTTTCTTGCTGTAGGTAAACAATGGATATTAATCTAGGCTGTAGAAACACAAAAAGTCACTTGCTTTAAGTGTCTATATATTTTGACTTGCCACGTAGCACCACACAGCATATATGTGAATGTAGCGGTTATATGGTTTAAAAGCAATCTCAATGCGGACACGTGTACAGCACATGTGCAATGAACAGCATGCAACGCGATAGTCCGAGTTTCCTATGACCCTTCACACCCCATTTTAGCAATGCTAGTCACGTGACTACCCTACTCTCGCAACCTACATGTCCAGGACATCAGAGGTTAAATAGTCACGTGATATCAACAATAAACCGATTCCAATGTTGTTGTACAAAAAATTCGAAAACATTAAATGAAAGTCACGTAATGTTTGTAAAAAAAACGAAAGGACACACAATTCTCAACATATTTATTCCGAGAACAACTACCAGAAACCTGTCGCTGTCACAGTAACCTGGAGAAAGCCAGATTCATCAAGCACAGAGCACATTGTCAACGTGATAGTCACGTGATACAAACATAATACATCATTGACATGTGCTCTGTGCTTGATGAATCTGGCATGATGAAACCAATGGGATTTTTAACCATGATGAAACCAATGGGATTTTTAACCATGATGAAACCAATGGGATTGTTAACCATGATGAAACCAATGGGATTTTTAACCATGATGAAACCAATGGGATTGTTAACCATAATGAAACCAATGGGATTTTTAACCATAATGAAACCAATGGGATTTTTAACCATGATGAAACCAATGGGATTTTTAACTATGATGAAACCAATGGGATTTTTAATCATGATGAAACCAATGGGAGTTTTAACCATGAAGAAAGTTCTGCATGATGAAATAAGGGCGGGATCAATTTCTTCATAGATAAGACAGTGAGAGTCAAAAACCTTTAATAGGCAAGAAATATAGGTCAAAACATGTATGCAGTTAAGTCTTCACGCAGCTTGTACTTTTCTGAATTAAGAAAGCAGCAATGAAATAAAGTACAAAAGAAAGTATCAGATTACTATGTACTTTTAAAAGAAATGGCATTGTTCGTCCATAGTATAATATTACTGAGGAGCATGATTAATTGATACAGGCACCTGGCGACACTTGATATAAGGTCATACAATCGCAACGTCTCGGGCATTCTAAATAATAATAATAATAAAAAAACTACCTCTAATGTTATACAGTTATCGGGATGTTTTAACTTTTTTTTTTGGGGGGGGGGGGGGATCACATGGCTGCTCCCAAGGAGAAAGGCATCTTGGTTGGTGAAAAAGGCCTGAGATATTACCAATGTAGTGATGTAAATGAAGGACCTGAGTTCTGGTGAATATATAAAATCTGAACACAATGATTATCCGTGATTTGAAATAAGTAAAACCAACGGAGGGAGCGAAGGTATACTAATCTGCGCACTGACTAGACGGTTCTCCATACAGTGTAGGAATTAAAGATAATAACAACAACAATAAATTTTTTTTTAACAAAATGCAAATTATACACGTTTGCCACTTGAAATCTTTTTCTTTTCCCTTAAAAAATCACCAGAATAATAACGATCCTCCATACATAAGTGTCTCAGCTTCTGATCGCCAGCTTCCAGTGTATTTTTCGACTATACCCTGATCACATGATTCACGTATACTTTGGTAACTGTTCGAATCTGAACGTACGGCAGATATTAAAGGTCAAGCATTTATTTTCTGTTGTTCAATAGGTCCAACATATAATAAAAGGAGTCTATTTTTAGGATTTTGCTGATGATGTTGAAGTTCTGTACAATCAATGAACGTCATGTAAATTTTATATATATATATATATATATATATATATATATATATATATATATATATATATATATATATATATCAACATGTATATATCGGACTGTCTTGTATGTCTATAATCAATGCATTCTTTAAAAATGATATATCTTTCTGTCTGCATACCTATATGTCTCTTTTGTGTAAGTGTGTAGGATCAAATCGATCTTCATTTTATGATACACGACCAGAAAAGTATCGACTATATAGATAAACTAAATAAGTAAGTAAACACCAGTCATGTGCAACCTACGGCCCGCGACCTGGTTTTATCCGCTTATTTGCATCATATGGTGTGGCTTTAAAAGTCGCTTATCCGGCCCGTGCCTGGAGGAAGATGCATATGCAGAAGTCTTCTAATTATTTTTAAAATTTGCGACAGCATCCATCAAAGTACATCAGTAATTAGCAAACGTGAGGAGCGATCATACTGAACAGCGAAGATACACCAGGATTTGACATGAACACGTTCTCACACTATGTTTCCCTAGTGCAAATTGAAGAAATAATAATAAAAAACACAATTAACTTACAACATGAAGATAATGCAAAGATGAAGACTTTTAAAAATTAAGAAACAAAGAACAATTTTACGATAATAAAAGTGATTGAATCCATTTACAGTTCAAATATTTTTAAGTTGATTCTTTAACCTAATTTCGTGTTTACTTAACGAAATATATGGGTCATTTGCACATTTCCCATTAATCCGGATTTGCCTTCACCAAACTTAGCAAAATATGTCGACAACTAGTTCAATGTGTTAAATATACTCAATAGTGCGAAAATTGGATTGGTTCCATTGTTTTAAACAAGATATGATGACGTCATTTAATGGTGTTTTATATTTAATCAGAACTTCGTAGCTCGAAAACGGAATCTCTTATTGTTTTCTTCCGATGTAAATAAAAAAATATTCTAAAAATCTTGTATAACAGTAGCGTAAATATTAAATAACGTGAAATTAGGAGAGATCAAGCTAATGACAAGAAGACTGAGTTATCTATAACCCCACCACCACCACCACCACCACCACCACCACCACCACCATGTCAGTAGGAGATTTGTCGAAAATTTCATATTATAGTAAGTTTGTATTTACATATACATGGAACAGGATAAGTATCATGAGTTTTCCTCCGGAAACGAAAGAGTGAATAATGGTTGGGTGGATGGAAAGACAAACAAACAAACAAACAAACAAACAAAAATAAAATAAATAAATAATATAAAAACTGAAGAACTGTTAATTGCAAAAGGCACCATCAGTCTAATATATGTATCTATTTTCATTGAGATGTCGTAAACGTTTTGGAGAGTTTCGCCCTTGTAACGAAAGTGTAAATAACTGATAGATGATCAGACAAGCCCACAAAAATATAAAAAATGTTAAATCTGAAGAATTGTAAATAACAAAAGGCACATCTGTACAACTAGTCTGACATGTGTACAACTAGTCTGACACGTGTACAACTAGTCTGACATGTGTACCAGGTTTCAAAGAGATCTCTTGAACGGTTTTGGAGTTATTCCCCGGAAACAAAAGTGTGAATGATGGCTGGATGGAAGAATAGACAAACGGACAAAAACGTCAAAACATTAAAACTGAAGAATTGATAGTAGGTAAAGGCATACCCCTGGCATTTAATCTAATTTATCAAATTTCATTACGATATGTTACACTGTTATGGAAATTTGCCCCTGGAAAGGAAAGTGTGGATAATAGATGGATGGATGGCCAGACAAGCGGACAAAAACATTAAAATATTGAAACTGGAGCATTCTGAATAGCAAAACGTACATCTGTGCCACAAGTCTCATATGTGCACCGCGTTTTATAGAGACATCTGTGCCACCAGTCGAATATGTGCACCGCGTTTTATAGAGACATCTTAAACGGTTTTTGAGTTATGCTCCAGAAACGAAAGAGTAACGAACTGACGGATGGTTGAGGGACTGAATCAATTTCTATATCCATAATAAACATAGGAAGAACAATAACAACCCAGCAAACAATAACAACCCAGCAAACAAACTCTGTTATTCCTCCTCTAGAAATGTAGCCGATGACATATTACGGGCCGGTCACCATATATAAATAATAACAATATTGTACTTCCTCGCTCTCTCTCTCTCTCTCTCTCTCTCTCTCTCTCTCTCTCTCTCTCTCTCTCTCTCTCTCTCTCTTAATTGACTACAGTTACTGAGTATTTGGGGTACAACTTTGTTCCATCTGCCATGAAAGAATATATTGCGATCAATCGTCACCAACCTAGGTCGGACAAACGGCTGTAAAGTACATCGCTTTTGTTATGATAATACGCATAGATTATACTGACCGCCTAAACTGTTAGCGGAGTATATAGTTAACTTAGAAAGGTTCAAAACTAAGGTCAAAATTCTTCCTTGCAACCCGGGTAGGGTTTACAAGTTGAATCGGATTACTCCACAACTTTATCAGCAAAGTCATGACTTAGGAAAGACAAAGTCACACAGATATACTACCTACCATCACTTACATTATTTGCCCTCTATCGGGGTCATCCAATCATACAGATCTTAAGTCAAATTTTAACTTGTTTGTTTAAAAATTGTATTTTCGTGTCACAAATACTTAGAAACTAGAACGTATATATTTGCCATTTAAGAACCATCTATTTTCCTTCTTTATGATGTTTTTGTTTGTATCACGTGACTACCACGTTGACAATGTGCTCTGTGCTTGATGAATCTGGCTTTCTCCAGGTTACTGTGACAGTGACAGGTTTCTGGTCGTTGTTCTCGGAATAAATATGTTGAGAATTGTGCGTCCTTATCGTTTTTTACAAACATTACGTGACTTTTATTTAACGTTTTCGAATTTTTTGTACAACAACATTGAAAAGGTGTTTATTGTTGATATCACGTGACTATTTGACCTCTGATGTCCTGGACATGTAGGTTGCGAGATTAGGGTAGTCACGTGACTAGCAATGCTAATAGCGTCTACCAGGTCAAATTTCATCAACGCTGCAGTTTCGTCTCGTCTGTCAGCAGATTAAAGACAAAATGAATGTCATACTCGCAATTTCTGAGAAGATAAATCATCTTCATATCGATTTCATGCAGGTATGGCTCGATGTAAGGTCGTTTAAGTTCGCTAGGCCCGGTAGTAAACAGCTACCCTATGCCGCTATCACGCGGTGGCGCCGAATTCCAACTTTGCGATAGGCAATGGGCTCTGACCCAACACCCCAACATAAATGTCCAAATATCAAAAATGGGGTGTGAAGGGTCAGAGGAAACTCGGACTAATCATGCCGCAGAAATGGGAGCTAAGCAGTGGCATAACTACACGCCCGTAATGCGGGCGGGGGTGGGGCGCAAGGAGGGGGCCCAAAATCCCGCTTTGCATTAATTTGATGTGGGCCCACCACTCTAAATGTTTGCGTGAGGCACATAATTTGAAGTTACGCCATTGGAGCTAAGTACTCTTTCCAGGCTGATCAGGGCTGGTATCCAATGCTGGTTCCTGTGAGGTTTTTCTTGTGAATTCGATTAAGGAACATTATGATGATGTAACGTCCAAGAAAGTCTTGGACTTTTTGAGGGAATTTGGTTTATTTAACAAGTTTTGACCATATATTTAAAGGATTTTATATTTGTTGCCTTTGTAGTTTGTTTGATATACATTTTACAGAATTTTACTATCTTAACCTTTTTATATTTTATCTTGAAGTATTTCGTTACATTTATTTGTGAGGGTTTATCTTCCTAAAATTTTTGTGCGATTCTTCATTTTTACATTTTTAGAAATGTACTTTTATTTGGCCCCATATAGCCATTATTGTGCAGAGATGCCTTAAACTCTAATACATACATACATACATACATACATACATACATACATACATACATACATACATACTACGCCCAGTCATTAGGGTTTAGACAAGTAGAGATGGTACTGTTCGTACTGAGAGTAAATGAAGAGTTGTCCTTAAATGCAAAGAAAACGAAAAAGAAGATGAGAACAATTTTTGTTAGCTCGTAATATATTTTTGGCTATTGTGTGGGGATCGCAAGAGTTTCCAAGTTATGACCCAAGAGTTAAGTACCGGTTTGCAGTTTTTATCTTGAACAGTGTAGGAGGAGTTGCGCGAAAATCAAAACACCTGAAATTACTACACAATTTATATGGAATTATATAGATGCAAAAGTATCCCTACCCCCAAGCTCAGACCCCATGGGATGGGTTACATTTCTAAAACTGCTGTGCATATCTACGGACAGCCCCAATCATATCTCAAGGTTTGAAGCCTCTGTCTTGAAGAGTGTAGTAGGAGCTGTGCGACAGTCGAAACATTATATCGACGCAAAAGTGTCCCCACCCAAAGCTCCGCCCCCAGGGCAGGGAATGGATACAAAATTTAAAACTGTTGTGCAAATGTACAGACCATCCCCATGCATATCTCAAGGTTTCAAGTCCCTATCTGGAACGGTGCATGAATGATTGTGTGACATTACGCACGCACGCACGTCTGGACGGGATTGGATGACATGATGGCTGCATTTTTTTCGATAAGCGCGAATATAATAATAATAATAATAATATTAATTATTATTATTATTATTATTATTATTATTATTATTATTATTATTATTATTATGATAGATATTAGTAATATTACCATAGTCTTGTTCTGTTAACTATGCCTTTCATATTAAATATTTGTGAGAATTAATTCTCGATTCGCATTTTCAAGAGAACTAAATAATAGGATTGAATTGACTGGCTACATGCCTAACTTACCTAAGTCATCATGGTATCCCCAGTGTACAACTGAAATGAAAAAGAAAACATTAGGTTCAAGAAAATTATAAAAACTGATAATCAATGTAATGGCTTATTTGAAATAAAAATCTAAGTTACTTTCGTGATTTATTTCTCTATATCTGAAATTAATTTCAAAATACACACCACAAAGAGTTAAAATTCATCGTACAGATTGGACGAGAAAGTAAATCATCCTTCGCGTGCAACAAGAATCATGTTTAATTCATTTGTGGTTGCATGTATGTGTGATTCGACTATCTCCAAATTATGCATGTCTATTTCAGATCCAAATACTCGCGGTGGACAATGTGCTATAATTAATGATGATGATGATGATGATGATGATGATGAAATCTCGAAGAACTGGTAACTGGTATGTCAAAAATGTACGTACATATTTATGTATAGGATTTAATGGCACATCAGAACAATCTTGGCTATACAATTCCGAATAATAGTTACATAGTAACAATTGTAAAGGTTAATAAAAATGCTACGTTTTTTAGGTAGAAAAACTATTCCGAATAAAAGCTAACATATACTGCTATAAGATAAAATATAAAAAGTAAAAATTTTGTTGTAAAAACTGTTTTAAAAAAGGTATATAAAATAAAAGATAAATGTAAAAAAAAATGTAAAGTTCTGAAAAAGATGGCTAGAGTGATATTGAGTTGAGATTTAAGTAACGCAACGTTGTAATAAACCAAAATTTACAACATTAACCTCAAATTATGATGGACCTAAAGTCCACACTTTTTACCTACTTATTAAAAAGCTTTTGAATAAAAAAAGTTCAAAATATAGTTTAACTAAGTCCAGAAAATGTAGACTGAACCGGTTATGGCCAGGGAATTAGGTTTCCTCGAACCATCACATTTTGCGCCAATATGGAAATTGTCGCGAAAGCACGTCGTGATAGTAAGTTATGCGAGCACACACACACACACACACACACACACACACACACACACACACACACACACATCATCATCATCATCATCATCTACATTAGGAGAACCTTGTAAATTTACCTATATTAGGACAGCCACCTCAAGAAAAGCATGTCTACATTCCTCTTATAGTGGATTTTGTTGATTTTACACAAGAATGTCTCCAAGTTCAAACTTTCATGAAGGCTGAATTTATATTTGATTGCCGTGTTGTGTTTTTCCATATACATTAAGACGACGAAGCCGTTACTACAATAGATCATATACGAATGGTAAATGACATACACTCGAAGACACACAGTTGCAATGCACTGAACTTGCGAGGACTTCGGAGAATTACACCCTCCTTGTCCAAGGAGTGTGTATCAAGAGTCCAAATGTTCTGTAAATTTTATTTTTTTTATTGATTATATTTCAAGGTTTGTCGCTGAAGTATGTATTTTCACGTGACGGCTTTATGGAAACACCGAAGAAAAATCATGAAAAGCAGATTGTAGCTGACAGTGCGAGCACATTTGTAAAATCAAAATAGCACCATCATTTTGAGAAAATGAATCATTGACAAATTAAATCTAACTCCTTTTCCTTGCTATGTGTGTTACAGTGCGAGCGCACCAACCATATTAAACCGAATTAAATAAGATTAGACCATATAAGCCGCGCGATCCACCTAGTTGCTAAAAGTATACCGCCTCTCCCATACTTATAGATATTTAAAAACACTAATTAAACATCACATTAATTACAAACATTATGTAATATCTCTGTAAGGATTGATTTCGAACATAGCGGTAGCTTATATTTAGATGTATCAGATATAAAAAAAGATGACAGCTGTCGCAATCTCTATTCGAGTCAAAATAACACTCGCATAGCATTGTCAATAAAAGATGACAGCTGTCGCAATCTCTATTCGAGTCAAAATAACGCTCGCACAGCATTGTCAATAAAAGATGACAGCTGTCGCAATCTCTATTCGAGTCAAAATAACGCTCGCACAGCATTGTCAATAAAAGATGACAGCTGTCGCAATCTCTATTCGAGTCAAAATAACACTCGCATAGCATTGTCAACAGAGTTGAATTTCAAAAGCAAAAAAATGACCAAATAAATTTTAAAACATCTAGCTTGTCAAGGTATATTGCGAGATGTTTCAAAAACGTAGACGTGAATAAATATCGTACTCAATCGAATGCTAAACTTGAACTGGTTTTAGAAATATTGTGACAATGATTTACAATGAGTTCGCTCATGACATAATTGACAATAAAGATTATATAATGTTGTCACCAAATAAAAGAAAGATTTTAAAATCTACAAATAAAAGAATGCTTTTACAAAACATGGATAGAGCTATCTCGATGTAAAAATAGGGTATGTGAAAGACAACACGACTGCTGTGTATACAGGTCACATTAACAGATCAAAACTATGATACATTCATTGATACATTTGAATGTTGAAAACAGAATCGAAATCTTGACATTTTAAAAATATATCTAAAAGTACCTGTGATCAAATCGCCTTCAAACACTGGCGTGACGATCAAATTCGATGATGCGAGAGTTGAAATCTAAGGACTCACTATACCAACTCCCATAGTGAACCTAAGGCAACCCCATGCTATTAAAAACTCAATAACTGTATTTTTCACAGCAAATTTCTAAGTACTCAAATCCATATCTCTCAGTATAGACCCATCCTATTACACTTGCCGATATCTACAATTAAAGTCCTGCTGGAAGATATTAAGAAAACTGTTATGCTATTAAAGGAGGTCATAAAAAAGATACAACTACTGTTATGCTATTAAACGAGGGCATAAAAAAGATACAACTACTGTTATGCTATAAAAGGAGGGCATAAAAAAGATACAACTACTGTTATGCTATTAAAGGAGGGCATAAAAAAGATACAACTACTGTTATGCTATTAAACGAGGGCATAAAAAAGATACAACTACTGTTATGCTATTAAACGAGGGCATAAAAAAGATACAACTACTGTTATGCTATTAAACGAGTACATAAAAAAGATACAACTACTGTTATGCTATTAAACGAGGGCATAAAAAAGATACAACTACTTTTATGCTATTAAACGAGTACATAAAAGATACAACTACTGTTATGCTATTAAACGAGTACATAAAAAAAGATACAACTACTGTTATGCTATTAAACAAGGGCATAAAAAAGATACAACTACTGTTATGCTATTAAACGAGTACATAAAAAAAGATACAACTACTGTTATGCAATTAAACGAGGGCATAAAAAAGATACAAATACTGTCATGCTATTAAACAAGGGCATAAAAAGATACAACTACTGTTATTCTATTAAACGAGGGCATAACAAAGATACAACAACTGTTATGCTATTAAACGAGGGCATACAAAAGATACAACTACTGTTATTACGTTGGCCTAAAATAGGAAAACTACATAAGGTACACGAATAACAATTGTGAATCTAACAACAACAGTCATTACCTATTTATGTTAATATATAATTTGAAAGACATCATCTATAATTTTGTATTTTTTTTACAGTTATAGACAGCTGTATCAGCTTTGTTGTAATGAGATGTGCTAAATGCAAATAATAATGATGAAAAGGACAAATTACACAGTGATTATTCATCGTTTTTTGCAAAATTATGATGTTTTTGGTAATCTATTGAAAAAGTAAACACGTTATTTGTTTAATTCATTATTTGAATCACACTGAAATGTAATCGGCCACTGGATGCCTGCAATTATTTTCAGCTATCGCATTGAACTCCCAAGCGGGAGAAACAATGCTACCATGCGCAGTCATGTTTGGAGGTGTCCACTAGGAAGGGATGTTTCGGTTGTTTACTTAGCGGGCTATTTCATATGGGCTCACTATGACGTATGCTCTTTCGATGATTTATTCTCACGCGCTTTGAACTGAAACTATTGCACCCCCGCATTCTAAATCCAATGACACAATTACCAGTAGCTGGCCACCCATCTTCGCTAGCCAAGGGTAGTCGATCCACTTTGTTCCACATCGACCCTCAGCATATATAGCTAGCCAAACCAGCATCTGCCGCTCCGCTATCTGGTTGGATGCAGCTCAAAGAAACTGATCCAATCACATCAATCGTTACATTTACCTAAGAAGATAGCTGGTAATAATCATAGCAGCCTCGGTAGACAACGACATATATCGCCTGTACATTTCTCCAATTTAAACCTTTCATACACGTTTTTCTTTCAAGCCAAGGCATGTGGACATCATGGACGTCATTATATTGAAAACCTAACAGATGAAGCAACAAGCTCTTTCATTAGTCAACTGATTTTGCATTGCCAAAGACAGTAATTCTTTATTCGTAAGTGGGCACTTGTTCAAAACACTATTTTGACTAGCTACATATGCCAAGAGTCGATGTGGAACAAAGTGGATGGATGACCCTTGGTTAGCAAAAATCAGGCTTCCTTGTTGGTGCTAAAATGTAGTTTTTCTTTCGTTTAGACTCAGTAGGTCGAAGTTCCAGATCATTTTAAACCTTAGATTGACTAGCAACAACTAATCCATGAACCAAAATGACAAGGTTTCCACAATTTTAAGCCCGATATAAATAAGAGATTTTTATTTAAAGAAGAAGAAAAAAAGAAAACAAAAAAAAAAAAAAAAAAAAAAAACGGGGAGTGTGACTCGTAATACGTATGCTGCCATTAGCATTACATTTATTCTACATGCTAGTACCCTTATACAGACAAGAAAACTCCCTTGCTCCGTCGCAAAACAATAATGGAAACATTTTGAGAAAATATGCAATTTTTCTTATAATCCGATACTTTCTTTCAATCCAATTATTATCTGAAAGTAGGGAATAATTACTATGTTGTTTATAATAATTATTTATTATTTCCTGAGGAGGATACAATGATATTTTGAAAGCCTCTTATTTCAACCGTATGTCGTCCGTTTAACCATTGCGTACATCCACCATGCCTTCTTCTCCAACATCATGAAGAATCACACACAACTTGATAATTTATTTTCCCACGTTCTGATATAGTACATAAATTATGGATACGCCAAACATTCTTAAACAATCAACCAATCTCCTTCCTTCCATCCCAATTAGTATTCCCTCCATTCCATCGGTTACTCGTGTCAACTTGGCAACAAAGTTAACCTAGAAACTTTGATGCGTGTATTTAAATGCACAGTTTTTCATGATTCCTTTTGGAAAAGATTTAGTTACACATGAATAATTGTTGTAAGTTACAAATTCTACACCAAACAGAGAAGATGTATCCCTAGATCCAACAGGAGAAAACGTGTTGATATGAGGTGACGCTACTTAGAAAAACTTCATTTTCTTTATGAAACATGTTGGAGAGTTATAATTTGTCGCCCACCGGATATATAACTAAGAACCCAAGTTATGGTACCTCTCTCTCTCTCTCTCTCTCTCTCTCTCTCTCTCTCTCTCTCTCTCTCTCTCTCTCATGATCACACCTCTGTTTACCTTCAGTATGATTAATTTGAGACGGGTATAAATATGAAGATGTTCATATTACAGGTTATTCGGAGAATCGCCCTTTAAATATACTTATATGTTTCTTATTCTTACGAGTGTTTGCTCACCTAGGCATATATAATAATTTAACATTTATGCACGTATAACAAGATTTCTAATCGAAAAAATATTTGTGAGACGAGAAACAGATTCTGAGGTGGAAATAAACACTAATTACTTTGTTAGGTATTTTTAAACTGCGATAAAGTAAAAGAAGAAAATATGTGGGGTATTTGAAAAGATCTGAATATTTTGTTTCTTTGAACTTGTCAATAAATTTAATGCCGATCGATAGACAAAATAACGTTCCATAAAATGATCTGCAGCTGCACGTGCGGCACGCTGGACAACTGCAGATATATGCGTGTGACGTAACATAGGTAAATGACAGCGACTTAAAAATGTCGGAGAAGGAGAACAATTCCGCTACTGAGCAAAGAGCATACTGTCAAATTCGGGCGCTCTTAAGGTACTCTCCGACTGATACCAAGGCCGACTTGGATAAAGTTTACGGATGTAATTTTCTGTCATATCCTACAATTTTTAGGCGTTGTCATCGTTTTAAAGATGGCCGGGAAGCCATGGAAGATGGCCCACGTTCTGGAAAACCGTTGTCTGCGATTAGTGAGCGGAAAGTGGCTGCTGTGAAAGGGCAATCGACGAAGCTGCTCGATACACAGTGGATGATATCTCTATTATCACGGGCTGCTCGATACACAGTGGATGATGTCTCTATTATCACGGGCTGCTCGATACACAGTGGATGATATCTCTGTTATCACGGGCATTAATTCGTCGGTTGTTTTAAAAGTCTGAAAAATCATTTGAAGCTCAGAAAATTTTGTGCAATATGGGTTCCGCATTTTTTGACGGCTGATCAAAATCCGACGTTGTGACAGACTTCCTGAAGGAGTACAACATCCAGACCTTGCCACATCCTGAATACAGCCCTGATTTAGCTCCAAGCAATTTTTGACTTAATCCCGTTTCCAAGGATTCGCTGAGGGGCAGACGCCATGCGGTTGGAAATGCAGTTGTCCAGTGAATGAACAACATACAAAACAGTGAATACAAACTGGCATTTAATATTTGGATAATCAAATTGAGAAAGTATGTAGAGGTGCATGGGGAGTACTTTGAGGGGTGCACTGACATAGTGTTCACTAATAAATGACTTTGTTGTACAGCGCACTAATATTCAGAACTTTTTAGATACACACTAGTACATTAAAGAAAATCGTTGACTGTGAAATTCAGCTCTTATATATGAATTGGATGATTGTGTAAATACATTAAATTGTAACAGCTTTTACAATCTGAAATCTTTGTCAACTTTCTTTAGAAGGAAACTCAGCCTACTGTGCACTGTTATATGTTGTTTATGAAACCATAAGTTCCAGGATGTTTTTAACCTTTAACATCGTTTATGCTGAGTTCTACAAAAAGGATTCTGGCCTGATGATGGTAATTTCTAAATAGTTTATCATAATTTAGTCTCCTTAAAAATGCTTATATCAAATTGATGCACAAACACCTGCGATTCTCTCTCTCTCTCTCTCTCTCTCTCTCTCTCTCTCTCTCTCTCTCTCTCTCTCTCTCTCTCTCTCTCTCCTGAATATGTGGACATTCAGAATCAAACAGCTCGACACTACAGACTTAGCAACAAATCTTTCTTTTCAGTCCGCATTTACAAAACAATTAAAAAAACGAAAGTCCGCATTTAGATAAAATCAGGATCAGTATATGACACATGTTTGTTAGTCTCAGGTAAAATTAATATGGAATTGGTATAAAAGAAAAGGAAAAATTCTTCAACTTGCAATATTTTCAATTACAAGAGAAATATTGAAAGAAAAAAGAGCATTAAATACAGAAATGCGAGAAAAAAAAATAGCATGTTTAGAAATGTAATTTCGATTATGCTCCCCCCCCCCTCCGCAATAATGTAGTATCCGTCCTTATTTTCGCAACTATGACGGGAAATCCATATAATACACAACGGGTAATAAATTAATAGACTGCAGCACCCGCAGCCACTTTAGCAGTATCACACATTTCGTCCTCAGGTGTGAGTGTCGATTGAAGAGTGGGTTAAAGGATTGGTCTAATATTAAGCATGAGTTAGACGATATGCGCGAGTGGGATACTCGAGATATAGTGGGGCAACAAAAATGGTACTGGTAGATAAATCGAGGTCGCTTTAGCGCTCGATTGTTCTCTAGCAATAAACCCTTTGAGCCACCCACCCTATGATATCACTGGTATAACACCAGAGCATATCGTGTAACTGATTTATTGTATGAGAGCTACTTTCTTTTCGATTTTTATGTGATCAACTCTATTTTGTTTCACCCAATAAATAGAATTTAAAAAAATGAATTTAAAGATCTATAAGAACAAGAACAACAAGAACTACCCATGGTTCGCATATACATGCGTGGCTGCAAGTAAACAAGATATACACGTGGTCAGCGTGATCAAAGAACGTATGATGTGAAATGAGCATACGATATATTAACTTACGGTGTGTCACTGGTTAAATAAATTTAAATGGAATAAAATTCAATGGACCCTCGGTAGCTCAGTTGGCAGAGCGTCGGATATCTTGGGAAAGGCACTTAGCTCCCATTTCCTCGGCATGATATAGCCAATAATGTGTTAAAAGTGCCGTTAAAAATAATATAAACAAAATCAATTATTTTCACTATTTTGTATTTATATGTCATACATATTCTATTTACATTCAATAATTTCCATTTATATTCAACAAATTTCGTTATTTATATGCAATAAATGCCATTCATATTTAATCTATTTTGCTTCTTTTGATTGATTTGTAATATTAATTGTGCATGTTCAATTACTGTATTCATATGAATTATTTCCTACAACGTTGGATACACACCTCTGACTCGTTGGGGACAACTAAACATTCGAAGTCTTAAATCAATTGGAAATATGTAATCACTATTCTTAGGAGTCAGGAATATACAAGAGATCCCTAAGGACCAGATGGTATACGTGAAGATGACTATCTCAAGCTGTCTACCGATTCTAATCTTGGCTGTCCCAGTGATACATTGATAACATCGATTCACTGGATGACCACCGATCTATCACGTAGAGATGTTTGGTCGACCAATCAATTGAGATTGTGCGTGTAAATCATATTATTATATCGATATTATATCGATTTTGTCAAAACATTAGAACTAATCATTAAATATCCATAACGAAATGTCGATCTGTTAACGAGGTATAGTGAAAACGGCGTGGAAAGACTACTTTAAGGACAAACTGAACGCGGTCTCTATAAGCAGGTCGTCTTTATATACATGTTTTATGTATAAATTAGATCTATGGATCTTTACCTTTATACGCAGATGGTCCTTATATACAGTCCTTATATAATTGTTATTATAAAGATTCTCTGCTTTATTTATTTATTTTATCTACGTTACTACTTATATAAATCATTTTATCTGTAAAGCTAATGTCGCATTTCTTTGCGCTTATTAACACGCTAGACTATGCTCAGATTCAATTTTAAATAAGACCTTTTGTTCGATATAGCTAGCAATTTGATCAAAACTTGATAAAGGATAAGAAAAGGTAACATTTGAATAAAAGCTACACAGTAAAGTGATAAATGAACTATAGCTCTTATGTTTACATAAATAGCGAATATTACGTAACTTAGCCACAAAGGTGAGTCACATTAAACGCCATACTCGATAAATTTGTTTTCTTAAGTTACACTACGCCCTAAATTTGCACCTAAATTATTTCAGGTCAGTAAGGGTTATGAAACAGTTCTGAAGATTTCGCAACTCATTTTAAACATCATCTGCAATATTAAATTACGAATCTCTGATGTCAAAATGGCAACTTCACGCTTGTTTTTTACATTCATTTTATACTCAAAAATAGTACATAATCTTCGAGGTGCTAATTTTTTTTAGACTTTAGTGTACTTTCTGGGCAAGTATTAGGGAAAGAAAATGACTAATTTTAGACCCTAATTTCCTTTTCATCATTAATCTAAGTCTTAAAAGTTCAAAAAAATAAATCATGATATGTTATCAATATGTCTTAAATTGAAATCAAGCCTCCTTTTTCAAAGGATATATATCAATAGCACTGATTTTTCACCCTCACTACGCAATTGTATAAAATATAACTTGCTGACGTCAACAGAGTCAAAAGGTCGTGGATGACCTAAGTACCCATCAGCATAGAGAGGTCCTATCATGGCACTTGTTTACACACCAACTTTGAGTAGTCTTAATGATTAACTTGTTGAAACATTGTGAGGTCTCATCATTTGACTTGCGTACACGCCAACGTTGAGATGACTGCAGTACATAGGTGTATAGTCTAACGTTTATAAAGTAATTATCGTAAATGTTAGAAAAATAATAAATGCGTATTCTTTACTATATCTTTAAGAAGTCTTTCCAACGACAATCTAGACACATTTATTTAAGGTCCTCATAAGTCAGGTCTTATAATAAAGGCAAATTTGTTTCTCACACATTTCCTAAATGTTGTCATATTGTTCCAAGATTTCAGACCAGCCATGATTACCAAAAATTATTACGATCTAACCTCAAGAATCTCCTAAATTCTTATATTTAAATCGTTTCGCATGTCACTCCACATACATTAGGAGGAAACAAAAGGAGGACTTCATTCTAATGTCAGATGTCCTCCTAATATTGGTTTGTAAACATGAGGTTCTCCTCCTAATGAAGGTGGGGCCCCAGATGGCCGAGTGGTCGAAGGCGTTCGCCTTTACAGATCACTCACACACCTCTGTCCACGTGAGTCCGAGTCTCAGCTTGACCAACGTGGCTATGTGAGAAAGAAAGCTTGCCAGCAGATTCTTGTGGGTCGGTGGTTCTTCCCGGGTTCTTCCTTCACCAAAGATACTGGCCGCCGTGTATAGCCTATCATTTGCTGAAAAACCAAACCAATCCTAATGTAGGTAATACACACACACACACAGACACACACACACACACACACGGATTTTAGGCAATCACGACTTTTTATAACCTAAAAATTACTTTGAAATGTAAGTAAGCTCTACTTTGCCGAGTTATGGAGAATGCCAGTTAGATGCTTTCGATTTCAAACAAATGTGTGTGTGTGTGTGTGTGTGTGTGTGTGTGTGTGTGTGTGTGTGTGTGTGTGACAGTCAGGTGGAGAGTTTCATTGTCCGGATCTAGTAATATGAAAACTCTACTCAGATGGCAATCTTCGTTTTGTAAAATTGTTGTTTTCCACTATAGTATTTTTTTCCCTTCCATTTAAAAATGAACGTCTATTAGATACCCTCATTTGTCCCAAATATGACTTCTCAACTCACATATCCATGTCAAGCATCCTACTAACAAATATAAAATCTACACATTATGTGCGGTACCTGCGGCAACTTAATAGTACTTACATTTTCCAGTTAGATTTAATGACCGGTATCAGAGTGGATTGAGACAGATCAGACCATGCCCCGTATTTTAAAATCTTTAATGACCAGGAAACTCAAGCTTTTGCTTCCCCCAACCCCCTCCCCCACCCCAAAAATACACGTGATTATTGGACTGCAGTTATGTAATGGAAAGTTAAAAGTTCCAATAGAAGAATTAATAGTTTTTAAATATATTAAAAGTTGTACCATTATAAATGAAAAATTCCAATTTAAGTCATAGACTGTCCAAATTGTCGGATCTCTCAGCTTTAAGGTTTTGTTTTATGCTGAGAAAGTTTCGAGAATACGGGACCTGAAGCTGGCGATCACGGTGGGTTCGAGCCTTTAAGTCTAAAACTGTATTTTTGCTATAGGCCTCATTTCAAAGTCGATTTCAAGGATAACCAACATTAACGATAACAGGAATAACGATCCCTGATAATCATTAGCTATGTATGTATGTATGTATGTATGTATGTATGTATGTATGTATGTATGTATGTATGTATGTATGTATGTATGTATGTATGTATGTAGTGTTTTACGGCACATCAGCACAATAGTGGCTATATGGTACCCACTAAAGGTAAAGTTCGAAATATGTAAATATGAACTGCACAAAAAGTAAGGAAGATAAACCCTTCCAAATAAATGAAAACATAAAGTACAACGGCAAGAAGATAAATTATAAAATGTAAAGATGTTAAAATTCTGTAAAATGTGCGATAACAGGAATAACAACCTTTGGTCCTCATACACCTGCTTGGCCTCAGGTAAAAAAAAAGTTTCACTTCAGTCAAAGCATCGGGCTGTTAAATTTTTATATTCACGTCGCAGTAATGATGATATTGATAGGTCCAGAATCCAGATTAAGTTTCGTGCTAAAATTGGGACAGCCCGATCCAATATTTTTGATTTCAGAAGCCGGTACAATATACATTACTTGTAAAGACAGAATGCGTTATACGAATTTATTATGCAAGGGATGCGGAGATAATAAAACGGAATTGTTCAACATACCGCTACTGGTGGCTTCTGGGTAAAACGACAACAACAGTTGTAGACTGGTGCACTGATTTGCTCTGTTTTTGCCCCAAGTATTCCCAAATTTTTGTTTGCTGGTTTTGCATTTTCATTTTGTTCCAAAGATTTTGTGTGTCACATGTGACTTTTACGGATAAACTTTCAATAGTGTGTACACAGTCTAGCTGCTAGACAATGACCATATTAATTTATGTTAGGTCACATTGACCTAGAACCAGAATTGTGTAATTCTAGTCACAGCATTGACGCACCTGCGGATAATGACACTTTAAACCAGAAGAAGTTGTCGCAAAATAACTTCGTATTTATGGTCTGAATCGTAGTACAGCGGTCGTAATGATCTGGATCAATTCTGGTGTGGTTCACTTGTAAAAATAATTCATTACCTTTGATGTTTACAGACACTGAGGAAACACTTCCAAACACAAATTCATTAACTGGTTGCTTGTTTGACAATTATTACATCTGTAGTACATTGACATCAATGGCAGTTTTTGCATAAGTATAAATGTATAACATTAGTACATAACAACTCATACGTTTGTAATTATATAAAATAACTTTTTTTGTAAGTGTAGCGATTAAAAATAATATGTATGTAAAAGGTAATTGAGAAAATGGTGTCGGGGAGGGTTACGTTTTCAAATAACCTATATATTGTAGAATTCTATGAAACTTTCGTACTGATAAGTAAAAGAAGAAGTTAGAACCTTATTAAAAGCAGGTTTACGAAAACACAAGACATGGAGACTAGTGGTATATATAGACGATGAGTGTTAATATTGTTAATATTTAATTATTAATTGTTAATATTTTAATATTTAATTAATATTTAGTTAATAATTAATTGTTAATTGCTAATATTCCCTAAGTATACAGACTATTATATTGCTACGTACTCTTTTACAACTACTTTTCTTTTCAGTTAAACATCAATATCTCTTTTATTTTCGCACATGTGTATTTTCTCCTTTAACTTGCTCAAGCTTGGTATTCATGTCACGTGCCTAATTAAAACGGTGGATAATACACTCAAGTCATCCGTATGCAGTGGTAAATCTGATACATATCATCATTTTTGTTACACCCTAAAATCTTTTATTATGCAGTTGCGTACGTATTTATACTAAATGGTCCCAGAGGTGAAAATGTCCTTATGCCAAGGAAACAAATTAATTCATCAAATCAACATGCATGAGCAAATGGATGGCCTATTTATTAATTATATATATTCACAACAGGGTAAACTTTGTTATATCTACTTTAATGGATATACTGTGATCAGTATTGTCCATACGTGTGTCCGTCCGCTAGTCGGTTTACCTTTTTAACCTGAACTCTGTCTACAGAGAGAGAGAGAGAGAGAGAGAGAGAGAGAGAGAGAGAGAGAGAGAGAGCGAGAGAGAGAGATCATATATGGGATGATGTTTCACAGGTTTGAGTATATGACAGCGAATGGTTTGGATCCTAGATGTATCCAGTGTGTGTGTCTGTACAACCCAACAGTTAAAATGCATGAGAAACTGACATAAATGTCAAAAACATATCCAGAGTCACTGAGGTGTGCACGATTGATTACAATGATCAAAATTTGGTGTTATTGTACCCACAAAGACGCACCCACACACAAAATCGCATACCTCTGTGATGAATAATTAGAGAGATACTTACCTAAATTCAAAACTTAACCAAAGTCACTTAAGCGTGAAATATAGGTCACGTATAGTGACCTACTTTTGTTAACACGACGTTGCAATGACCAATACCAAGCTGCATGAACCATAATGCCTGAGAAACTGACCTAAACGCAAAACTTAGCCTAAGTCACTAAAGCGCAAATATAGGTCATTGTGACCTCATTTTGGTAGGGTAATGTTGTACTCACAAGGTGCATGTATATACATGTACCAAGCTGCATGTCTCTGGGGCAAACAATACATGAAAAGGTATTTCAAAGTAACCTAATTACAAAACTTACCCAAACTCGCTGGAGGTTGAAAATTATGCCACTGTGACCGTCTTAAGACCATACGTGTGGTAATCACCAAAGCACATCTACATTCAAAGTTGCATGACTCTGAGACTTACAATGCCTTAAAAACTGACCTAAAGGCAAAACGTAACCAAAGTGGGACGTACAGATGTACGTACGGTCGTACGGTCGGACAAGGTAACACAATATGCCCATTCCACATTCGTGGAGGGGCATACAATATACATTTTTTTTCTTCAAAAAAAAGCACCGCAAAACAAAAACCTGTCAATCTGCATGGGCAATTCCGATTTTTCAGTACAACTGACGTCACAAAGTACAATGTAGCACATATCAATCAATCCAGTTTGACCCTGACTGGACATGTAAAAATAATATGTACCAGTAGTTGTTAAGAAGTAGATAGAAAACGTGATTCGTAGCTCATGAATGTGCCCCTTCCCCTCCCCCACCCCACCCACACTCCCACACACGCATACACAACATTTTCAAAAATGTTTCAAAAGGCGTTCGGCTAGGGGTATGAATACTACTAACTACTATCTGTATATTATTTTTGGTGACCCCCCCCCCCACTAAAATGTGACCATCCACTATTTTGTTTCTTGAAAAAAAAAGCTGACTCACCAAGATGTGACCCTCAACCATTTTCATTTTTTTTTTTTTTTTGGGCAAAGACAGTCGTTTAGGGGTTTTGATTACTACTTTTAACATTTGTAAGTAAACCCCATCTCACCAAGTTTTGACCATCTACGTCTTTTATTTTTTTGTTTTTAAACTATCTCAACAAGTTTTTTTTTTTCTCCGTAAAAAGCACTCGTCCAGGGGTATGATTACTACTTGTAAAATTTAACAAGAAAGCTGGCTCACCAACACGTGTTTTTAAAAAGCACTCGACCAGAAGTATGATTATTATTTTTTTAAATGTTCCCACAAAAGCTGGCTCACCATGTTGTTTTTTTTTTTTAAAGCACCTGTCCTGGATGGTATGATTACTACTTTTACAAGTTTTCAGGAAAAGTTGTCTAACCAAGGCAAGACTTAACCCTCCAACCATTTTGTCAAATACAAAAACAGTTCTATTTAAATTAATTCGAGCTAGTAAATGAAGGTAGCACAATTTAAATTTTGCAAAAGATATATATATATATATATATATATATATATATATATATATATATATATATATATATAATATATATATATATATATATATATATATATATATTTATATATATAACAACACACACACACACACACACACATATATATATATATATATATATATATATATATATATATATATATATATATATATATATATATATATATATATATATATATATATATAACAACACGACTACTGATTTTGGTCTCTGATTTTTGCTGGAAAATGCTTACAATAATAACGTAATAACAGACTTAAGTAAAGTAAATTATTGCGTGAGAAGGATGCGCTGTTGAACATGCCATCTTGTATTATTTCTATATTCATTTTTTTAATTCTAAAACTTGTTTGTAATTTGTCAGTGTTCCTTCCAAATCTAGTAATTCCATATTCTATTGCAACTGAATTTCCAATAGTAGATGCTAGTCTTTTATCCGGACAATTTAAAAAGTCTAAACTAATGGTGCCGAGTGTGCTTATTATTGCCATAAGATGTTAGTTGGCAGATACATTTGCTGAAGATCTTAAAGTCTGTTGTTCTGTATACACCAAGATGGACAATCAAGTCCAGTAGTTTTCTCGTTGTCTATTTAATAGGCTGGATGTTTGCTTTTTTTTCCCTAGCAAAGTTGTCCAAATAGCTTTCCACCTCAATTGTATCGAAAATTCCAGCAAAGTCTTGTGTAATATTGAAATCTATACAAACACATAAAAAAATATTGTCTTTCTTTAGGTGTTCACAATAGTTGGCAATCTGGACATGAGTTGCTCCTAATTCTGCGTAATGCCAACTCTGCTTTATATGGCGTTGTTACAAGAGTATCTGTTTCTATATATTTACATAGCTTTTCTATTACTGCTGTTACAAGATTATCTGTTTTTATATATTTACATAGCTTTTCTATTACTGCTGTTACAAGATTATCTGTTTCTATATATTTACATAGCTTTTCTATTACTGGCTTTTGCAATAAATCTAGTATACATTCTGGTCCGTTGTATAGTATTGGCTTTTTAATTGTTGCTTGGCGCCTCTGGAGATTTAACAAGATAAAAACAACCAAACTCTAATCATGAAGTGTATAGCTCCGCAGAGCTGTTCTTTCACAGTTACGTTATTATTTTCTATTAGGTGGTGTTCGTTGTACAGTATCTTAAAAAAGGACAATATTGTGGAAATAAGGCTCTGTTATTGGTTTTAGTTTGCCTTTTTTTGAACTTTCGGTATAATTGATTTTACTGATGTCATTTATTAGGTTATTATTTTAGGCATTTTCCAGCAAAATACAGAGACCAAAACTAGTCGTCTGGTTGTTCTTTATCTCTTTTGCATAAATTGTAAATTGTGTTACCTATCAATAGCTCGAAATAATTAAAATATAATCGTTTTTATCATTAAAACAATGGAGGAGGCTAAAGACTTGAGTTGGTGAGCCAGTTTTTGTCTTTAAAATGTTAAAAGAAGTATCATACCCGTGGTAGAACAGTGTTTTTTTAAAATTAAAAAAAAACAAACATGTTGTTGAGTCAGCTTTATGGGGGAATATTTTTAAAGTAGTAATCTTACCCCTGGAGGATTGCTTTTTTTTAAAACAATGTTGGTCAGCTTACAAAAAAATTTAAAGTGGTAATCATACCCCGAGACGATTGTTTTTTGAAAGAAATATAAAACATAGTCAGCTTTCAAAAAATAAAAAACGTGGATGGTCATATGTAGGTGAGCTATGTTTGTTTGAAAATTGTTTAAAGTAGTAATCATACCCATAAATGACTGCTTATTGGAAAAAAAGAACATTGAAAATGGTGGTGCGTCACATCTTGGTGAGCCAGATTTTATAAAAAAATGCAGATAGTTGTATTTATATTCCAAGACTATTGCTTTTTGAAACAAAAAATGATAATGGTGGTGAGTGACATGTTCTAGTCAGCTTTTTTTTCCAAACATAAAAATGGTTGATAGTAACATTTTGATGAGCTATTTTTTTTTAGAAAGCAGATACGTTTGAAAAAAAATATTTGAAAACGGGGGTGTGGGAGAGTGGGGGGGGGGGCAGGCACATTATAGAGATAGGAACAGCGATTTTATTCTACTTTTATACTTGTAAAATCGGCGTAAGACGGATAACTTTTTCCCATATACATCAATGAATCAGTCCCCAGAGTGCCAATGTAACATACAAGCGAAAACAATTCAGTCTATTACTATTATTGGGGCGTAAAACTAGGACTAACCAGTTCCATAAGCAAGCATTTAGGTGTCGATACCCTGGTATTATGAGCAATTTGTTAAAGGTGATCTAGTAACCCAGATTCTAGCCGTTCAACTGATTGGCTCGGATGTCCGTGTAATCTTACCAGGCTCGAATATCAATGTAATATTACCATCGCATCTTGAAATTTAAATCCGAATTGTCAAAACAAAGTTTTATAAATAGCAGTTCATATTACCGTGTTAGAATTAACACTGACCAAATCTGCAATTGACGCATGAGTATCTGTTTACTGTCAAAAATAAACGTACAAAAGAGGGATTGTGGGTAGTGTTGCTTCAGTGTAAAAGCTATCAGTTGTACAAGGAAGGAGCCTGAATACCTTAATTAAAATCTGACAAGCATACTTTCCACAACAATCACTGGTTAGTTTTTATTTGTATCTTTAATGTAGAAAATATTCTAATTTTTATGCAATCTGTCTTAATCTGATGAAAATTCACCAACAAAACTGTCCAGGGAGACCTACCGTCTATACTCGCGTACATGCTGAGTCCAAATGCAAACAACATAGACCCTGATCTGCCCTCGCGTAATGTGCCGGCAGATCAGGGCCTATGTTGTTTGTTCTACTGATTTGTCCTTACAAACTGCATAGACCCAGATCTGCCGTTTATGCAGTTTGCAGTTGGTATCGATTTATACCGAGTATATACGGTAATGCTTTTACAAAATTAATCCATGCGACTTCTGTAAGAAGGATGATTCTCAAACGACAGCATGAAGCAATTTCTCCAACGAACGTACATTCTTTTGAATCTACATATCACATCAATCGTTCAGTCGTTGTCTCATAAATTATGGCGAGCCTTATTAAATTGTGGCTGTACGTTGTTCTAATTAAATATGCCCGGCTTACAAGATACACTCTCTCGCTTGTTTCATAATTCCAGGTATAGCAGTGTTATACAGTAGATAAAACACCAACGTGGTCATAAGCTAAATGCAAAACCATAATCCAGTAAAATGTTAAATGTAGATCGCAATTCTTTTGTTGTTAAGGTGAAGTACTAATATGGATGCATACAGTCACCTAGTTTGATGATTCTGGCATATACAATGCTTGAGACCAAAACCAAGGCAGTCAAGCGTGAAATATTGGTCTCATTTGTGATAAGGGTGTAGTAATCATCACGATGCATCCACTGACCAACTCTAATGAATCTAGGTATGACAGTATATATACAGGGTGCAAAAAACCTAGTTGTTCATGAACCTAAGCCAGTAAAATATGAAATGTAGGTCACAGTAACCTTCCTTTGTGGTAGTGTGTGGTACTAACATAGATTCATACCATCATATACTGGTAGTTTGATAACTATTGTGAACAGAGCTTGAGAAATAAACGTAAACGACAACATTGTATCAAAGTCAGTGAAGCGTAAAAAGTAGTTACAGTGACCTACATTTGTGATGAGGGTATATTACTCATTAAGATGCATCCCCTCACCAAGTTTCATGATGCCAGGTATAACAGTATTTATAGAGTGTGCAAACGACCCGAGTTAAACGCAAAAAATGTAACCAAGAATGTACAACCAATGTACATGTTTGTACCAATTTTGCCCCATCAAGAATGTACAACTAATGTACATGTTTGTACCAATTTAGCCCCATCAAGAATGTACAACTAATGTACATATACCAATTTAGCCCCATCAGGCCCCTCCCCTTGTGATAGGGGCTATGAAACCGAATCAAAACTGTTGCCTTGGACCTAGGAAGAAAGAATAGTTGACATTGAAAGGGTGTACATATGTATATGCTTTTATCTGTGCGGACGCAGACGCCGGCTGTAGCACAATAGCTTACCTCTACTTTGCCTCTACTTAGTAGAAGAGAGCTAAAAAGAAATGTGGTGAAATTGAAACTACTTTCGTTTTCATAACTGTTTCATTACACTGTAACAAATGACGGAGTGTTTAGAATACTTAACAATCAGGGCTGATATCGCGATACGGTAAGTATCGATACGATGAATATGTATATCGCGATACATACTTTGTGATACTTCTATCAACCTATAGTGAGTCTGACTCTATTATTACAGTTTATTAACATCGTAGCCATCCAACAATTTTACTGCTTTGTGATCACTGTCGAAACCGATCATAATACTAGAATCCCTCACCCCAACAAAAAAATATGGATTAGGCGAAGCCATATAATTTAATTTACTAGCAAGTGTCAAAGATTTCACAAAGTTATATTAATAATTACTTTTAAGTTCTAAGTGCATCGTGCGTATCGCAATACTGGGGGTGTAATATGATATATCGGATCGACATAAAAATATCGATGTTGTCGATACGTATCGCTGTATCGATTAAGTTCTATTGTCAATTATTTTTTCTAAGTGTCACAAAACATCGTCATTGATCTTCTACGTAAACTTATGGAAGTGTAACAAGCAAACCAAAGATTCCAAACATTGATGCAATCATGAAACATTTTAAATTACATGACGAAATACTGATAAGTGTACCTTTAGGAAAAATGAAATCAATTTAGGGTCATGCTTGACGATTTAGTTTACTTCTAGCGTTAATGAACAAACTATTTTTGTGAACACAAACACCTGAAATGCAATATCTCGGCCAACCCTGACCATCCGTCATAAAACCTAACTCAGCAGATCGAATAATAAATGTTACTAAAAAGTGGGAAATCTTACTGGAAATAGACAAATGCAGTCTATTGATTGGTCAAAATATTTGGAAATAGACAAATGCAGCCTATTGATTGGTCAAAATATTTGGAAATAGACAAATGCAGCCTATTAATTGGTCAAAATATTTTCGAGCATGATTTGGAGTCAAGAAAAGTTGTATGATGGAGGGACCGGAGTGTTACCAGAACATGTTTACGTAATTATGTAATTAGTTACAAATGGCCCATAAAAGGATCGGTCAAGGATCTTTCCAACCGTGAGTAATTCTTGACGAATAGGTGCAGCTGAATATTAGTCAATGGCTCCTTTGCTCGATCTGTCAAATATCCAAACATGACACTCAACGTGTAATAAACAAGAAACTTTATCCGGAGTATGTATAACCTCATCGCACTTTTAACGGTCAAAGTAAATAATTTGATTTTAAGAAGTGACAATTCCACCGGATCCTACAGCAAGGAGAAAATTTATAAATCGGATAAAACTGCCAATGTATGTAACCAAAACCACGTAGATTCTATCCAGTTGAAAAATAATTATATTTTAGTTTTGACAAATAAATATGACCATGGAGACTTGAACTTTAATCTCAGATTAAATAGTTTGTATGTATGTGTGCGTATGTTTATATGTGTGTGTGCGTTCGTGCGTGCGTGCATTCATGTATATATCTGCCAAATGTAGGTCTTTCTGTCTATCCTGCTACTCCGTTTTTCAATTAACCTACATGATTCTTACCTGTTTTTAAAAACCACTTTCAGTTGGTACCTTGAGAGTTCTTTATAAACAGGTTTGACTACCTTTGAATATACTGACGTTTTCAACTCATTTATCAGGAAGATACAATTTTTGTAAACGTAGAATAACAATTGACAAAGTAAATATGTTTTGAAATAAAATGACAGGGCTTTTTTGAAGTTTAATGTCTTTGTTATTGATAGAGTTTATCACGTATTCTAAAAAAATTCCCAAATGTAAGAAACCTTCCATCGTTTCCAACTTTTTAAGGACGTAAAGTCTTTTTAACATTCATTTGATTATCTCATCTTTACAAGGGTTGAGAAATTATTTCCAGAAAATATTAACTTTTTCAGTCTTGAATTGTATTCGTATGTCATCGATATCTATGTATGTATGTATGTATGTATGTATGTATGTATGTATGTATGTATGTATGTATGTATGTATGTATGTATGTATGTATGTATGTATGTATGTATGTATGTATGTATCTATGTATGCATGCATGTATGTATGTATGTATGTATGTATGTATGTATGTATGTATGTATGTATGTATGTATGTATGTATGTATGTGCGCATGTATGTGCGCATGTATGTATGTATCTATGTATGTATGTATGTATGAGCGTTTAACGGCACCTCAGCACAATAATGGATATGTGGTGCCAGTTAAAAGTAAAGTTCTAAAAATGTGAACTTTAATTCATTGGATACCACTCTTCTGTGTAAAAAGGTAGGCAGAGGTCAAAGAGATACATATATTAGATAAATGAAGCATACACGTTTTGAGAAATACAATCCTGTTCTACTTGTATAATTTGTCTGTGCCTCGGTTCAGATTTCTGGCTGGAATAAGCCGGTTGAGTATGGAAAGGTCCAAGCTAGAGATGATTGATGTTGATGTCATATGTGCACTTTTTAAAGTTTGTGTCGATGCCCTAAGAAGCCACCTTTCCAGGCTTTTCTAGAAAAGTTATAGATGGATTGAAAAATAACCCTTATCTACTCCAACGAAAGGTCCTTTAGAATATATTTGCCTGACACATTTTAAAAAAAAAACTTTTTTTTATGAATTTGTTAATTTTGCATGGGCAAATCCAACGATGAAACAGGTTGCAATTGTTATTTGTGCTCTGTCACTGTTACGTCGAGTTTTATTCTTCCTAGTGTTAGATTTCTCCCTGCAGAAAAAGCTCAGGTACCAAAGACACGAACCAGTCAAGGCACAGAGACAGAACAAAAATAACAATGGCGACATTTTGTATGTTGGACTTTTGTCTGCTAAATTATCAAATCAGCAATAAATTATAATATAATCACCTTGGTTTAATGACTATCTTTCAAATCGGTTGATAACTTTTCTAGAAAACGCCAGATAAGTGGAATCTCGGGGCATCGACACCTACTTTAAACCGAGGAACAATATTTTGTCTGAAATCTTTATGGAGAACAGTGTTCATTCTTATGAAAATCAAGTAATCCGTTAATCCAGGTTTTTATTGGCTAAAAAATACTACATGCAAAGTTAATCAAACTACTGGAAGTATTGTAAGGCTTTGGATATCTGAAAGTGACAGGACATGATTGATTTTTTTTTTTTACCCTGGGGTACGTGTGCAATGTTATACATTATCTTTGGAATAATTTTGAGGAATTAATTAATCAATTCTTTGAAAATGCTTATCACATTAGTCTCAGCTATGCATTGCAGATCTGTTTTGTTGTATGATACACTTATAAAATATAAAAAGAAAACAAAAAAAGATTAAACAAAATCACCAATAATGAAGATCTTGACCATGTCTGATTGTCCCAGACAGAGCGCTGAAAGATCTATCTTTTAATCGATTGAGACGCAAATGAGGACACAACATTATATCCCCACTAGGAGAAAGCCAATGAGGACACAACATTATATTCCCACTAGGAGAAAGCCAATGAGGACACAACATTATATTCCCACTAGGAGAAAGCCAATGAGGACACAACATTATATCCCCACTAGGAGAAAGCCAATGAGGATACAACATTATATCCCCACTAGGAGAAAGCCAATGAGGACACAACATTATATCCCCATTAGGAGAAAGCCAATGAGGACACAACATTATATTCCCACTAGGAGAAAGCCAATGAGGACACAACATTATATCCCCACTAGGAGAAAGCCAATGAGGACACAACATTATATTCCCACTAGGAGAAAGCCAATGAGGACACAACATTATATCCCCACTAGGAGAAAGCCAATGAGGACACAACATTATATTCCCACTAGGAGAAAGCCAATGAGGACACAACATTATATCCCCACTAGGAGAAAGCCAATGAGGACACAACATTATATTCCCACTAGGAGAAAGCCAATGAGGACACAACATTATATTCCCACTAGGAGAAAGCCAATGAGGACACAACATTATATCCCCACTAGGAGAAGGCCCAGAAATACGGATGTATTCAGGTCTCAGATATCTACCGAGTGGTGTAACGGATCTGAGATAATGTGTATCCAAATTACCGTCCTTTAAACCAGAACGAGACAGTTCTTTTACGTTGGCGATAGATATTCTTATCAAACGATCTATATCACAGTTGTGTGCATATTGTGTTTGTCCATTTGTATGTCTTTGATTTCATAATTTTTTTATTATGTATTAACAGTTTTTGGTCTCTAATTCATTACTTCTTCAGATTTTTTTAAAAGTGGAAACCCTTTCAAACAATATATATTGTTTTTCAAACTTTACGAATACAGGTACTGTAAACTTTATTTGCAGCTAATATTTGTTATTCAGCAAAGGTTAAATGGACAAGTTTATTGCATGACTAGGAATATATCAGCAGCATTTTAATAATGCAAATAATAATAATTCAGCATTATTGGAAAATGACTATCTTATTGGTAATCTACAGCAAAAAATAACAATACATTTTTTTTTAAAAATTGAATCATTGTGGAAGGTGATTGGGAACTGAATACGTAGCGTTACGTTCAGTCATCCCGTTGTTAGATGACGCTAGAGCGTCATTTTTAATAGATTTGTGTTTTTTTGGTGGATGTGTGTTTTAACAGACAATTTTAGGACGAAGCCACGGTGATCATAAGTTTATTTGTATGGAGGACCTGGTAGGTGCTCCGAGAAAGTTTGAGCGAAGTTTGCTTTTTTCAACGGGGCACAGAATCAGCAGAGTTATTACTAATATAGATACCAAAATGAAACTTACTTTCTGTTGTCTTTATTGAAAGTTGTTTATAATACTGTCCGTGTTGAAAACTGTTATTTCAAGTATCAAACATTATATATATATATATATATATATATATATATATATATATATATATATATATATATATATATATATATATATATATTTATATCCATTAATTAAAGCTATCAGATGTCCTCCAGTAGAGCCACCAATGGCATCTGAAAAGGATAATTTTATCATTTTGCTTC
Source organism: Margaritifera margaritifera (assembly GCA_029931535.1). Taxonomy (NCBI): domain Eukaryota; kingdom Metazoa; phylum Mollusca; class Bivalvia; order Unionida; family Margaritiferidae; genus Margaritifera; species Margaritifera margaritifera. Next base: position 1,989,809 of record JAQPZY010001639.1, on the reverse strand, counting down.
ATTCAAACGTTAGCATACTTGAGACCTTTCTGGCTTTTCATTCTTAGAATCGGACCCTTTCTTAGAACTCAAATAGTTTTATGAAAGTCAGTAATACCTATTACGTTGTTTAACATGATTATCGATCGATTGTTTCCTGCTATAACTGTAAAACCTCTGTGAGTCCGATCATCTGTCCACCTGTCTGATCATATGTTTGCCAATGCGTCATGCCCTATTCTCCTACACCACTGACCATAATTAATCACACAAAACTCGGTAATATACTTTCCCACGTTGCATCTTTAAACGCCTACTTTAGATTATTACCGTCTCTACTCGCTTATAAGTCGATTCCAACAGCGAACTGCACAGACAGACCCAGATATGCCGTTCCATAATACGCCGGCAGATCTGGGTCTACGCGGTTTGTTAGGAGTAATCAGCATAACAAACTATATAGACTGACCTGCCTGCGCATAATGCGACGGCAGAGCAGGATCTATGTTGTTTGCAGTTGGACTATACTTATAAGCGAGTATAAGGCGAATGATTTTGTTAAACCACCTCAACGTTTAGGTTTTTGCTATCGATTTACGAGTAGATTTATCCAAGGCTTCTAAGGAAAGACATATGATTATGCTGCACGAGGTGGTGAGGAGGCTAGATCAATTTTTTTTTTTTTTTTTTTTTTTTTTTGCCTTTCATGAACATATTGTTGGTTAAAGTTTTACAAGAACGAAAAAAAAACCCAAAAAACCAAACATCCAAGTTTAACATCCTTTTCCATATGAATACATTACAACATTTAAAACGTTCGTATGATAATTAGTTTGTTCATTCACAGGTTTCATAAACTGAGTTTGACTGTGCACTTAAGAAGTTAAGTGAATACGTGACCAAACTGAAATCAAAGTCAAACGATTTATTGGTCATAATCAGAGCCTACAATTTCATCTTGCCGAGCTTACATCACGAATAGATGCCTTCAAAAATGACAAGATAGGTATTGAGTTTGAGCTGATTGATCTCCAGGTACTCCCTTTGATTGATCTGATTGAGCTGATTGATCTCCAGGTACTCCATTTGATTGATCTGATTGAGCTGATTGATATCCAGGTACTCCCTTTGAAAAACGAATCAAAATTGTTGTTTGCTCTAGAAAAAGTTGCGGAAAGTTAGGCAATAGACTCCGAACGCGTGGTAAAGAATCTCATCGGAGAAGAACTGCAAATTGAAGAAACCAAGGTCTCATCATTTAAACTTGACGGAGTTCACCAAACTGGGAAAACACCTAACAACCCAAAGCCCTGATCAATCGTTGCAAAATTGTATTTTTACTTAAACAAAAGGTGGGGTTTAATTTTAGGAATGCGAAAGAACTGTGAAGGTCTCCAATCTGCACCCAACCACACTAATGAAAAGATACAATTAAAAAATCACACCAAAGAAACAAATTAGCATAACAACTCAGCAGTTCAACAAACACATGTCAAGAAACACCCCAAAACCAAATAAAAAAAAAAAAAAGAAAAGCTCATCAAGGTTGGAAAATACATGAAAGAAGTTCTTTATACGTAACCATTAAAATCTCCATTACATTTTATGTCTCCATCTACACATGCTCACATATTCGCATCTTATTGTTCCTTTAGTTTATTGAAAACTATTTTGAACGTTTATTTATTTATTTATTTATTTATTTATTTATTTATTGTCTTGCTCTGCCTCTTTATGCATACTTTGTTGAAGTTTTCAAAATTATTTACGAGCTTTTATATTTTACGATTAATATGAGTATCAGTATTATATAAATATAAATCCATTTTCACCTCCATGTTGTGTAAATGAATAATTCCCGTTTACCTCAAACAGTTACTACAGTTTAAACCGGAACATCTTAGTTGATTGAACTTCATTCATTCCGTAATCGACTTCTCCACTTCTGAAACAATGACTTTAAGAATTTACACAATGCATACAGCTGTAAACAATGACTTTAAGAACTTACGCAATGCATACAGCTGTAAACAATGACTTTAAGAATTTACACAATGCATACAGCTGTAAACAATGACTTTAAGAATTTACGCAATGCATACAGCTGTAAACAATGACTTTAAGAATTTACGTAATGCATACAGCTGTAAACAATGACTTTAAGAACTTACGCAATGCATACAGCTGTAAACAATGACTTTAAGAATTTACGCAATGCATACAGCTGTAAACAATGACTTTAAGAATTTACACAATGCATACAGCTGTAAACAATGACTTTAAGAACTTACGCAATGCATACAGCTGTTCAACGTCGACTAGTATCATCCCTAATAAGCTAGATGCAACATTGTACCAATCCACTTTTTTTCTCTGACTGCAGAGATGATGAAACACCAGCAAAACAATATATATGATATGGTGAAGCGGTAAAAAATATTCTAATAAAATGCAACAAGAGCAGAGTAATTGTACGCATGCGCTGCGTTTAACAGTCCTCTATACAGGGACTAGTAGGGCATGATTGTCTCTGGAGATGATTGACCAATGGGCTCTCCATGACCTTGACCTTACGGTATGCAATCTTGAATTAAACGTACTATGCAGAAACTATTATTTTCTTATTAGATTCACAATGACCGTGACCTTTGACCCAAAATCTATGGTTTCTTTATTACCGTAAGTGCAAGTCATCCACTAAGTTTGGTCGTGGAACTTATTTAAGCAAACCTTATTATGCAACACCCATTTTCATTGAACCACAATGACCTTAACCTTTGACCTTTCGACCCCAAAATCAATATGCCTCTTTTAAACTTTTAGTGCAAGTCCACCACAAACCTTGGTCAAGTTACGCAGTCTAGAACTCAAGTTTTTATGTAAAAAACATTTTTCCTCTTTCAGTCACAGTGACCTTGACCTTCGACATTTTGACTAAAAATTCAATATGCTTTTTTCTTACTCACTTAGTAAACTATCCACAAACTTTGGTGAAGGTATACGATCGAAAACTGAAATTTCTATGCAGAATTTTTTTTTTTTTCATTTTTCAGGCACAGTGACCCAAAATCAATAGACTTCTTCTTTACTCCAGGTGAAAGCCACCCACAAAACTTACCCCAGGTCTGTGATGTAGAACTAACGTAATTGTGCGGAAATAAATTTTCTTCTTCTGGTCACAGTGACCTTGACTTTTAACCTTTTAACCCTAAAGTCGATAGGCTTTTCCGTTACCCAAGGGCATGCCAGCCACAAAGTGTCGTAAAAGTAGATGGTGGAGAACTCGAGTTATAGTTATTGTGCGGAAACGAAATTGGGAACAGTCGGATGGACAAAAAACGTCAAAACATGGCGGGTGTACAAAAATGAAATAAACAGGGTTCCAGGATGGATCTAGATGAAATGTTTACCTGTTTTACAAAAAAGAAAGATATATCAATCGAATTACATGTAAAGTAAATAAAAATTCCATGTCGCTGTTTGAGATGTGTGTGTGTGTGTGAGAGAGAGAGAGAGAGAGAGAGAGAGAGAGAGAATGATGGTGATGGCTAACAAGATCAAACCTTTCCTTATGATTTTGAAAATGGCTGTATATAAAGGGTTTAACAGTACGTCAGCACAATACAGGCTATATGGTACCGATTTAAAGGTTAGATCTAAAAATGAAAAGCTAAAGAATTCAAAAAAGAAAAAACTTTAAAAGATAAAGCCTTTCAAATAAACACAGACATATAGTACAATAAGATTTTGAAAATGGAATCTATGGCAACATTTCTTCAAAAACTGGGAGTCCAATTTGTAGAAAATTGTAGACTAAATTCTTAAAAATGAGGATCTACGTCTAGGGACTGAGCAGGGACTCGAATACAGACAGCGTTAATGATGATGTTGATGAGGACGATAATGATGATGGTGATGATGATGATGATGTTGTTCATGATGACGATGATGATGTTGATGATATTGTTGATGCTGATGATGGTGTTGATTATACTGTTCATGATGTTGACGAAAATGTTGATCATGATGTTGATTATGTTGATATTTATAATGATATTGATAATTATGTTGATATTGATAATGATGATGATGATGACGATCTTGATACTGCTGCTGACGGCGAGAGCGACGATGATGATGATGACGACGTTGACGACAACGACGATGATGGTGGCTAATGAGAACAGATTACAATCCAACGATGCCGATTGTATCCGTTAAAATACTGTACACGTTTTATTTATTTAAACTAAGTCCTAGCAATCTAATATACATTTATGACAACGGAAACATGCCTCTCTACATAACAATTACGATTCTTATATCCTTGTTAAATTAAACTGACAAGAATAACGGTGCTATTCAAAAAGAAGATTTTATCCGGGTTCACAGTGATGATGGCAAGTTGTCATTTACTGATTACTCAGTACGTAAACAAAAATATTTAAATAAGGAATATATAGGACATTGCATACGTCATAGTTTTACACACTTAAACATTAGCCGTCTGTACCCGCCTATAAGTCCGGTCCAACTGCGAACAACATAATGCACCGGCAGATCAGGGTCTATGTTGTTTGTTCTACTGATTACTCTCAGCAAACTGCACAGACCCAGATATGCATTATGCGATGGTAGATCTGGGTCTATGCAGTTGGATCCAATGTATGCGCAAGAATATAGAGGTTAGTTTCTTTTCCAACGTTAATACCGGATATATTTCATCGTGTGGTACGAAAAACGTGATATTTTAACGAGTGGCGAAGCCATGAGTTAAATATATATCGTTTTTGATACCACACGATGAAATATATCCGGTTTTTAAGCAGGAAATGAAAATATTCCTTTCATTATATATCAAACTTGTTCCAGAATCGAAGCTTAGAAGATTAAACTCACTCTACAGCACAACACCCCACCCGCATATTCGTAAATTCACCTCACGTTCATAGGCTGATCATATAAATATCAGAGACTTAAGAGAGCGGTAGGATTGGGATGACCTAATCTGTCGCATAAATTACATTTTTGACATTTTAGTAAACTATTTGATCATATCTAACACAAAGCAAGTCCGATTCAGCAATGCATCACAGCGGGTTTATCATTGTTGTTAAGGAAGTAAGGGGAAATAGCCCCATAGAGACGCGAACGGCGTCGAGTCAAATTTCTTCAGAAAAAATTAATTTCTTAAACAAAAATTAATTTCCATGATTGAAATGTAATGCAGTTTCTATTTATTTGTTCTAGCTCACAAAGTGCTCGTTTTTGTTGCAGCAGATATAACTTCTGTAGGCACATACAATCAAGCGTCGCCACTCCTTAAAACATCACGTTTTTGTACCACACGATGAAATATATCCGGTATTAACGCAGGAAAAGAAAATTTTCTTTTTATTATATACCAAACTTGCTCCAGAATTGAAGCTTAGAAGATTAAACTCGCTCTTTGGCACCCCATCCCACCCCAACCCCACTTTTTGTAAATTCACCTCACTTTTATAGGCTGATCATACAAGCATCGTTGACCTATCACTGCTGTCAAGGAAGTAAGGGGAAATAACTTCATAGAGCCGGGAACGGCGTCGAGACAAATTTATTCAGCAAAGATTAAATTCCATGTCTGAAATGTAACGCAGTTTCTATTTATTTGTTCTAGCTCACAAAGTGCTGGTTTTTGTTGCTGCAGGTATAACTTCTGTAGGCGCACACAATCAAGCGTCGCATGGCATGATGGGATATATTTTTCACATGTGAAAATATAGGATGGAAACAAATATGAAAATTATTTCGCCAATAAGTTTCTATATTTCACACTTAAGTATATAATAAATACGGTATATTCAAACCGTGCGGGCATATTATTGGCAAATAACAATATTTTATCTATATTTTGTTTACTTTAAATGGCATTTCATACTAAACTCGTTTATTTATTGTAAATTGACATTTAAAACTCAAAACATTGCATTCTGTAACTCAGCAACATTGCATAATTTGTGCATCTAAGTTTGATTGTACGTAACAGGAAACGCTAGTAAACATGTGCAATTTTACGTTTTAAAATATTAAGGAAAGTCGTTTTATGTCTTTCAAGCGTTCTTGTTCAATTACATATTTGAAGAATAAATGGGTTATTCGTACATCGGACGTTATATGGGTTCACGGTTTACGGGTCCATGCGTTATACGCCACATTCGATTAAAGTCAACAAATTGTCCAGAACGGATTGCCTGACTCTACTTTCATCGTCATACCACCACCTTCGTTTACCGCAAAACTAAAATTTTGACAAAAAATGCATTTTCTACACTAATGCCCTTCGTTGTAAAGCCATTCGATTCCATCATGCAATAAATCACACCATCTTGGTTTAAATATTTCTCTCAAAACTGTATTTTTTTCAAAGGACTTCATACGCTAGAAAAACGCGTGAGAAAATTTTAATTGACTTATTTGTGTAAAAATAATATGTTGTTTGATTCTAGTTATAGTTTTGTCCAAGACCAGATTCTGTCATGATTATACTCGCACTTTTGCAGATATTATGATTAGTTATGTCCATTAGTCTATCAATCCGTGTTTCAGTCTGTCCATCCGTCTGTCTGTCTGTGCGTCACTCAATTCACCTTGTAATCTAAACTCCATCTATACCGACTGAGGGAGAGTGGTTGGTTTTAACAGATTATTGGCTATATCATGCAGTGGAAATGGGTGCTAAGTGCCTTTCCCATGCAGTGGAAATGGGTGCTAAGTGCCTTTCCCATGCAGTGGAAATGGGTGCTAAGTGCCTTTCCCATGCAGTGGAAATGGGTGCTAAGTGCCTTTCCGAAGGACAACCCGAGGTAGCCGACGATGATATTGAACACTGGATGCAAACCCTCTGGAGAGAAGCGGTTAGGGGGTTGGGTCACATTTGTATAGAATATGGACTCTTCCTTGCAATCTGACCTCCATCCACACACATTGCGGGAGGGTGGTCATATTTGGTATGATGTTTCACGAGGATAAGTAGATGACAACGTAGTTTGCTAATCCTAAATCAAGCGGTGTGGGTATGTGTATGTGTCAAATTTGCCATGTGATGTGGCTTCAACACTTTCTTTGTGTTATAGACAAGAAATTCTGTATACACATTCTAAGGACTGGATAGCTTTGTATGGCTCACAATTATGTTCGTTACAAGGTTTTCCACTGAATACAAGTAATAGATCTTAAAATGATTGCAGTAGTAGATTCATCTGGTATGCTTTATTGTGTTGCTTGCATAAAGTGAACAATTTTCTGATGCAATTCGGCTATGCAATTATATGCGACATGAAAACGACAGGTATACGAAAAAGGTTCAAATTTAGTGCTGATTTAGAAGATAAAGGATATGTATATCTTTTAATCATGTTCTACCTGTATTTTCGTGACTCATGCTGGTTAGATATGTTGAAAATTCAATGCGTTTTTATTTCTGATTTGATTTTAACATACAGTACTTCCTTTTCTTAATTCGTTTATTGATGCGTGTACAAACCTAGCTAAAGTCTTATCTTTCCTATGTAAAGTCTTCTCTTTCATGGATTTGACACACACACACACACACACACACACACACACACACACACGAGTTATTTATACAGGGTTCCCACACGTTTTGAAACAAACATTTCCAGGTTTCTTCCTGGATGAAATTCATTTTTTTAAGGTTCACTCATGACCGTTACTGAACGGAATTAAAAAAAAAAAAAACATTTTGTCTTAGAAAACGTGCATTTTAAAAATCAAAAGTTGTTTCTATTTTGAGACTCTCCCATACAATCTGAATTAGACATATGACTTTGTACTAAACCACAGGATGTAACACCAGAAACAAGTATGACTACTTACATTCATATAAGTTTGCATGTAACTCATTTTAATTTACAGAATTAAAAAATAACTTTACACTAATTAACTGCTTATGTTGGTATGAACTCTTTTTAAAAACACCTTTATATAAAAGAAGGACTGAAATTACTTTTTATATATATTTTTTTTAAAAATTCACTTATGCAGGTCTCAGGGAAATTTGTTCAGCACCCATCCTTGGGGCGAGTGAGTTGCAACCTACACTCGTCCTTGCTATCACTTTACCCAACACAGTACACAGTACACTTATTACTATACTACTTACGCTCAAAAAACAAAAACAAAAACAAACAAAAAATATGGCAACCGACGCAAGCTTGATACTAGTAGGGTTTTAAACCCGCTGTTTTCGCTCTGAACATAATATTTTCATGATCTTAATCCATTTTAATATCAAGTTTGCGTCAGGTTCTTGTGTAAAAAGCTAAGTCGGCTTCCTTTGCGACATATTCTGGACTGACACGCAGGCAAATAGGCTAAAGTAATCGACAATTGACGTACGCTAGATGTTAAGCGATGTTGAGCGTCAGAGCTTGTTAAGACTAGAAAATGCACACTGATATTCTCAAGGTGCGGATCTGCATCTACTCGGCCAAGGGACGAGTAAAATAGTAAAGTTTCATCGCCACAACCAATTTTTACGCGGTCAGAACGAGAGAACAAGTGGTTTTCCTGATCCCTGCTAATGTCTGGTTGGTGCCCTGACATCGACTTTCAATGTAATCCAACTATGGACTATATATTTAATGCAATCATTGTCAAAGACATCCAGAACATGGGGCTCTGCATTTAAAAAAATACCCCTACAGATTTCTACGTATTTAGCAAGATCTGATAGTAAAATTCACCGCAAAGGTGAGTTGAGGGTGTGGAAGGTTGCAATTGACGATAATGCTTAACACCGATTGTTACACTCTTCCGGTGATTTAAGTATCCTAGTACTACATTAACAGTATCTGCTTCTTCACAGAGAAACACAAACTCATGCATGCTTACACACGGCATTTATAGTTTTCATATCTACAGCTACAATGTGGTTCAGTAAGCAATGATAAAGACTTTCTTGAAAAACTGATGGACACGACGGAGGGCAATCCAGAAGATAGCTATTACTAAGCTAGTATGCTACTTTATCAATTGTATCATATATTGCCAAGATAAATTACATAGACAACAATATTCTTTCGACTATGGAAAATCGTTATAATCCTGTCGACATTATTAGATTAAGTATACAATCTGGCCATATTCTGTTGTATTGATTTGATCTCACAAATCACTTTCATCGTTGACCACGGATTTTCCTGGCTTGTAGATGGCTTTGCTTGTTGGTTTTAACGGCACCTTTTAACACATTATTGGCTACTAGTATATCATGCCAAGGAAATGTTAACTAAGTGCCTTACCCAAGTACACACTGAGCCAGTCGACCTGTGCAGGCCTTGGTGGGTATCGAACCCGCTACCCTTGGATTTCGAGTTCTACCAACTGAGCTGCCGCAGCTCCTTGGAAATGCAGAAAACAACCCATCACTGAAAGTTTCATATCGGAATATAAACTTGACAAGTGAGGACATACTACCCTGTCAGTCATTCTTACTTATGATAGTTCTATACACGTACATTGTACATTGTACTCCCAATTTGAAAACTAGAGCAACTTGCAGTGGCTCCCCCATCGCAAATCCCCACACGTTTTTGCTGCATATTCCAGCCCTTAACCCGTCATACTCACCCCCAACCCCAGACAGAGTGACCCAGGGTCATAATGCAAATTCTGTTACAAATATGATGCGTATTCCTTCTATGATTGCATTTGTACAGTTTGGTTAGAAACTATTTGAAAACTTCATAGTAATTTCAATATTTTTTTTATATTTGACCTTTAACTTCCATCCAGGAACCCCCAGGGGCTGGGGCTGGTCCTGGAGCTAAGGATGATACCCCTCTCGTAAATGACTACCACACTAGCAACGTAATTACAATTTTTTTTTAAAAAATTACACGTAGCGGTTTAAGAGACGTGGTAACGGACAGACGGAGAATATCGCATAAAGCGTTATGGAATATATGAGAGTACGTCATTCTTCTTTCACCACTATCTGTCATGTACAATAAGCGTGTTAACGGCGGATGGAATGGCAGCTCCCAGTAAAATTTACAGGTTGCTCAGTATGTGTCACACATAATGGAACTACGGACTATGAAGACTCATCTCACTTTGTACAAATGCTGTGATTCGCGGTACAGGTGAAAAGGCTACCTAGTAACAATAAAAATACGTCATACTGTTCTACAGTTTCATGCTGTTCTACAGTTTCATGCTGTTCTACAGTTTCATGCTATCGGTTAAAACAATCTCTTCGACAAATACCATTGGTCTCGAACGATCCTCGTAACGAATCGACATATGGACCACAAGCCAATAATATCACTGGCAAAGATGTGAGGCATCACGTGATTTACAGGCGCACTAGAAGCTTGTCGGACGTTCAAGCCTAATGTACATCACCTAGTCGACTCCCACTATATATCGTATGTAAATTTAAATCGTCAAAACTTAAACAGTTTTCAAACCATTTTTTAAATTAAATTTTCAATATGCACTAAAACAAATTAACGCTAATTCATACGGGTAAGGGTCAACATTCAAATCCTCGTGTTTTGTATGCTATGCTATACTAATGCATAGGTATGGTTCTCTATGCCCTGGAGATAGGTCAATTATTTGACACAACCCTTCAGACTGAAATGAAACCCTTGGTGTCAAACATATTTTCATGCATCTCTCTACTACAGTTGTAAACACCACTGTTTGCCATTTTTCTTATGTCGATTCAACAGTAACCCTCGCTTACACTTTACTATGAACAATTAAAAAAACAAGAAAGGTCACCAAAACGGAAGGCCAAGGACAAAAGTAAACCGTGTTCATGGCCGTCGTTCCAAAACACGTTTTAAAGTTTAGATATTGCCTAAACATGTACGTTAGATTGGTTGAAGTTAATCATACTTAAATTTCATCCAATCGGATTGCTGAATTCTAGACTTAAATTTCATCCAATCGGATTGCTGAATTCTAGACTTATTTTTAGACTTAATTTTTGCTGGTAAAATCCAGACCTGGTCAGAGCGTCCAGAAACGTCGTGAGAACACAGCCAATGATAGGGTTTCGATTAACTTTGATAATGTAAGAGAAAGTACTCATGTCCCATATTCACAAAAATTCTAAAATTCTCAATTATGTATGCTCAATAAAGAACAAATTGAAAATGACGCAAAAGATTACACAGTTGCCCGTATATTGAGGATGTTGTTAAATGTTGGCAGGAAAAGACAGTCGAGAAAATATTTTATAGCAACGGCTAAATTTTAGTGTGAGTGCCCGCTCTGGTTGAAAAGGTTCGTGATTGATCGGAAGGAAAGACGTAATCAGATCGCCATCAGATTGTGAAAAGGCTACCAGTACCACAACAATAGGACCGAAAAAAAGGACAGAAGAATTATGTTCACTGCAATAACTGTAGGTCGGAATGTTTATCAAGCGACATCAGGGTTTGCTAAAGTGGTAAATGTTGTATAAAACTTGGCTATAGTACATGTACAATGTTTTCCAAAATAGAAAGCATGCATGTAGCAATTGCCCGCCGATAACCATGCAAACATCTCAGCGTAAGTGAAAACATAAAACAGAAACCCGCTTATGTACTTGAAGAACGTTAAAAAGATTATCAGAAATAAAATTACAGACGATTTACAAGTCCAATATAAAAAAAACTCGACTTTTCTGCATCAGATCTAAACATCTGACCCGTAAACCATTGATGAAAATTTTGAAGTCTGTTAAAAGTATGACTAATGTTTGTTTCGGGATTACTTTCACCTGCAAAATGGATGCTCCACGATCATCTAACGGTTGCAAAGAATACTTTATGTAAGAACAAATGTACCATGTCACACACACACACACACACACATATATATATATATATATATATAGAGAGAGAGAGAGAGAGAAAGAGAGTGTGTTTGTGCGTGTGTGTAAATATCTTTATAGTATTGATAAGTGCCTAATCAGAAAACATTCGTTATGCTTTGATGTTGCAGAATTTAACATCTCCACTGTTATCTCAGCCTGGCATATCTTGCCAATGATAAAGTTCAGTGCATATGTGAATTAGTGAGAAAAAAACGTTAGAATGGATGAAGCCAAGTAAAAGTTTGCTGAGTAATCAATCCAAATAAAAACTTCTAACAAAGATATTTTCCATTATTGTTAGTCAATAACTCTGGATTATCCAATATTGTTAATACAGTGTCTGGTATTTCGGCACAAAAATAGGTATACCGGTACTTGTTTTTTTTCCCCGCTTTGGTATACAACACCTAAAGTGTTGTAATGTCAAGTATTGTCTACAGTACTGGTATATTCAGCGCTGCGACCGCCAATTTTACATGATCTTTCATAGCTTTTGTCGCATCAACAGATACTTAATATTCAGTTGTGAACAAGACACAGAAATTAAATCTGAATGAGTGTACATAGTTTTTCTCAATATATTATACCAAAAGACTGCAATTCTCCTATTTAAATAGAGTGGGTTATTATTTCCAAATAACGTGACTTGCACAATAGTAACACGTCAATATATCGTGACGAGAAAGTTATGTACATGCCCGTGCAATTTGTTAAAAGTTATGCCATTGAGATGAGATAGATACAATTTTACCTCAAAACTAAACTAGTCAAAGTAACCATTTCAGTGGCATTCGTTCTTACTCACACAACAGGCTACTTTCTTGTTTAAACGATAAATGCATCGCATCTGGTAAATGTTGGCGATGAGAAAAATATGATGCCAAGACTGGCGTATTCTCCACACTATTGCACATGTCAGCGATAAGGTCAACCAGTCTGATTTAATACCGAAACGACCTATTCTGAGTTCATCCTGCGGATCAAAACCCATTCACGCTTGTTAACCATGTCAAAATAAATTGTTAACAATGAATTGTTGTAAAAAGTTTAACTTTATTTTATCCAATATATACGGTGATATCAATAGCACACACACACACACACATATATATATATATATATATATATATATATATATATATATATATATATATATATATATATATATATATATATATATATATATATATATCCTACCCAAGCATTTAAAAATACGAGTAGGTCGAATGTAAAATGTAAACATGTCAAGACAGCTTCCCATATCCAAGTAATTGTTATCGTTATGACACAAGTGGAATGGTTCTCGTGGTTTTTAAAAATAGACTGGTTTTCTGGTTTTGACAAGAAGTAATACCATCAAAATCTGCAAAAGGATAGAAATATACGCGTAGATACTATTCGAAGTCTGTGCGACATGTTTGACTTTTATCGGAACAAACTGAAAGTTTCAGAACCTCTTGACAACGTAAATCAAAATTTGAACTGACGTTTGAAATACGTTTTTATTGCTAAATCAGAAGGGCCTCATTTTGAAAGTTTTTAGTGGAATGTGTTCTTTAGTCATCAATTTTCAATTTTCTTCTATATAATTTGTGTATTAAAACCGAACAAAGTAATTGTGAAGGGGTATGAAAATATGACCAGTCATACAGAACTTTCGTTTTCTGATTAGCCAGTACATTTTTTAATAGTTTGTGACAATACAAATATTGTCAACTTTATCAACATTTTTAAGAATTTATTATTACATTATATCGGTCAAATTATTGTACAATTTGTATCCAAGAAAATATTAACTATTTTGGATTTAAACTTCGGTTACTCTATCTACAATTTCCTATTTCATATCATTTCCATTGTTTAAATGCAGTTCTGGGTATTTTCTCGACATTAGTTCTCTCTAATTGCGCTACTCAGATGGTCAGATGGCAAGTTTTTCTCCGGCCACTAAATTATGCAGCGGCTCACGCCATGTTGGCGATCGAATTGGTCAGCGGTCTGTTGGAATGTCTGTAATACAATAGTTAAATGATAAATGCCACTCTCGACTGAGTGGTCAACAAATACCTCAAAATGCGTAATCAAACAAATGTACTATTTCTTAAGTAGATCCTTAAACCAATTAAACAGACAAAGTCGCCATGACGTAATAAATTCCATTAAGGGTCTTTGTTGTATTACGATATCAAGTACAATACTTTTACATCTCCGCGGTATTAATGTGGTTTAGGGATTAATGTCAAACCTTTTTTTTTGAACGAAATTAGCAAACCAGAACAAAACAGAACAAAGCTTTATTTTTTCTTTAATCTCAGGCCATTCGCAGGTAAAAACAACTAATTTGAATGTGCTGACTATGAAGTACTTTTAGCATGCAAACAGAAAACGTGTACATGTAGTATTTGGAAACAGAAAACGTGTACATGTAGTATTTGGAAACAGAAAACGTGTACATGTAGTATTTGGAAATAGAAAACGTTTACATGTAGTATTTGGAAATAGAAAACGTTTACATGTAGTATTTGGAAACAGAAAACGTGTACATGTAGTATTTGGAAACAGAAAACGTGTACATGTAGTATTTGGAAACAGAAAACGTTTACATGTAGTATTTGGAAACAGAAAACGTGTACATGTAGTATTTGGAAACAGAAAACGTTTACATGTAGTATTTGGAAACAGAAAACGTTTACATGTAGTGGAAACAGAAAACGTGTACATGTAGTGTTTGGAAACAGAAAACGTTTACATGTAGTGGAAACAGAAAACGTGTACATGTAGTATTTGGAAACAGAAAACGTTTACATGTAGTGGAAACAGAAAACGTGTACATGTAGTATTTGGAAACAGAAAACGTGTACATGTAGTATTTGGAAACAGAAAACGTTTACATGTAGTATTTGGAAACAGAAAACGTTTACATGTAGTGGAAACAGAAAACGTGTACATGTAGTATTTGGAAACAGAAAACGTGTACATGTAGTATTTGGAAACAGAAAACGTGTACATGTAGTATTTGGAAACAGAAAACGTGTACAGGTAGTATTTGGAAACAAGAACGGAGAGAAACTTATCATTCGTCATTCACATCGATATTCCTCATTTTTAAAGTTTTCCAGTCTCTGAAAGATAGGTAGCAAATTCATACTGAAGAACAAAAAGATATTAAATAATATTTAACACAAACAATTTTGTTTCTTTAAAACAGTAAAAAATACATTTAAACGTCAATTTTACAGTAAATCTATCAAGCAACACCCAATACAGCTTTGAACGATGATGCTTACACACACGGACATTCAAACATTTTTAAAAGTATCTGAGTATCATAGAAAGTATATCTAACTGACTGATAGCAAGACCAACTCAAATAAATGGTCTGTACAGAAAACAGTGTTTTTTAAACTCATGTCATATAGATGTCACTGTAAAATCAGTTATGCAAATGTATTCATTTTAATGTTCACGAATTTTGATAATTTTATCAGTGTAGAAATACTTTCCGTTACAAATTAGTTATTTAAATTTCACAACATTTTGCTCTAATATAAGTATAAGATTTGAAAACTTGAGATCTTTCACTTAAAAAGAATGGTATATTTTCCCAACACCCTGCCTCTACTGGGAGTCTGTGATTACTCGCTCTGAATTTGAGCGGAGGTAAATATGTATTTCGATGTAGAGATAATAAGTAATTTTCAAAATTCAGGTCTTGTTTAAAAAAAATAAATAACGACTACCTTTTGATGAAGTTGCTTTTGCATATCATTTTTGAATATACAAGTCGTGTATGGTTTGGACAATTCTAGCTTTTAGTAGTTTGTGGGTCATTTATATATTTTTGATAAAAAGAGATCGATACTTCTAACAGAAATCAAAGTATTGTTAACACATTCAATCCAGTTGTAATTATGATCTGGTTTTGACTCGTTATACATTATGTTATATAATTGTTTTTGTTCAATTGTTTTACGTTTTACATTTTTTCCCCATTTATAATTGAGATCCATAATCCAATCGTGCGTGATTTAATGTAAACATTGATTGGCTTGCCACCCAGTTCTTAATGCAGTAAATAAGTAGTTTATTTATGCTCACGAGGAATTGACTGTGCGCGTTTTAATTTAGTTGAGTACTTTCAAACCGTACATTTCACAACCATAAAGCAAAATTGGGTAAAACTGTAGAATTTAAAAAGTTGTAATTGCAAATCGATGTGAAAGTTATGCATTCTTTCAAGGCCTTGTTTTTTTCGCTTGTTCAACGTACTGTTTCATGACTTTAAAGAATTTACGGTTTTTGGAGAAGAAAAAAAAAAAGACATCAAAGAATTTTTCACATAAAGAAATACTCTTTTCTCTAAGTGTAAATTTAAACTGATCGGTTTTACATGTACCAAATATTATGATCTTTGTTTTGTAAAATTAATATTAGGTTTTCATAGTTTAACATATTAGTAACAAGCGCTAAGATTGTCTTGAAAAGAATTTGCATCAGAACCGAATATTATAGAGCCGTCTGCATATAATAAAATTTAAATTTCTAGATACGACGAAGCTTCAAAACCTTCTAAATCAATATTCACTCCGGAATATTGATTTTGTTGCAAGAAAGATTCCAGATCGTTGAGAAATAATGAGAATAATACCGGTGAGAGATTTTCTCCTTGCCTAACCCAACAAAAACTTTGGAGAAAATATAAAGACTTTTCTCTGGCAAACATGTTATTGACAAAATTAATCTTATTTTATTCCCTCCATTTTGATTTCCCAATCGATATCTTATTTTTTAAATACATTATTAGGTTGTCAGTACGCGTGAATTGAAGTGTAGTTGTGAGTAACAAGTGTCCGTCTGTGTAAAGTGAGTCAAGTTCTGTTATAAGGAAATTACCAACGTAGCATAAAAGCGCCAATCACAGAAATATTCCGGAATGTAAACGCTTCTATGTTTTGGTCTTCACATCATCTACCATTTAGGATAAAAAGATTGTTATTTCTACTGATTTTAAGGATAAAAAGATTGTTATTTCTACTGATTTTAAGGATAAAAAGATTGTTATTTCTATTGATTTTAAGGATAAAAAGATTGTTATTTCTACTGATTTTAAGGATAAAAAGATTGTTATTTCTACTGATTTTAAGGATAAAAAGATTGTTATTTCTACTGATTTTAAGGATAAAAAGATTGTTATTTATGCTGATTTAAAAGGATAAAAAGATTGTTATTTCTATTGATTTTAGGGATAAAAAGATTGTTATTTCTATTGATTTTAAGGATAAAAAGATTGTTATTTCTACTGATTTTAAGGAGAAAAGATTATTTCTACTGATTTTAAGTATAAAAAGATTGTTATTTCTACTGATTTTAAGAATAAAAAGATTGTTATTTCTACTGATTTTAAGGATAAAAAGATTGTTAATTCTACTGATTTTAAGGATAAAAAGAGTGTTATTTCTACTGATTTTAAGGATAAAAATATTGTTATTTGGTCTTCACATCATCTACCATTTAGGATAACAAGATTTTTTTTTGGTCTCCACATCATCTACCATTTAGGACAACAAGATTTTTATTTGGTCTTCACATCATCTACCATTTAGAATAACAAGATTGTTATTTCTACTGATTTCAATTAATATATTACCCTCATTGTTTAGTACAGTATCTTGCGAAATTCAATAATTTCAAATATATTGTGTATTCTACATTTTGTCTCTACGTTCTGTAGAATTCTTTTTGGTCGCAAGGGAAATTCTAGCCAATGATATTTGTTGGTTGGTGGTGATTTTAGACGCCAGATTATGAGCAACGAGGACGTGTATGGTAACTTTCAAAGCGTTAAAATCGACGAATCAAAGAGCACATGAAGAAGAATATGTTATGTGCTAAATCCCTCAGCACTTGGTAGCAAGTCTCAGACATTTCCTGATAACAAAGGGACAAACTTTTCCGCGGCGATAGTAAGCTCTGCCATTGTCCGGAGATATCAATTAAGATCTTGTCTGGTTCTTCAACATAATTTTTGTGGTGAGAATTACATCAATTGGCCTGACATTGTAATTTTCTGTAAGATGAACCAAGAAACGTTTTTTTTTCGAACAGTTGTCTGCGTCTAAACTTTAAAATCTCTGAGGGATAAATCTAAATATTATATTCTCTCACAACAATGAAATTTAAGAAAGTTTATGTACATAAGTAGCACAAAAATGCTTTGGCATTTAAATCTGAAAAACAGTTATAATTTATATAAATGTATTTTATGAAATATCTTAGGTGCAAGAGACAATTATTTTTGCATCTTCAGTTGGTCAGAATAAAATCAACAGACCAGGAAAGACTCGATTTGTTGACTATTGGTTGCTCGCCTCAAGTCACACAGACCTTGTACAAAAAAGTCACACAAATTGTTGCAAAAATGTGACACAGACTTAAGAAATTCTTGCAAAAATGTGACACAGACTTAAGAAATTACTCGCCAAACAAACATTTCCAGGAATCCAGGATAGGACCGTTTCTACATTTTAACTGCCAAGTATTTAAACCATCTGCTGGCCATATTGGACGTAAGATCGGCAACATTTTCATTTAAACCAACTAAGCATCATAGGAAGTCTTTTAGTGAAAATCCCATGACGATGTAACCATTCAACAGAAGTATCGATAACAAAATTTTCAAGATCGGCGTCTTGGCGATCATATTGAATGTAAGATTGGCACTATTTCCATTGAAAACCAACTAGATATCAGAAGAAGACTTTTGGTGAAGATGCCATGTCGACATGACCATCCATTTAGCGATAACAAGATTTTCAAGATGGCCATATTGGATATCAGGTCTCCATCTTTTTCCTTTAGGACCAACTAGACACCATAAGAAGTATTCTGATGAAAATCCCACGTCGATCTGATTTTCTGTTTAGAAAGTGTAGTGATAACAATATTTTTAAAATGGCTGCTGTTGCGGCCATATTAGATGTCGGATTGGAACCAATTATATTTAGTGAAAACCATATGCCGATACGAGCAACGGTTCAGGAGGAGTGGCGATAACAAAATTTTACAGATGGCGGTCATATTAGATGTTGGGTCGGCACCATTGTATTTAGGACCAAACAGACATTACAGTAAGTTTGTTAATGAAAGTCCCAGTCTATACGAGCATACGTTCAAGAGGAGTATCGAAAACAATATTTTCAAAATAGCCACCATGGTAGTCATATTGGATGTCAAATTGGCACCATTTTCATTCAGGACCAATTTGACACCGTAGGAATTCTTTAAGTGAAAACCACATGTCGTTACAGCCATCCGTTCAGGAGAAGTAACTATAACAAGATTTGAAGATGCCCTCTCTGGCGGCCATACTGGATGTCGGATCGGCACCATTTCCATTTAAGACCAACCAGACAACATATGCAATCTTTCAGTCAAAACCACATGTCAATATGAAAATCCGTTTAGGAGTAGTAGCGACAAAATTTTTTACAAAATGGCTGCCATGGCGGCTATATTGAATGTCTGAGGGGCGCCATTTTCATGTTAAGACCAACTAGACCTTGGGTTGAAGCGTCTGTAAAGTTTTGTGGCAATCCTTCCAGTATTTTAGGAGGAGTAGCGATAACCAACTTGTGCTAACTGACAACTGACGACGGAGCCCCCCCCCCCCCCTACGCCGGACAAAAGGCCATAACAAGAGCTCTTCAGGTCTCTGAAAGTATTTTTGAATGCGTACAATCCATAAAAATAAGCAAAGATTGACGGCTCGAAAAGTCGAGCATTCCGTGCATGAGTTGTGTAGCGACCTGAGCAACATACGTGACCATCTGAAAATATTCCAGTACAATAGCACTGATCCCGAGGCATTCAATAGAAGAAATAACCTGATTTTTAGGGGGGGGAGGGGTCCAGAGATGGTCTGTGAAAATTATACGGCGTTGATAATATCAATCTTGAGTGAACAGCTTGAAATCGACCCCGACGAGATCTTTGAACAGCGTGCACATAGAGTCTGTCGACATAAACAAAAAATACTCAGCATCGAGAAGAAACCAAAATCCACAAATCTCTCATCGCCCGATAATAGCAGCATTCAGAGATTACCCTGATGTTGACTTAACTTTAGCTAATGCATATGAGCTCAAGGGGATTGTGGTGGGTGGTGTGGGGATGAGGATGGGGTGGATACGGCATTAATCGCGATTACCTGAGAGAAATTTTGGATGCCAAAAAACCATTATAGAAAAGGATGAAGTCAGAGATGTGTTGAATACGATTGCCAAGTTTACACTCGAGTATCCCGCCAAATTGTTCGTTAATGGTCGAGTGATCTCCGATTCGTTCGCTGATTGGTATACGGTGATGGGAAAGTCAAGGGTCTCTCATAACAATGATGTTTCATAAAATAGACAGGTGAACACAAGAACCCGTGATGATTCTTCGATGCCACGCGATTCCGAAATGGAGGTTATACAAGATAGAGAGATTTTTAATGATTCACCGGAAATGCGTCTGAAGCAGAAATTGTGGTACAGTGTAGTGATGCATATGATCATCAACAAAACAAATATGTGAAAGAACGCAACAAAGCTAGCGATGTGCCATCTTCAATTTTTTCTGTTGATTCAGCACTATCATATGCTCCTGCTCTTGACAGTAATCATGGTCAGCCAAAAGTACTCCTGCTCTTGACAGTAATCATGATCAGCCAAAAGTACTCGGTCAACACCCAAACCAGGACAATTAATATGGCTACAACTAAGTAGATCATGCATCAGCTTCACCAACAAACCCAGACAGGTGTGTCAACAATGACAACAACAATAACGAAGAAAATCCAACTTAGGTGAGCGCGGAGGGTACATGCGATTGGAAATAAAACCAGACTTATCATAGCAATATTAAACACGCAAACAATACAGAAAATGACACCCAATCGAATAGGGCTCGACTGAATTTGATTAAGAAATATTACGTACGTGCGAATATTTTGAAATATCAACATATCATGACAAATAAAAATAAAATAATAGTGAAAAATTTAAGTATATTTGTCAGAAAAATTATGAACGAATTAGAAACTGAATAGAGATCTTGATAGTTACATATGCTGATTTCACCTTTCAACCTATTGAGACTCTTGTATATATTAAGTGAAACAGATCACAAACTTTTTCATTTATATCATTGATAGTTTACTTTTCTTTAGATATTCCTTGGACTTTAAATGTTTAGATAATCCATGTTCCTTCTCTTTCCCTCCCCCTCCCTCTCTCCATCTTTCGCTTCTCCCTCTTATTTATATTACACCATGATGGTTTCTTATATAATAGAACTTTGATTGTACTTGACTCGTATGCCATATATGTATGGCCTGAGTATGATTTTTTGCCAATAAAGTTTTGCTATGTTCTGTTCTCTTCAGCTGAGCTAAAATATATAGCATACTGCTACTTATATTAATAATAATAATAATAATAATAATAATAATAATAATAATAATGGAAGAAGAAGAAGAGGAGATCGGAAAAAATGAACTTTTCAATCATCGGATATTTGTGAAATATTGCAATAATGTTGGTTGGTTCGTTTGTTGCATGGTTCGTAAAACCTTGAAAAATCCTTACATTTGTTTTTTAAAAAACTCCTTAAATTTTTCCCCAAACTACTTGAATTTATCTGAGTGAATGCAAACCTTTAAAAGTGAATAAATATATCACTTATTAAATTCAGATTTTTTTTATATTTACATATTTCGAAAAATAAATAAAACTCGGGTTGTCACAGGTTGTTACCGTAGCGTCCCTTTGCTCAAGTTGCCTGCTAAATAGCTGGGGATTTTATCATGTGTTTTTTTTTTTTTTCTTTTTTTTTCATTCTGCCTTCGTACCTAATTATGCAATGATAAAGGAAGTAATATGTGGAGAAAGTTCAATTAGGTAAGAAAACAACTCCTTCAAAATTTTTCTAAGTCCTCGAAAACTCATTGAAAACCAACTTTATGAGGCTGTACAAACCAGGGATTGGTTTTTAAGGTTTATGTGCCCGTATCGGTCATTACACGATATATCTAAGTCATCTGATTTCAAAGTATCCCAGCAGAAACTATACATTGTAATTGGTTCTAATTGATAGGTCATTACAAATAGGTTCAGATGTCTTCACACCATAGTGGTCATCTAATCAAAATATAGTAGTCACTGGTATTTAGGGTGAGAAAACTCAACTTTACAATTACATGTTTAAGGAGGTAATTGAAAAATAAATGTGAATCATTTGGACGTTGTTATCAATTTTTGGTGAAGTTTTAGAAACTACTAAAAATTAAATTGCTTGTCCTAGTGGCAGTTGATTAAATATTTGTACATATTTGTAATTACAATAATGTAATCTAGGTACTCGTATCAGTTAGACTTAATTACAATGTACAGTTTCTTCTGTACACAATTGAAGACATATGCCAAAATACATGGTGTGATGACTAAACTGGGCTCATATACCTTAACGGAAAATTCAGCACAGTACTGAGTATATCATGCCAAGGAACTGGGAGCTACGTATCTTTCCCGTGGATACTGCGTGACAACCTACACGTGCTGTCCTGGGAGGGTGTCAAACCAGCGACCCTTGGATTAGAAGTCAAACGATGTACCAACAGAGCTACTACGACCCCCCAAAAATATCGCACTGAATCAAGATGAAATTACATTTATACACGTGGAAACTAAGTGTTTGACCATGACGACACCAAAATCAACGTGCCCTCTCTTGAATTATTTTGTAGCGTGTCAACAAGTCATTTATTGGTGACAAAACATTGTATGTTTAATATGTTACGTGTGCATTAACGTATTTCATCATTAAAGTGGGAATGATTGCCAAAAGTGTCTTCGAAGACTTTATAATCCTAGTAGGATATTAAAGAACAGTCAATGAAACTGCGGGAGGATATGTACAAATCCTACCGCATGTGCAAATTAACTTTGCTTTCCTTATTCAAAATTAGACCACCGCTTCTCCATTGTAAATATGTATAACTTTTTCTTGTGCATCTTTTAAACGATTCGACTTATGCAAGAAATTCAATGATGTTTTCCCCCACATACCTATATGTATGATCGTGTTTTTCAGTGTAGAACACCGGTGGAGAAGCCACAACATTTTTTTACATTTTGGGTACTTATTATCACTGAAAAAAAAAAAAAAAAAAAAAAAAAAAAATATATATATATATATATATATATATATATATATATATATATATATATATATATATATCACTCTCTCTCTCTCTCTCTCTCTATATATATATATAAATATATATATATATATATATATATATATATATATATATATATATAATAATAAGTCTCAACTTTATAAAAAACAAAACAAACACTTACATATCGAAGACTAAAAAAAAATATATAGATCTACTTACCATCTTCAGCCATTGAGAATCTGAGAATGCCTAGAATGAACAGTAACGTTGCCTTCATGTTGACTCGTGTGCATGAGGGCATTTTTTAAACGGCTATTTGTGGTTTATCAGATTACAGACAGAATACGGTTTGCTTGTTGTATGACCTAACACGCTATTACTAAGAACTTCGGTCGGTACACCCGTATTGGGAATGAGGCGAGTCTGACTGAATTTGAATTATAGACGTGTGCGACGAATCTCGTCATGTACGTCTGTAAAATGAGGCGAGGTTGTAATTTACACTTATATACTGTGATATCCGGCTAATGCACCCGTGTAAAGCTGCTTGTGGGTACTGGAAAAAGCTGGTTTTTGTATTTGGCGATTGATATCGTATATATTCATGAGTGAGATCCATTATTAACTTCATGTTCATACTGTAGCATCCTATTAGAAACAAAACAAAGCAACACACAAACAACGGATAATCATGTTATGTACTTAATAAGTGTAAACATGCTGATGTAGCCTATATCAATCCCGATAAAAATCACCAACATCCCTTTTCCGGGTTAGGGGACACTACACCACTGTATGGGAAGGTATGTATACTTCAAAGTCAGAAAGTGTGTGTGTGTGTGTGTGTGTGTGTGTGTGTGTGTATGTGTGTGTGTGTGGAATTGTAACGTTTTAAACTGACCGGTTCCATCAGGTTGCCCAAGGCTTAAAAACGGGATTATAGTATACCTAGAGAATTAAGTCAGTTAGTGTGACAGTGAACAGACCTCTGATTGTAGGCTCCCAATTGGTTAATAGAATTAATTAGTTTGAGGTTTCCTTGGGCAAGTCGTGTGATACAGGTACAAACAAAAACTATTCACCAAATCTTTTTTCATTATACCGTGTGCTAACTAGCGCCTGCATTTTGTATGTCTGCAATCACTCTCGATTGTAACAATACCGAAAAAGAATTTGACAATGGCACGGACAAACCAGACGGCTCGTAAGTCTACCAGAGGAATGTGAGTTTTACACAACATATTCAGATACTATCACACCTTTCTTCAACACGGTACTCCGGTCCGTCGGGGAGATCTTTTGCTTTGGGGCTTCACCTTTAATTATAATTTAGTTGTTTTGTCGTGCTTCCTTTGGCGCGTACGCCATTTTTTTTGTTGTCAAGTTCATTTGTTGTATTTTTGTCTTTTGCTTATTTCTTATTTGCTGTAAGCCTTTGTTTCTTTTGCTAATTGCTTTAACTTATAAACTGCCTTTTGCTTATTGACTATTTGCTGTAAGCTTTTGTCTTTTGCCATTTGCTTTAAATTTATAATTTTTGTCTTGCCTGTTCTGCGCACGACATTTTTGTGTTTCAAGTTTCATTTGGTGTATTTTGCTTATTGCTTATTTGTAAGTCCGTTGCTTTTTGCTTATTTTGCTTTAATTTAATGTGCTGCCTTGTTTTTTTTTTTTTTGTTTTTTTTTTGTTTGTTTTGTTTTGCCATTTGCCATTTGCCTTTTGCTTATTTTGCTTTAATTTAATGTGCTGCCTTATTTTTATTTTTTTCTTCCCATTTGGCATTTGCATTAACAAATAACTGCTTCCAAAACCCTTAGATAAATGAATGTAATATTATAGAAATTAAATTTTCCCTTCAAATGGAAGGCAGGAAGCTAGATCCATACTTCCAGACGGAAGTACATGTAGTAAATATAGGAGATAGGGCCCAAAAGGGTGCCAACTGCTAGAGTTTGAGGACACAAACACGGAGAGAATAAAACCAGCAGAGATTCTGACAGGTCTAACAGCTAGGGGTGTAAACATCAATTATGTAGAGGCTATCCAAAACGGGGAGTTTGGAAAATACTACCTGTACGCCAAAGAGGATAAACCAATTCTCCCCAATATTGTGACAGAAATACAAGGGAAGAAACTGAAAATAAGTGCGGCTCCCCCATTCAGAAGATAGTAGAAGAAAAATCCACAGAGATCCATGTTTCAGGGCTGGCAGTTGAAATATCAACGGAAGAACCGAGATTAAAAAAATGCAGAATAAACTTAAAACCATGGTCCTAAAACAGAGGGATGCAACAGTATGGGGATTCCCAACAATAAAAACAGGGGTCAGAATATTATCTATTCAGGCAGAACAGGCAAAGAGCGTGCCAACTTTTTTCTATCTGATGGGTTTTTGTTCTAAAACGTGTTACAGGGGCTGCCTAAACCACAGAAAGTGCACAAGGTGCCAAGAAACCGGGCACATTCCAAGAGACTGTCCTAATCCCATGCAAAGGGTGCAACCGGAATCGACATATGCTGAAAAGGCAGCAGCCAATACCAACATAAACATTGACATAGAACAGGACATATAACCTGAAACTGACCAACAGGACACTTACAACATTGAAGTGCCGGTCCTCCCAGAAAATCCATCAAAGGAGGGCTTAGATTTAGAGTGGGAACATTTCCACTCAAAGGCAACCTCAAACTGCAAAAAAGAAAGACACCACAAAAAAAACCCTAAAGAAAAAACACAATATACGCATCAAAACCCCTTCTATGTTCTGCAAGAACCTCTGATCGATGATTCAACAAGTCAACAGAGAAAATAGAAACTGACCCCTAATCAACCCAAGCTGTGGACGAGGGAGACCAAAATTTATTGAAACAAACAAATCAGGAAAAAATGGAGGAGGAAGCCATACAAATGGCATCCACCCCGATCCCCACCCAAAAAAAGGAAAAGGAATGAAAACGAAACGCCATCTGCGGAGTGGCCATTACAACAGGAGGAAGAACAAACCTCTCCTCCCAAAGGGCCACCAGCACAGGAAAAATGCATCACAACAATGGAAATTCCCAGACCAAGAATCAGTATCGAAGAATACAAAAGTAGGAAAAAAATAAATGTAGGGGAGAATATCGGAATCAATAGGGAAAAGACAAGTACAACTGCAACCCCAACCCCAACCACCCACTAACAATAGTGGAAACACAAACATAACCGAAGGAAAAATAAAAGCTAGGACAGGGAAGGATACACTGGTAACATAGACACAGAAACTGATATAGATACATATACAGAAACAGAAGACAGTGACACTGCCGAGTATGGCCAAGAAGAAATGAAATAAAAATAGAAACCGAACAAAATATAAATACAGTTAGACTAGCAAAAACAACCATTTAGAATAATTATAAGACCTTTTTAGAAACAACATGGATATCAACCTAAGAATAATATCAATAAACATAAATGGAGTAACCAATGACAAAATAAACCGAATACACGAAACAACTCAAAACTACGACCTAATTATACTACAAGAAACACACAACTTAGACAAACAACAGAAATACCAAATTGAGAAATAATTTCATGCAGTAGTAGAAATAAACAACAATATAAACGAAATCTGCACAGGAGTCATCTGCATATTCAAAAACACACAACACAATCGAAACAATCGAAACAAATGAACAGTTCAAAGGAAGACTCATACATCTGAAAAATAAATGATTGGCACCTACTAAACGCATATGTGCAGTCAAACTACAATGCTAATAAAATAAATGATTGACACCTACTAAACGCATATGTGCCGTCAAACTACAATGCTAATAAAATAAATGATTGGCACCTACTAAACGCATATGTGCCGTCAAACTACAATGCTAATAAAATAAATGATTGGCACCTACTAAACGCATATGTGCCGTCAAACTACAATGCTAATAAAATAAATGATTGGCACCTGCTAAACGCATATGTGCCGTCAAACTACAATGCTAATAAAATAAATGATTGGCACCTATTAAACGCATATGTGCCGTCAAACTACAATGCTAATAAAATAAATGATTGACACCTACTAAACGCATATGTGCCGTCAAACTACAATGCTAATAAAATAAATGATTGACACCTACTAATTTCATATGTGCCGTCAAACTACAATGCTAATAAAATAAATGATTGACACCTACTAAACGCATATGTGCCGTCAAACTACAATGCTAATAAAATAAATGATTGGCACCTACTAAACGCATATGTGCCGTCAAACTACAATGCTAATAAAATAAATGATTGGCACCTACTAAACGCATATGTGCCGTCAAACTACAATGCTAATAAAATAAATTCATGGAAAATCTCACAAAATATATTCTGAATTATTCGACAGAGAAATTCACAATAGCCGGAGATTTTAACTGGGTGGAAGCAGAGATAGATAGAAATGAGGGCTTATCAAGAAAAGAGAAATTATTAAGACTGATAATTGAAGACTTTTTCAATAGAAATAAAATAATAGACGCCTATAGAATATGTAACCTAATGTGTAGAGAATTCACTTATAAATATGGCAATAACCAGGGAAGTAGACTGGACAGATTTTATATATCAGAAACGGGAAAAAATGGTATAACAAAATGCAGTATCGAAGATCTAAACATTTCTGACCATAGCGCTGTTAAATTACACATCAATGCAATAAAGAACATATCGGGTCAAGGGGTGTGGAAGTTAAACAACTCGATTTTAACAGATAAAGAATACATCCAAAACATAAATGGAAAACTTTAGAAATTTTTACAAAATGAAACATATGATAAAATCATAGAATGGGAAGATCTAAAAGAAAGCATAAAAAGAGAAACTAAATATATACGTACGAGAATGAAGAAGGGGAGAGAAGCCTTAGAGCAAGAACCAATGAAAATAATAAAAGGAGATAAAACTACTAAAAAAGACAAAGAGACAGCCCAGAAAAGATCCAATGAACTACAAGAATATAAACAAAAAGGAGTAGAAATAAGGGAAGGGATATATATATATATATATATATATATATATATATATATATATATATATATATATATATATATATATATATATATATATATATATATATATATATATTTTATATACCTACCGATTTTCTACCGAAGAAAGAGCCAGAATTTTACCGTCATTTCCTACAAGCAGGAAAACGATTCTATCATTTTCTAAACCCGTTTCTCCATACTCTCAAACGAGGCTGGGACGACATTATTACTCGAGGTTTCCTGGTGACAATAGCAGCGCCCCTAGGTATGGAATGCCAACACTAGAGTAAACAAAGCTCTCACAGTGACGTTACTTAAGAAACCTTGTGTTATGTGTAAAATATCTGAAAGGTCTAAGCAATATTTTTGTCACAACAACAATAAAAAAGCATTTATTCCTTTGTTTTGAAGTAGTAAAATATTCCCAAAATGTTCGTCTGAAGCAAGATCATATTCGGAAATCGCGTACCAAAACATTACAGTTGTACAGTACAACCCATTTACGGAAATTCATAAATCGTAATGTTAGTGAGTTTCACGCATAATGGATGAATTTGAAATTATAAATGAGTAATATTCTCTGCAACAAATCTGTAGTATCAAGTTCCAACAATTTCTCCAATCCTGTTGTAAATAACTGTCAAACTAATGTTGTCATTCCCATGTCCAGTACCCATCAGAGGCTCTCACAACGTTACGCCAGAAACAGTTCAACCGCATTCAACCTAGCCTCTGAAAGAAACTTCCAGTCATTCAGCTGGTGAAAACTTCCGTGATGCAAAATTTCAGAACTGCACAATTGGCCGGTTTCCATGCTATGTATCCCCATTTTTGTAATTCTTCCCCGGGATTCTTTTTGTCCAATGTATGCTATATGTATAAGTGCTATATTTTGTCATGTTTTGCTATAATTCTTCTTATGACAGCATTGATATGTCAAATCTTTTTGAGTTTTATGTTTATCTTATAAAAAAAGGAAAGAATTCGTAATATTTTTGTGTATGTATCTCCAGGTTTGTCCTCCATCTCTGGATTTTCTTCTGTATTTCTGTATGTCTCATCCATCTTGGTTGCTGTATTCTGCTCTTCTTTCTTCCTTTATTGTTTGTATTGATTTTTTGGTTTATTTTATTATATATATATATATATATATATATATATATATATAGAGGCAAAAAAAATATTTTTTTAAATCCGAGATATATATATATATATATATATACTTCATTTTGCCTATATATATATATATATATATATATATATATATATATATATATATATAGTTGTACATTTGAGATTTCCATTTTTTTTTAAAATCCGAGATTATATATATATATATATATATATATATATATATATATATATATATATATATATATATATATATATAGTTGTACATTTGAGATTTCCATTTTTTTTTTATATCGTGGAAACACACCTTTAGGGTCAAAGGGTCCGGCTCCTTTTAAGGTACTCCATAAAAGAGGGAATTATCTCTTCCCCTTCTTCCCGCTTGTGTTTTAGTGGTATAAAAGTATATTTATTCCCGTGATTTTAAGTGTTCTGAAGTACACACCTTTATGGTCGAAAGGTCCGGTTCCTTTTCAGGTACTCCCTTTAAGAGGGAGTTTCCCTTCCCCTTCTTCCCGCTGGTGTTTTAGTGGTATAAAAGTTACATTTCACAGGTTTGTGATAATTTTCTCAGGAAAAAAAAAAAGTTACTTAAAAAGAGTATAAGTGTCCCTAAAAGGACCCATATGTTTTGGGTCTTAAAATGGGGGATAAATATTTTTAGCGACGTTTTGAGAGTCGAATTGAAATTTCCATTCACGCGGACGTGATTGAAAACGTGTTATCTTTTGTCTATTGGCAAAGATGGTTTTGAAATGTTTGATTCGGATTGAAATATCAAACACACTGACGTGATCGTGAAGGTTTATGATGAGAAAAAGTTGTGTTTATGTTCAGATTTTCGTGCAAATATCGGGAAAATATTTTGTTAGTATATTGTATTGATGTATGTATGATGTGTATCTTTGTATTGTCTGTCCATATATCATACATCCGGTTTTCTTAGGCTTCTCTGCAGGCCTGTGTACCTCGCGTGAGCCTAGTAGAATAGCCCTGCAGTATCTACACCTCGTACTTCCCGGGTTGTGTGATTCCATGTTCCATATGTTTCACTGTTTGTGTACTTATTTGTTATATCTATATTAGTTTCTTGGTAGAGTTGATTTTCCCTTTAATTTTGTGTTTGTTTTTAGTCTCTTTGTTAGAATATGTATTTTGGCATTTGCTCAAACAAACAGCTTGTTATTTGCTTGTTATTTATTAATGGATTCCATTTACAGTTGGTAGTGCAATGAAAGAGGATCTCCCATTTTATGAAACTGTTCATAAGCTGAAAGATTGTCCCTCATTCAGCTTTTATTCAGAGAAGTAGAAGAAAATCCGCAGCTTAAAGATATACCTTTACATTTCTAAGTGTGTGTTACAGGTTTTAAATATTGTTCTTAGGTATATTTCGAATTTAGAGAGGTTTTATCTTTTCCAACATGTGGGCGAAATGGAAAACAGGTTGCATCTCTCCGCGAACCTTCCCCCTAGTGGGGAGGCCTACTGATTCCCATCGCCCACAGTGGTCGTACTTGGATCCTCCAAGAAAACAACACCTTATGTCGTGTTGTTTTCTTTTGGTCAAAAGTTTGACAAATTTCTGCTCACAAGTCTTCTCCATTTTTATCTTGTTTGAGCATAAGTCTGTTCATATCTGTATTTAAGAGGTAATATTTCATTATTTGATATTGTAGTCAATTAAATCAATGGTGTGAACTCTGTGGTTCACCGGAGTTATCCTTCCACAATGTATCATAGCATTTATTATGAAATCTACCACTTGATATACAAAGTATTGTTTTCACTGGCATCTGTACATAATATCTGTCTCTCGTTATATGTATATAGTATATTTATATTATTAATTAGAGTATTTCTCTCTGTCTATAGAGACTTGCACTTTAGTATAACATGTGTTTTACTATAGGGGCCATTGTTGCAAATAGGGCAGTTTGGCAATTTTTTAAAAATGTGTCTCCGGAGGGCCACTTCCCCCGTAACCCAGACATCATGTAAGTATTTATAGAGCATGCTTTGTTTTGCAGTTGACTTTATACCCACCCAATTTTTCCATACCAGTTTCCTATTTACAATTGGGTTGTTGAATTGAACTTTGACTTATCTATGTTTATTTTTATTAGTGCATATATTTTATAATCCTTTTTCTCTTTCCATATTTGATCTATGACTCTATACTTAAGGATTATGTCTTTTATGTATTTAAAATTTTTAAATGACTCCATTAGCTTAATTAGTCTATTGTACTGTGTATGTCTAGTATGTGCTTTAGTAGATATCCAAAATCCAAAGCAGTACATGTAGAGGGATGCCCATACATGTGTTTTCTTTCCTAAAATATGCCTTACTCTATTAATTATATTTGTTGTTGTCTTATAACGTAGATGGGGTATACCTAGACCTCCTTCATATTTTGGTTTATATAAATACTCTCTTGGGAGGTAATGTACTTTTCCTCTCCATATAAAATCAATAAATTCTTTTGTTTATTGTATCTGTTAGGTCCAAAGCATTTATTATGTAGGCAATTTTACTATATATGTATGTCTATGCTACCTGGATTCTTTCTATTGTGTTTAGTGTCGCACAAGCCCATAGTTCCAAGTTGTTTCTAAGTGTTTCTAATATTTGGTTCTAATTACTTAAGACTGAATTTGTCCCATATATAATTCCTAAGGTCATTATTTCTTGTTTAATTAAGTTCGGTGGTTTCCCCTCCATTTACCGATTAAAAGTATTTCCGTTTTCTCATGGTTCACAAGCGAACCAGAGGCTTTCCCAACGTTACCGAATTCCTTTTCCAAATGATTAAAAGAGTTTACATCGGTAATGAAATTGGTACAGTCATCTGCATGCTGCACCATTTTCAGTTCCGTCCCTAAATTCGGTATTTTTTTAATATACCGTTTATGTTTTTATTACTATTTCTTTTTCTGCAGAGCGCCTCTATTGCTATTATATATAGTGTTACGACTCTATGGTCTAAGAAAAATGTAACAGAAAGAAAGTGAAACCAACAAATAAAGTAAAAATCAACAAGCAATTTATTTCTACACAATTAAAGTGAAAATTCAAAATATACTTACAGTAACGTGAATTAAAATCCAAATAATTCAATAATCCTAAGTGCCCTAATCACAAGTCCTAAATATATAATGTTCCGATTGAATGAATGTATCCTTGAATGTGTTGATGTACCAATAGTCTTCAATGTACTGATGTGCCAGTAGTCTTTAATGTGCTGATGTGCCAAAATAAAGTACTCCAGAATATCTTAGAATAAGTTCACACAAATCCCAAAATCATCAATTCAAAATCCAAAATTCAAAAGTCTATGAGCACTTTTATAATCCAAAGATTATTTTAAATAATTCCTCTCTCTGAATTTGGAATGATTTTTCACAACTGTAATGGCTCTTTAAAGGACTGATGTTAAGGTAGAAACTGAAAAAACTGTCCACTAAACATGGTATATATAAAGATAGGTCACATGACAGAATGTTCTAGAATAGTATGGTGTATGTGATTTTTGACACATAACTCTGAAGGATATTCTGGTTTTATCTGTAAACAAAATCAACCTTGACCTCAATTGAATCAACAACTTGTTTACCAAAACCGTCCTTGAACTCAAATATTAAGTAAACAACCTAATTCAAGGACAATAGCTAAACATGTCAACATTATATTTAACATTAAGGTTTAACAAATATAAGTAGTCAAGAAACATTATAATTTCCTAAAATATTTATAATATTATATAAACATCATACATAACAATAGTAACATAGATAGAGAGCAGCCCTGCCTTACGAATCTTTCTATGGGGAAACTCTTTGTTTGAGCCCCATTCTCTTGTACTCTAGATGTTATATTATTATATAGTATTGTTATCCAAGTGTTAAAATGTTCTCCAAAACCAATTTTTTTCATGATCCACTCTATGTAACTGTGTTCAAGTCTGTCAAAGGCTTTTTCCTGATAAAATAATATTATCGCTCCTTTGTCTCCTCCCATGTTAGTATATTATATGGCAGTTTCAATTGTTAGTATGTTGTTTTGAATATTTCTGACTTCTTCCCCACAGCTTTGATTGTTATTTATTATAGAATGCATACATTTTTTAAAAATTCTATTAGTTAAAATCTTACTTAAAATTTTGTAGTCTGTATTGAGTCAGGAGATCTGTCTTCAATTTTTTAGATTTTCAATATCTCCTTTTCCTTTGTATATTAAAGTTATTAGTCCCTCCCTCATCCCCTCCGACATTTCTCTTTTATGGTATATATTATTATATAGTAATTCTACTATAGGAATTAATTGTGTTGTAAATGTTTTATGGAAATCAGTGGTAAGTCCATCTGGTCCCGGTGATTTTCCCTTATTCAGTTGTTTAATAGCATTCTCTATTTCCTGTGCAGTTATATAACTGTCACAGTTTTCTTTCTCTATCTGTTCAATTTGTGTAAATACTATATCATTACAATATTTCTCTATTTCCATTTGGTCGCTGTTTTGTGTGGTATATAAGTTTTTGTAAAACTTTTTTTTTTCTCTTAGTATATCGTCTTTTTCAGCATACAGGTTGTCATCTTTCTTCAATTTTCTATATTCCTATCTTTTCCTTTTCGTATCTCCTCTATGTTGTATATAAATCACTTTATTATATACCTACCAATTTTCTACCCCCCAAAAAAGTCAGAATTTTACCGTCATTTCCTACAAGCAGGAAAACGATACTATCGTTTTCAAAATCCGTATTACCATACTCTCAAACGAGGCTGGAACTGCTTTATCCTCGAGGTTTCCTGGTGACAATAGCAGCGCCCCTAGCGACGGAATGCCAACTCTAGCAGTAAACAAATGCGTCCGATGATGATGTTCCAGCTAAGAAGATCGAGGACTTTTTCTTTGCAAAGAGTGCGGTTTATGTTAATACTTTGACTTTGTATGTTAAGGATTTTATCCTTTTTGTCTTTATCTTTATTTAGTATACCTTTCGGGGGATACCTAAACTTACTCGGCACAATATAGCCAGGATTATGCTGATCTGCTGTTAAACCCTATTAATGGCGTGTTTCTGGCTAAAGTTAAAAATGGTAAATATACTATGAACTCGCGCGGAATCTCTCGAGATTCAGCAGAGATTACGATATGCCATGATTGACAATTGGTGTTCTTTCATTATAGTCTGCTATGTTGAAGTGGCTTAAAATGTGATTTTAAAAAGTTTTGAATATTTTTTTATTGTGTTGCTGATTTTGTCGAGTAAAATGGGAACTGATAATTCAAAATCATCAATATCGTGTAAGTATTCCCAATTAGACTTATTTTGAAAAACAAATCTTCTCATTGCAAAATTCAGAAAATAATCACAGCTTCCTGACATAAAATAATTATAATTATTTAAATTATGCAAACAGTGTTTTCAGAACAAAAAGACACCGAATTGGCGTGACGTGCCAAGAAGCATGAGTAGTCAGTCTCGCTGGGAATGAAAAAATAAAATTCCAAATACTTCTTGTGCACAACGTTATACTCTGATACATTGATACTTTCGTGATATACAGAGACAAAATATGATGATCATCTTTTGATGACTCAAGCGTATCCTCAATGTATAATCATTCCATCGGCTTCTTTTGAAATTTATTGGATCTGATCTGTACAGAAGGTAATCAAGAGAGGGCATCCCTATTAGTTCAGATGATGAATCACTGAAACCCAGATAAATTGGGTTCACTATAATTTAACAAGAGTGTGAAATAAATCTCTTGCATGGAGGCACGTGGTTGCTTTCTCTACTGATAACCATTTACCTAGTATGAGTCTTTAAAATGTGAGCAGCACGTTTAGTCCTGATGCGCCTTAAACTGTCGCCTTTTTCAGATGGACGGATGATTTCTATAGCTAAAAACATTGTTGCTACCTTGCTTACCAAGGGATAACTTTAATCCATACTTGCTAATACCCTACCAAAGTTAAAAGATGGGCCACTGTGGAAAACTGTAAATCAGCACAACACAGTGTTTAAGGCAGAAAGAGATCAACCCCTGCATTAGCTAATCTTACCTAATCTTCCAACAGTTTAAGAACGGGTAATGTATTAAAAGCAGAAATGCATTTGATAATTAAAATTTTTTACGAGAACATTAATTGTATTCCATTTTAACACTGATGCTGTACCATACTCTCCTCGCTAATACAATCTTAATGGTATATTTTTGGCTAAAGATAATCATGGGCGGATCCAGAAATATCGCTTAGGGTTGAGCGTAAATAAGTAAACGAGGGGTTAGTGGTAGAGCAGGCCACTATAGGCCTCTACGGGGGGGGGGGCTGTGTTAAATTGAGTCAAACGATTATAGAACCAAACGGGAATTTAACATAGGCGCCATCTTGGTTCGAATGGTTTGTAACAGTGTAGAATGAGATGACGGTCTGCACTCGAAAACGGAAAAACCCTATGACGTCAGGTGAGTCTGTCTGTTTTGTAACAGTGTTGCGTGTGTTTGAAAGAGAAGTGCGAGTTTGGTTTACCCTCTAAATGAAATGTCCTAGAGGAGTCCTGTGTTAAATTGGGTCCAAAGTTTATAGGGACAAACGGTCGAAAGTTTATGGGGACAAACGGGAAATTAACATGAGACTGCCATGTTGAAAGGTAGGTTTTTTAAGCAGTGTATTGAAGGGGTGTATCTTAACAGGACCTGAACGATGACGGGCGTCTGTATGGATGACATAAACTCCAGCGTCTTCAGGTTTATTGTTTGTAGGGTTCTTTTTATTTGTTGTCTATAACAAGAACAGGATAGAATGTAAAAGAAGGGGTATAAAATAGAATTTAAATCCCTTCACAATAAAACTAACAACCCTAACACTAAACCTAATTTCTATATAAAGTTAAAATCTCTACCCCATTCTATAATATCCCCATCCCTACGTGCTCTCCTTTTTAAAAACAAAACTACCATCCTCATAATCTTTACATATCAATACCCAATTATCTACTATCCATCAGCTAGTTATCTACTATCCAGAATCCCGTTATATATGTGTGTGAGTTGTGTGTCTATAAATACTTCCTTGTGTGTGATAGTATGTTTGTGTAAGAATGTGTGTCTATTTCATTCCCTCCTTCTTTTACATCCTACCCCCTCTTGTGTGATAGTATGTTTGTGTGTTTGTGCGTATAATGTGCGTATAAGCACTCCTACCCTTTTCGTTGGATAGTATGGGTGTCTGTTTGGATATTAATTAAAAAGGGGTTAGCTGGATTATAGACGTGTATGTTTGGATAGTAATCAAAAAGAGGTTGCTAGATTGTAGGAGTGTGTATTTCGATAGTAATCAAAAAGCGGTTACTGGATTGGTGGTGGTGGTGTTGGATTGTATGTTTGACCCTACACATATTTTTGACCCCATAAACACTTTTGACCCTATAAACACTTTTGGCTCCATAATACCAATATTAAACCTATGGACAATGTTAACATAAGATTTCCTGTATGATCCCCAAGCTGTATGACCCTGAAGTGCCATTTCCATATAACCCTATGGCGTAATGTTAATTCCCGTATATCCCCAAATGCCACATGCTACTACCGCTGTACACTGAAAACCATTGTATCTGACTTGTCATGCTAATGTGCAACAAGGAATCTACATGCAAATTAACAGAAATGAAAATTTTGATGATAACAAAGTTTTTATTTATTTTGATTTAGATCCTAAGGTGAACATTCAAAACAATTACTGTGTTCTTTTAAATGTTGACATGGATCGTGCCCAAGGTATTATGTGCTTTGTGCGTAATAAATGTGCGCAGACGATCCTCATTACATGATAATTTGTTGAGTGACTGATTGTGGTAATACCTTGTTTGCACTCAATTTTATAGAGACAGCGTTATCGTATGTCCAACATTTCTTTTCTGCATAGCTTACGATAAAAAGTGGTTACTCAAAGATAAAAAGATGATCGTGATAGATCCTGAAGACAAATTCGATAAGCGGGTAGAGATACTGGTTGATATCTATCAAGTTACAAATACTTTGTTTATCATTTATGACTGTTGTAACATTGATAATGTAAAAAGGAAAGCAAGTAACCTAACCAAACTAGCTTTCAGTGGTAGACATTTTAAAATATCAGTAGTGGTCTTCTCTAGAACCATGGTATTCCAGACGAAATGAAAGTATACATTGTACATGCTTTTAAACGGAACGAAAGAAACAAAATTTTAATCGTTGGATTAACGACGTGTGCGGCCATTCGGCCATTTACGACTTTAATTTCGTTTTCAATACTAAGTGCTTACGTGTCCTTGAGGTAATATGTTCAATTTGTCAACCTCAAAAACGCTTGCCGTTATACACAGACAATGCTTCTTTGTTCATTTTGATGTTATGTATCTCCTGGTTGTATGATCTGAATAAATTCGTTTCTTGGTACCGTATATACTCGCATATTAACTGGGTCCAAATGCAAACAACATAGATCCTGATCTGCCGTCGCATAATGCACCGGCAGATCAGGGTCTATGTTGTTTGTTCTGCTTATTAGTCCTTACAAACTGCATAGACCCAGATTTGCTGGCGCATTATGCGACGGCAGATCTGGGTCTATACAGTTTGCAGTTGGTATAAGGATATACGGGAGTATATACGCTAAGTTTTCTTGTGATCAAATAAACAATTACAGCACATTTCGAAGTAAAAAAATAAAACATTTTGATTAGGCATTTCGTTTACATACTTTTTTTTCGTCTTTGTCAGTTGTAAATGAATAAAGTTTTGGCCTATGCCCACAAAACTCTTTAATTGGAACCCCATTTAACTCATCCTTAGAAGGTCCAAGAACTTTCTAATTCATTTGTTTATGCTATCCTTCACATCATTCGAAACAATTTGATTGCTTCGTCTGGGTCATTTTAACCAATGTTTAATTGAAAAGGTGACTGTCATAACCAGACAAGTTAATAATGAACAATTGTATGTAAAAGATGGCGGCACAGGCAGGTGTGGGAAATTTAGGTCCCGGTCTTGTATAGCAATATCAAAGTATGCAACGTGTAGTTTGATAATGACTTATCTCTTCTGATGCTATGATCATCACATTTAAGTTTATGAAATGAATATTATAAATTGATGTAGTAATTTTCCTTAATATTGGACATTTGATACAGTGTTTTCGCTTGCACGGATCGTTATACATGCGTGTTATGCTCGTGCAGATATACATGAGCATTACCTGAGTCATGGTTTACGTTGTTGTAAAGTGAAGTAAAGTAAAGTGTCTGCATATCTGGGCTGAGTAACTGACTTAATATGGACACTGTAGGAAATTGTAATGTATAATCCGCCCGTGCTTATTCATGGAGTGTGAAGTGTTCGGAAATATAGTGCGGGAAATAAGTTAGGAACATGACTGAAATGAAATGAAATTATAATGAAATTATACTGTTAACAAAAGAAATAGATATTTTTGATACATTTGTAGCTATTCTTGAGAGTACAACAAAAATGATTTCTCAACCTGATTTTGTGGACGATGTGGACATTGATAGAAAGTCTCAAAATAGCTTTGATGATGCCAAAGACATGTAACATAATGAAGTTGAGGACAATATAAATTCAAGACCTGTTTTAAATGTGAATCAAATGAAGAATCCCAAGGAAACTGAGAGAAAAAATGAAAATATCACTGGTGCTGTTATTGATGATGAATATGATGCCGAAGGTGATGCAATGTTTGTTTCGCAGACTCCACAGGCAGAACAAGGGCCTGATGTAGAAGAAATCAATGAAGGCATTTATGAGCAAATCAGAGTCAAGTTTGGTACTCTCAATAAAAGTGCCTTCAAAAGAAAAATGAAATCTTCTCTTGATGTCAAAGCTCTCAAAGATACTCGGCAAGCTCTGTTTGATCTGGCAAAACGGAAAAGATATGATTGCCCTGATGGTCGATTAGTGGACCGTCTACCTCGATCTAATGGTGCTCCAGTGGCAGATAAGTTGTCAGAACATATTTATACAATATATATCATTTCATTGAAGGAGAAGACAATTACAGTGACATGAAAGCCTGTATATCAAAATGGGCCCTGAAACGCAAAAATGAACCTCAATCATCCCAGCGGTTGACATCTCAGCGCAGTGACATCATATCGCAAAGCCTGCAATATCTAGTTAATGATGATGCTTTACAAAGCACAGAGGAAAACGCTGATAGAATGAGCATAATATTTGCGCAACTAGCGACAATGAGTATACTGTTTGAAGAAAAAATGTCCCGGTTGGAAAACCAGATATGTGAAATTGTCACACAAAGAGAGAATGAAAATCAGAGACTGAGAACAGATTTAATTGAGAAAACCAAGAAACGCCAAGAAGTTAACGCTCAGATAGAGCAACTTAAAGTAAATGAGGGAAAACTAATGAGTGATAACCGGGGAATGTACATCCATATGTCATCTATGGCAACTTGGGAAAATGAGTTAAAAGGAATCGCTACACATGTACATCAACATCTTGATGTGGTAGTGAAAAGGATAAACTGTATTGAGGGAAATGTAGACACAATTTGTACAAGACACAAGCTTTTATACAATCAAGCTAACGGAGAAAGTGGAAGAACCTTAGAATTGCAACTGAAAGGAAATCATGAATTACCAACATGCAAGGAGATTAGATACAATCCATCTACTATTGATCAAGAAAAATGTATTATCTCTTCCTAAAGAGATACACAAAGAGACTTCTACAGCTCTTGCAGCAAATTAGACAAGAAATGGACCCCCTATAACTTCAGTGCAGGATTTCCCTCTACTTTCACGGAAGGATGTGACTAATACACCAGCAAATGTGAACCATAAACGGCAAACAGAAGTCACATCTAAAAATGCAAGAGAGAGCAAAGAAAATAAAAATCAACAAAACATGTTATGATGTAAAGAAAGAACTCAAAATTAAATAAATGAAAATAGCACGAATAAAGCACTGAATGCGCTCATCGAATCACCAGAAGATCAAAGAATGATTCAGAAAGACGAGGAGAAACACAGAAAAAAAGATAGTGTATAGACATATTGAGACTATAATGACCAGACCCAATCAAAAGGATCACGAATCTGATGTTTTTGAACCAGTCGTAAGAAACAAAATAAGACACATTTTTCTGTCAAATGTAAAATCAAGAAAGGATATAGATGTTGTAATGACATCTATTGCAAGCCGTTGCAAGGAGGAGGGTGTGAAGGTTACATTTGTCCGGCTTATAAAAGAACGACCCCACTGGGATGGATCAAATATATATATATATATATATATATATATATATATATATATATATATATATATATATATATATATATATATATATATATACATTTCGACTAAATGTATTGGAAAAACATTTTTGAATTGATGATGAACAAACCATCATTTTGGAGTGCTGGAATAAACTGTAGGGAATGGATATCAAACAAAAAGTGGAGAGAGGACTACCCATCAGATGAAACGTATGGTAAATTTAACACGTAGTGCCAATAAACATTGGCATAGGACTCGTAATTGTGTCATCATTGTAATTATACTCACCATCTCGACATGGAATGTACGCGGTGTAATGCATAGCACGCAGAAGTTAATTGAATTGTTAGCCGACACAGATCTGTTTGTTATTACTGAACATTGGCTTGGTACAGAGAATCTAACTTACTTAGATAAATTACATGTCGATTTTAAAGTAGTAGCGAATCCTACTGAACACATACCAAAATGCTATAGGGGTAGTGGCGGGGTTGCATTATTTTACCGATCATCACTATGCAAAGTAAGAACCTTACAAACTGACTTGCCAAATATTATGGCGGTGAAAGTCATAATGAGAGGATTGGAACCCATCATTTTGATTGCAACTTATTTTCCCTCGACAACCAGAACTCACGATGAATATAAAGAATGTTGTGATAATGTTTTTGATGTTTATGATACATATTCTGTTGAAAATATATGCATAATCATAGGAGACATGAATGCAGATCTTGTGTGTAAAAATCGATCCAGGAGAGACCTGACTCTCAGGAACAGAATAAAACAGAAAC
Organism: Margaritifera margaritifera; assembly: GCA_029931535.1. Lineage (NCBI taxonomy): Eukaryota > Metazoa > Mollusca > Bivalvia > Unionida > Margaritiferidae > Margaritifera > Margaritifera margaritifera. The sequence continues at coordinate 1,948,462 of JAQPZY010001639.1, read as the reverse complement.
ATCATTCTTACCTCAGTGGTAAAACCCCATGAACATTACTTCACGTATAGATCAAAAGACATGTCACGGACGTCTGTACTAGATTATATACTGATACCCGATAAAATCAGAGGTGGTGTAAAAAGACACACAGTGAACGACATAATTGATTTTTCAATTTCAGATCACCGACCAGTTACAACAGCACTTGCGAAAAATATGTTGAAAGAAAATATTAAGCCACGTGGTTTTCCAAGAATTAAATGGAATCTGGCTAATCCATTAGAAGTGAGCATGTATAAAACTGACGTTGACTCATTTTTGAATTTCACATTTGAATGTAAATCAGTAGAAGATATTGAGAAGTATAATGAACTGATAACTAAAAGTGTAATAACTGCTTCGGAAAGATATATTCCAACGTCTGAATTCAGATCATATTTGAAACCATATTGGAAGAAAAATGGCCTTGATAAGCTACATAAAAAAATGAGAATAGAGCGCGGAGAATGAATCAAAGAAGGAAAAAATAGAGGACCAGACAGTAACAGCAATAGAAAATACGCAAAAAGAGAATTCAGAAAGAAACAGGATAGAGAAAAAAGTATATAAAGAGTGCTTATTTGAAGAAATAGGAAAGAGTGCAGAACTGGGAATAGACGAATTCTAGAAAGTCATACGGGAAAGTAGGAAATATAAATCAGATTATGGTAATATTGTATTTCGTGGAATAGAATCAAATGATCCTAACGAATGTGTCCATTTATGGAAACTGTATTTTTCTGAATTAAGTGATACAACAGATGAGGAATATAATGACTGTGAGAACGTCAAGAAGATGTACGAAAAAGCAAATTAGAGAATGATAATATAAAATGTGATACTATCCAAGAGGAGGAGATACTACAGCATATCAAGTCTCTAGAAATTAAAAAGTCACCAGGCATTGACTCTGGGTTCAATGAGCATTTAAAGCAAGGCGGAAAGTGTCTAATCAGACATCTGACTGCCCTTTTTAATTATATAATCCGGTTTGAATATTTACCTAATGTATATAGATGTGGGATGATTCAACCGATATACAAACAAAATGGCAAAGATAAATGGGATCCGGTGAATTATCGTGGTATAACATTGACATCTTGTCTGGGAAAATTGTTTGAAAAAATATTGATGACCAGAATTCAAAAGTACTTAGACAAAATAAACTTTCCACATCCATATCAGTTTGGATTTCGTAAGGAGGCTGGAGCTATCTCTGCTGCATTTACCCTTCAAGAATGTCTAATGTACTATATAAATAATAACTCTAATGTGTATGCTGTTTTTTCTGGATAACGAAAAGGCTTTCGATAGACTGTGGCATTGCGGTCTATTAGAAAAATTAAAATATTTGGGAATTAATGCAAAAATTTGGAGAATAAATGCCCATTCCTACACACAGTCAAGTGCTTGTGTATCGTGTACAGGACGTATATCGAACACATTTCCGCTACGAAGGGGAGCTGGTCAAGGGCGTGTAATGTCCGCTTTTCTTTTTCTCAAGTGACTGTAAATAATTCCATGCACAATAAATATATTTCAAATGTAATATTTGAAAGCATATGTAATTGCAAGTGTCGGGATAAATTTACGTATAATTTTGCTCTGTCCTGATGTATAAATAATTCACAGGGCTTCATAAGTTTTGAATTGCATATTTTCTTGCCTTTATGTATTGTATTACATTCTTTAAATTATCTCAAAATCTTCAGAAAATGGAGGAATAAAAGAATATCAATCAGTCTCTAACACGTCTGATGTAGTATGTTGCAACTATTTTATGCACATTTACAGATTTGTAAAATTATTTACAATTTGCCTGATGTCCTCTATTTTTTTACTGGATATTAAACAAATGACTGCATATATTTAAGTTGTGTTTTCATTGCCTATGTACATTATCAGTTGATGTGTTTAACACAGATTCCACAGCAGTTGATGTGTTTAACACAGATTCCACAGCAGAATAGAAGCACCTGTCGTCCTTATGTTTTTTAAAATTAATGCAAGCGGTTTTATTCTTTACTCATTCAAGCAAATCTATATATGAGCTTCGTCTGAGAGGTTGACGTCTATCTATGTGCAGTGTTAAAAATGCAATGCTGCCAAGCATTCCGATTGTATTTCGCTTTATCCTCTTTAAATTTGGTACGTTCAACGTCAAATAAACGTTCAATGGCATTATTCATTTAACCCTTATTCAATATATTAATAAGATTGATTCTGAGGTCATTTTACCTCTATTCATTATGTTAATAAGACTGGTTCTGTAGTCATTTTAAGACTGATTCTGTAGTCATTTACCTCGATTCAATATGTTAATAAGACTGGTTCTGTAGTCATTTTAAGACTGATTCTGTAGTCATTTTAAGACTGATTCTGTAGTCATTTTACCTCGATTCAATATATTAATAAGACTGATTCTGTAGTAATTTTACCTCGATTCAATATATTAATAAGACTGATTCTGTAGTCATTTTACCCATATTCAATATATTAATAAGACTGGTTCTGTAGTCATTTTACCCATATTCAATATATTAATAAGACTGATTCTGTAGTCATTTTACATATATTCAATATATTAATAAGACTGATTCTGTAGTCATTTTACCCATATTCAATATATTAATAAGACTGATTCTGTAGTCATTTTACCTCTATTCAATATATTAATAAGACTGATTCTGTAGTCATTTTACCCATATTCAATATATTAATAAGACTGATTCTGTAGTCATTTTACCCATATTCAATATGTTAATAAGACTGATTCTGTAGTCATTTTAAGACTGATTCTGTAGTCATTTTACCTCTATTCAATATATTAATAAGACTGATTCTGTAGTCATTTTACCTCGATTCAATATATTAATAAGACTGATTCTGTAGTAATTTTACCTCGATTCAATATATTAATAAGACTGATTCTGTAGTCATTTTACCCATATTCAATATATTAATAAGACTGATTCTGTAGTCATTTTACCTCGATTCAATATATTAATAAGACTGATTCTGTAGTAATTTTACCTCGATTCAATATATTAATAAGACTGATTCTGTAGTCATTTTACCCATATTCAATATATTAATAAGACTGATTCTGTAGTCATTTTACCTCTATTCAATATATTAATAAGACTGATTCTGTAGTCATTTTACCTCGATTCAATATATTAATAAGACTGATTCTGTAGTCATTTTACCTCGATTCAATATGTTAATAAGACTGATTCTGTAGTCATTTTACCTCGATTCAATATATTAATAAGACTGATTCTGTAGTCATTTTACCTCGATTCAATATATTAATAAGACTGATTCTGTAGTCATTTTACCTCTATTCAATATATTAATAAGACTGATTCTGTAGTCATTTTACCTCTATTCAATATGTTAATAAGACTGATTCTGTAGTCATTTTACCTCGATTCAATATATTAATAAGACTGATTCTGTAGTCATTTTACCCATATTCAATATGTTAATAAGACTGATTCTGTAGTCATTTTACCTCTATTCAATATATTAATAAGACTGATTCTGTAGTCATTTTACCTCGATTCAATATATTAATAAGACTGATTCTGTAGTCATTTTACCTCTATTCAATATATTAATAAGACTGATTCTGTAGTCATTTTACCTCTATTCAATATGTTAATAAGACTGATTCTGTAGTCATTTTACCCATATTCAATATATTAATAAGACTGGTTCTGTAGTCATTTTAAGACTGATTCTGTAGTCATTTTACCTCGATTCAATATGTTAATAAGACTGGTTCTGTAAAATTTTTACCTCAATTCAATATATTAATAAGACTGGTTCTGTAGTCATTTTACCTCAATTCAATATATTAATAAGACTGATTCTGTAGTCATTTTACCCATATTCAATATGTTAATAAGATTGGTTCTGTAGTAAAAAAAAAATGCTATAACCAAATTGTTCACCTTCTTGAATGGGTCATTCCATAAGTCTGATCTTTAAATCTTTTTGAGCTTCCACAAAAAACAAATTGTCTAATTTTTCGAACGATTATTGACTTCAAATATAAATCAATGTCAATGAAATATTCATACAAATCTGTATTGCTTCCGCGGTAAAATCTATTAAATTTCTTTCAAATTAATCTCAGTCTTTTTCTTTTGTGTGATGCTATTTAAATTATGTGTTTCGTCAAACTTAATTTGTTTTTCTTGTTTAAAGGCATGTTAAAGGGGGTGTAATTTGTTTTTTATTTGTTTTGGTTTTGGTACATCAAGTATTTTGAGTATTATTCATTTTGTGATTTATTTGACTGAAAATATTTCAATATATTTCACTATTTATATGCACAATTACGTCACAATTTTACATCGCTTTATACGAGCTTGTTTATTACACCACTATTGGTACACATTACTATATACAAAAATTAATATAACTTCGTTACAATACTGCTTTGTTTTGAAATTCAGAACCAAAGCAATTTAAAGAAAATAAATAAGCAAACAAACACTTCCTGCTTATTTATTAGGTTTATAGATGAAGTCACACGCCATTGGACAACTGCTATTTGTCGTAACTTTTCTTATTCAGTTTAAATCACTCTTATTTATAATACATTGTTCTCTTTTACCATACAGACATTTTAAAAGTTATTCTTTTGCTTCTTCAGTTCAACAAAATAACAAGAAAGACACGCAGAGGGAGGAAACAATTGATTTTATCTCACGTTTGATAAAATGAATTATCACCGACATTATGAAGCCAATCCAAAGACCAAACATGTAACAATAGTTTTGTAACTGGTAGCACTAATGTTGGAACATGTGAAAGGCCAATAATTGCTGTAAATTTACCATGACTAAGTTAAGAGTAGTTCAATTAAATTAAAGCGAAACTGAACTTCATTCAGCTATTCATAAGCTTAAGACATGTGTTCAGTTCTGATTGGTCCTATTTGTCATCTTTGATTATTTTTTTTTAGGTATACCATCACATTTAGGTATCAAATTTAGGTATACCATCACATTTAGGTATCAAATTTCGGTATACCATCACAATTAGTGGGAAAACAATTTGAGTTTTCAAAATTAAGATCTATAACCACGTGACTGGATTTATTCATTAACTCTACTTTTGTTTTACCTTAAGTTCAACCCTTCATTTTCACAATCATTATCTGCAGATTAAAAATTATACTCTATTGAATATTAGACATATTATCTTTTCTATTTTAACATTGGAAAAAGGAGCTCTCTAGGTCGAAATTCGTTTGAACTATTTCAAATTGTCGCTCTCACCCTATCGGCCATTCTACCTACCTACTACCCATAGATCCATCCATTAATCCATCCATCAATTCTTCACTTATCCATCTGTTTTAATATACCATAATATGAAAATACAGAAGTCCGGTTGTACTATTTTCCAAGAGTTTCAAGCAAGCACCAAAGAACAGGGGTTATAACTCTCACTGGGATATACAGTTTGAATAAACGTGATAGTCTCCCTTTTATGAAAATTCCACCTCAAAATTATTGGGGTTATTTAATGTTAAGAAAACGGACAGATAATTCACTGTGGGTATTTCCTAACTAAACATAATATGAGCTTAGTTACATGAGCTGCAATATTAAATGATCATATTTTTCCATTAACTAAGTTTTCAACTTCTTAAATAACTATTTTATTTGATGTAAATATCAAACAATAGTAGCATGGTTTACAGTTTATGCATGCAGTTAAGTTTATTGCGTTTTCGTAACCGTAATTTACCGAACAAAACAGTCTTGTTCTCCCACCTTCGAGCTTTTCGGAGTGGAAATGTCCCAGATGAGCTCTGTATCAGAGCTTATCAGAGTGGAAACATCTCAGTATTAAACCGTTACAATCTTTGGACAGATTGTAGCCAAACTTTGCGATGCGTGAACCCCTACTTTAAGAATTTTGATTTCAACCCCTGTTTGACAGTTCCTAATTAGCGATCTGTTCCAACAGTAGCCAAAGTTAATGAAAAATTCGTCGAGCCGATTTTGAGAAATTACAGAATAAACATATTGGAGGGGGTGGGTGGGGTATATAACACAGGCCGTAAGTTGATTAAATCGTACGTATACATATGGGCCCTAACATCCCCTCTTTAAAGAATTTTGACTTGAAATCTTCTTTGAGATTTTATCTCTAGGCATATTTTCGACCCACGAAAGAAGTCTTGACGAATTTCGTTGAGAGGAATCAGCGAAATAAGGGGCAGTTTATGGGTACCGGGTATGATATGCAGGTACAATGTTGATTGATTCTATCAATATTTTGTAGTAACTGAATCCCTACTTAGAAGATTTTTATTTCAACGCCTCTTTGACTGTTTCTAGTTAGGGATCTGTTCCAACAGTAGGAAAAGTTGAAAGAAAATTCGTCTATTTCGAGAAATAGAGAGCTCAATATGTGGTAGGTAAAACAAGACGGTAGAAAACTGATATTTTTAATATTCAACAAAAGTCACAATGAAAACCGTATCTGCAAAATGTATTGCTACATTACTTTAATTTCTATTACATTACTGTATTTTCATCTCCATTACTGTACATTACTGTGTTTAGGGAGACCCAGCCATAAGGCTATCACACCATTTTCATGCTAACTTGTGCGCATCAATACTGCACATCTCACCTGTTAGCCATCGTAATCTTGACAATTATCGGCAGTAATAATAGCCAGTAATTATTAAGGTGACAAAACCTGACATCTGAGGATCAAGTGGCAGTACGGATAATCGGATTCCGTATGTCTCTGTATGGATTAAAGTTTGGTTCTTTATCGGCATGTTGGAAAAAATGTTGGCGCCCGTCAGGGGCACATTTAACAGTTTTGGCACTAATATGCTGGCCGCTGATCGCGTTAGATGGCTGCCGTCGTTAAGTGGTACTTTTGATCACAAAACTCGCTGCCAAGGGATTCTGACCGTAAAAAGTGGGTGCCCGCTGGTGGGGGAGGGGGTGGCGTTCAAGAAGGGGGCCGCTGTACATGATTCATCACAACAAACCTACTCATATCAAATGGCATAATCAGGAAATTGAAAGCTTCAAGATAATTATGTACATCAAATGTTATAGGATAATGATGTAATGATGAGTCTTGCTTGCAGAGAAGGTTTTAGGTTTTTATGGGTTTAACGCCAATTTTCAGCACATGATAGGCTATACATGGTGGCCAGTATATCTGGTGGAGGAAGAACCCGGGAAAATCCCGGGAAGAACCACAGACCCACGGGAAGCTACTGGCAAGCTTTCTCACATAACCACATTGGCCGAGCCCAAGACTCGAACCCACGCGGACAGAGGTGAGATGGCAGTGATCGCTAAAGGCGAGCGCCTTAGACCACTCGGCCACCCGGGGCCCCTTGTTTGCAGAGAAAAAAAAATAAACATTGTGTGTCTTAGTGAGAAGTGAGATAACAATACTTTCACATGGCTATAACAATACTTGCACATGCCTAGATCCTTGTGTGTTTCCTACTTTGATAGTCAGTAATTGAGTTCTTTCCTCCTCTCAAGAACAACAGGAAAGGTACACTCATGGTCCATAGTGTAAAGCCGCAGTTCGCACAAAGGACTATACACACTGGTTGTAAAACTGCTCGACAAATCTTGTCAAATCCTGTATCAGCCTGAACATAAATTAAACCTTATGAAAGTCATATACAGCCCACTCACAATTGCCAGAGTATTTTTGTTTTGGAGGACCCTTTATTTTCTAAAATAAAATAACTAGTTCTTTATACTGGCATCCATAGCATAACTTGTAGTCTTGCACTATAATACCTTTTACCTGATGGCCAGTTACTTTAGCAGCCATGTTGCTTTTGATGTGTTTAAATAGAAACTTGGTGAAAGCTCGACATAGTGATCACTGTGGCATCCATGTAGTGTCCATCCATACATATCTCAGATTAAGGTCAGCGTTCAAGTTTTTGAAAGAAAACCAGAAGAGCTTACCCAATTGTCTGGCTTCTGTCGTTCGTCCGTTTGCATAATTTTGTTATCGCTGCTCCTTCTAAACCACTTGAAGGATTGTCATGAAACTTTGCACACACACACACATCCCGTGATCTAGTTGGTCCATAAAAAAAAATTGTGCCTCGTGGACATCCAATATGGCAGCCATCTTAAAAATCGTATGGCTAACTTCTCCTGAATAGTCATATCAACATGGAGTTTTCACTTAAAAACTTCATATATGATGTCTAGTTGGTCCTAAATGAAAATGGTGTCGATCTGTCTTCTGTTATGTATATTGAATTTATAATATGTGTCCATGAGGTAAGTTGTACTTTAGTGGTCATTAATTTGTAAATAACATGTTTACTGTATTTTGAGTTCAAGGTCAGACTTGTTTACATTGCATTTAACAGTTAGATTATAATTTTACATGATTGATGTAGAAAAGTCACATACGCACCGGAATTTTCCATTAGAGTTACTCATATTCGAGAATATTCTGTCAGGTGACTTATCCTTATATTTATACAGGTTTGGTAAACAAGATTTCATTCCTATACTAATATATTATTAAGCTCAGACTATTAAGGAAATTACTTTAGTAATCAGATGTTACAGTTGTGAAAATCAGAGCAAATTCAGAGAGAGGAATTATTTATTTAAATTATTCATTGGAATTACCAAGAGTGCTCGTTCTCATTTTGGATTAATACTTGACTTTGGGATTTATTTGAATTCATTCAAAGATATTCCGGATTACATCATTCAGGCATATCAGGACGTTCAAGACTACTGATACATCAGAACATTCAAGACTACTGGCACATGGCCGCCACGGCAGGCATCTTTAAAATCTTGTTATTGCTACTCCTCCTGATGGAAAGTCAGATTGACATGGGGTTTTCACCAAAAGACTTCTTATTATGTATAGTTGGTCTCAAATGAAAATGGTGCAGCTCTGACTTCCAATATGACCGCCACAACAGAAATCTTTAAAATCTTGAAATTGCTACTCCTCCAGAATGAAAAGTCATATTGTGCATTTCACCAGAAGACTTATTGTTATGTCTTGTTGGTCCTACATGGAGATGGTGCGAATCTGATATACAAGATAGCCACCATGGCAGCTATGTTGAAAATCTCCACCTTCACGCTAGGCTCATATCAAACGATCAATCTGCCAGGACCAGTTCTAGAGCAAAGTTGCAAGTTGCTTCACCCTGGGTAATAGGCGGTCTACTTCCAGGGTTTGCGATGTGAAGTGGAGATATTTTGTCATTGATGCGGTGGGAAAAGCGTTGATCCTAGCTGTCCCCTTTTCTCTTCCTTTTAGAAGAAAGAGAATTTTGGTCGCCACCATTAAGAACTATTGGGCAGCCGCGTCTAACATGCTGAAGTTATCTAAGGATCTGTCTATTGGATCAGATCTCTTCGATCTTTTCAAGTGTTTTGAGCTGGCGAGACCGGTACTTCGCTCACTGATGCCGAAATGGAATTTCTCGTGCGCTTTTTGGGCTTTGTCAAACCCCCTTTAATGAACCATTGAGTGATGTTTCCTTTGATAACCTTATCCTTAAAATTGTCTTCCTGCTCTCATTGGCGTCAGCGAGGAGATGGAGTGAGTTTCATTCTTTGTCCGTAGAAAAAGATTGTTTATGGTTCAGTAGTAATTACGAGTCAGTTTCTCCCCTTAGCAAACCAGAGTTCTTAGCAAAGAATCAGCATACTTCAGTAGCTCCACTTTCTATTGAGATTACACTCTCAATGTATCTGTGCTGGGGATGATCAAGATAGGTTTTACTGCCCAGTTAGAGCCTATTGGTTCTATTCTGCCACTTCAAAAGGGAGAAGAAAAGGTCGGAAGCGTCTCTTTCTACCTATTAAGGGCTCCTGTGAAATTTTGTCATCCACCATTTCCAGGTGGATTGTCCTCGTTATCAAGAGAGCTTATCAGTCTCCCACAGAGAGGGACCTCTCATTGACGAGATTTAAAGCCAATGAAGTTAATGCTATCACTACTTCCTGTGCCTATCTTAATCATTCTTCATTGGAGGATGTTATGAGAGCTACGTTTTGGTGGTCACACACTACGTTCCTCTCCTTTTATTTTCGGTCTTTGGCGTACCAGAGCGAAGGCATTTTTTCATTGGGCCCTATAGTAACAGCTCAAAAAATGGCCCAACCTTCTGCCAGATTATAGTATGAAGACTCCTACCAAAAGAGTAGGTACATTAGTTTTTATCAGTTTCTTGAAGCCATCAGCCTCCCTCCAAACTGACAAATTCAGCTAGGCAATAGTGACAGGTTTTTGTATTACTGCTATTAAAATGTAGTTGGGGGGGGGGGGGGGGTAGGTGAAACTAATCTTAATAATGTAATACTGTCACTATTGCAAGATTCCCTCCTCTCACCCGGTTTTGATGTCCCAAAAGTAGTCTGGGTAAAAGTCAAAGAGGAAGTATATCTCGCATGGATCTATGGCATGGGAGTCAGACTGTGTATGGGTTCTTTCTGTTCTAGATTTCTAGAATGTTCCATCTAATGGTAGGTTGGAATTATGAACTTGGACGAGGAAGATGTAAGCAAGGCAATAGTGACAGGTGGGTATTACATCAACAAAATTGGTTTTACCATAACACCACATAAAAAAATATTATTGTTTAGAGTTTGCAGAGGTTCTAGAGCCACTAAAATCAAAACCGCAAAATGAGCAGCGTTGTGCAGGATTAATTACATAGTTCTGCCATCTGCAAGGTATTATTTTAGGAAGTTTAAGCCAAAGATTCATCTGCTATTGAATGATACAAAAGCCAAAGTTCTTTGTCTTTTTGGACCTGTTTCAGTTCAAGAAGCTGGGGGGGGGGGGGGCTACATTAGAAAGTTAAGCCTTTTAGTTGATCTTAAGGGGAATCGTTATTTATCACAATGACAGAATTAACTATTATACTTTTATTTTTCTAGCAGAACATATATTAATAAACAGAAATGAAGAATCGAAATGGGTCCCTACACAGCAAAATCTTCAAATAACATTTACTCCAGTTTTCATTTATTAATATATGATCAAAATATTAGAATAAATTCAAAAACACACTTATCATGAAAGTTGAATAAAATAGAAAGACATGCTCCTCTTGATCAAACAAAATTAATTCAACAAAAGTCTTTCCATTTACTGTTTTTCTGTTAAACTATATAAAATCAACACAAATTTTCAGCAGGGCTGACACTGTTTAGAGGAGCTTATTTTCGACCTATTTTATGCACTGAAATTCTACTCAGAGTTCAGTTTATGTTGGTTTAAGTTCATGCTTCAGAGCAAATCTTTAAATACATACATATTTTTTTAATGAAATTTAGCTATATGTAAATACATATAGAGATGACCTGATATAATTTTCTGGCCATTACAGCAGTTTTAAAACTTTTAAAACATATTTTTGAACTTTTGGAGTTGGAGTTTAGTGACCAAAACTTTGTTAATCATGGTATTAATCATGGTATTATAGTCAGTTTCCAAAGTACCATTTCTTGTAAGTCGCATCATGCACCTTAATATGTAGATGTGGCTAGGTATTAAGATCAGTAAATGAAAAATAGATCAATGTGACCTATATTTAATGCTTTTTGACTTCATTGGAGTTGATAAATAAAAGGAAAAGGTGGGACAGTCTCTTATATACGTGTTCTTTTTCCATGCATTTTATCGGGTTTGGAAAAAATTTGAATTGATATACAATTCTTTACAGAGATCGAACAAACAAAGCCTACAAATGCAGACCAGGAAGAAGAACTTTCTTGTAGCAAAAGGGCCAAAATGAGTCCTGTACTTAACATCAGGGAAACAGGTAGGTATGGTATTTGTTACCTTAGACCAAAAGCTTGTATATGCCAGTCTGATTCACCTCATCAAAATTTTCGATCCAATTTTGATCAAACCTGGAATAGAATATAAAGTTTATATGATCAGGATCTTTCATGAGTTTCATAATGAGTGAGATATACACATAATAATGAGGTAATCTTGCATGTGATTGACTGAGCTTTTTACCACTCTAGAGACTGTATTTCTGATCTGATTTTGACCAAACTGGGTTACTAAGCTTAAATCATCGAGATCTCGGACAGTTATGAACGAGAGCCATGCATATTAATGATGCGATCTTACATCTGACTGGCTGAACTTTTCAACACTTTAGCGACTCTATTTCTGATCAGATTTTATCGAACTCGGTAATATTAATTACATGTGAGTTTACTGGGTGTACATATTGTTGTGACCGTCTTGAACGCAATACACCCCGAGTCGAAGGTGTATGGGAAATCAAATGTTTGAATGTCATGTTACATACATACATGACATGAAACCAGTTCAAACTGGTATGTTTGTTGTGCTTGTTTTAAAGACACTTTTAACATATTATTGGTTATATCATTCTGAGGAAATATGAACTAAATGCCTTTCCCAAGGACACGTCAAGGCAGCTGACTTGGGCTGGCCTGGGCTGACATGAAAGCCCCTGACCCTTGGATTATGAATCCAACGCTCTACCAACTGAACTACCATGGTTCCCTAAAATTGATATGGTCATGTAAGAATGTAGCAGTGATTTATCATGTTGTCTTATCATTAAGATTCCGTGTGAATGTGTTTTCTTCAGAACATGCAAATAGTATTTAGAACTTTACTAATCTTTTGAGTGCTTACTAGTTACCGTATATATTCGCGTATAATCCAAATAATTTAGGAAAAAATAAAAGCCTGGAACAAGGGAGGGGGCTTTTCCGCGGTACAAGGTCTATACTTGACAATATTTAAGTTTTCTTGTTGACTATTGGTATATATTGTTGTTAGTCAGGAAACCTTATTACAGGAGGATCTGGGGGTTCAGGTTAGAAAAAAACTGATGGTGTTTTATGGGTCGGATTATCCGCGGGTCATGCACTTTTTATGTTTTTACTTATTCAGTTTGGGTGTCGGCTTATACGCAGACAGACTTGTATGTAAGTAAATTAAGCATCAAATTAAATTATTTTTTGACATGGGCTCTATAAGAACACTAATGTGTGATGCTTACCCTGATTAATAATGCAAGTAAAGCACTCATAAATTCCAACTCTATTAACACAGGTTACAGAAGTTTCTGACTGGCATCATGTCTTTTAAAATAACATTTGCTCTTCATGTTCTTCTTTGCTAATGCTGTTTATATTCACAATTAAGGAAGAAGATCCTGACATATTCCTATGGGAAAGATTACCTACTTTTTTCAGACCGACTTATATTAGAAAACACAACTGAATATAACGTCGGCAACAGATTAATGGTATGCGGATCTCTTATCATAACTTTGTAGTTAAAAATTGAAAATCCCTCTCTAATAAATATATCCGAGAGGGAATTTCTTCACTTTCACAGAATCATAGAGAAAAAACTGTTGATTAAATCATTTAGAGCTCTCCGATAAAACAAAAGTTAGATTAATATTTAATAGCTGTTTTCAAATATCTTTCGACAGGAATGGAAGATGTTGTTCACTTTACTGAGAGTGAACAGTTACAAGAACTAGAGAACTTGCCAATGAAGGAGAAGATTCAGAATTTGAATATAGATTTTCTATGAACGGAAGAAGTTTAGAGAAACCATTGCACAGAAAATGAACAAAATACGTTAATAAAATGTTTAATTCTTTTGAAAAAAGTATAGTTTTATCTTTGAGGAATTCCTAAAATTTGAAGAATTCCACAACTCTTTTCCAAGAATAAAAGTATTGTTACATCTACAGTTTTACGACTAAGGAGTTATTTTTCATCCTGCTTACTATCTCAACATCTGAAAGAAATCCAAGTATGGTCAGATGTATCAAAAAAGCAAGATAATCTAAATCTCAATTTGAGAAGACATTTTTATAAATTTAGTGAAACTGTTACCTGCTTAATGTCATGTCCACCGTATATACAAGGCCCTGTTTTAATGGTGCTGACTGTCTGTCCATCCGTGAACCTTGCATGACTTATGATCAGCTTTCAGTGGTTATTAAATATCTTTATGACACTTTTCCAAGAACTGCATCTCCTCTTGCTGTTAAATTAAGTTTGTCTCAGTATCAAAGGTTAAGGTCACAACTGGTTCAGATATTTTTGGATGGAGTAATGCTTTAGCATGTTGAGATTTTATGTACCATTTCACTGCTTGTTTTGTATACTTTGCTTCAAATAAAAGTAGTCTCCTCAAAGTCTCAGAGGAATAATATCAAATCTATCAATATAGACTTGTTACCAACCTATTTTACAAACCGGAATAAATAAGTAGTTGTATGTTTGTATTGTGAATAGTGGCTTATGCATGATACAAATTCCTGTTTTGTTGTCATACCATTGAAAAAACAAAAAATTAAATTCTGTTCAGATGAAGCCATCTTACCAATGGAATAGCTTGTTACTGGTATATTTAACAATACAGTAAAACCTGTCTTGAGTAACCTCTGCTGTGAGCAACCACCTGTCATTTACGACCGCAATTGTCATGCAATAATACATTTTATATAAATTCTCTGTTGTGAGTGACAACCTACAGAATGTGATCAGGTACCATGATATTTAGGCAAAATAAGCATTTAAACACTGCTGTGAACAACCTCATCACAAAACAGAGATAAACACACTGACCTTTATTTAGTTCTTTGTAACCACGACTGCTTAGGAGGGTTTGCATGCGAGTACAGTTTGTACTAAACAAAACTGCTATTAACAACTGCATTGTAAAACAGAGATAAACAGCACTGGCTTTTATTTAGTTCTTTGTAACCACGACTGCTTAGGATAGTCTGCATGCGAGTACAGTTTGTACTAAACAAAACTGCTATTAACAACTGCATTGTAAAACAGAGATGAACAGCACTGACTTTTATTTAATCCCTTTTAAAAGCGACCACTTAGGATGGTTTGTTCTAAACAAAAAAAGTTCTCTGGTTACTGGTTTTCTGAAATCTGCAGGTCCTTCAGGTAGCATAGTTTGCCGTAGACTATAAACCAGACTAAAATACATGTCACTAACCGCTATTGTAGTGCCGAAGTCATATACATCCAAGCTTCGATTATCCATTTTTTCTTCGAAAGGGAGCAGTCAAGAACATACAAAGTCAATTCAACGATACGCATTGTTTCTTTTTCTTTGGCAAAAACCACACAACGTCGATAATGGCATAATGCGAAACCTTCTTAAATGACTTCACTGTAGCGATCGAGTACATTGTTTGTCTTTGGAGACAATCCCTAATACCTGGAGTAAATGAGGTCTTTGTCTTTGTCTTTAATAACTGATTATCAGTTTCCAGATTTGATTGTCATTGTAAAATGTTCGTGTTGTGTGTTGCTTGTTTATGTTACAGTTATTAAACCCACACACCTAGCAGTTATCTGTTTACCATAGTGCAGCCGGTTACACCCTTTGTTTATCTGGTGTGTCCTTGGGCAAGGCACTTTACTCCAATTGCCTCGGCACTAAATAACCTACTTGTGTTGCTGTGCCTTAAAGCACCAAACCAAACCAAAACCTTTGTTTATCAAGTTAATCTCTTTATATCATCGGTGAATTAGGCCTTTGGCTCTTGTCTCTCAATAAATTTGTTTTGTTTCTGTATGGGTTTATTCTGTTGTTTTAAAAAAAATATATCTTTCATTCAAAAGGTGCATATATTCCATATTTACGCCAATCCTAATCAAAACCACTTCAGTGCAATTCATACACAGGATGAGTATTACCATAATTAGCTGTGCAATTCTTTTGGTACATTTGAAGTAACTCTGAAATTTATGGACATATGAAGCTAATTTATGGACAGGTTAAATAAATGTTACCTTACTACATTTTGCAATTCGTCTGCTTATACACGTACACCTGGTCTTCAAATATAGATCTGAATATTTTATGATAGATGTATATCTATATTGCTATATAAAATTATTTTGAGATGAAAATAATGCATTATTTTAACAAGAACTGTGAATAAAGAATAAAATGCATGTACAGTAATTGTGAGCATTTTTCCCTCTTAAGCCCTGTTGAATTTTGACCTTGAAAACTGGTCTTCCTGGACAAACATGTAATGAGAGACCACATGTCTTGAGAGAAAGCTTTTTGTTGGCAGAAGGCGTGGTTTCTCCTGACGGGTTTTACTGTACCACTAAGTGCAGTAATATGTGTTGATATTCTAATTTGTAGAGGGCAATAATATATATGTTGATATTCTAATTTGTAGAGGGCAATACTATATTTGTTGATATTCTAATTTGTACAGGGCAATACTATATTTGTTGATATTCTAATTTGTACAGGGCAATACTATATTTGTTGATATTCCAATTTGTACAGGGCAATAATATATTTGTTGATATTCCAATTTGTAGAGGGCAATAATATATTTGTTGATATTCCAATTTGTAGAGGGCAATAATATATTTGTTGATATTCTAATTTGTACAGGGTAATAATATATTTGGCTTTTGAAGTAATGTCCATATACATCATATGTTGATTTATCATATTTCATAATTGTATCGAAAAAGACTTTTTAACAAGTTAATTTTTATAAATTATGTGATTTATTTACATATTGTTTTACTAGTGCAGACTGTCTTAACGTCATACAGTAATACTTTCATTTTGAAAGTAATATCAATATGTATAATATAATAGTCTAGTTTTTGCTCATGCTATTGAGCATTTTTCATCAGTTACATTTGGATATTTCCATGGAAACAAGTTGTAACTTCTATGTGCGTAACTCAAAATCTGGTGAACCTATGAACTTGTTACTTATGATACAGAATTTGATGACATAGAATTTTGAATTTTCCAAAAGTTTCATAGTTACTATAAATTGCCCATTTTAATTAATTTTGAACCACCTGATATGGTGCATATTTCCATATGAATGGAGATGTGTAAAATACTAACATGTTTTAGTTCAGCAAAAGATGTAATGAAAGTCACCAATGTGATCTTTGTCCTATACTTTTTATTTTACTAATATCATTAAAAAATATCTAACTAATGTTCTGATTGTGTGATAACAGAGACACCACAGAACCAATCTTGCTATATTGAACAATAAGACCAGTATATGAACTCATCATTAATTGGATGGAGATGTAACAATAAGATCAGTATATGAAACTCATCATTAATTGGATGGAGATGTAACAATAAGATCAGTATATGAAACTCATCATTAATTGGATGGCGATGTAACAGGATGCCATTATTGCTTTTTTAACTAAAGATTATGAAAGACATTATATCACTCTGAATGAATAATCATCAACTTTAAATATTTAAGTTGGCATACATTTTTTGCATCCATGTTTTGCAGTTTTATTGGGTTATTATTCTTAATTTAAGTAATTTTAAATTTTTGTGTCTTTTGTCACATCCATGGCAAGGATTTTTCTTTCCTATTTGGTCATTGGAAGCACCCGCCTTCTCATTACATAATCTCTCTACTACAAATAGTATAAGCTGGTTCAATTTGAACCATTTTCTGTTATTCTTGCAAATAAGTTATTACCATTCACATTTTTTTTTAGCTCACCTGACTCTAAGGCATTCGCCCATCAACAATTACTTCTTACAACTTTGGAGCCCATATTTCTGATTCGATTTCAATCAAACTTAGAATATGGGTTTACATCATTAAAATCTCAGACAAGTTCCATAATGAGCGAGAGCCATTCATATTAATGAGGTGATCTTGCATCTGATTGGTTAACTTTGTTATCACTAAGGAGGCCATAAATCTGGTTGGCTGAGCATGTTACCACTCTAGATTTTCTGAATGTTGTGATTTCATTCATGGTTACAGTATTAGACATCACACTCATTGAGATGTTTACTATTTCTCTGAAACATTTTTAGCTCCTCTTGGACATATACTAGAAAGCATGATTCAATAATGTCTGCTTTTGTGTGCTGTTTGCTAATTGTGCTCGGTTCAAATTTACAGAAAGTTATTTCAGACAAACACAAATTATTTTAGTAATTATATAGACAGCGCATATCTACAGATCTAAGTAGTATCAGAAAACATTATATTGTTGAGTAATACTGACAAGGTATATCTTTTCACATAGGAATAAAAATCGGTCATGCAACTTTGGTTCACTTTTAGTAAATAGAGGGAGGAAAATGAAGTTTAACAAATCTTATTCCGACCAACCAATCCGATTTTTGTAGCATGAAACGGGAAACACTCGTAGTATTTTTTTTTAGGCCTAATGGACAATGTGGCAAGTACGTGCTCCAAAACCTTTCTTTCCACTCCACAGTTTCACTACATGAATGAATTTGCTTTCAAAACCTTACATTTGTCAGTTGCCTAGGTGAGCAATATTAGACCCCAAAGGGCCTCTTGTTCAAGAAAGGTGATGTCATACTCACTTACACTTTATCACTCTTTTATATTGTGCATACTAATGTTGGTGTGATTTATCATATTTATGTGCAATGTGCATGAACCCTATTTTTATGCATGTATTGGGGACACAGCTGAAGCAAATTTGTGAAAAGCAGATACCTCAGATACAAAAATATTGGGCTGAATGATCAGTTAGCCAGAATACCCAGTGAATAATCCAACATAAAGAGGCTAAAGTGAACACATTGTGTTATACCGTACACGATACATTTAGCCCCTATTTCTCGAATGCGGTTTAACGAATTGTTTTCTAAATTTTGCTTTTGTTGGAACAGACCACTAACTATGAACTGTCAAACAGGTGTTGAAACCAAAATTGTCTAAGTAGGGGTTCACGCATTCGAAAACTTAGTTATATTCGGTCCATGCAATACCAGTTTAATATTGCCAGTATCCATAAAGACCTTCCTATTTCTCTGATTGCTCTTGACAAACTTCGTTACTTAGTTATATTCGGTCCATGCAATACCAGTTTAATATTGCCAGTATCCATAAAGACCTTCCTATTTCTCTGATTGCTCTTGACAAACTTCGTTACTTAGTTATATTCGGTCCATGCAATACCAGTTTAATATTGCCAGTATCCATAAAGACCTTCCTATTTCTCTGATTGCTCTAGACAAACTTCGTTACGACTTCGTTTCGGGGTCAAACATATCCCTAGGCACAAAATATCACAGAACGTGCAATGCTAAAATCATCTTTAGGGCTGGCCTCTCTGGTCCATATATGGATTCGATTGGTAATCTCCTTTTGGGCTTTGTTAACAATAACATATATTTAGCTCCCAATTTCTCGAAATCGGCTGGTCGAATTTTCTTTGAACTTTAGATACTGTTGGGGTAGATCCCTAATTATAAACTGTCAAATAGGAGTTCAAATCAAAATCCTCTAATAAGAGGTACAGATAGTACAAAATGTTGATAGAATCTATCCACATTGTACCTGATTTTTATACCCGGTACCCAAAAGCTGCCCCTTATTTCTCAACGATATTCGTCAAGACTTCTTTTGTAGGTCGAAAATATCAATAGAGATAAAATGTCAAAGAGAGGTTACTGTCAAAATTAATTAAGGAGGGTATGCTAGGGTTCATATGTATATGTTAGATTTAACCCCTTACGGCCTGTGTTATACCCCCCACAGCCCCCTTAGATTTAGTCCCCTTACGGCCTGTGTTATACCCCCCCCCCCACAGCCCCCTTAGATTTTGTCCCCTTACGGCCTGTGTTATACCCCCCACAGCCCCCTTAGATTTAGTCCCCTTACGGCCTGTGTTATACCCCCCACAGCCCCCTTAGATTTAGTCCCCTTACGGCCTGTGTTATACCCCCCACAGCCCCCTTAGATTTAGTCCCCTTACGGCCTGTGTTATACCCCCCACAGCCCCCTTAGATTTAGTCCCCTTACGGCCTGTGTTATACCCCCCACAGCCCCCTTAGATTTAGTCCCCTAGTTTTTTAAACTTAAGCTGTTCTTGGAACAGATAACTATGAATCGCCAAACAGGGGTTGAAATCAAAATTCTATAAGTAGGGGTTCACGCATTGCAAAATGTTGGATATAATCGGTCCACTCTATAGCACTTTAATATTGCCGGTATCCACAAAGACCCTTCCTCAAAACTTCTTTTGGGGGGTCAAACATATCCCTAAGTACAAAATATCAAAGAACGATCCATTTCAAAATATTTTTAGGGGTGGACTGTAGAGTCCATATATGAATTAAAGGGGCAATCTGTTTTTGGACTTTGTTATACCTTGCACGTGTTTATCTCCTATTTCTCGAAATTGACTCGACGAATGTTCTTTTAACTTTTCCTACGGTTGTAGGCAGACACTACCGCGAAACTTGTTAGTGCAAATGTTTTGTTACAGTCGTACCAAATTGTACCTGCCTTTGATACCCGGTACCCATAATTCTCCCCTTATTTTGCTGATTCCTTTAGACCAATTTCGTCAAGACTTCGTTTGTGAGTCGAAAATATCGCTAGAGATAAAATCTCAAAGAAGGGTCCATGTCAAAATTCTTTACGGAATGGATGTTGGGGTTCATATTTACACCTAACATTTAATACCCTCCTGACTTGTGCTATACCTCCCATATATTTAGCCCCCTATTTCTCGAAATCGGCTCTACGAATTTACTTTGAACTTTTCCTGCTGTTGGAGTAAATACCTAACTAGAAACTGCCAAAGAAGCGTTGAAATCAAATCCTCCAGGTAGGGGTACATATAGTACAAAATGTTGATAGAATCGATCCCCTTATTTCGCTGATTCTCCTCGGCGAATTTCGTCAAGACTTCTTTTGTGGATCGAAAATATCCCATGAGGTAGAATCTCAAAGAAAGGTCAATGTTAAAATTCTTCAGAGATCGATCCATGTCAAAATCTATTTTTAGGGGTGGACTGTAGGGCCCACATATGGACTCAAGGGGTGGACTGTAGGGCCCACATATGGACTCAAGGGGCGGACTGTAGGGCCCACATATGGACTCAAGGGGTGGACTGTAGGGTCCACATATGGACTCAAGGGGTGGACTGTAGGGCCCACATATGGACTCAAGGAGTGGACTGTAGGGCCCACATATGGACTCAAGGGGTAATCTTCTTGTGGGCTTTGTTATACCTACCATATATTTAGCTCCCTATTTCTCCAAAATCGGCTCGACGAGGTTTTTTCATACAATTTTTCATACTTTTGGAGCCAATCCCTACCTAGAAAATCTAAAAGTTAGTACCAATTATTGTTAGAGTCGATCCAAATTGTACCTGCATTTCATACCCGGTACCTATAACTTGCCCCTTATTTCGCTGATTCCTCTCCTCCAAATTCGTTATGACTTCTTTTATGAGTCGAGAATATCACTAGAAATAGAATCTCAAAGAGGGGTCCATGTCAAGATTCTTTAAGAAGGGGATGCAAAGGCTCATATGAATAAGATTTAATCCCGTTATGGCCTGTGTTATACCTCCCATACATGTAACCTCCCCCCCCCCCTATTTCTCGAAATCGGCTAGACGAATTTCTTCTAACTTTTGCTACTGTTGGATTAGATCACCGACTATGAACTGTCAAGCAGGGCTTCAAATCAAAATTCTCAAAAGTAAGGGTTGACGCATTGCAAATTTTTAATATAATCGTTTCACACAATACCAGTTGAATATTGCCGGCATCCAAAAGGATCTTTTTATTTCTCTGACTGCTCACGACGAACTCATCAATGCTTCTTTTGGGGGAAAAACATCTCCCTAGGTACAAAAACTATCAAAGAACAATCCATGTCGAATCGTTTTTAGGGGTGGACTATGTGGTTAAAATATGGACTTAAGACGTAATCGCCGTGGGTTTAGTTCAAACTTCTTTAGGGGGTGTTAGGGCTCATATGAATACGTAAAATGGAATCACCTTACGACCTGTGTTATACTACCCCCCCCCCCATATATTTATCCCCCTATATCTCAAAATCAGCTCGACGAATTTTCCTTAAACTAATGCTGCTGTTGGAACAGATGCCTAACTGGAAACTGTCAAGCAGGTGTTGAAATAAATTTTCTTTAAGTAGGGGTTCACGTATTGCAAAATTTGGATATAGTCCGTCCTCACTACATCGGTTTTATAGTGCCGTATTGCCGGTGGCAATAAGGACCATCTTATTTCTGTGATTTCTCACGAGGAACTTCTTCAATATGTTGTTTTTGGTAGAAGATATCCCTAGATACAAAACCTCAGAGAAGGATACATGTCAAAATGATTTGAGGAGGGGATGTTTGGGTCCAATCGTGGACCTAACATTTTATCCCCTTTGCGGGTCTTGTTATGGCTTGTTTAGCCCCCTTTTTCTCGAAATCGGCTCAACGAATTTTCTCTAAACTTGTCCTACAGCTGGAGCAGATCCCTAACTAGAAACAGCCAAAGAGTGGTTGAAATCAAAATCCTCTAAGTACAAAGAGTGGTTGAAATCAAAATCCTCTAAGTACAAAGAGTGGTTGAAATCAAAATCCTCTAAGTACAAAGAGTGGTTGAAATCAAAATCCTCTAAGTACAAAGAGTGGTTGAAATCAAAATCCTCTAAGTACAAAGAGTGGTTGAAATCAAAATCCTCTAAGTACAAAGAGTGGTTGAAATCAAAATCCTCTAAGTACAAAGAGTGGTTGAAATCAAAATCCTCTAAGTACAAAGAGTGGTTGAAATCAAAATCCTCTAAGTACAAAGAGTGGTTGAAATCAAAATCCTCTAAGTACAAAGAGTGGTTGAAATCAAAATCCTCTAAGTACGGGTTCAATTGGTGGAAATTGTTGATAGAATCCGTTTACTATGGACCTCCTTTGCATAGCCGGCACTGATAAGAACAGTTCTATATCTATGATTACTCGGTACGAATTTCGTAAAGATTTGCTTTTGGGTCGAAAATAACCTTGAGATATAAATCTCACATATGGGTCCATGTAAAAATCATTTAAGGAGGGGATGTTCAATATGTGGGCTTGATAAGTATATTTATATAGCTATATCTCGCAATCGGCTCGACGACTTTTTCTTAACATTTCCTTCTGTTGGATCAGATCCCTAACTAGAAACTGTCAAAGAGGGGTTCAGATGAAAATACTTTAAGGAAGGTTTTACGTCATTGAAAATTTAAAATAATCAGTCATCTCACTGTATCCAGCTTTATATAGCTGGTACCAATAAAAACACTCATATATCTCCAATTGGGCTAGACTAACTGTTCATCTCAACATATTATAGCTGTCAACGTGGACCAATAGCAATGAATGCCCTGAAGAATGTTAAAATTTGTAGCATTTTTTTAATCGGCAAGAAGTAAGTGGTAGCCTATTCCTGATTGAATCGGGAATAAGGAATAAGCAACCAACTAGATGTTAAAATTGTGAATCGGGAATAAGTAACTGGTTAGTTATTCCTTATTGAATCGGGAATAAGGAATATGTAACCAACTTGATTTCAGTTGTTTTCCTTCAAGTTCTCGACTGTAGCATGTGGTGTGTTCGCCAGTCTTGCCATGATTCCAGTCGGCAGCGAAGAGAGTAACAAGCAACAACAGAAAACTCGCAAGCGATGGATACTATAATCCCCGAACAAGCGCTGAATGCACTGAGAGGCCTAGACCTTACACTCGCTTCAGGGTGCAGCTTGAGAGCACAGGCAAAGAGAACTACTAGTCTCCTGATATGGGAAGATCAAGCAACAATTGAAAGAAACCCGCAAGGCAGAAAAATGAGAGGCATAATGCAGGCACAGATGAAGCCCCAGAAGCAGACCCAGAAGCCGAACACGCCGTCCGGAGTAACCCCAAGTGATGTAATATCGCAACCACCACCACAACAACCTAAAGCGACAAATGAGCATGAAGCAAGGCAGGAAATAAATGAAGAATGGAAGAAGACAGAGGCAAAAAAGAAAGAGACTGCAGGGGGAAAGTAAAACCAAGAGGCGGAAGTGGGGACACAACCCCCACCCCCTGTAGCGACGACCCCACACCCGGCTGCGGTCGCGGTCGCAAACAAGGTATCGCCTTACCAACAAACATGGCAGCATGTTTGCGACCAGTCACGGGAACTGCGATTAGGCGATCTCTTGAACAACTGGGAAGCCACCAAGCAGCATATCAAGGATCTCCAGGTGGTCATAGCCGCACGAAGAGGGAGCCAACATCATTCAAAATCCTTCAAAGCCGCCATCAAGAAATCAACATTCAACATCAGATGGACGTGGAAGAATATGGCGAATGCCCGCTCCCCTAGCGGCGCAGATCTGCAACAACCTGATCAAGCATCACAAGCTCGAGCTCGTGCACGGAAACGTTGTGCTTTACACCGGCATAAAACAACTCAGCGTAGTCGACCCCATCGACCCAGAAGACCGAAGAGACCGCCTTAGACCTATGCTTAAGCCACCCGCCCATCGGAAACAAGCCCGGCACCCGCCGCCACTGTCAGGGAAAACACCCAGCCCGTTTAAGGCTATAGGAATTCAATTGCCCGAGAGTTATCACTTTGACTTCGAAAAACCGTTTCGATAATAACTATTTTAAGCTCTAATTTGATCCATCCGACCACCGTTTCAAAAAACTACTTGATAACATCTAATGCATAATTAAGATCATTAAAACAATAATGGGTTACTTATACCCGGTATTGATCTATTTTGTTTATCGGAAATGTTAAGTACACTATGTACCCTAAATTCTAAAATTGGTATAGATTAGGTAAATTCTAAACTGATAGCTTGATCACAATTACACTATGTGGCTCACACACAATTGTTCGTTAGGGACAGCCCGACTTAGATAACAAGGCAGAATTTGATTAAAAGTAGGTCAGTGGCGTTTCAAACCCGTATCATTTGCCGCTTTGCGCCTCCGGAATGTCCTTTTCAAACTTGTCCTTGTTCAGACATGATTAATTAAATAGTTCGCAGTGCAAATTCTACCACCAACAATTAAATAGTACTCCGTGAGTACATTGTTGACCAAAAGCGACGTAAATCCAAAACTCACTCAGTCTTGCCATCCATATTTGACTTTGTCAACAATTGAAAATGACTAACCAGCACTGCCAGATTGGCAAACTCTTTGAGGCAATGTATTTGGTACAGAGAGTGGAGCACCTCCTGGACCAGGTGAAGGAAATAGAGTGCTACCCGAACAAGTTCCACCTGAAGAGGGAGTTAGTAATCTTCAGAACAGCAAAGGGACTGATCAAAGTTCGGGAGGAGTAAACAAAAAAGATTAAGAGGGCTTGGGTCGATCGATCGATCGATCGAGAGAGAGAGAGATTGAATTCCAGCATTTCAATAAAACTTGGATGAGGGTACAAGAGAGAGGGTACTGCGACAGAGGGAAGCAGAAGAATGAAGAGAGGAACTACCGCAGCCACCACCACCACCACCACCAATACGACCCATTTGTAAAGTAATCCCTAGGCTTTGGAAGGAGGAACAGCAGCAACAACAACAACAACAGCAACATGACGAGTCCCTCATCCCAAAGAATGAGTATTGGGAAAGTGAGACTAACCATTCTCACTTTTCCTTCTCTGTGGCCATCAGTCCTCGAGGTAGGGATCAATGGAGCAGGAGATATGCTGCCTGTGGAGGCAGACCCGGTAGGTGCAGTCACTAAAGACAAAAACCGGAAGGGCCCTTTTCAGGGCCACCCAATTCTTTTATAAACAGAGACACTACTCAGTCATTGTCAATATTTGTTTGTATATTTGTGTATGTCTTTGTCTTCCACAAAAGCTAAAATTAGTAGATAGGTGTCGTACAGCAGATAAATAGGTGCTGGATAGTAGATAATTAGGTGCTGGATAGTATATAACTAGGTGTTGGATAGTAGATAACTAAGTGTTGGATAGTAGATAAGTAGGTACTGGATAGTAGATAACTAGCTATAGGATAGCAGATGTAGTTTTAACATTACGTTTCTCATCTTGTCTCTAAAAAGGCCCATAATGTTAAACCGATGGACATTTTTCAACATAGGATTTCCCATCTTGATGCTAAAGTGCCCCTAAATGTTAATCCTATGGAAAAACAAAACTATTTAACATGGGATTTCCCACCATGAATAGTGCCCCACATTACTACTCATATATGTACAATGTGTCATGATAACAGGAAGTGAACAGCTTATCGTGTGGTCTTTGACGCAAAGAAATTGGAATTTGCTTATTAAATTTAAACATTGTTTAATTTGTGGATTTTTAGTTATCTTTTATTTTCCTCGTAGACTTTGTGGATTTTTGTCAAGTTTTGTTGTCACCTTGAAATTAGGAGCATATATTTGGTGTACAGCAGGTTTTATGTTTTCTTTGCATACTATATTTACATTATTATTACCTCACTACAATTAAATCATCCACTGTCAGTATAATATTGAAGCAGAAAACATTTACTTGTCAATATTGATTAAAATAATGCTTAATTATATATATGCAGAGACATTTTCCCCTCAATTTATGTTGATGTTTTAATGTGAATCATGCAGTCTGATCCTTCAGTTGTAATTTATTACAAACTAACCAAATCATCTGAACATTAATTTTTTGTTAGAAATAGGAAACTCGTATTTCCAACTTGACCTAGTAATCTGATTACTGTTGGTGCATACTGAATGTGAATTAGATAATTCCTTCATACAGCGCAAGCAAGATTCATACAAAACCTAATTTTCAAGTGGACTAAGTGCTTATGAATATTCCACTGAAAGATAAAACTGCCAGGTCATTCTGATTGACATATACTAGGGGAAAATATCACGAAATATTCATACTAAAGTACACAATCCTCTAACATAATGTGAAAAGAGAAAACAAAACAAATGCGCATACTAAATCTTGTGTTTATTTATGAATAAATATGATAAAAATATGAGATCTCTGAATATTTAATATCTGAAATATAAATGCTGTCCACACATTGCGGTAACATGGCTGGAGTCATTAGTCCTGTGGCGGGTCAGACAAGAAGGTATACAATTACTGACCTTTTTGTGTACGTGAGTAGGAAGTTTTATGAGCCAGTAAACTTCATATTAACCGAAAAAGGTATATCATTGTTTTATTACTTGATTCAAAGCAAATTTTTTAAATTCAATTTCGTCCAGTATAGTGAAAATACCATTTCACCTGCATGACGTCATGATGTTGCAATATAATGAATTATCTAAAATTACATGACGTCGTTGCAGGCAATGAAAAAACGTCTCTCATGGAAATCGTGTAATAAAACAACTTAGTGCACCCCTAAGTGCTCCACGTTGGGTTTGTTTTGTTTTGTGTGCTTTAACGGCACTTTTAGCACATTATTGGCTAAATCATGCCGAGGAAATGGGAGCTAAGTGCTTTTCGCAAAAACATTAGGTGCCGCTGGGCCAATGTCTTCAACCAGTGCGTTACCGCTCGCTTGATTCATTATGCTGAAACAAATATTGCCCTATAAACTTAATTTAAAGAAACACATATACATAGAAAATCAGTTCCAATATTTTGCTCAGCGTGAAAACTGTACAATAGAAATGGATTTCATTTATGTGATTTCCTGGCCACACTATTCACAGTAATTAGCATAGGTGTTTGTTGAATAAGTGCAAGACTGCCTAAAGAGCAGAAATTTTTTAGCTATATCCAAAGAATTCTATTAGAGTAATATGAGTTTGAAGCTAGGATATATATATATATATATATATATATATATATATATATATATATATATATATATATATATATATATATATATATATATATTCATTCCCCTGGATTTCCAGATCGCTTTTGTAAATGTAAGTTATAACGTCAAGATCGCTTTTGTAAATGTAAATTATAATGTCATACTTTGTGCAGACAATATCAATAATAAGAACATAAAGTTTTAAATGTGAAACCGATGGTGGAAATGCGTGAATAGCAACTTCAATCTTTCGTTATTTTATTTTGCTTCAGAATTTTGACTGAAAATCTGCGTGTATTATATACTATCTCTGAGTAATTTAGAAGCATCAACAAATCTTAAACAAAGAAACGAATAGAAGTTAAACACAAGGAACACGTGTACCTTGTTTTGTTGCCATTGTGATTGCCCTTCCCTGGTTCCCAATCACAGCCGGGTTCCCGACTGCAGCTTGTTAAGAGTGATTAGGCATAACTTGTAACATAAAACATACAGGCGCACAACTGAAAGAAGATCAATTGAAAGCTGTTCATGGAGACATGCAATAAGACTAGTCAGAAAATTGTCGAAAATGATTATAAATATTTGTAGATTTTGGAGAATTTGTTGTTGTGATATATACAGAAAACAGCCCAAGAGATCTTGTAAAATATTCATAGCTAGAAAGAATTTATATATCTGTGATCATCACTGAGACAGTGGGTTTGGGTTTTGTTGGGTTTAGCATGTTTTTTAGCACATGATAGGCTATACATTGCGGCCAGTATATTTGGTGGAGGAAGAACTCAGGAAGATCCCAGGAAGAAACACTGACCAACCGGAAGCTACAAAGTTCGTCGAGTTGAGACTTGAACCCACGCGGACAGAGGTGAAATGTGAGTGATCTGTATAGGCGAGCACCTTAGACCACTCTAAGAATCTGTGGATTAAATTCTACAAGACCCATGAGTCACGTGGATAACGGGTCAGAAACTGTACATGACTGGAAATCACTTTATAAGAAATAAAGAAATAATAATGACTTATACTGAACAATCACATGATCAAAGTATTATTGAAAAACGAAAAATGAGGGGAAATATCGCGGAATAAAAATAATAGGAGACAATGTACACATCTAGAAATAACCAGAGCACAATGTACAACATCTTACAATGGGATGATAAAGTGCCAAGCAATAATTCTGTCTAAAGATATGCTAACAATTCAAACTTAAGCTAACATTAAAAACAAGCCAAGTAATTCATACAACATTTTACTCTTGAAAGTGTGCCAGCCTCAAAAAAAAGGGATCTAAATAGTTAAATCATATCTTGTATGAAAAAAAAGTCAACATGCGGCAAGAGAAAGTTGTATCTTCATAAAAGAAACACAGACATTCTAAACAATATATAACATCTAATGATGAAATCATATATCAAGTACAATAGACCTAATATATTTTTCATCAAGGCTGAATTTTAAAGTATGAATTAATACAAAATCTTTAAATTTTTTGAAATATACTTGTCAATTGTCTACAGACATTTTTACTCGAAAATACGACAACCACCAATTAAAAAAAAGTCCATGATAATAAAAGGAACAAAACCTCTAATGAATCACCGATGCATAAGAATTTTTTTTTAAAAAATCTCTTCAATCTATTCAGAGAGCTATGCACAGATAAAAATGGTGGTTGGTTTTCAAACGACACTTTGAGCACGTTATTTGGATACATCATGCAGAGGACACGGGAGCTAATTGCCTTTCCTAAAAACACGCCAAGGCAGCCAAGCAGGGCTGGCCTGGGGCGGGTATCGAACCCGCAACCCTTGGATTACGAGTTTGGCACTCCACCAACTGAGCAGCCATAGCTCCCTGGTCAAAGTGGAAGAACACTCGCCTTGTTGAGTTTGTATTATGCCAGAAATAGTAAAGGTCGACAGTATTATGATCCACATTTATAAACATAATGACTTTATTTTTACTGAAATAGGGAATGTAAGTTGTTTGAAATGAATAGACTGAAAACAAATTCATTAAATTTCACCCTGTCAGCTTAAGTTGATGTTCAATTTTATTTTCATATTTTTCAAACATATCGTCTTTCCTCGTACTGAAATAAGATAAGAAAACAGTATCTGGACTCTGAACTCCTAATTTCAAATGGAATCACCAATTGGCAGTTCCCGTATGTGCTGAAATAACATGATTGTAAAATGCACATGAAGGATAGTGGTCTTTCTTTTTATGCTAATACAAAAAAATCAAGGAAAAACTCATATTACTATACTTACAAACATGACTTAATTTTATTTTTAAAGCTATTGTAATGGGCAGGAAGTCTAGCCATGAAAAGTTGTAGTCAATTAAGTTTATTGCTCATAGAGCTCTCAGTGTTAAAGCAGGGTAGTAGGTGTTGTCAACATTTATGTACAATTCCTATTAACCTATTAATTTCTTCATTAATACCTACTGTTATCGAATGACAAGTGATGGTTGGTGTAAGTGCAGATTATATTTCATGTTCGCATATAAACTGATCATAATTAATCCTTGGAACTGTTTATATTCATGATATTATGCCATGAATAGATGCTTAAATCTATCCTCAAAATCAGCTTCGTTTCCAGGGATGTACTTGGGCGAGACACAAAAACAAGGTTCCTGACCTGAGTACAGTGTTCTTTGGGTTCTTCTCGCCCTAACTCCAAGAACCTTGCTCAAGAACCATGAAGAACCTCATTCTCAGATTGAAAACTCACACAACCTCTGAGGTGAGAATAGACAGAACAAAGATGGCAGAACATGCTGATGATTCTCGAACAAGCTTCTTAGCGTTAGAGTAAGCACACTCAGGAACAATCGCGAACATATTAGAACATGTTCTTGGTGTTTGGGGTGAAATATACTACTGGTACTTCTAATAAACATTAATAATAATAATATAATAATAATAATATCGTTTCATAACATTATATATTATAAATGTATGCGCATTAGGAATACTGCTTGAACATAACATCACTCAGATGCTCATTATGAATACTGCTTGAACTTAACATCGTTCAGGTGTTCAGTACGAATACTGCTTGAACTTAACATTTGCTCATATGTTCAATATGAATACTACTTGAACTTAACATTGCTCATATGTTCAGTATGAATACTACTTGAACTTAACATCCTTCAGGTGTTCAGTATGAATACTGCTTGAACTGAACATTTACTCATATGTTCAGTATGAATAATACTTGAATTTAACATTACTCATATTTTCAGTATGAATACTACTTGAACTTAACATTTGCTCATATGTTCAATATGAATACTACTTGAACTTAACATTGCTCAAATGTTCAGTATGAATACTACTTAAACTTAACATCCTTCAGGTGTTCAGTATGAATACTGCTTGAACTGAATATTTACTCATATGTTTGGTATGAATACTACGTGAATTTAACATTATGTTCAGTATGAAAACTACTTGAATTTAACATTACTCATATGTTCAGTATGAATACTACTTGAACTTAACATCGTTCAGGTGTTCAGTATGAATACTACTTAAACTTCCCATCACCCATATGCTTATTATGAATATTGCTTGAATCTAACATTATTCATATGCTTAGTATGAATACTACTTGAAATTAACATTGCTCATATGTTCAGTATGAATACTACTTTAACTTAACATCATTCAGATGCTCAGTATGAATACTACTTGAACTTAACATTGTTCAGGTGTTCAGTATGAATACTACTTTAACTTAACATCATTCAGATGCTCAGTATGAATACTACTTGAACTTAACATTGTTCAGGTGTTCAGTATGAATACTACTTTAACTTAACATCATTCAGATGCTCAGTATGAATATTACTTGAACTTAACATCATTCAGATGTTCAGTATGAATACTACTTGAACTTAACATTGTTCAGGTGTTCAGTATGAATACTACTTGAACTTAACATCACTAAAATGTTCAGCATGAATACTACTTGAACTTAACGTCGTTCAGGTGTTCAGTATGAATACTACTTGAACTAAACATCATTCAGATGTTCAGTATGAATACTACTTGAACTTAACATCACCCAGATGCTCTAACAAACATTTCATACTTCTTACATCTGATTCTGAACTGCATTTACTCAAATGCAAGATTTAACTGAGTTAATTTCAGACAAAGTGCCACGAAAGTTTTTTTTCTGAAAATATTATTTCTCAATAATTTTGCAAAACCCATAATTGAAAAATCTCGAATTTCAAGTATGGATTAAACTACCTGATAACCGAACTTGGGCAGTGCCAACAGTAGTGGCATGATAGTCTGGTGAATATTCTGGGCTGTGTATTAGTATTCTGACAAAAGATATCTATTCCAAAAAAGAAATAGTCAATCAGAAACACGATCTTGTTCAAGGAAAATAATGGTAGAGTAGGAACAAATATGATAAACTCTTGTACGCCATCTTCCTTTTTCAGTTTAGCAGAAGGAGATTTACTGCGAACAAGCAATTCACACTGGATTATTCAATCAAAGTATGAAGTCGCTGGGTGTTGGCCAAGATCCATTCATTCTGAGTAGGCCAGATATAGTTTGTACTAAACAATCACTATAGCCAATCTTTAAAAGAAATCACTTTATATCTGTTTTTGAATGATTAAACTGAGAAGGTTGAAATTTTGTTTTTAGTATTATCATTTCCACTCTTCTAAATCTGCTGGAATGTGAGTTAAAAGTGTCCTTGTACATACTTGGGATTCAAAGGTCTATTTTCATACAGACTATAGCATCTGTACACTGTGGGAATGACTTCACATCACCTGCCAGTTTCGTGATATTATAATTACATCAGGCATGTCTTGTTTGCCATTCACTATATACTAGGACTTAATACGGTGGCTTCCTAATTCCATCGTCTTGATTCTATTGAACAGGGGATAATCTTCTATACACTTTGTTTGGAAGAATGATGTCACATGACTTTATTGGTTCTTATGGCTGAGACCAGTTACCAAAGAGAAACGTGCTCCTGGTCTAAGTATTGCCAAACGTTGCCTGGTTTGAATATGCAAACGATATAATTATACTAATAGCAAGCGAAGCTCTTTAGATAACTCATACATGTAAAACAAGACTCCTAGCAATCTGAAAACAGTCGGACTGGAAGTGCCTATGGTATCTGCCATTATTAACGGTTGCCATAGTAATTTTCTGTCATGGTACTGATTAACTGTTAAATATCTCAAAGATCTGTACTCTTATTTCCAATTTAAGGACAATATCATTAAATCTGAATGTCTTCCAGCTCTGGAACATTACTTTATACAAGCAAAGAATGCTCATGAGACACAATGCATCTCATCTCCATGATCTCATCCGATATCAGTAGGAACACACATGTCCAGCAAGCTTCGCTTTCTACTAGGATTTACCTATTTCATATTACCATATTCTCTCACTCCATTAAACAATTTCCCAGTGCAAATACGTATGACCATGCTTAAAATCACAGATGTTTATTTAAAAGACCCGCCAAAGTTTGAAAGACGATTTCCAAGTAGCTAATACTATATTGGGGTTGCTGGTATTGCAATTTTGAGATAGATTATTTATAAAAGATGTGTACTGTATAAACTCGTTTATTAGTTGAGTCAAACTGCAAACTGCATAGACCCAGATCTGCCATCACTTAATACGCTGGCAGATCTGGGTCTATGCAGTTTGTAAATTACTAAATAGAACAACACAGACCCTGACCTGCTGATGCATTAGGCGATGGCAGATCAGGGTGTATGTTGTTTGCAGTTGGACTTGACTTGAACGTGAATATATACGGTATTTCCCAACATAACAAATATATCACAACAAATAATATGATTGATTTCACTTATAATATTAAAATGAAAAAAAATATATATATTATATCGGTTTCATATTGAAACACATTTGTTGCGGGTCAACTTTAATACTAATCAGAATCTGGATGATTATCTTTCTAAAGTTGACTAGTTTGTACACATGTTGATTGTCGGATATGATCCTTTACATTAAATGAGTATTGACATTTCTAGTCATAAAAAAGCTGATGCCTATCACCACATACAGTAGAGATCCTGCAGATAAGATTCTAGGAGCAGCTGAGAACTGGAAATTTTTGAGGACCTGTCTGCCATTTAGCCTCTGAACTGGTCTATAGTTGTTGTCTATGTTACCGTAGGTCACAGGTGTTGATGGCTTCTCAGTGTGGTGAAGTTTCCGAAAATACTGGAGCTGTGAATGAAATCAAGATAGGGGTTTATATTCTGAACTTTCTGAGGATCTTTCTACATCTGATTCAAGTTCTGAATGCACATATAGGGAAGATGAACAGAGATCTGTGATTTCTTTGTGTTTTTTTTTCCTTAGGCAGCACTCAATTTTATCAGACATGGTCCATGTGCCTGCATGCACCATGTCGGATAGAAATATACCCACTGCAATATGTTACAAGACAATCATCAACATATATACACATACATGTGACAGAACAGAGAAGTCAGCCTAGGAGAAATCAGAAGATTTGGAAAATTTGGTCCGGAGTTTTGACTTCAAAAGACTTCAAAAGAGAAAGGATTTTTTAATGATAATGGCGAATTTTCATGGTGGCATATGTCTTCGACTTTATTATCCCAATGAGGAGACAAAGCTTACATCACTATGTGAGCAGTTTTCGCCCGTTTGTATGAGAAGTTTTGTGCAATTTTTAAGTCAGGGAGCATTATTTTGACTAGATCTGAACAATGATCTGCTACCGTAAACTGGAGATAATGTTCGGCTATATAGCTGGCAAACAGTGTCTTGGCACGTATATCTTTATCCACATTTGTTGTAGATTCCGCTGTTACGGGTAAATGTAACATAAGAAAAGACTCAAACAAGCTTTCAAGATTTAAAATACAAATATTTAATTTCCTAAAATATTAAAATATTTCAACAAACAATCAAAGTGAAAGAATTTAAAATAACTTGCAGTATAGAATATCCTTAAAAGTCCTAAATTGTTCTAAAGTTCACTGATCCGGAAGTCAATCCAAATATTCCGAATGAAGTAGGTTCTGAATGAAACCTTCACTGTACTGATGTACTAATAAGAATCAGTTATATCCAGAAATACATCCTATTATATAGCTTCTGAGTGCGCAAAACAGAATAAGGAAAACCAAGTTAAACTGAATTGCGACTTAATAATCCTTCTAGAAAACGACCTTCTCCGAACCAATCAGAAACTAGGTTATGCGTGACACCGCTAAAGTACCTATGCACTAAGGTTTTTACCAGTCAATAAAGTATTGACTCTTAATGAAACCATAGAATCTAGGTCAGAAGTTCAACAAATTCTCACGCTCTAGGTCACGAGATATGATTCATGTTTAACCAATATTTCCCAAGACCAATGTACTTAGTCGCATTGAAATACCGTATATGTACTTTCTGCAAGATGACAGCTGTTAGACTAATATGCAGAGATCATAAACCTATACCATTATTTAAAAACGAAATAATACATAATTCCGTAACACCGCAAACATGGATTTCAGTGATGGCATATTTGTTGTCACGTTTAATATGCTTTAATATGCTACATGATATGTAATGTCATTTTTGCCACCATAGCAGATTTTAAAATCAGATTTACGAGAAGGGCAGAATGCATATTCATGTCCTTTGAACTTGATTCCAACCACTGAAATTCCCATTTCAATCCATCATTGAAATGTGTGATATTTTAGTTGCTTAGATTTTGGTGTTTTAGCACTGGGAGATAGCGCACGCTTAGGCATCTGGACAAATTTTAAACACAGAAGAGAAACCAATCCTGTTTTATCTGATTGATCTCTTTAGTAATCCAACCATAATAAATTAATCTCTTTAATCCTTTCAGAATTACTTCTGACAACACATAGTATAATCCATCTTGACAAACTTCAAACACTGAAGCCAACCGACTCTACCGACAGATTCAAAGGGGTGTTAATTGTTTTATGCTACTTGAAATTAGCAACTCAGTTCACAGTCACGTGATCACAGTCAGTAGTAACGTAAATATACTACACTGGAAGCAAGGTGTGAAAAAAATGGATTTTTTTTTTCTTCAATAATAGTTTTGCATACACCGGAGATTTCAGTGAGGGGATGGACTGGATACACCCCTCATCTCGGGAGAAAAACCCTCCCATTCGGGAGGTTCACATGTATGTATACATTTGTATGCTCAGAAGCGAATGGTGAAACTATTTAAATAACATAGCTGTATGACATAAATTCCTATAACCTTTTTCACCCATTTATTTTGTGGAAACTCTTCATTTTCAACCCCATTACAGATCAATACCAAAACAAAACCATGGAAATGACGGCAATAAGGCTTATCAAGTGAGACTCAAATATGTAAAAAAAAATAATTAAAAAAAATAGCAAAGTGGCTGATGAATGAATCATTTTTCCACAAAATTACTTGCTTTGAAAAACTGCAAAGCAGTAGCCCGTGCAGAGTTAGACTTAGCTAGACAGCCACCCATAACAACTGTGACCTTGAATGTAATTTCAAACCCAAATGGCACAAAGTTTATCTGCACAAAACTTATGTTCCATTAGGTGAACCATAAGCGGATTCATGACACCTTTGTTTATAGTAATTGTGATACTGTGGGATAATTTATCCATACCTCTAGTATTCAAAATTTACCCTATGGCCAATCATATGAAACTGTTTAGTACTACCTTAATCTTTATCATTTAACTCTTCTGACCATCAGTCAGTACACCAGGATTGATAACTAAATTAAGTGATGATCACTTTTTCCAACACAACAGATGGTAAACAGAAAGTAGTCACATTTAAATGTTTTTCCCAATTTTCAAAGCTAAATATTGGCAAGAAGATACATGTATAAAAACAAATTTTCTTTTGTCACCCTAACGTAAATAAAAGAGCCAGGCAAAAAATGGCATGGAAAAATGAAACCTTTGAGAAACTTAAAATGTAAAAATGACTCAAGAACTGAGACCACCCATTATTATTTCAGCAGGGTAGCAGTTTTGGAGAGGAGTGGGACATTGGATACTGTAGTTAATAATTTGAGATCACATTATTGGCTGTAATATCAGCATGAAATTTGTCTATTTTAATTTTACCAGACTTTTATCAGTGCTCTCAACTTGTATATACACAATTATGATTTGTTTCTAGTAGGTGAAATTTATCCTGTGCCTACCCAATGATAAACTGTTGTTAAAGTAGCTCTTCCCATTAACCTGCTTTTGGGATATTTATCTCAAAAATATGATGTGAAGCACATCATTTTGATTACTCCATCTTCAGTCAAGAAGTACATTTGTTGTATACTAGGCCATTTAGTGCACAAAATTGTTTTCTTTTTTGCAAAAGGTAACATTGATGTTTACGGAAAATGAATTAGTGGTCTGAGCCTTCAAATAAGTCCCAATTTTCAGGATGGAATAAAATTCCTTGCACATAAGTGGTTGACATTTTTTTCTCAGTTGATAAATCCAGGACTTAAGTCATAAAATTAAAATCCAACTACTACTACTACTTTTATTTTATTATTATTATTGTTATTATTATTATTACTATTATTATTATTAATATTAAAGCATAAATAATGTTACCTTCAAAATGACTGTTATATTTGTTCATTCTGATTATTTTCTCCTGGTATTATCCCATTTAGGAATAATATAATAAAAGCTCTGCATGTACACTTAATTTAGACTGCTCTTTGAATTTTCTAAGTAGTGCCAAATTCAGTTCCATAAATGCAATGACATATTCAGTTATTTGTTTAACCATTCAAGGGCTGCACTATGGAAATTTTATCTTAGAAATCTTGCTCTCATTTTTAGTCTTCTCCCATTGTCTACCAGTATTTTACTTGATAATTTCCCCTTTCTCTGAATTATTTAATTTTTCAAGCTAATAAATCATTGATTTAATCTGGATTGAGAAGCAATAAACTAAATGTATCAATCTTTAGTGCTGACTTGTTGAGTTATTTCTCTTCTGAAATGGTCATCACTGCTTCTATGGAAAAATGATATAACTTTTATTTGAGCCATTAGCTGACAAACCTTTTTTTTTAAAGAAAAAGGTGTTAAGTCCATCAAATCAGAATAATTGAATCCTTGGAAATATGTCAGTCTGATGGCAGTTTTTATGGGTCTGGGGCCTTGGTAGTGAAGAATTTTCAATCTTTCTTGGGTGGAGGGGAGGAGGGTAGTATAAGAATATGTGAAATGTTGTGTAGTCAAATAAGATCGAAGATTTACTAATCTGTTTTGAGAGGCATATACATTTTCACATTTTATGCAGAAATTGTTATGATAAATCAAAAAATGTGATCTCCATGTTTTTTTTTTTTTTTTTACAAATGATTTTGATTATCTCAGTAGTCACTTATATATTTATCTTTTAAGGATTTACAAATTGATGTGCTAAATACTTATTATTCAATAGTGCATAATCATACACTTCATTTTGTAACGTGTCTGTTTTTTGATGTATTGCACCACTAATCATTGTTCTATTTGTTTATTATAATTGATGGTGGGGGATAATTGAAAAGTAAATTATTTTACGACCCAAAAAATGTTCATAGAAACTGACATTTTTTCTTCAGTGGCTTAAAAAAAAAATCTTTAGAAAACTTTGTTTGAATGCATTCTAGTCAACAAATTATGTTCCTTAACCAAAGACTTTTCAAGGACATAGGTGGAGTTTTCACCTTGGTCTAATAATCATCTTCTTAAATTACCCAGATGTAAAATCAAACCAACACTAACGCAACATATTGCCAACACTAATGCAACATATTGCCAACACTAGTGCAACATATTGCCAACACTAATGAAATGTATTGGCAACACTAATGCAACATATTGCCAACACTAATGAAACATAACTGCTAACACTAATGAAACATATTCTGAACAGTAGTGTCTATTCAGCCAGTACCTGTTCTTCAGAAATGTAGATAACCTCTGTGAAGATGGTCCAGATAACAGCCTCAGTACAAGGGGGTGTGGTCAGGCTTCCATTGTAGCGGAAAAATGGCAAGTTTTGTTGTTTAGTTGGTAGTATTTCCATCAGTCGCATCAAGCTGGTGTTAGTGCTCTCACCTGTATACATAGAGAGATATACAAATAAATAATTTTCTTTTTCATTAATTTTTGTTTTTAAAAGTGTCATGTTTTAAAGTTGAGAAGCTCAAATGACATTTAGTAAGTGGAGCTAAAGCAGCAAAGATATGTTTCACTGCTCTTTTATTCTAAATAATACTAAATTTACAAAACTCTTGGAATGCTCCCAGGTCTCACACAATAAATGTAGTACTGGTTATGAGTTGCAATGTTTTCAATACAAACACATTATTAACATTTTTAGTAATATGAATGTGACAAGACTGTATTTTCAAAAGTAGCATGAGATTTCACGTTTCTGGACCATAGTTAAATTAAAACCAGTCTAATCTAGTAAAACCCATAGTGACCCCAAAACAAAAGTTTTAAAGAAAGAAGAAGGGAAATGTTGGGGGTGGGGGGTTGTTGCTGGTTTTCAAAATCTGCATGATCTAGTTGATGTTTAAAAAAAGAAATGATTTCATAATCATATACATTGAAGTGTGCTGAAAAGTAAATTTTGGGGCCTTTCTGGACTACAATTTTGTGACTGCACTAATCCAGAATTGACTTTTACAAAAATGTCTGAGAAAAACACTCTGAACTTAAAACAAAGTTAACACTGTATCTATGATAAATGGGCTTATCCATAACAAAGTTAACACTGTATCTATGATAAATGGGCCTATCCATAACAATGTTAACACTGTATCTATGATAAATGGGCCTATCCATAACAATGTTAACACTGTATCTATGATAAATGGGCTTATCCATAACAAAGTTAACACTGTATCTATGATAAATGGGCCTATCCATAACAAAGTTAACACTGTATCTATGATAAATGGGCCTATCCATAACAAAGTTAACACTGTATCTATGATAAATGGGCTTATCCATAACAAAGTTAACACTGTATCTATGATAAATGGGCCTATCCATAACAAAGTTAACACTGTATCTATGATAAATGGGCCTATCCATAACAAAGTTAACACTGTATCTATGATAAATGGGCCTATCCATAACAAAGTTAACACTGTATCTATGATAAATGGGCCTATCCATAACAAAGTTAACACTGTATCTATGATAAATGGGCCTATCCATAACAAAGTTAACACTGTATCTATGATAAATGGGCCTATCCATAACAATTTTAACACTGTATCTATGATAAATAGGCTTATCCATAACAAAGTTAACACTGTATCTATGATAAATGGGCCTATCCATAACAAAGTTAACACTGTATCTATGATAAATGGGCCTATCCATAACAAAGTTAACACTGTATCTATGATAAATAGGCTTATCCATAACAAAGTTAACACTGTATCTATGATAAATGGGCCTATCCATAACAAAGTTAACACTGTATCTATGATAAATGGGCTTATCCATAACAAAGTTAACACTGTATCTATGATAAATGGGCCTATCCATAACAAAGTTAACACTGTATCTATGATAAATGGGCCTATCCATAACAAAGTTAACACTGTATCTATGATAAATGGGCCTATCCATAACAAAGTTAACACTGTATCTATGATAAATGGGCCTATCCATAACAAAGTTAACACTGTATCTATGATAAATGGGCCTATCCATAACAGACTTTTCTAGGCAATAGTGAAGAAAAAAAAATGTTTTGATTAGTAGTGCTGTACAGGGATTTTCTTGGTGACTTTTTTGAGATGTGTGAATGTTAATTTTGGATTACCTTTCTAAGTATTTTGGTAAGAGAAAAGTGTACAAAAATTAAACAAAATATAACCAATGCTTTCTGCCTCTTTTATGTCAGTATTTAAATAAATCATTCTGAGATTTTCTTTACTTCATGTGAGTTTTACTCAAATTATACAATATTTGTGATGAAAAGGCAAAATAAGAAGTTATAAACTTGTCAGAATTTATAAATTTTATGTTTGACTCAAAGTATTTTATTATTTTTCTAAACATTTTTTTCTCTTCATTGTCATCAGCTACGAGGTGCACTTTTGGTGAAACATGCCCTTCAGACTTGTGTTTCCAATCTATTTTTTAAAGTCAGTAATGAAAAGATCAAAACTGTTGTTGACAAATAACAATTTGTATCTTATGGAAGGACAGTTTTCGATTTGTGTTGCAGGAGAAATGTTCATATAAGAGTTTAAATCATTTTTCATCTTTTCAATAATGATACCCAGGTAATGTTTCTTATGTTCATTTATTTTAGACTGTAGCAAATTCTTTTTCAATATCATCTAGTTATTTTTTAGTAATGATATTTGTAAAATATTTGATTTAAAGTTTTTGTTAATGCCTGGAATATAATTTTTGTTGGGAAAGACTGTCGGTAACCCATTGACTCTGCCATGACTTATGCTGGTCATATGCGGTAAATCCAGGACAAAGTTCAACTTGTATTCACCTACAGTGACACTTTGCAATTGTTGTTTTTCACTTGATTCAATATCAAAATATCGTACTCTTCTTGATCTTTTTTTAATCACACTTGATTTACTGGACACATAAATATACTCCCACCTCTCCTGCACTCCAACCCTTCTCTATCAAGTAAAAAAAAGGGCATAACACTTCTGAAAATAGCATGAGTACAATGACTGGTGAGCATGCATATTTTCTGATGATGACCCTGATAACAGTTTCACAATAATCCAATAAATCAGCTTGATATTGCTCACCTGACTTACATAACTTAACAGTTGACCATTTCACTAGGCATGCTTATGAAGTATTGTAAGAAAAAATCCTGTGTACACTATATCCCAAACTAACTATCATGTGGATTTTACTTATACATGTAGCACTATATCCTGATAAAAATTCTTTTCAAAGATAATAATTACTATGCACAGTCTGTTTCTCATAATGGAAGTCATCCAGCTCTTGATCATAATAAACCGAACAAATCAAAACTATGGCTTCAAGAGTGGTAATAAGGTCAGCCAATCATATACATGATCATCTTATTATTATTCATGGATCCTTTTTACTTTTACAATTGCAAAAGATTTTGATAATATAAGTCAATTTTGATCAAAATCAGATGAGAATTTAGGATTCCAAAGTGGTAATAAGCTCAGCCTGTTACATGTAAGATCACCTGATAAATATGCATGGACCTTGCTATTTATTGACAGACCAGGATCTTGATGATATAAGCATATATTCCAAACTGAATCATAAATATGGCCTCCAGAGTGGTGATAAGCTCCAGCAATCAGATGCAAAATAAGTGCATTGTTGTGCATGGATCTCACTCATTATTTAACTCAGCCAGGATCTTGATGATATGAGTATATATTTCAAGTTTGATCAAAATTTGATCAGAAATACGACTTCAAGAGTGGCAACTAGGTCAGCCAATTAATATGTGTGGATCTTGCTCAATTTCAAATCCATCCAAGATCTAGATGATATAAACCCATCTTTCAAGTCTGATCACAATCTGATAAAAATATGGCTTCCAGTGTGGTAACAATCTCAGACAATCAGGTGCAAGATGACCTAATTAGTAAGTGTGGATCTCATTCATCGCAGACTTGTCCAAGATCCTAATGACATGAGCATATTTCCAATTGTCATCAAAATCAAA
This sequence comes from Margaritifera margaritifera, assembly GCA_029931535.1. Lineage (NCBI taxonomy): Eukaryota > Metazoa > Mollusca > Bivalvia > Unionida > Margaritiferidae > Margaritifera > Margaritifera margaritifera. The sequence continues at coordinate 1,906,000 of JAQPZY010001639.1, read as the reverse complement.
TCAAATATGGCCTTCAGAGTGATAACAAGCTCATCAAATCAGATGCTTGATCAACTTGTTGGTATTCATGGATCTCACTAATTACTGAACTCTTTTGAGACCTTAGTGATATAAGCATATATTCCAAGTTAGATCAAAATTGGATGAGAAATAGGCTTCAGAGTCAGACTTTGCTTTGTTTGCACACATACTGCATCTTATCTAACCATTTCTTTTATCAAATTTATCTACAAAGTTTTTACACTTTTTACAAGTCAATTTGTTTAACTGACACTGAGGAATTTACTATTGATATGCTGCATTGCATTCTCAACTATTGTAATTGATATATTTTTATTAACTAAAATTATTCAATTAAAAATTTGTTTCTAACTTAACTTAATTAGAATTACTTAGTATTACTCAGGCAAATTAGTAACCTTTAGTGACTAATAAGCACAAAGAGAAAATAATAGTTTGTTTAGAAAACTACAGGACATAGAAAGAAATTTCAACAGATTAATTACATTGCAAGAGATTAAAGATAAAGAAATTAAAGAGACAGAAGAGGACCTCGAACAATGGAGGATAATATGAAAGCAATGCAAATACAAGAAGAAAAAAAGAAAATAGTGTTATCTGGGTCACTGTCTACATCCAGCTTTCTGTTGTTAGTTGGTATTGGCTATATAATTTAGAAATAGGAGATGTGGCCAAAATAATCAATTGTACAACATAAACAGAACATGGCTAAGTTTGTGTTTGGTAAAACAGTAGCACCTACAGCATGCAGATAAAATGTACATCACCATGGCAACAACTACTACATCTCTGAAATGTTGCAGTTGACTAAACATCTGTACTTATGTTTTGTCAATGCTTTGTTTTGTTTCTATGACCTTTTCTGTAATAAGTGCAATGTTTAATGTCTTGAAAATTGCCTGTTATATATTGTAATTCCTTCAGCATTTGTTCAAAAGAAGAATTTAATTGTTTCACAGTTACTATTATGTATAATGTTGCTTTGATGCCATGATGCAATTGTTCTTTTTGTCCAAATTTGTGAAGGTGATGTATATTGTTTTGTACAATTTATTTACAAAAGCATTTGTACAAGTTTTAGGCTAGACTATTTAAATATAGTCAAATTAATACCAGAAAGCATTAGTTCTTTTTTGTTCATCTCCTGTCCTCTTTTGTTTTTCAAAAGTACTACAATAATCAATTGCATAGTATTACCAAAGGTAATCCCCAAATTTAACATTCTCAGAGTTTTTAACAAAAGTCACAGGAAAATCAATATACTTTTAATTTTTGTAAAAGTGTAATCAACATTTTTTATTTAAGTATGGTCTGGAACAGTCCATTTATCATACATAAAGTGTTAAATTTATGTAATGTCCTCACAATTTTATAAAAATCAATTCTAGATTAGTCTGGTTACAATGAGTCCAAAAACACCCAACATTTCGCTTTTCAGTAATATGATAGCAAGTCTTTACTTTTTGAAAAGCACCAACTACTGACATTTAACTACATTTTTCTTACTGAAACAAAAATATTTATGCATCAATCCTGTTTTTTTATATCTGATTTAACTGTTTTTGAATTTAACAATGATCCAGGCAATCCCATTCTCATCAAATTTTCAACACATTTCAATTTTCCACTTGGAGAAGTTAAAGAAGAAGATAGACATGGCAGCTAAACTGAATAATGACCCAATGATATGAAATATACAAGTTACAAAATTCTTCTAAAAAATGATATTTATGCTTTGTGATACAGCTGAAATATATTTAAATTTAATAATAGTATTAATAATAATAATTAATAATAATTAATTAATAATAATAATATTACCATAATATTGTACATCAGAAGATTTCTGCAACAAGTTTCCATAGTAATCACTGTCCTCAGAGTTCACCTGAAATTGAATAAACATGTACAGATTATTTAATTGATTCTGACTAATTAAAAAGATATCTGTATTGACTCTGACTAATTAATAAGATATCTGTATTGACTCTGACTAATTAATAAGATATCTGTATTGACTCTGACTAATTAATAAGATATCTGTATTGACTCTGACTAATTAATAAGATATTTGTATTGACTCTGACTAATTAAAAAGATATCTGTATTGACTCTGACTAATTAATAAGATATCTGTATTGACTCTGACTAATTAATAAGATATCTGTATTGACTCTGACTAATTAATAAGATATCTGTATTGACTCTGACTAATTAATAAGATATCTGTATTGACTCTGACTAATTAAAAATATATCTGTATATGAGAAATGATGAGTACATCTATATATCATGTAGGGAAATTAAAACATTTAACATTACTTTATCAATGACAAATTTAATGTGTCCAAGAAAATATTACAAAAACTAAATGTCCTGGGTTAGCACCATCAAATTTTTCTTGGTACAACCATGCTTGTGCCAAGATGATAGATGAAGAGAGATTTTCAGCTTCAGAGTTTTCTAGGTGGATATAAAAAACAACGTGTAATTTTTAGGAATCAAAATTGTTTTTAAAGAACAGAAATTTTCCAGCATTCATTGCATCTTTTGCCAATATTTTGGTATCAGCATAGCTGTACTAGTCGCATAGGCAGCAACGGCATTATTATCATTTTCACTTTGCATATTGTTTTCTTTCAACATCTGATTAAAAATTTAGATCTACTCATTTGCCATGTATCCCGTATTTGAATTATTTGATTTTAATTATTGAAAAGTCAAATAATGATTTATTTTAATTATTGAATAGTCAAATAATGATATAACATTTTAATTACTGAAATAAATAATACGATTTTTATTTTTGAAAAGTCAAATAATGATATACCATTTCAATTATTGAATAGTCAAATAATGATACAATTTTAATTATTGAATAGTCAAATAATGATATACCATTTTAGTTGCTGAATCATCAAATAATGATATACCATTTAGTTACTTAAAAGTCAAATATTGATATACCATTTTATTTATTGAAAAGTCAAATAATGATATACCATTTTTGTTATTGAATAATCAAATAATGATATACCATTTTAATTATTGAAAAGTAAAATAAATGATATACCATTAATTATTGAAAAGTCAAATTATGATATACCAATTTAATTATTGAATGGTCAAATAATGATATATCATATTAGTTAGTGAAAAGTCAAATAATGATATACCATGGTTTTGTTATTGAATAGTCAAAAAATGATATATCATGGTTTAATTATTGAATAGTCAAATAATGATATACTGTATCATGATTTATGAAAAATGTCATGTCTTCTCATACATATGCAATAGCAATCTCTGATTTATTTATATCAGAATTTTATTCTACGCTTACTGTATATACTCTCTTACAAGTTGAGTCCAACTGCGCTTAGCATAGACCCTGATTTGCCATCACATGATATGCTGACAGATCAGGGTCTGTGTTGTTTGTTCTACTGATTACTCCTAATAAACTGCATAGACCCAGATCTGCCAGCGCATTATTTGATGACAGATCTGGGTCTGTGCAGTTTGCAGTTGAACTCAACTTATAGGTGAGTATATATAATAATATGTCTGTCTTTATCTCTTGCAATTAATTAAATTTGATTTTATTCACTTGGTTTCCAACAACATAACATTAGCACAGGTGTGGAATAATGTATATACCTTTATATAAGGAAGAACACTCGAGATGATGTAACTGTTGATCTTCAAGAAATATAGATCAATGAATTCAAAACATACTGTTACTTATTATATTATACAGCTGCAAACAAAAAAGGAAGAGGAAATGAGAATCAATCAAGAATTACTGTTAAAAACTTTGGAATCATACAGATTTATCTTGAATAAAATATCATTATTGCTTTGTTTTGCATGCTTGTTTTGGGTTGATTTTTCACTTACAGGAGTATGTGTGTGTATATGTGAGCACTTAATTGGAGTGTTTCTGTAATTTACCTTGAACATGAAGCCCAGTACTGCCAGGCCATCTGACTTGCCAAGAGCCTCAGATATACTGCCATACTCTTCTTTATAGTGAACAATGTGCAACTACAAGGATACAAGGATATAATGGAATATTAATAATGAAGTACAAGGATATAATGGAATATTAATAATGAAGTACAAGGATATGTAGGAATATTAAAAATGAAGTACAAGGATATGTTGGAATATTAATAATGAAGTACAAGGATATAATGGAATATTAATAATGAAATACAAGGATATAATGGAATATTAATAATGAAATACAAGGATATGTTGGAATATTAATAATGAAATACAAGTATATATCAATATTAATAATGAAATACAAGGATATATTGGAATATTAATAATGAAATACAAGGATATATCAGAATATTAATAATGAAATACAAGGATATGTTGGAATATTAATAATGAAGTACAAGGATATAATGGAATATTAATAATGAAATATAAGGATATTATGGAATATTAATAATGAAGTACAAGGATATGTTGAAATATTAATAATGAAGTACAAGGATATAATGGAATACTAATAATGAAGTACAAGGATATATTGGAATATTAATAATGAAATACAAGGATATAATGGAATATTAATAATGAAGTACAAGTATATACTGGAATATTAATAACGAAGTACAAGGATATGTTGGAATATTAATAATGAAGTACAAGGATATAATGGAATATTAATAATGAAGTACAAGTGCAAAATAAGCAAACAAAACAAAAAACATGGACAAAAGTGTTGATTATAAAAGACAATAATTATATTATAACAATTTCACTATAAGTTATTTAAGAAAACAATCTTCTTAAGTTTAATTGGGAAATACAAACTCTACTTTGGTTTTTATTTGTGCAAAATTCAAAAAAGGAATGGATTTGTTTTATATAAATACACCCATTGTGATAGCAGAAGGAAGAATATTTCCATACATCCATTCTCAAATCTGTTGTGATAGCACAAAAACTAGTACATTTAGAGTAATGAAATTTTACACACTTTAGCATAGTCATAAGTTGATGACTTGTTTAGATTTGTTTCATAAGTAATGCTATCTTTAATGAATTTATGGCTCTTTATGACTTCAAGTATACCAAGTCTGTCCAAATTCTGTTTCAGTGTGATTGTGCAACAAGAGGCCCAAGTGGACATGATAGCATTCACCTAATATGCATTGGTCTAAAAGGCAAATGCAGCAGTAATAAGGCATGTAACTTGGGTTGAAAGACACCCATGTCAGGATAATCTCCAGCTTTTTGATTGATATGTTGTTTAAATGTATTTCTACTTTGACTCACTTCATCTGAACTAGATATTGCATTGACATCTTAAAGGTGTTCATGCTAGGACTGTACTTATTAAACTTGGTCTGATATAGTCAGGCAGTTTTGGAGAGAAAGTCATTCGATGATTTTTTTAAATATTAGTAACAATTGCCATACTTGATGGCAGATGAGTATTACTTGTAGCTTTTCCACCTGGTTGCAGTGGAAGCCATGCCATTGCTAGGAGTACCATCCAGAACACAATTTTGGTACAGCATATCTTAAGGAACATTCCTACCAAGGTTGATTATATATGGCTCGGATATTTTAGAGAAGAATTGAAAATAGTTTTTCTATATGGTTGTTATGGAAGCCACACTTTTACCACGTGAGGCATCCCAAATCCAACATTCCTGCCAAGTTTGATAAAAATATGAATTAGCTCTTCATGAGAAAAAGTTGAAAATAGGTTTTGCACATGGTTTTGATAGAGTGTATCCTAAGAAACATTGCTAACAAGATTGATCATAAATGGCCCTGTCATTCTGGAGAAGAAAGTGAAAATAAAGCCACACCATTGCTAGAGAGCTATCCTGAACTCAATTGTGATAGAACATTTCCTAAGAAACATTCATAAATTATTTTGATCAAAATTAATTCAGCCATTCTAAAGAAGAAGTTGAAAATAGGTTTCCTACATGCTCAGGAAGCAATGCAGTAACATGGACAAAATATTGATAAAGCATGTCCAAAGAAACATTCCTTCCAAGTGTATCAAAACTGGCTTAGCCATTCTGGAGAAGAAATCAGAAATATGATTTTTTACCCAGTTACTGTGAAAGCAATATTTTTGCTTGGGGAACCATCTTGGAGATAAATCTAGTGCAACATGTCCAGTGAAAACAAAGTACCAAATTTGATAAAATCTGGTTCACTGATGCTGAAAAAGTAGTTGAACATAAAGTTATCTGTGCAGTTGCTATTGAAACAACATCCATGCTAGGGAGGCATCCCTGGAAACAAACCTGGTAGGACATGTCATATAATTGTTTGTACAAGTTTTATCAAAATCAGCTCAGTCATTCTAGAGAAGAGGTTGACAATAGGTTTTCCGACTGGTTCTCGTGAAAGCCACACAATTGCTAGGAAAGCTACCTTGCAAATAAATCTAATCATATACAACCTAAGAATATTCCTACCTAGTTTGATTTAAACTGACACAGCCATTCAGGAGAAGAAGCTGAAATTGGTTTTCCATATAGCTGTTATGAAAGCCATACTTTGACAGAGATCCATCACAAAGTCAATTTTAACAGAGCATGTCCTATGAAACATTCCTACCAAGTTTCATCAAAACTGGCTTTGCTGTTCATGAAAAGAAGTTTAAAATAAGTTTACCAGCTGGTTGCTAAGGAAGTCAATCTGTTTCTAGGTGAACCACTCCTGACACAATCTTTATAGAGCATATTTTAAGAAACATTCCAACCAAGATTGATACAAACTGGCTCAGTCATTCTGGGAAAGAAGTTCAAAATATGTTTTCCACATGGTTGGTATGGAATGTTCATTGTTGCTAGGAAAGCCACCCTGACATAATTTTGATAAGAAACTTTTCTACCAAGTTTGATGAAAATTAGCTTAGTCATTTTGGAGAAGTTGAAAATAAGTTCTCCATATAAATTATTATGGAAACCATGCCATTACTAGGGGAGCAATGTCAAACACAATTTTGGTAGAGCATTCCCTACAAAACATTCTGGCAAAGTATTACGCAAGTTAGCTCCGTGGTTTTTATGAAATCAAAAATAGCAAATGTGGAGGGACAAAAGAATGGATGATGGACACAGGGCCATTGCATAAGTTCACATGACCTTCCCATGTGAGCTAAAACTAATCCATGTAGAACTATAACATTTAAAACATTTTATAATGGTCTACAATAAAAGATTCAATTTGATTTTCATACATATTGGCATATTATTAATCAAGATATGGCCCTCTGTGACTTAGAATTTTACAATCTTAGTCCTGAGTCTGTTTTAGCACTAATACACGAAATTATTTAATGTAAAGCCATGAAAATTTTAAACACTTTATGAAGGTCATATATTTTCACTTGTATAGTGCTATCTGAAAAAAAAAGTTATGTCCCATTGTGACTGAGAATTTTCCACGTTCATCCTGAACCGGTTTCATAATGATTCACAAAAGCTATTTCACACATAGGCATGAAATTGTACACACTATATAGCGATCATATCATATTTTGGTATAACATGAAATAATATATAATGCACACTGTGATTTTTGACCCATGATAAGGTAACAAAACTGTCATATAATGCACATATGATATAATTATTACATTTCAAAATTCTGATGATTTCACTGTTTTCATAGTGTGACAATAGTTCACTATTTTTTAATAGTGCACTGATCATCATTTGTTACATGACAAAATTCATAGGTTTACAAAAAAACAGTGCTTGACTGTTTTGTTTTTGTCTGTTAGTGCTTAATAATTGTATACAGCACCCATATATGATCAATAATTTATTTGTAGATATCATGAAATAGGAAAACAGTGGCAATAATAAAGGTATATCTTTGCGATTTTATGGTTGGCCCCTAAAAGGGCCATTAAAAATTAGCCTTATCTATTGCAATATATGAATACAGTTCTGCACTACAACCAGTTCCATCATCATGTGGGGATCCCCTTTCCTAGAGCGTTTCTGTGCTGACCCACAATGCTCTCCAGGGGTGTGCCGACTGAGTTGATCAAACTCAGCCTGGAACCAATTAGCCTGTCATGTGGTAAATATCATTAGTACCGTAAACAGTACATTTGAAGCCTTTCATGTCGTAAATATCATTAGTACCATAAACAGTACAGTTTAAGCCTGTCATGTGGTAAATATCATTAGGACCATAACAGTACATTTTAAGCCTGTCATGTGGTAAATATCATTAGTACCATAAACAGTACATTTTAACCCACATCATGTGGTAAATATCATCATTATACTTCTTTGATGATATACCCTCTTTCATTGGTTGGATACTCAGGTACTAAATGACGTATTACCTGTTTAACTTGTATACTTGTGCCACTGTTGCTCTGAACTTGACCTTTGACTCTGTGACCCCAAAGTCACTAGGTTTCTTCCTTAAATCATATCCAAGCCAGCTAAAAAGGTTGCCAAAAATGCAAGCTACTAATGAACTTTGGACTAAGTATTATGGCATAAAAGTGACTCTTCTTGGAGCCATTGTGACCTTGACCTTGACCTTTTGACCTAAAACCAATAAGTGTGTTTATTACCTCAAATACAAACCATTTACTAAGCTTGGTCAGGTATCTGTTATACAAGTAAAGTTATTGTATTGAAACAGTGTTCCTGCGTTCACTCCCTGTGACCTTGACCTTTGACCTTTTGAGCCTGATATTGATAGGCTTCATCCTTGCCCCATATGAAAAGCTACTTACAAAGTTTTTGGTAGTAGGAGATGTGGAGAACAAAACTACTGTGCAGACATTTTATAAGAAACAGATGAATGGATGGATATACAGATGAATGGATGGATATACAGATGAATGGATGGATATACAGATGAATGAATGGATATACAAATGAATGAATGGATATACAGATGAATGGATGGATATACAGATGAATGAATGGATATACAGATGAATGGATGGATATACAGATGAATGGATGGATATACAGATGAATGAATGGATATACAGATGGAAGGACATCATAAATATGCTCTGCCTTATGGAGGGTGTAAAAAAATAAAAAACTGAGATAAAGGCATGACATGAATATGTGTCTCTATTTAATGAAGAATAATGAAAACTAAAAATATACACTGTCGTCAAGATCTGCTGAACAGATGAGACAACATTTAATGGACTGTGTTAATTGATTTCCAGTATGTTAAAGAAAAAGAATCTCAATCTCAAAGCTTCCACATCACTGGGTATAATCACTACTATTTTTTGTGGTTTCATGAAAATTTAATGAGCCGAAATGGACAATGTTTTACATAGCTATGCTTGTCATATTAGTCTTATATTGGTTTTGGGAGGGAATGCAGCTTCAAATTATTCCCAGTACTGATGATAGTTTAACCTCAATGTTTATAAATGGACTACCTAAATAACTGTGTCAAAGAGGACTTTCATTTATTGACTGATTATTAGAATACTTGTAATAAACATTGTATGGGGTTATAGTTTAAAAAGAAAAATAGACCATACTGGTTACTGGTTAAACTTAGTTGACTTGGTGGGGGTGGGGGGCAGGTGTATTATCATAAATTTTTAAAAAATCTGCTGAGAACATGGACATCATTTTTAATTTTCTTGGGTGTACATGGAAACAAAGTTGTTATTACTGACACAAATTGTGTCATTCCTGTGGTATTTAACCAGTAAAAAAATGTCTTGTGGCATTACCTCCATGGGAAAAGCAGTTCCGTCAAAGGTGTGTTCAGAGCCACGGTTTGATGTTCTGGCCCAGTGGAAATGAAACTGAGCTACTCGATATCGTGCTCCCAGTCCACCGCCCGTGATATAGAAATTCCCACTGACATCAACTTGTACTACAACATGAAGATTGATCTGAATTATACTTTGCTTATACATACTGTTATTGATGAAAAAGATAAACTTTAAAATTGTTTAATGTTCCTGGACCCCGTAATTGACGTGTCTGGTTGATTGGATTAGTTATTCATCATGACATCATTGGTGAATGATATAAGAAAGGGTTTTAAAGAAACACATGGCATGCCCAAGATACAAGCTATGAGAATAACTCGAAGACCCCATGAATCCTGTACCAGGGCCTTAGCCCAAGGGCAGGAATCCTACTTGAAGTAAGGGAATATAACATTTTCTTATATTCCAAATACATTGTAAATTGGCTAAAGAACAATTGAAATATAAGTTATGGACAGAAAGCCTCCATCCAAAAACATGCATTGGGTGACACTTTTTGAAATAAACCGAGAAAAAAATAAAAATGAGTCAAAAAGCTTCATACCTCATGACCCCATGGGTATTAACCCAGGGAGCAACAGTGCTTTATGGAGAAAGGAAATATTGGATGATATAAAATCCAAAATATGAATTGCATTACAAGAGGAGTTATTAAAAATGATATAAAATCCATAATATGAATTGCATTACAAGAGGAGTTATTAAAAATGATATAAAATCCAAATATGAATTGCATTACAAGAGGAGTTATTAAAATATTCAAAAGAAAATCGATCAAAAGTATGTACTTTTTGAACCCATTGCCCCATCCAGAGATGTAAACCAGGGGACAACAGCAGTATAGGGAGAAAGGGAAGTTTGGGATCATATAATATTCATATAATATATAATATTCCAATTTTGAAATGAATTTGGTAAATCTTTATTAAAACATAAGAGATGGAGAAAAACTTTAATAAATTGAAAGTGTCCTAAATACTGACTCCATGGCTCCACCCATTGATTTGACTCATAGGTAGGAATGGTAAGGGGAGGAGGGAAAATGTGTGATAGTACAGAGTAATAAAATACATCAGGTTTGTGTGAGTTGATGTTATATTTGAAACATGAAATGTATTGTCAGAGGGGTTATGGAAACATAAGTGGCAAAAATACTTGAACCAAAATGTGTCCCCATTATAATACTTGACCCCATGATCACACCCTGGGGCAGGAGTGGTACTAAGTGATGGAGTGAATGCATTGATGTTATTTTTTAAATATAAAATGAATTGATAATGGGGATGTGTTACAGAAGTGATGAAAAAACTTAAACCAAATTGTGCCCTATTTTATAATTCTTGCCCCACAATGGACAACTGTAGAGGCAAAACCAAGGTACCAAAGTGGCACTGAAAAAAGTGGAGTATACAATGAGATTATGTAGAAAATATAAAGTCAATCGGGTAAGGGCTACAGAGTTATAACTGCTGAAAAACAAAAAACATTCACTAAAATCTGTCCCCATTCAAATTTCTGACCCCATGGCCGGACCTAGAGGTAGAACAGTGGGAAAGGAGTGGTACTGAGAGAAGGAGGGTATGTGATGATATTATATTCCAAATATAAAGTAAATTGGATAATGGGCTACTGAGGGGTTACTGATCTCCATGTGCTGAAAACAACTTTAACCAAAGCTGACAAAGACAAACCCACACACCAACAAACGGACAAATGAAGCAGTATATGCTCACATCTAGGGTGCATACAAATCTTAATCTGATGGATAGGTTGTGCAGTGCACATGATAACAATTTGAACAGACATTGTTCAGTGCTTTATGTATTTAAAAAAATACAGTTAACACAACATGATTAAATGCATACTTTTTATTTTCATTGCTGTTACTTTTGGATAGGGACATGTCCATTATTCTGAAGCTAATGCACTTTTATTTAATAACCATATAACCAACCTGGGGTGTGTTTTGGTGCTGTGACCAGAAAATTGTTTCACCTTTTAGTTGTTGTTCAGACAAGTTGGTGACCTTGGTTATAATGAAAGGAAATGTATTCAGTTTTAAAATTCACCTGAACAAGGTCACTAAACACAAGGTCACCATAAAAGGTCATGAAAATAAGGTCACCAAAACATATTAATGGGGCAAAATCAATGATGTTAAAATCTCTTATTTTAGGTACAACAAAAAAAAAAATTTGATTTGACATTTTTATGTTCCTTCGCCTTCACTCCCACCCCAACCATAACTTGGAATTGGATATTCTAAAACTTTCAACATATCTCATGTGTCTTTACTTTGTGCTAGCATGTACAATTTTATCCCCATGCTTTTTTTTAAAGGAATTCATTAGAGACAACGTGATCACCTTTGCCTTAAATAAAAATTCATGAAACCTGGTCCTATATTTCCCCCTTGATGTAAAGAGGCATGACATATATTTTGTTTCCAGCTCTAATCCCATGTGGGCCCAGGGAAGTGGTCAAAAAGTTTATCTCTCGATGAAATTGTTTGCATGGAATTGACAAACATGGAAAGGATTTTCTTTACTCATGAAAGACAAATTCAGATGTGCCCCCTGGGTCTGTCCTTATCCCCCAGGGACCTAACTCCTGCATCAGAACTTAGAACTATACATAGCTCTGGCCAATTCAACCATTTAAATACATATCATGTACTGGACATAAAAAGACAAATACACCAACATAGCTGAAATTCAGCCTCTGGGTCCTAAACTCCCTGGAATTTAGTCCATGGGTCATAACATAGAAACTACTGAGATCCCCATGCTATAACCATATATAAACATACTGGATATGAAAAGACGAATTCAGATATGTGATTGATATTGGCCTCATTGTCTATTCTTAACCTTCTTGGGATTTCAGTTTCCAAGGAGTAACCCAAGGGCTATCACAGAATTCCCACCTTAATTATTACCAGATACATTCATACACTTACTGGACATGAAAAGGTGAATTCAGATATGTAACTGATATTGGCCCCTTTGTATATTCTTACCCTCCTTGGGACTTTCCAAGGTGTAACCCAGAGACTGTCACAGAATTCCCACCTTATATGTTGCCTGATACATACATACACTTACTGGATATTAAAAGATAAAATGCAAATATACATTGCAGGTAACATTAGTTCCTGATGGCCAATCAGGGACTAATGCCAGGAGACGTGGTGATCAAAATGGGTACCATATAGTAACTCTCCTATAAGTATAGTCCAACTGCAAACTTCATAGACCATGATCTGCTGTCATATAATGTACTGGCAGATCTGGATCTATTCAGTTTGTTTTTTTAATTAGTAGAACAAACAATATTGACCCTGGTCTATTGGTGCATTATACAATGGCAGATCTGGGTTTATGCTGTTTGCATTTGGACTCCACTTATAAGAGAGTATATATGGTAATCCTGGGAATATGTGTTTTAATAACACAGACTTCTATATGTCTACACATATGTGTTTTAATAACACAGACTTCTATAGGTCTACACATATGTGTTTTAATAACACAGACTTCTATAGGTCTACACATATGTGTTTTAATAACACATACTTCTATAGGTCTACACATATGTGATGAAAGATTTTGGATTCTGTCAAAACAAAAATATTTATGTCAACCAAGCATCGAATCATCCAGAAGAAAAGGTGGGCAGATTTTCTGTATGTATATCAACTTCCAAATTTGCACATACAGACATGTACTTCAGATGGAGCCTAGAATATGCAGCATGTACAAGACATTATTTCTCCCATAGGTATGCTGACAGTATTAGTATTATTGCCTACTCCCAGGTAACTATTCTCCTATAGCATTGTCTGGCTTTTGCTTGGGCACTATGTCACACCAGACAGCACTGTAGGAATAAAGTTCATATGGGACAATGATATAATAGATTTAGCATGTCACATGACATAATGTGACATTGCATGATATCGATACATGGCAATAGCACCTGTGGAACAGGTGTAATAACTGTATAACCAGATATTGGATTATGTAGTCTGCGGGACAAATGCATACTGTTCTAAAATAAGTCCCTATAATAGCCAAACAGAACTTATCATGTGATGTACTAAATTAACATAGCAAGCAGTTCTGTGAAAATCAATTTTGTAATGTAACAGGTATAAATTCTTGTTTACGTACAGTTTTCAGCCTAAGTACCCTGTTTACAAAGACTCAAGACTTGCACGTTTCAAAACAGTAGCGTATCATATCTCTGTAGATGTAGAATATACATGTAGTATACTGCATGATAAAGCTCGTACAAATAATATATGGTACACGAAAATGAGTGCGATGACATTTCAAAGGGAAAACTCGGTAGGTAAAGAAGGTATGACAGATGGAAGGACATACATACAGATAGCAGGTTATATATATCCAAGATATGTGAAGACAAAAATAAAACAAATACACATGTCCTTTGGTTGTGATGGGTGTTCAAAGTGTGGAAACCACTGATACTCACATGAATGTCCATTATTTTTAAGTTTATGCACTCGCATTTCATCGTAACCATAGAACTTTATAAAGCCAAGGTTTTCCGCATATTGAACAGCTTCTTCTCTAGGAATATCGATAGGGGACTGCTTGTTCCCCCCACAGGCTTCATAATGGTGTGCCCATTGGGAGGGACCTGCAAGGAAAATAAAATCACCTGACCTGAGTAAAGATACTCATTTGTAAATCATTGAAAATCATTTGTTAAAAAAATTTTTGCCATTAATTCTAGCTGAATTAATATGAATGTTAAGGATTTACTTAAAATTTTATGAAATATAAATGAGAAATGTTCAAGTTATGTCTTGGCATAAATGAATTTGTATATGTTAGTGACAATCACATGGGGGAGGACATTTGCACCCACACTCCCTACACCCACCCCCACCACACTGAAGATATTCTATCTCATTAAATTCTGCAAACGAGGACATGTGCCACTCAAAGAATTTACAAGGTATGTATTTGTGCCCGTCCCTCACCCACATCCCGATCTTTGCAATTTCATCAGGTGTACATTTCTGACAAACACACACAAACACTGGGGGCAAGGGGCTTTCCTATATGTCAAAGCAGGCTAGTCTGTGATAGTTCAGTGGTTAGTGTGCCAGGCTCACGACTGAAAGGGTATATGTTTAAATTCTAACACTGGATCAGTCAGAACTGGATACCATGGTGTGTCATTACACAAGGCACTTTACTCAAATTGCATCAGCATACCAAACACACAAATATAAACACACACATTAAATTCAACAGATGGGCTTTAGTCCTGTCTCCGGATGAAGGAAAAAAAAGGAATAAAGTAAGTCAAGAAATTAAAAATAATCACAGTTCTCAATCATGTATTACTCACTTTAAAAACTGAGACAAAATCTTGGCAAACCAACAAGTAAATACAGGTGAGAAGTAAATGGAGCCAAACAAAGTATAGAAAGAACTGAAGACGCTTGCTGACAACTGGCTGCAAGATGATTCCAGACTTTTATGATGGCTCTAGCAGTGGCATAGTCAACATTAAAGTTTTGTCTTTCTGCAAGTCAGATACACACTGGTGGGTTGGGGTGTGTATTATATGTTAACACACAGACAAAGGTGGGTTGGGGTGTGTGTTATATATCAACACGCAGACATAGTTACGACACTGGGTTTCATGGAACACTTGTTTTATAAAATGTGTGTACTCGGAATATCATTGAATGCATGCTGTGCTACAATATTGACCAATATATGCAAGAAAACATGCTTTAATTCATTAACCAGAAAGTAAAATCATACATCATAAGGACATGGACAGTAGTAATTTGAAATTGAGGAGTTTCTAAAGATTCACTTGAATAGCAGGAAGCTTATTTCACTCTTTAGAGGTTTGTCACACAAAAAAGTTCTTCAAAAAGTCAACAACAAAAAATCTATTTCAAGATTATATTGATTACTGAAGATGGAGAATTTATTGGGATAAATGGCAATTAAAGCTATTATTTAAATGAGATAATGTTGACCTCTGATTGGATGAATTCATCATGAGGATGACATCAATGATACAACTATGAATGCCATTGTAAACAAAGTTCAATACAAAATGGCTAGCAATTAATATACTTGCCATGTATGTACAAATATGTATTTATATAGAAAAATATGTTTTTATATAGAAAAATATGTATTTATATAGAAAAATTATATAGAAAAATATGTATTTATATAGAAAAATATATGTATTTATAAAGAAAAGATATGTATTTATATAGAAAAATATGTATTTATATAGAAAAATATGTATTTATAAAGAAAAGGGTAATATAAAGAAGAAATTATTATATTTATATTATAACAATATATTGAAGAAAAAATTATATTCATAGTATAATGATGTAAGAAGGAAATAATGGCACTTGATCATTAACAACTTCTGGTGTATTGCCATGATGAATACTGGTGTATTGCCATGATGAATACTTGTGTATTGCCATGATGAATACTGGTGTATTGCCATGATGAATATAACGATGCTCTACTCATTGCAACTATACTAGGTTCTGTCACTGGTCCCACTTTGGTATAAACAAGCTTTAAGACAAAATGCCTTGCAATCACTATTATTATTATTATTACTACCACTACTACTACTACTATTACTACCACTACTACTACTACTATTACTACTACTACCACTACTACTACTACTATTACTACTACTACTACTACTACTATTACTACTACAGGAATGACATATTGAAATAGAAAATAAAATCCGTAAGATGAAGCTCAATACCAACCTGTATTTAAGTCCTCTTCATAAGACCAATGAAATGCTTAAAAAAAAATATGGTAATCATTGAAGACTGTGTCTTTACCATAACTCATGTACTGTATGTACTCACTTATAAGTCAAGTCCAACTGCAAACTGCACATACTCAGATTTCGCATCGCATAATGTGCCAGCAGGTCTGGATCTATGCAGTTTGTTAGGAGTAATCAGTAGAACAAACAACATAGACCCTGATCTGCCAGAGCATTATGCAGTTGGACTTGCCTTATGAGCAAGTACATACGGTAAAATTATATTTATGCAATTATTAGATTGTATGAATAACAAAAGTCCCTTGAAGGGACTGATGCTCTACTGTCTGAAAAGAATTACCAGGAATTCAAGATAAGATCATTTCTTCCTTTTAACTGCAGAGTGTTGAAACCATCTTTGATATTCTTTGATATTTGTGTTGGACATACTGGATGTCAACTTGGCACCATTTTCATTTAGGACCAATAAAGCATCGTTAGAAGTCTTCTGGTGGAAACTCAATGTTGGTATGACTTTCTGTTTTGGAGGAGCAATGATAACAAGATTCTCAAGATGGACGCCATGGTGGCCATATTCAATATCACATTGGCACCATTTCTATTTAGTACCAACTAGACATTCTAAGAAGTCTTTTGGTGAAAGCACAATGTCGATATGACCAGCCATCTAGGAGAAGAAGTGATAACAAGATTTTCAAGATGGCCATTGTGGCAGTCATTTTAGAAGTTGGATCAGTACCATTTTCATTTACAAGCAACTAGACATCATTAGAAGTCTTTCAGTGAAAACCCCATGCTGATATAGTGATAACTGATATAGTGCTAACAAGATTTTCAAGATGGATACTGTGGCAGCCATATCAGATATCAGATCAGCACCAACTAGAACCAACTAGACCTCATAAGAAGTCTTCTGGCAAAAACCCCATGGCAATATTACTTTTCATTCAGAAGGATGGCCACTGTGGTGGCCATATTGGACATCAGATTGGCACAATTTTTATTTAGGACCAACTAGACATTATAAGAAGTCTTCTGGTGAAAACCCCATGGCGATATTAAATTTCATTCAGAAGAAGTGGCACTAACAAGATTTTCATGATGCCCACTGTGGCACATATCAGACATCAGATTGGTACCATTTTCATATAAGACCAACTAGACATTATAAGAAGTCTTTTAGAGAAAATCCAATGTTGATATGACCATCTATTTAGGAGGAGTAGCAATAACAAGATTCTCAAGATATTCGCTCTGGTGGCCATATTGGCCATCAGATCAGCACCATTTTTCATTTAGGACCAACTAGACATCATTGAAGTCTTCTGGTCAAAACCCCATGTCAATATGATTTTCCATTTAGGAGGAGTAGCAATTACAAGATTTATAAGATAGCCACAGTGGTGGCCATATTGGACATCATATCAACACCATTTACATTTAGATCCAACTAGATATCATAAGAAGTCTTCTGGTGAAAACCCTATGTCAATATGACTTTCAGTTTAGGAGGAGTAGCGACCATATTGGAGATCAAATCAGCCCCATTTTCATTTAGAACCAACTAGACATCATAAAAAGTCTTTCAGTGAAAACCCCATGTTGACATCACCATCTATTCAGGAGGAGTAGCAATAACAAGATTTTCAAGATGGCCACTGTGGTGGCCATATTGTATGTCCGAGCTGAACTATTTTCATTTAGGACCAACTAGACCATGGGATGAATGTGTGTGTGAAGTTTCTGTGCAATCCTTCAAGTAATTTTGGAGGAGTAGCGATAACAAACTTGTGCTAATGGATGGATGGAGAGCTAAAAATTAGATTACTAGCATAGTGAAAGTTAGTTGATTTGCTTGATTATATCGCTGGTACACAACAGGGTCATTGTTTTTCTTGCACATCAATTAAGGGTTTTTAAAAAAAAGTTATTTTGGTTGTATTTAAGATTTTCATCAAATGAGTTGCATTTTTTTCAATACAATGATTTCCTAAAAAAAATCTGTTCTTATTGCAATCCGTTTATTTTTTCTCTGACAAAACTTGTGATTATTTCTACTTGTAAGAGTTTTCTGTAAACTTTCCCTTCCTGGTCACCTTCGGTAGCTGCTTGGCTGTACATAGATGATGTCATCATTAGAATGTACCATATGTACTCACTTATAAGTTGAGTCAAACTGCAAACAACTAAGACCCTGATCTACCATCGCATAATGCATCTGCAGATCATGGTCTGTCTTGTTTGTTCCATTGATTACTTGCAACAAACTGCATAAACTCCTATCTGTTGGTGCATTATGCGATGGTAGATCTGGATATGTGCTGTTTGCAGTTGGACTTGACTTATAAGCGAGTATATACAGTAATTGTTGGGAGATTTTCAGAACTGTGAGTGTATTATTGATTTATTTCAGAAGATTTAACCAAAATATATTATGTGAAAATAGTACTACCTTGTAATGGTATCAGAGGTAATTCAGAAGAAAGGTTCCAATGACCAAAAAATATTATGTGCAAATAGTACTACACTGTATCTTGTAATGGTACCAGAGGTGATTCAGAAGAAAGGTTTGAACGACCAAAAAATATTCAGTTCAAATAGTACTACACTGTATCTTGTAATGGTACCAGAGGTGATTCAGAAGAAAGGTTTGAATGACCAAACAATATTATGTGAAAATAGTGCTACCTTGTAATGGTACCAGAGGTGATTCAGAAGAAAGGTTCTAATGACCAAAAAATAGTATGTGAAAATAGTACTACACTGTACCTTGTAATGGTACCAGATGTGATTCAGAAGAAAGGTTCCAATGACCCTATCTTGACTATTAGTCTTAAAAGGAAAAAAAGAAAGAAGCATATAGAAATGAGAACAAATGTGTAAAAATTCCTTTGTAAACAATTTACAAATATGGTACTATCAGTTGGTAAATGTCTTACTGCTGGTGGTAATTTTTCGGTTTCCAAGTGCCTGAACATGCCTGTAGTTGTCGTACAACAGCTCCTCAGGCATCTCCCCAGCTTTCGTTTCAAAGACAGCTCGAAGGATAGCAAGCTAAAATCAGCCAAAATTAAAAATGTAAAAAAATGATAATAATAATAATAATAATAACAACAGCAGCAACAACAACATCAATAATAATAATAATAATAATAATAATAATAATAAAATTATTATTATCATTATAATTATTATTATTTGGTTTCTATATTAGATTATCAGCCCAACAACAGGACTGCATGAACACTGGCAATGTTTCAGCATGGATGATAAAAGGTCACTGTTCTAGAATGATTGCAGAAATTGTGTATGTATATAAGCAACCTACACTACAAGGGCCTACTCCTTGCAGAGCAGAAGTACTATAGACAAGACTTGTGGACAACAACAGACCAGCTGCTAATGGATAAGATGGTGCATCAGATTGATTACAAGAAGGCCTATAAGACAATATCCCCATTTTTGGATCCTGGAGGATTTCAAACCGTGTGTGTGTGTGTGTGTGTGTGCATTTGTATTTGGTGTAAATAGAGTACATTCATGAGATTACAAACCAACATACTGAGGATTCACCTCCAACTGAGGACATCTTCAGTTGGAAAAAGGGTCAAATCTTGCTTCTATGAACAAATTTAGCCCAGAACAATGTAAAAGCATGACTTGTAGAAAGGTCACCATTTGTACACTTGGTGCTTGTTTTGTTATTTTGGAGTGTATCTTTCCTCCAAAGCTGACAATACACATGCCAGAAACCATGTCCTGGATTGCCGGGTGGAAAGCTTAATTGTAAAGAGATCTGTGGTATCAAAGTACAGGTTTCCAATTATTATCTTCCTTTAGCTCCAAACATAAATACCAATAACTCAGATGAACTAGAAGAAGAAAAGCTGGTGCATATAATGGTCCCTGGTATTTTTATTATTGTTTCATACATGCATGTCAATAGTGAAGGTAAATTCAAGATACAATCATGATGTACATGCCCAATACAAGCAAATAAATCCACAACATGTCATATGAAAGGAGTACATGAAATTGCTATTGAAAATATGTACAAATTACTTGTCAAGTTGTACCACAATTATCCTATTTGAATATGTGGTAAAAATGCCCTGTTTGGAGTGGGGTTTCACACATGTAAAACAACTGAAAACTAGCCATTGATATGCAACATTTATATCATTCAATGAACTATATCTGGTACCGTTTGTATCATACTTAGTGTTAAAAAAGGAGAGAATGGTTGTGCATCTCATCACAGATCCTGTTATAGTGACATTGAATTACAACAAACCTAATATGGAAGTTACTTGCATATAACATTTCATTACAGCAATATGTCTTTCATCATTGCAATCGCAAGATTTGCAACAATATGTGCAAGCAAATCATAAACTGATGTCAATGTGCTTTTACACGTATATGCCAGCTTCCATTAATAATTTGACCAATTTGATTTACAGGTCATGTATTATACTCGCATCCAAAGTTGAATTGAAGTCTCATGAAAACAATACACAAAATATAAACACACCAAACATCAATCTGTCTACAAGTACAGTGGTGTCAATCAGGTATTGTTACACTTTCTTTCCTTCCAAATTTAAATAGGTTTTTAGTGATAGCCAAAACACACTGGGTGTTCTATGGGACCAGCCTATCTACCATAACTGTATTAGACATTCCGACTCATATAGTCTTTTATAAGTACGTTTTACACAGAATGCAACCTGGGGATCAGAAAACTGTTTATAACTTTCTTCATGTTCCATGTACAATAGCAATCAGCAATACAAAACACCTTTACAAGGTACTCTGAATTGCCAAATGTATCATTTAAGTGACCTGGAAAGTGAACTATGAGAGTAGTTTCAAAATAAAAATGTATCTTTCTCACTATTAGCGTCAAAACAGCACAAAAAGATAAACTGTTTGTAAGTATGTACTACAAAATTACCCCCATCCACTAACTCTATACATACATGTACTATCATAGATCAGTTTGACCATATACTTCACTTCTGGGATGACAGAACATCAAGGCCATTCAGAACATCAAGGCCATTACACCAGCCATCAGTGCTGTAGCTATAGCTAGGAATTTCAGTTCAGTTAAATTAGGTATGTTGTGGGCTTTTTTAATCTGTTTTTTTTCCTATGAATTAGTATATTAGTATTCTTTGGGTTGAGATTTATATAAAATACTCAAGAAAGTACAATAGAAACAATGTTGTATGAATCATCGATTTATTCAGCTACAACGACTTTAAAAAGATTAAGTCACAACAAAATGTATAGTATTGTAAACCCAAACATTTGCTCCTATTTTCACCATTTAATTTGCATGTAATTGAGAGAGAGAGAGAGAGAGAGAGAGAGAGAGAGAGAGAGAGAGAGAGAGAATTAATACATGTATTATACAACAAAGATATTAGTCTCTTTGTCAACAAAAATAATCATTGATGATCAGGTCAGTTTCCTGCCATTAATGCCCAAATCCAGCTTACTGGTATGATATCCAGAGTGGTGCACTATTCTGAAACTTGTTATGTCACACTGAAGTCTAACTGCAGGACAATCAGTCGATCAATCAATCAAACAATCAATCACAATAACAAATACTCAAATAACAATATAATTGCCATAAAGAATTGAGGACAGTTGTAGATACAACCTTTTTGGAGGTTGCAGTTACTTAATATTAGTATGTATTATGAAGCAGCCCTATCTAATACAGTATTTAAATTCGTTCATTTTCTTTGACAAAGTTTTAAAGTCATATAGTTGGCATACATGATGTTTCTATCCAACTCAAACAGTTTTATAATACAATTTTCTGTATCTTTTTCTGACATGGCAGTGGATAACTTTTGAATATTTAAATTTTGTAAGCTTTTATATATTTTTGGCTTAACTTTTTCAATTTTGAAAATTATCAATAAATGTGTATGGTACATTCCAGATATTCATGCACAATATTGGCATTAGCTTTGGTTTCAGCTCTTGTCAATTACATCAAAATGAGTATAGCATATTTCAGGCCTTCATTAAAAAAAAATTAACAAACTGTATAAACACACTGACAGCAAGACCATTCAGAACATGCATTACTACAACATTTCTAACTTCAAGAGTTGACACACTGTTTATATTCATTGCTGGTACACTGATATTGTGAATGCACTATATAGCTGGCATTTATTCCACCCAAGGACATTCCATCATTCTGAACGAAAATCCGACTCAGTTTAGTTCGGTTTGGTGTTGTGTCCTCATAATAACCATGACAAAATGTATTGTAAATGGTTAATTTATTTGATTGCCTAATAATCATTTGTCCAGAGAGAAGCTTATAGACATTACTAATTAATTGGTGCTCATCGATGCATGGAGAAAATTCATGGACATAAAGTATCAACTTTAAGGGGCTATAAAAAGTGAGAAAGACGATTTAATATTTTATTTCTGAGAAAACTTAGAGATATTGAAAATACCAAGTCTGCAACGTTTAAAAACATTTCCAAACGTGTATACTATACAACAGCCAAAACGATGTTGTTTAATCAAACCGATTCAAAACTCAACCTTTCCACCGATATACACGTTAGGTTTAGAGCTGATAACTATTTATATGGAAGCCTGTGACTGACCTGTATACTTTGAAAATTTAGTATCTATCCAGTTGTACATGCTCACAATTAACTCAGCATCCACATTTAATTTAAAGTGCAAGAAAGAAAGAAAAATTCTCTCATCTGGAAACTGCTGAGACATTCATGTGGCATAAATGTCTATGCAAATTCACCCAAAGAACAGAAGCATAAACCCCTTTGAAGGGTTGAGTAACAAATTAGTATATTCTTTTTCACCCTTCAAAGTGTCTATATATATATATATATATATATATATATATATATATATATATATATATATATATATATATATTAGTTTGCGTCAAAGGAGACGAGGACATAGCTTGTGTTATTTCACCTACAAAAAAGTTAAAAAGATATATACCTTCAATGAGCACATTTTCCTTCACAGATAATAATCAATCTTTTGCTACAATCCCCAAGGAGGCCATGGCTTATTCAGATATGTATTTGTCTTCGCATGTGAAAATAATTCAAACTTATGTTAGAGCTCACCAAACAGGATCACTTACTGTAATTACAGATACTAATAAATCTTTTCGAGGGCATAGTTTGTAACATTTCACTTACAAGGAGGCCGTGGTTTATTCAGAAATCTATTTCCTTTGTATCTGAAAATAATTCAAACTTAGGAGACAGCACACCAAATAGGCTCGATTACCGTAACCATACAAATATCCTTACAAAAAGCACTGAATTACCTTTCAACTTATTTTATCAAGGATGCAATGCATTGATAATTTGAGCACGTAATATGGACTGCAGTAGAAAAACGCGAAATGTTGGACCGGAACAAGAGTCCAAATACAAATAGATTCTCGTGTTTAAAATATTTGATTAAAAAAAAAAAAGCTACACGGGTCTCGCAGGAATCCTTTCATATATTTAATTGACAAATTATACAGGTTTAATTGTTTTCTCAAAATTAAAGCTGTTATATTTTGGGCTAGACTTGTTACTGGAAAAATGAGTAAAATTTCAAAAATATTATATATTATGTTACACTATGCTGCTGTTGGTACATGCAATTTTAAATGGCTTTCCTTTATCAGACAAATTTTGTGTGATTTAGGACTGAATCATTTATGGTTATCTCGGTCATTCCCCTCTGCTGATTACCTGAAAGATAAATATATACACACTTGGCATTCTAGGGGTTTTAATTTCATTAAAAGTAGAATTTATTGGATAGTTTTTAAAAATCTTTAATTTTGAACCATTTTTAACATATATGCCACTAAAGTATAGACTAATTTTAACAAAGTTCTGAATAATGAATGATAGGTTTCCAGTTGAAATGGGAAGGTGGCTAAATTTGAATATATCTGAAAGAAAATGTGCATTTTTTGCCTCATATAATATAGGTGGTGAATTTTAGTATCTTTTCAATGTGAATATGTTGCTGAAATAGGAAAACAATATACAAATAAAAAGTATATAAAAGATGTAAATACATAGAAATATAGTGGGTTGATAAATAACACAAATGTTAACGTAAAGATTCGATAAAGTAAATTTATAGAACTGATATTTAAATCATTATGTTCCTATGTAAACTCAGAATCGTTATGTCTATTACCGTTTTAATAGTAAATTTGCTTGTATTATTTCTCACCATGAATCCGTTGTTTAAGATAAGCACTGTTGAATTTTTAAAAAAAAAATTCTGAAAGTTCGCAACTTTATATTCACTAAATTATAAGAAATGATCAGTTGTGTTTGCTGATTCAACGTCTGTGTTTTCAATATCTCTAAGTTTTCTCTGAAATAAGAATAGATTAAATAGTCTTTCTTTCTATGTATACCCCCTCAAAGTTTTGTTCTTCACATATCTATGAATTTTTTTCAATATATCGATGAGCACTAATTAATTAGTAATGTCTATACGCTTTTCTCTGGACCTAGGATTATTAGGCAATCAAATCAATTAACCATTAATAATAAAGTTTATCATGATTATTATGAGGACACAATACCGTCATCATTATAAATTTCCTGTCTCTCCCTGTTTTTGAACGCCTGAAAATTGTTAGCAAGCACAAACTCTCTATCCGCGTGTTTGGGGGGAATCTGGTTACAATACGGATGGAGAAAAATATTTAGATTAGTAGAAATGTGTAATCTATTTGACAAGGTGATGATAACAGAACTGAAGCAGCCTGCTCAGTTTGAGTTCACTGAACTACCTTTGTCATAGAACTGTGAAGTATAGATGAAGTGAGTAGTAAATTTGGACACGAATCCTAATGCAGGGCAAATTAAAGTTGTCTCTTTTGTAACCAAAGTGTATTTCAATAAAGGATTATAATGACCTGTAGAATTATATGAACAACAATGGAGGGTTTTACACGACCGCTTATTTAAATTTAAATCTATGAAAAAAGACTCGCAAAAAATTGAAACTATTCAATGCATGTCATAATTTCATTTGAAATAATCTCAAATGTAAGATTATACTATATGTATCACATGACAAAAATACAAATGTTACTCAATAACAGCCGCAAAAATAGTATAAAGAACTGACTTGAAATTACATTCAGATGCCTTGATTATTCCGCCTTCACCTTATATGTCGTCATGCCGTCGTTACTTATGTCTTTGGGTGTTATTAAATGTTTATAATATTGCAAAATATGAAATGCGTATATAGATCTAAATAGGAATCGCCGTCGCTAAGTAGTTAGCGTCTCAGACCCGCGACCGAAATGACGCGGGTCTGAGACCTACCACCGGATCAGCCCGGGTGGGCCACGTGGTGTGTCCTTGGGCAAGGCACTTTACTCCAATTACCTCGTCACTAAATAACCTACATGCGTTCCTGTGCCGTAAAACACCAACCAAACCAATATGTATCTAAATAACGCAGTAGCCATGTGATAAATTCATATATTTAAAGCAGATCATACACATAAATGAAACAACGAAAGTATTGACATAGACGTCGTAATTATTCCATTCGATGTCAATGGCTTTCTTTAATACGCCAAGATCTGACGTCATGATGTCAAAAATGACGAAACAGATCACATGTTCAAAGTCACGCCATGACGTGACGTGCTCTTGTTGTTTTATTAATTTCTAATCACATTTTCGTGTAAATGCCATTACAGAGGAAGATGTTATACCGTAGCATTCGACCGTTGTTGACGATCACTGGTAAGAGTTTAATGCAGTTAACACTACTATTCATTACAATAATTTCCCCTGGCATAATTATAACAATTGTTTATATCAAAATAATGTATCTCGAAAAAAAGACGCACCAACATTTTAATCACTTTCTATTTGATTGAAAGCATTGATTGTTTCTATCGCCATCTGTAGAGAGAAAAAGAGGTAAAGACATTTAGTCTGCCTATGATTCAAGCGTCCTGTTCGACTTTGCATTCGACACAATCTAAGGTTAGTTACATAAAAAGGATAATAATAAAAGCAATCAGCTAATCATCGGAAATGTTTCAACTGTGCACACCCACCCACAACCCACCACCCCTTACACGGGTTGATCGAAACATGTGCCTTAAGAAAGGATAAGAGTCTTACAAAAGAACCTTTACGTAAACCTCAGGCAATTACAAATTTATCAGTAACAATGCTTAGTCTCCACGGTTATCATACAACATAGATCTGCCACAAATAGAGGCTTAAAGACCTTTCCACCTATCAAAAACTAATGTTGCCCACTCGGTGATCTTTGACGTGAATTGTTGACTACTAGCCCAAAAAACACTGATTGAAAACAAAAATTAAATGAAGGTTTATAGAACTTAATACATTTCAAAAATTAGTGTTTCTTCCACTGTGATATCAATGTTTGACAAATTTCGCTATCCATCAAACAATGTATCATTTCAAAAACAGTTAGGAAATTCTATCTCATTATATAGCGAACGTAGTCAGATATACACGCCATTATATGTGTATGTAATCTACCCCAATGTTGACTTACCCTCGTACGTGTTTAGTGTCAAATGTCAAGCAAAATACAAACTGAGCACTCTATAGTCTCCTACCCGCCCTCCATCCCTAACTAATATGAGTCACATTTGGTTCCCGTGGTCCTTGTACTCCTGGTGGCTAATTGTGAGATTCAGAGTATTTTCATCTTCAAACTCATAAACTCCATGGATAAATTGAGTCCTAGGTTTGTATGATCAGTCTCTTGACTTTTTGAGCACTGACTAAATATGGATGTAACAAAATTTGATGTACCACTCTTAATGCCACCGTTTTATACATTCAGGATTTTACTTCCACCAACATTAAATATTAAATTATGTCTCTTTAGGTTGTATAATCCATCATACAGCGAACGGCAATTTACTGCGAATAAGCAATACCTGACGCAATCTTAACAACACCAGTAGGCGACTTACTGATCGCAAACGTTTGGAAATGTAGCAGTGACTGATTCTTAATATGAAAATGGACATTTGTAACTCCCATTTCTGTAGGTTTAGAAGAGTAGAAATAATAGTACTACCCCAAATATCTAATTTTTCTCAGTTTATGCATTTAAATTTTAAAAAACCACTCCCACTTACCACCCCACAATTAGCAGACAGGCAGTCAGTTACAGTGTACAGTTATCGTCTGAATCGGTCTATATATCTCGGTCAACAGCCAGCGTCTGGATATTTATAATAATGTTTTTTGTTTTAAAAAAATTGGGGGTGGGGGTGGTTGGTGGTGGAGTAAATTGCCGTTCCCTTTAAGTCCACTTCAAAATACTCCATAGTTATCCATAATATTGTGACTTCATAAATGTTTAAGTTATGACGATTGAAATTTGTACATAATATATAGTGTCAGTCAGATTGGTAACAGAGATTAGGCCTAAAAGTCCGTGCTTGTAAATCACGTGATGCTCACATCTTTGCTATAGACAGTTTCGCTCTACAGTTTCGTACTTTGCACGGGATTCGATTTTTAAAGGAAAAGAA
Organism: Margaritifera margaritifera; assembly: GCA_029931535.1. Taxonomy (NCBI): domain Eukaryota; kingdom Metazoa; phylum Mollusca; class Bivalvia; order Unionida; family Margaritiferidae; genus Margaritifera; species Margaritifera margaritifera. The sequence continues at coordinate 1,877,768 of JAQPZY010001639.1, read as the reverse complement.
TTTCGCAGTTTTTCTTCGCTGGTTATCCTGGTAATTTAAAATAGATCTGGTAAATATTAGGTATTGTTTAAACTACTTTTAAGTCCCTTTAATTCCCTTTATTTTGGTGCATGATTGATGGGTGTGATTTGGGTTGTTGAGTCTTGGTCTTACTATAGATGTGCATCTCTCAAACTAACTCAGCTTGGTCATTTTTACTTCCAGGACTTTAGAAGTAAATTGTTTGAAAAAAAAAGAAAAAGAAACAAAATCGATAATTTTCTTTTAGTTTGTTCATATTTTATAAGTCATTAATTGCACTCTCAGAAGTTGGTATTGTCTATTCCGGCCAAATTTATTTTCCCTATTTTAATAATTACGAAAGTTAGTGTACTTTGGACAAATTCAAGTTCATTTCTCGAGCACATGGGAGCAGCCATTTCGATGAGCTGTCTCCTTAAGACAGCGCGTTGTTTCCCTAATACCACATAGAAAGAAGTTTTAGTTACAGTACATGAAAGTAGCATGGAGGTATGCCAATATTCTCTCAGCTAAGCTTGTTGCAATTGAACACAACTTCACCTTATACTTGTTCTCTTTCAGAAGTACGTAATAACTGTAGAGCGAAACCGACAGTATTGGTAGGTGATCCATAGAAATCCGCACGTGTTAGGGTTTTAGTGACATACGTCGAGACGTTAACATTTGAGTCTAAATTTTTCATGCACGGCATCATAATTTTTGTCTTCATTTTCCTGTTTGAAGTTAATGCGAGTCCCAATTGTCCATGATGTACCAATCTCCATAGTCTCAATGTTTTGGTTAATAGGTATGTGCGTCCTTACTTTGTGTTCATAGTTCAGACTATTTGTGTCAACATGTCCTCATTGTTCATAATGTACCAATGTCCTCAGTCTCGTTGATTTTGTCAATAATTGTGTGTGTCCGTAGTTTGTATTAATAGTTCATTCTATTTGTGTAAAGATTTCCTCGTTGTCTATGATGTACAATTGTCCACAATCTTTATGTTTTTGAAAATTAGTATGTGCGTCTTTTGTTTAAAGTATGGTACAGATCATCGGTGTAAAAGCGTGCGTTAAATACTTAGATAGAATTTAACAAACTTTATATGTAATAAACATTATGAAACAAATAATGCAACCTAAATAGAACAAACTCAATAATAATGGGGAAATAAATCCACCAAACAAAAACAAATCAGCCTGAAATTTCATAAATTATATGGTTTCAGATTTTGTGGAATAGGTTGGCGTCATGGAGGAACTTTTCTTGATAGTGTCAATAGCACAATGTTTTGGTACATGAGCTGATTTATGAACTCCGTCATGTGCTTCTGTCTAAACACATTTATGAACTGTATGAAACCACCAGGCTACCACCTTGCTGTATGAAGTAACAATTAGCAATTAACAACTGATGTATTACCGATGGAAGGAATAATCATTATGCAGTCGTCCTTCATTTTGGAACTGGTTAAGGATCTATCTGTCATGAAAAAAAACCCAAAAAAAACCACAATTACGTCTGAGTGCACTAACTGTCCGAGTCTGAACATTTATGCACGGCCTAGTAATATTTTCTTCATTTTCATTTTGCAAGATAATGGGAGTTCCAAATGTCCATGTCGTTCCATTGTCTGCAGTTTCCATGTTTTGGACAACAGCTATCTGTGTCATTAGTTTGAATTGATAGTACAGACTATTTGTATAAATGTGCAAGTCCTCGCTTGCATTGTGAAATTTCATATTCCTTAGAATTAATCCTACAATACCCTCCTCAATACGTCACCGTTTGCTATATATTTTCTGGCAGAAACTGCATCTCTTTTCACTCCAGGATAGCTAGAACAAACGTCTTCTGTACGGGGTTCCATACCAGAGTCATCGATATGCACCAACTACAAGAAAATATGTGTGTGTGTGTGTGTGTGTCTAAAAGGTACGAAACGTTGACATTGGTGAAAATACACACCAACATACCGGATACACACCTCGAAACGGCGACGTCTCCGTTTTTGTAATAGTGGCAGAAATAGATTGCCACAACCTTACTTAGTGATAAAAACCTAGAAATAAGCGTAGCTGAGCATGTCCCCGTTTGGTCGGTATTTTTTCACATCATATACACAAAAATACACACGTCCCACTACACTTAAAATTTCGGGTGTATCTGTCAGAAAAATGAGTCCCACGTTCACGCGGTCAAATTCTCATTGTCAGCTTCGCTGCCTTCTCGCGCACTCTGATAAAGAATTACTTATTGGAGAAGGCATATAGAAGATTTAACAGGATTCAAATCAGGTATCTAAACATAGACAAATGTGTAATATATATTTTCATTTTAACACTGAGAGGAAGATCGATTATGTGCTTAGTAATGGAAAGCTCACCGTTCATAAAACATTTTCGTCAAATTAGACAGATCGGGAACAAATGGAAACTGAATAGACGGGTTTGCAAATATAGTGAACACCACTTTATTCAAATAAATTTATAAGATTTATGCAGGTATTCTTCAGAAAAAGTACGATGGGTAAGAGATTCTAGCCATTCAGCTTTGCTTGAACATTTTATCTTTTATTAACAAGTGAGTCATTTGCGTTTCGAAACGAAATACATCGCAAAATATGAACGCTTGAAATGTAGTTAAAATATGATTAAAGTAAAATACGTTATATCAAAGACTGTTGTTGTCTAATTGTAAGCATGTGTGCTATGATTTGAATTTTCATTAAGAAATTGTAACAACGGTGATTTGGTATTTTTGCATGCAGTTTTAATATTTCCATCCATTAAGTTACTACTACTACTACAAATCATCATCGTCATCATCATCATCATCATCACCACCACCACCACCATCATCATTGTTGTTGAAAAGGAGCATAACAATGAACTATCTACTTAGTAATCAAGTAAATAATAATGTTCCTTTCTTCCACTTTACAGCGTTAGGGTTAAATCTGACATGTCGATCTTAAGCTAATTGGGAACAAAATTTAACTTTTGTAAAAACTTGTACATGTTACCAGTTACGACATAAAACATAAAACAGATTTCATAATTATATTCAGTGTTTCTCAAGGCATCTTATGTGTGCAAGCATGCAACAGTATAAAATGTAAAGCAAAATATGCATATGATTCTTGCTGACTCAAAGCTAAATGTTTGAGTATTTCCCTTTATTTATCTTTTCTTTTCTTTCTTTCTATCTTTCTTTCATTTTTCCTTTCCTTTCGTTATTCCGTTTAGTCAGTATTTTTATATTCTCTATATTTTCCCTAATTTTATTTTTCCGTTCTTTCTAACTTTCTTTTTCTAGTTAACTTGTTTTTATTCTTTGTAAGAAATCCAGAGACAAATTGTACACGTTCTTTGAAAGATTTAAGCACAACTTAAATATTTGTTCTTCGACGTTTTAATCGCTATGGTTCTACGAGTAATTCATCATACACTCATAATACTTCCAAGTTAGTTTTCACAACACTGAAACAATCAGCTTTCCTTTTTTATTTTAAACAATGTATCTTATCTTCCATGATAATAGGTTTTGTTTTAATAGCTTAATCGAAGAAGGTCTTTTTTTCTTATCACAAATGCTAAATCTGGTTGACGTTTATAAGACCGATCCTCATGAGCTATTATACCGCTATTTTGAGGTACGATTGCAAAAATTAATTGGTAATGTACACGAGGTAAAAGTATATGTATGTGAACCGCAGTCAAGTAGCAGGAAATGCTGCCTGTATTACTACTTAAAGAAGGTATAATTTCAGTAATGTATTTATATAACAGTACATGGCTATACAGTCCTATGACAAAGGCAGTTCAGTCGACTCAAACTGATCAGGTTATGTTATTGCCTTGTCAAATAGATTACACAGTTCTGCTAATCTAAACATTTGTCTTCATCAGTATTGTAATCAGATACCTCCACACAGGAAGATAGAAAGCATTTAGAGAGAGAGAGAGAGAATGAGAGAGAGAGAATGAAATTATAACGAGGATGGTATTGTCTGCATAAAAATCATTACAAAATTCATTATTAATGGGTAATTAATTTGATTGCCTACAAATCCAAGATCCAGAGAGAAGTTTACAGACATTACTAATAAATTGGTGCTCATCGATGTATGGAGAAAATTCAAAGATATATGAAAATATAACTTCGAGGGGGGTAAACAAACTGGAAAAGACGAGTTCATTTTCTTATATCAGAGAAAACTCAGTTACGAAAATACAAAGGCGACAACGTTTAAAAAAAATTTGAATGTGTACACTATACAATAACCGAAACGTTGCCGTATAATCGAACCGATTCGAAACTCAGCCTTTCCTCTGATTTGCACGTTAGAATTACAGCGAACAACTGTTTATATATAAGCTATTGACTGATCTGCATAACTTTAAAAATAAGTATCTATCCAGTTTTCCATGTTCACAATTAACTCAGCATACACATTTAATTGGAAGTGAAACAAAGAAAGAACCATCCGACTTTATTAAAAACTGCCGAGGCATTCGTGTTGCATGAATGACTATGCAAATTCAGAGAACAGATGCATACACATCTGAAGAGCTGACTGACAAATTAATATATTATTTTTTCACCCTTCAAAATGTCTATATAGATTGTAAGCTTGCTTGAAAGGAGACGAGGACACGATCTGTGATATTTAACTTACAAAATATTTACAAGAGATATGAGTTCAATGAACACATCGTCCTTCACGGATAATAATTTATCCTTTGTTCCGACCTTTGAGGGGTTTGTTCAGAAATGTATTTGCGTTTGGGTGTGATAGCAGTTAAAACTGACGCGACAGCTCACCAAATACGATAAATTGCTATATCCGGGCAAATAGTCGATGCAAAAAGCATCAACTTACCTTTCAACTTATTTTAACAAGGGAACAGTTGAGTTTCATTGATAATTTGAACACGTGCTATGGACTGCAATACTAATGAGAAAATATTTCACGAAACAAACAAACTGAGCGAAGCAGTCTATTGATTTAGATTCTCGTGTTGACAATATTTGATTAAATAAAGCTACGCGGGACCCCAGGATTTCTTATATAGGTTTACGGCCTGGATACAAGTGCGTTCAATCTTAATTGCTCTAATATTAACATACCTCGTGTGACCGAAACATTACCATTACATGGAGTATGTGTCTACTTTAAAAGGGAGCCGTGATAGTTCAGTTGGTATAGCGTTCTTCTCGTAATATAATATCCCGGGTTTGATACCCACCCAGCAAGCCCGGGTTGGATGCATCGATGTGTCTTTAGGAAAGGCACTTAGCTCCCATTTCAGCTGCATGATATAGCCAATAAGGTGTTAAAAATGCCGTTAGGGCCAACAAAAAACAAAACAAAATATATTTCTATATCCAGTTTGTTAGACTGTTCCTTGTTGAATATATCTGACAATTTAGGTCAAATAACTTGAGAATCATTGTGATATTGTTTCATACTGCTACATATGTACGTAATGAATAAACTTATAATGCAACCGGAAAAACTGCCTGGATAGCATCGGCTAATACCCGAGGTACCACATGCATGATCATTTACACGGTTACCGATTTTGTGAACATTTACAGGTAGTAAACAGCTGTTTACAGATGTAAACGTTGTGGTCTTAGAGAATATGGATGTTTAATCAGCAAACATAATCGATCATTTCTTATTTTTAATGCATATAATGTTGTGAACTTTCAGAAACAAAAATCATTCTGAAAATTCAACAATTCGTGTCTTGAAGAAAGGATATATACTGAAATAATAAAAGGAGCACTTTTACAGGTACATATCTGGCCCACACAAAAAACGGCTCTAATTTTGATAAAAATGCTCATAAGAAACCTACCGGTCTCTCAACACAACCTACACAGTGAGGTATTTTTTTTCTTAAAAATAAAACGTTTTGTAAGAAATCAGTGTGCACATGTTCGATAACATAATTATCACTAAAACCCCAGATCTCACATCAATGTAACAATAACAGCAAAGTAATATTTTCAAAAAGTTTCAATTGTAAATCCAACGATAAAAGCAAATTTCGTGTTTTTTAGCCTCTACAGTGATTCTCTTTTTGACCAAATAAAATGAACTGTTGTGTTTAAAAAGCAACAGTAATATAAAAACTAGTCAACTATTTCCCATTGATGTGTTTCCAAATACAAAAGAGAAAGACTTAGATTGTCTTGTTACTAAATATTACTATTTTTTTTTCATTGACTTTTAATCTCCATTCTCTGCAGTATATACAGAATTCATTCAAAGTCTTCTGAAGACCTTTTCCTAGATGCAAGAATAAAAGTATCGTGACCATAAGGGATAATAAATACCAAAAAAATTAAGGTACTCGTTAAGGATCTTCTTATCCTCTATGCTTGTGATAGGATTATTAGGCAATCAAATCAGTTTACCATCAATAATATTTTTTTAATGAGTATTATGAGGACAACAATACCATTGCATTATAAATTTCCTGTCTCTCTTTATTTTTGAATGCCTTAAAACTTAACAAGCACATACTTTCTATATTTCTGTGTGTAGGTATCTGGTTACAATACTGATGAAGAAATATGTTTAGATCAGCAGAACTCTGTTGGTTGGTTGTTATGGGTTTAACGCCATTTTTCAGCACATGATAGGCTATATACGGCGACCAGTATATTTGGTGGAGGAAGAACCCGAGAAAACCCCGGTAAGAACCACCGACCCACGGGAAGCTACTGGCAAGCTTTCTCACATACCCACGTTGGCCGAGCCCGAGACTCGAACCCACGAGGACAGAGGTAAGATGTCAGTGATCTATAAAGGCGAGCGCCTTAGACCACTCGGCCACCCGGGGCCCCGCAGAACTGTGTAATCTATTTGACACGGTGATGATAACAGAACCTGATACTGCTGCTCAGTTTGAGTTCAACGAACTACCTTTCTCATAGGACTCGATAAGCATTATGTTTATATGACTGCTGAAAAGGAAGCAATTCTTAACCGAGCGTATGATGCACATGTGCCCCATGCCCCCCCCCCAACACAACACAGACATTTAAACATATATTATGTATATTTGATTTTTTCGCAAAACATTTGCAAAAAATGTCATATTTGTTTCAAATTTATGATGTTATATTTCTTATTTTTTTTTTTTTTTTTGTATTTTATTATGCTGAAGTTAGCAATAGCTTCCACATCCTATGTTTGCAACAATATTTTTAAAACACATGTGATGATGAAGAGCAAAATAAGAATTAGATTAAATTAAAATTAGCGAATCGGACTTTAGATTTTCATGATGGAATGTACACTGCATAATTATACCGAAAGTATATGGTCTGTAGCACCAAGTTATCATTGAGTTTACGAATAATGTAGTGAACCTATGAATAAATACAGGGGCGGGTTTACGGGAGTTCGTAGTGTTCAATGTGGCCATTATAAGCAAAACGGACCACCCCATATTTTAACTCAAACTTCACTAGAAACAAATAACAAATGATATCCTGATGCAAAAATAATTACTATAGAACACAAATGTCGGAAAAATATAACACTCCTCTTCTTATCTCCATGCTATTTTTTCCAAAAATTATGGACTGAAGGGGGTCAATAATAAGTTGAACTGAAGGGGGTGAATAATAACTTTGACTGAAGGAGTTGAATAATAAGTTGGACCGAAGGAGGTAAATAATAAGTTGAACTGAAACGGGTCAATGATAAGTTGGACTGAAGGCAGTCAATAATAAGTTGAACTGAAGGTGGTCAGTAATAAGTTGGACTGATGGGGGTGAATAATAAATTGGACTAAATGGGGTCAATAATACGTTGGACTAAAGGGGGTCAATAATATGTTGGACTGAAGGGGGTCAATAATATGTGGGACTGAAGGGGGTGAATAATAAGTTGGACTGAAGGGGGTCATTAATAAGTTCAGTCAAGGAGATGCACATGAAGTTTCATATCTTGCACATTAATTTGTCAACAAATAAAGACATTATATCACTTTTATCTCAGGTTTCTTACTGAGAGAGAGAGAGAGAGAGAGAGAAGATACTAAATGTGATCGAAAATGTGTTCAGAAAATGCTTTTCTTAAAAATGATGTTTGAGGGGCAGGGATTTCTATATCATTAAATTTTCAAAAACTTTTGCAAATATCCTAGGCATAATCGTTTTCCTGTCAATAGATTTATCTCAAAACATACTAGTCAGCAGCGTTATTTTCACCTAATTCGCTAATTAACTTCTCGACCAAGTGGGCACTTCTTGTCCGGACATAGACAATACCTCGCCGTGAATTTTACATTACAATATGACAGACCTAATTTATTAAAACGGGGTCATATATATTGGATCAAATTCGATTTTTCATTAAATGAGGATTAATCATAAAATGGTTAATAGGACATTTAATTGGCACATTCATGTCTGCCGGTATTTATCTCTACAAAGCATTCATCCATAGAAATAATATTGTGTTTCAACAGACATAATCTTTCTTATAATAATAATAATAATAATAATTTATAATAACTTTAATAATAATAATATAACAATAATAATAATAATCAAAAATTTGCTAATTTATAATCATAATACTATGCATATAACCAATATGTATATCCAGACATTTGTTAGTATTAATAACTTGTTATCAAAAGCCTTTTTTTATTTGTTTCAATTGTTAAAGTGGAGAAAGAGAAGAAGAGAGACATATTCATCAAACTTGAAATGACCATACATGGGTTAAATATAATTTGTGTGAAATAAAAAATAGCATATGAAAGAGCACAAAGCAATGATATACCAATCTGAACAAAGATAAGACTCTAATTAAATCCAACAAAATTTGTGAACAAAATTTTCAAAACTTATAAAACTGATATTCAATTAATTTCGTATTTGCAGAATTTTATTTCAGCTTTGACTTCCTTCAGCATGATGTTTCTTCAATTTTGTGCAATAATCAAATTAGTTTTGAAAATATAAACCCTTTTAAATTATGTCACAAAATAATGGAAATCAAACTCAGTCATGGTCTGATTAATGTCAAGCCACAAGCCAAATCTGGTTGAATCCAACAAACCTTGGTAAAGTTATGCAGTTATGCTGCAGTAAACAAAGGGAAGGAACTGGCAATCAGGGGACATAACTCATGTAAATAATATTGTGGATTGTTGTAAACTGACCTCATTCACAATTTCATCAGAATAAAGCCACATGCCAGGTTTGATTGAAATCAAACAAGCCTTGATAAAGCTATTCTGTGGAAACCAAAGTCAGTAACTTGGGCAATCAGGGTTTAGTTCCTGTAAATGATGTAGAATGCTGTAAATCAAACTCATTCATAGTTTCATCAAAATAAAGCCACATGCCAAGTTTGATTGAAATCAAACAAGCCTTGATAAGCTATTCTGTGGAAACCAAAGTCAGTAGCTTGGGCAATCAGGGTTTAGTTCCTGTAAATGATGTTGAATGCTGTAAATCAAACTCATTCAAGGTCTCATCAATACAGAACTGCATACCAAATTTGGCTGAAATCAAACAATCATTGTTGAAGTTAAGCTGTGGAAAATAAAGTTAAGAGGACAGCCAGTCGGGGGCCATAACTCCTGTAAATGATGGCACAGAATGGTGGTAATCGAACTCTTCGAGATCTGATGAATTTAAAGCTGAATACCAAATTGTATTAAAAAGCAACCATTCCATTTAAAGTTACCAAACTTTATGGATGGACAGGTGGACAGCCAGATGAATGGATTACTCTAGGGCCCTGATGACATCCTCGAATGAGGCCTTAATAATAATAATAATAATAATAATAATAATAATCTAACAATACTCAACCGTTTCGATTATCAAAATATACTTATGTAGGAAGAAATACAAAGTATATTTTGATACACAATGTGTTAAGTGGTTATTAGCAATTGCATCCATCTTTATGATAACAAGATAGAAAATCCTACACCTCTTTTAATGAGATGTTCTAAACACACAGAACTCATTCATCACCCTTGCCATTGGTTAGGTTAAACAAGCATGCTATGGTATTTCTAGACTGATTCTCTGTTTCTAAAGCCTTTTTCTCAGAGTAAAACATCTGAAAAAAGGAAGCCAGAAGAACGTGCCATCTGCGGCATTCATGTATGTATGAGCATGTTGAGGTAGATAATGAGGTACTTGTACTTGACAACAACAAAAGAAGAGTGTACCTGTGTTTCAGATATTTCAATCGTATTTTCAAAGACAGTCCAGATGACAACTTCCAAGCAGCTGGGTGTGGTCAGGCTGCCACTGTAACGGTGATAGGTCTGATGGCCATCAAGATGTGGGAGAATAGACTGTAGGCTGAACGTAGAACCCAGGGACACTGAGTTACTGCTGTCTGTAAATAAAAAAGCACATCATGTGATTACTAGATCATAGACCTTGATCAACCTAATATGCAAGCACTCATGCATGATCGTAGATAACAAAGTTGTTAAATGAATAATAAATCTATCTGAGGAACACAGATCAGTTCAATATATATCAGTTAAATATTATATAAAAGATGAGCCTGGGGTAATGTAACCTTTATACTTATTTAAAATAGCATTTGCCTTTGGCATCGCAAAATAACTTTTTGTGCAAAATAAAAAAGTCTACATTTGTATCTCATGACTACCTTAATAAAGCTCTGTTCTCATTGAGAAACTGACTTTAAATGGGTAAAGAAAATGGAAGAAAACCTGCATTATAGACATAGATTTGGACATAGCATCACAGACATTTATATTTTTCTCAGACTGAAATTAAGCAGATTGCAGCCAAAAAGTTAAAGCCCTTTAGCAGTATGCAGACAAAGTGTTGGACTTAAAGCCCTTTAGCAGTATGCAGACAAAGTGTTGGACTTAAAGCCCTTTAGCAGAATGTAGACAAAGTGCTGGACTTAAAGCCCTATAGCATTATGTGGACCAAGTGTTGGACATAAAGCCCTTTAGCAGAATGTAGACAAAGTGCTGGACTTACTTGCATAACGGACATTGTTAAGTTTAGACAGGATTGGTGTAAGGTCTGCATTATCACTAGATGTGACCTGTACATAAATGGTAAAACAAAAATAATAAGATAATAGGGAGTGAAACAACATTGTTCTTAAAGTCAAAATTTAATGATAAAACTGTATTTTATTACATGCAGAATATTCTATTTCTCTTAAAAAGGAAATACAACAGGTAGTTACAATATTATTAGTATATCAATGAGGGTACAGTTACAACATTATTATTATATCAATGAGGGTACAATATTATTAGTATATCAATGAGGGTACAGTTACAACATTATTAGTATATCAATGAGGGTACAGATTCTATTTCGAATACTGCAACAAATAATATTTCTTCTTTTCTTCATCATCATCTTCATCATCATCTACTTCTCATTGCTTTTATACATCAAATACTACTACTACTGCTACTCATGTTTGATATTCTCACCCATTCAAGTGATATGTAACAATGTCAATTTTGGATGCTGTGCTGATAGGAAAGAATATTGTGTTTCAAAGAGATAGACGTCTAAATCTGAGATTGTAAATAAATAACATTAGCACCATTACTGACAAAAACTTGTTCGACTGTCATAGTTATAAAATCAAAGTATTGAGATACTGATTTATATCAGATGGAAAAACATAACTCCAGAGATATTGCTACTCATGATCTGTTTTACTATAAAAAAAAATAATGCTCTGAATAATCCTTATAATATTTTTCAAAATATTCCACTAAAGAATTTGTGTTCACATTTTGAAACATTATTGGAGGAACTATTGTAGGGATTTACTTTAAAAAAAAAAATTCTACTATTGAGTCAAGTATTTTTCTACTATCATGTCAAGTATTTTTCTACTATTGTGTCAAGTACTTTTTGACTATTGCGTCAAGTATTTTTCTACTATTGTGTCAAGTATTTTTCTACTATTGTGTCAAGTATTTTTCTACTATTGTGTCAAGGATTATCGTCAGTGAAACAATATGCAGGGGAGAAAAGTACTGTTAGGTCTAATCATTTACCTAAAGTTAATTTTGCCTCCATTGACACTGAAGCTATAGTTTGTTACTAATTTTAGTAAGAACATAATGTTTGTTACTATTTTTAGTCATATTTAGTAAAAGAGAATGGACACTATGCCAAAAGTCCATGCCAAAAAGTGCAATAATGTGGATGTACAACTCAACTAAGCTATAATATTATACAATTGTGTCCTTTTATTTAATATAATACCTTGTTTTATTGAGATGTGAAATGTAATATAAGCAGATGCGAAGTGGGGTCCAATATTTATATTGACAGCCAAGTATTTGCATAATGTGATATAAAAATATCCCTATGTGAACACAACACGTTGTTTTGTGGAACTGAAATCACTGTGAGGAAACCAATATATTGTATTACTGTTAGCATGTGTGACTTGTTCAACCAATCAGAATTTAGAATATTTTTTCATTTTTATAAACGTACTACCGGTAATTAATATTATTGTTAACTAATATAAACAAGTCCTGTTATTTTTCCCTTCCAGTATAGAAGCTATTTTAAATCATGTATAAATTAACTAATCAACACATAGGTTGATAACAATTACTGAATCTGACCTCAAAGAAAAATCCTAGCACAGCTAGGGCATCTGCTTGTTCTGATATTGCAGCATTGGCTATCGACCCAAGAGATGTCTTGTAGTGAACGACGTGCAGCTGAAAAAAGAAGATACAAGAAATCATCACATCTCTGTGCCTGATGCCTTGGTATGTGGGGTAGACGAGCTCTACAAACCATGATGCAATCTTACATTGGAATCATTGTGTGCATGTTGGGAAGGGGTGGGATTAAAGTGCTCGCAAGAACCGGCCTAAACCGTGTTCGCATTCATAAATCATATTAATTTAAAGATTGACTCAATTAAAAGTTCCTCTGTATCATGCCTTAGTAATGTCACCACACGTCTCCTCTTTAGTTCGAATACATCCCATATACAGATATTCTTCTGTGGTCCTCAGCCAACTGCGAACCATCTGATCTGAATTAAGTGATTTGTCTCAAGCACCTAAATTCGAGACAAAAACAACATGCATGCTCAAAACAACTATTCAAATAATAGCTTTCAATAGAGCCTAAGCAAATAAAAAAACACGTGAGAAAAACAGATGATATTGTGTCGACTGCTTTAATAAATAGAATCAACTTAATATTGTAACAAAACTACGGTATATGCCAGTTGTATTTACATCTCAGTATATAGAATTGTTAGATTTTTTTCTTCTTGTTTGATTATGGGCAATTGGTGTTGGGAAGATATTTCTCAAACCGAGCAATTTGTGAATTACCAGGTGTAGACATCATAATTAACTGTATTCACGAGACTTCATAGTAAAACGGAGTAATTTTACAAAAAGGCCCCTGTTAAATTTCTTAATATATTGATTTTTCAGAATATTTTCACGTGTAAGTGTCTAGTAATCACAGATAGGAATAATGCGGTATATTAGGTGTTGATGGTCTATTTGGTGCAGCGTGGCATGAAATACCGATCTACGGCTTAGAATTACATACTGATAAACCATATCAAGAATAGCACACAAGTGTGAAATCAGAGACTCGTGAATGTGCGGTCCTTTGTTTGACTATAGGAAAATTATTTGTGGTATTAGCGTGTTTAAGAATCCTTCAATTGACAACGACTACTGTCTTGAGGTCCGTGGAAATAGGGGAAACATCGACCTCAAACCAAACTCACGCAATGGGTTCGACATTCTTCTCTTCGGTCGGTCTTGATGTAAACTTATATTAGCTTCTTTAGACGAATCCATGCTGATCTGGACCATTGCTGGTTTGGGCCACGGCTGATTAGGACCAAATTAAGGGCTGATTTGGACCAAATTACGAGCTGATTCAGACCAAATACCAGGCTGATTCGGACCATGTGCAATATAATAAGAAAAGAAATGGAACACACATACCTGATTTATTTTAGTAGTTATTACTGTTTTCGCAAACATAATAAGAGAATGTAAAAGGTTGATTTTTTGCTCTTAATTTGCAAAGATAGTTCTTCGTAAATTTCTAGCTGAAATCAGAACAAAATAGATAAGAGCTATCGTATTTAGATTTTTTCTTAATCAAAATAACTTTTTAATGTGTACAAAAGAGAAAATATAAAGTTATTCTTTGAATTAATATCTTTGAAAAATATTTTGAAACTTTTCATAAATCGGACTGGTATGGCCAACTTTCAACACTATCAGATAGTAATGTATATAAATTGACCCAAGGCTTTAATTGATTTCTCATGCAAATCGTGATTTCTTCGCATTATATTAAATAAATATTGTGTAGAGAGTTATTGATGAGTAACACAACACTAAAACTTACTTTACTGTTAAAACTGAATGTTTATCTTGCGAGTAAAATCTCGAACCAGTAAACCAACTTGTTTTATTTTCATTCTAACCTTTACAAATATTGCAAATATTAATGAACGCAAATATTTTATTTAAAGCACATATTAAATCCAATAAAAGCTTCATTTCTGAAAAGAGATTTGATTATATATAATATAATAACACTTCCATGTAACCAAAGATCACAAAGTTATTTAAAGTCAGCATTATATTTTGTGTTCTAGACTAGTATTAAATTCAGTAAATTGGAAAAAAACCCAAAAGTGTCTTAATTTTAGCGGATTCATCAAACATGTTTTGCAAGTTGATGGTCGGATGATCTCGCTACTATTGTTTGCAATTTAATTAATTAAGGGTGTACTGATCAATGTATTAAACACACGGTGATAATATGATGAGACAATCATAGCGGCATTAACTAAACATTCATTTCTTTAAACATGGGGATAACATAATTTCGTCATCATTCTCAAACATTTGCAACAAAGATAACATCACCATTTTTGTTATGTTATCATTTCTTTATTACAATTAAAACGAGGTCCACAAGATTAGCAGAATATAGACGTATGATACTGACGTATGATATTGTATTGAATTAAATCATTAATTTGACAGAACTCTAGTTTAATTTTTTAATGCATATATATATGTGTGTGTGTATATATATATATATATATATATATATATATATATATATATATATATATATATATATATATAAACGAAATAATGTTACAGCATGGGCCTTGTTTTCACGATTTTATTTCAATGTTAGTAATTGTATTATTTCTTAATACAATAAAGTAAACTATTTCAATTTTGCACAAAGTTAAATAAGCTGCTTTGAAATTATTTTACTATTAAACTGACAATGGAAAATAAATAAAATAAATAGTCTTACATTATTTCATTTTATCTGTATACAGAACAACGTCATTATCTCACATAAAATCGGGGTTTTGTTTCCTTAGATAAAGTTTTTTAACTGCTGAACGTACCTGTCAGATAATGAGAAATATCATAATTTAAACAACTGTAAATGTCACATTTAAATCTAAGACGAAATTTAATAATATTTCACATGGTCCTAATCAGGCCATATTTGGTCCGAATCAACTACGCACCCCCCTTAGATACACCACGTGTTACAATGGTAAACTATTTCTGTCTATTATCTTAGCGATTTCTTCCATGGCAAATATCAATATCACCGATTTTAATGATCGGAGGAGGAGCCGCGGTAGCTCACTTGGTACTAGGTTGGACTTGTAATTCAAGAGTCGCGGGTTCGAGACGTCCCCAGGCCAGCCTGGGTCGCCTGCCTAACGAACACGTAGTACCCATTTCCTCTGAATCATATAGCCAATAACGTGTTGAAAGTGCGTTAACAAATTAACAACTATCAGTGATCGGAAATTCGCAAATTTAAAGTGAAAATCAAGTATAGAAATAGACGTAAATGACGTTCTCACCGACACATCATAACCTCTGTTTATATTGTAAGCACGCAACTCGTGTTGCTGAACTCTTGAAAGCAGTAGCCCAACTCTACGGCCAAAATCAATCACCGTTAGGATGTGTCGGTAAAAAAGGTCATTTATGTCCTGCCGTGAATAATTTTTGCCGTCCAATATGTTGGCGAAACAAATGATTTTCGAAAAAGAATGAACAGTCACAAAAGCCACATCAGAATCAAGGTCAACACGAAATTAGCCAACCATTTCACTCTACCATACACTGTCCAGTCGCTCAAAATGCTGCCCATTGATGGCGAATTTGGCTTGTACGAAAATCTCCAGTCCATAAGTGTTGTTTAGCCTACACTGAGTCAATTTCCTATCAGTTTCGACAGCCTCACTCTCCTCTAACAACAGCACGTTATTATTATTATTATTATTATTATTATTATTATTATTATTACTACGTCTTTCCAGCACCTTCCCTTGTAATGTAAATACATTAATATTTTGTTTTAAGTAGTGGAAATTATAAATGGAATGTAAAAACTAGAATAGTAAAATGGACACAATAGATGACGCCCAATGTAACTCGAATTCCTCGTAATAACAATTGATGACGCCCAATGTAATTCGAATTCCTCGTAATAACAATAGATGACGCCCAATGTAACTCGAATTCCTCGTAATAACAATAGATGACGCCCAATGTAACTCGAATTCCTCGTAATAACGTAGATAATTAGGCCACACTAAACAGAAGCACGCTATCATGCTTCAAGCTTGCATCCGAACTTGTTCGCTTTATACATATATACTAGCTCACTTTCTCGACATATAGTCAATTCTTCTGTTATTTTATTCTTTTTCTTTAGTTTTAACTATTTCATTATTATAGTTTTGCTTCCCTGTGCTAAAATGTAAATATTTTTTGTTCTACGCGTGTCTTTGTATATGTTCTTTATTGTCCCATGATGAAGGTCTTACTTTAGGTAAAACGTGTAAAAACTCTTTTTGTTTGCTTTATTTTATTTTTTTTTTTTTCCATGCCGTTTTCCAACTTTTACTATTTACAATTCTTTTCTGGATTTAAAGTCAGAAAAAAGTCACTGACGATGAGAACGGGCTCAGGACAGACATGTTTTAAAACATTGGTGAACACACCGACTTTATCTGCATTTACCACAGCATGGAATAAAGGGCTTTACTAATTAAATGAGGTGTCTGGGCTCATAAACATTTAATATCTGACACATCTGACCGCTAATATCATACCTTTCATCCGTGAAACAAAAACACTACTACCAACATCTGGGTTATGACTAAGCTAATTTTGATGGCCTTTTTTTATAGTGTCATGGGCTGAATCAGGACACTAGAATAGTATCTCTTGTTTAAAAATTGTAGGAGTCCATTCGGAAAAAGATGCAATATCGCGCTAGCGGGTTAGTGATTTAGCCTATTGCTGATAGATATTTCCAGTATCAACCAGCATGCTGAGGGTTTACATCACTCTATGACGTTATAACGATTAATATAGGTTTTTGTTCTACAACATGTGTACAACACAGAAACACGTCTACATCAGGTTTGATCTTCATCTGACTCATTCTTTAAATTTTGACACGATTACCAAGATAAAACAATATTGCTGAAATTAGGCCAGTAGGCCAAATGTGTTAGTAATTGATGAGGTAATTGAGGAAAACTATATATAAATTGTAGAATATGCAAACCACGCAACTCTGAGAAGGCCTGAAGCAATGATTCATCTCGTAACAGTTTACATAGTACTTAACCTTTCTGAATTTTATTTAAAATAGTGCATTCAATCCTTATTTACTATCAGCATAACTGCTGGAACATTTCTAACAGTATGCTTCCGGGAACTTCTGCAGTCATTTGCTTTTGAAAAGAAGTTATTGGCAGTTTTATGTCTCTAATTTTTCTTTAAAATAAAGTGCAAATACAAAGTGAACAAAAGTGATAATTAACAAAATAATTAAATGCAATTCAATCAGACGAACAAAGAAGCCCAAGTGGGCCTGAGAGCACTCACCTGCCCGACATCTGCCAAAAATCTAGAAACCAAAAGCAAGAGCATTTGGCCAAGAAATCTGGGTCAGTTGCATGCTTTCTGTTGAAATTTCTCTAGTGCTGTTGATTGTATATGTTATGAAAAACAAGTGTTTCAAGATTTCTCCAGGTTTTGTATCTCCATCCATATCTGATCGCACATCAGCATCATTTGTCCAATATTGAAAGGTACTTATGCCAGGGTCAAAGTTGGTCAAATTATGTTCAGAATTTTATTTACATTTTTTTTAAAGATAATTTATGTAATTCGTATTCTACTTTTAGTAACAACAGCCATATTTCATGATGGAACGGCATTATCTGAATAAATCTGAAAGGCGTTCAAGCTAGAAAACAGTTTCGGTTTAGTTTGGTTAAATGCTGTTAAAAAGTTATGTAAAATAGGTTATTAAGGGTTTTCTATTTTTAGTAACAGCAACCATATTTGCTGGCAGATTGGCATCACTTTTCAAACTTAAAAGTACCTCATGCCAAAATGTTTTCTGTAAAATTTGGTCAAATTCTGTTGAGTAGTTTTGGAGAAGAAGTCGTTTAAATGATTTACATTTTTAGTAACCGCTGCCATATTTGGCTGTGGATCAACATCATTTGAATTCATTTAAAAAGTATTAACACTAATACTTTCTATCAAATTTGGTTAAAGTCTGCACAGCAGTTTCTGAGCAGAAGTCGTTTAAAGTTTTCTAATATTTTTAGTAACGACAGCCATATTTGATGGCGGATCGGCTTCAAAGCTCTTCATGCCAGGATGTTTTCTACCAAGTTTGGCCAAATTCTGTTGAGCTGTTTTTGGAGAAGAAGTTCTTTAAATGTCTCTCTGACTTTAGTAACAGCGGTCATATTTTAATGCAGATCGGCATAATTTGTAGAAACTTAAAAGGTCTTTACACCAGGATGCTTTCAGTCAAATTCAATCGAATTTTGTTCAACGTTTTGTGAGAAGGAGTCGTTTAAAGGTTTTTCAATTTTAGTAGCGGCAGCCATATTTGATGACGAATCGGAATCGTTTATAAAAACATGAAAAGTATTTATGCCAGAATGCTCTGTACCAAGTTTTGCTAAATCTAGTCTGGCGGTTTGTGAGGCGGAGTTGAAAATAGCAATTGTTGAAGGCAGCGAACATGTTTCTCTATTTTTGGTAACGGCAGTCATATGTGATGGTGGATTGGCATCATTTGTATAAACTTGAAAAACCGTTATATCAGGATGCCCTGTCTCTAGTTTGGATGAAATTTTTCTGGTGATTTTGAGACGAAGTTGAAAATACCAATTGTTGACGGACGCCTAACAGACAAGGGACGAAGGGGCATACATTAAGCTCACTTAGCCTTACGGTCAGGTGAGCTAAAAAACACTCTATAAGTTTGAAAGAGAATTTTGTATGCAAACATATATTTGAGTTCGTTTATGCTCTAAAATATGCGAGACGTTGTGAATAAGTTTGCATATCCATAACGAAATTATACCCAATAGGTTATATTCGTCAAGCCCACAATCTAAGAATTTCTGTAAATCATGTAAACTTGACCTCAAGGTCAAATCGAGAGAGCATGTGGCAGAATGAATTGTCTTAGCTTCACAATGTATGAAGAAGATTCATCAAGGGGTTTATGAAATACAAGCAAATGGAAAAAAAAATTAACACAAAGATTTTAAGAGTGTGACTTTGATCCCAAGGTCAAAGGAGCGAACAAACGTGTCGTAGAATGAATTGCATTAGTTTCATAATGATTCATCTCAAGCATGAAAACAAAATACATCAGGAGGTTTAGGAAATAATACGAGCAACTGAAAAAACTTACACCAAAATTCTTTGAACAATTTTCTATGATGATTGAAACCTTCATTCCAAGGTCAAGGGGACGAACGAGCGTGTAGCAGAATGAATTGTGTTAGCTTCCTAATGACTATACCAGGTAATAAGAATATCCATTAAGTTTAGGAAATATAAACAAATGGAAAAACTTTAACCAAAGTTTTAAAGCAAATTTCTGACTATGAACTTGACCGTTAGGTCATATGGGCAAGCAAGCGTGTGGTTCAGTGAATTACTTTAACTTTATTAAGATTTGTATCAAGTATGATGAGAATCCATCAACCGGTTTTGGAAATATTAGCAAATGAACAAACTTTAACCAAAACTTTAAACCCAATTTTATATGACTGGAACCTCGGAGGTAAAAGTGGCGAGCGAGTATAGCCTACAAGGGCCTACGATGAATTGTTTTAGCTTCGTCTTGATGCATGCCAATTATGATGAGAATCTATGAAGGGGTTTCGGAAATATATACTAATGAAAACCTTTGATTAAAACCTTAACTGTTTTTGACGCAATCGCCTCTGACGTCAGAAAAGTGACTGCTACAAACGTGGGCTTGACAACCATATTATATTTGAATAGCAGTCGCCATATTGGATGGTAAATTTGACCGGAAGACTTTATCAAGGAATCCTTTAGGTGAAATTTTATTAAATCCGATGACTTTTCTTTAATTTCGACTTTAAACATCTATTCACATAAAAAGCCACTAATGTCACACACGAAGATAGCACCAGCAAAATAGGGGCAATAGCGATGGTAACAGATAAACAACATTTGACTTCAACACACGTACTGAATTATGCACACTAGCCTCCGAAACTGTTACATCTTAATATATGTGATAATTATAGTAAAGAGAAACATTATTAGCACACACAGACACACAAATAAAAAAGATAAGAAAACTCGTTGTATGATAAATTGGTACATAATCAAATCCTAAGTACGTCAAGGCCTATGCGTGGAATTAAAATTGTTAATAAAGATACCAAAATTAATAAAAATTCTATTAATTAAGAGATTTCCTTATACTTGTATGTATTTGGACTGTTAGTATATTTAATTTTTTATGCCTCCACTGACATAGCAAAAGAGGGCATATTGTTTTACTGATATTAGTTAACTAGTACACCAGTCCCGAATCTGTTTTAGCGCGATAGCACAAAAACCTTGAAACTTAGAGACATGAAATTTTACAAACTTTATTATGGCCGTAAGGAGATGATCCGATTCATATTCCAGACCATAACAACAATCTTTTTTTTTTTTTTTTTTTTTTTTTTTTATACATATTTGTGAACTTTTGTGACTTAGATTTTAGTATATGTCTTTTTTATGCCTCCTTCCGCTCCCCACTACGATAGCAGAAGATGCCATTGTTTTGCTGCTGTCCGTCTACATGAAAATAACAAGAACATTTAGTCTTGTAACTGCCAATTTGCGCATAGATAACAACGTTCATCACGGCCATCGACCAGTTTATATGGGTAGACATTGCCTGTTCTAAATTTAGTCAATTTTTTTCTACATTTTTTTTTCCCTGTAACTCAATGAGGTAACTTTCCAGTGAATGTTTAGACTTAATTATCCGATAATTCAAGCCTCTTATCTGGGAATTCGAATCTTAAACCAATCTTTTAATTGTCTCTCAGATTCTCTAACGATCCACTATGGACTACGTTTAAAATTGTCTTGTTCATAATATATTAAACAGTCCTGTATCATCAGTTTTTTTTCTTCCTAATGTTGTTTGAACTTTTAACTTTTGCATGTTTACACGCCCCACTCTGCAAAGGCTCGCTATCTTGAAAGGCCATGATTGAGGAATGTTTCGTGTCATATTGGGCAAAATTGTCCACATTTGTTTCAGGGGAAGAAAGTAATACTGGCTTTTTAAGCAAGAGTGACTATATTACTTTTGCATCTGTACATTTTATAAAAACAAGAGTCCCTCCAAGAGACTAACATTCTACTGGGCGAAAAGAAGTTCCAGGAATTCAAGATAAGATTATTTCTTCCTTTTACCTTCTGAGTATTGAAACCATCTCTGATATTCTTCAGCGATAACAATATTTTCAAAGTAGCTGCTATGGTGGACATATCTAGTGTCAGATTAGCACCATTTTCAAAGTAGACATCATTAGAAATCTGTTGGTGAAAACCCCATGTCAATATGGCCCTCGATGGGGGGGGGGGGGGGTAGCGACATCAAGATTTTTAAGACAGCCGTCGTGGCAGCCATATGGTGAAAACCCCATGTTGATATATCCATCCATTTGGGAGAAGGAGATATAATATTTTCAAGACGGCCATCATGGTGGCCATAACGAGGGTCAATTTGCATCATTTTCATTTAGGACCAACTAGACACGTTCAGAACTCTTCTGATGAAAACTCCATGTCAAAATGATTTTTCGTTTAAGAGAGTAGAGATTATAAAATTTTTAAGGGTGGGCATATTTGACATCAGATCAGCACCATTTTAATTTAAGACCAGCAAGAATTATATGAAGTCTTTTGGTGAAAACCCCAAGTTGATATGATTTCCGTTTTGAGGGAGTTACAACAAAATTTTCAAGATGGCTGCCATGGTGGCCATATTGGATATCAGATGCGCACTATTTCCATTTTGGACCATCTAGACATCATAAGAAGTCTTATGGAAAAAGCACAATGTCGATATGACCAGCCATCTCGGAGAAGTAGCGATAAAAAAAATTTCCAGATGGCTATTGTGGGGGTCATATTGGAGGTCAGCTTGGCACCATTTTTATTTACGACCAACTAGACATCGTAAGAAGTATTTCAGTGAAAACCCCATACTGATATGATCATTCAGGAGAAGTGGTGATAAAAATATTTTCAAGATGGCTGCCATTGTGGCCATATTGGATATCAGTTGCGCACTATGTCTGAGCGGTATATGTAACGCGTGTAATAACACCTCATAACGTCATCCGAATGTATTTCAAAGTCATTGACTAGACTATTCTGCGGTTTGAACAAATAAAATCAGTATTTTACTTCATGTGATAAATAGAAATCCAACATTTGTGCTCATTTCGAATTAAATTTATGAAACTCCTCGAATAATTTCAATCTTTTGCTCGTCAAGGCTAGTTAACGATAGAAATTATTCTACTAGTTTCATAAATTTTAATGGAAATGAGTACTCATGTAAAATCCTCTATGACAGTAACGCCAAGATGTCAGCGTAACATTAGATCAAACCCGCTGAAATTAATTATATTGATATAATTAGAGCCATATTGGATAACGGATAGGCATCATTCATGTATACTGGAAAGGCCCTGATGCAAAATTGGTCCAACGGTTTTCCTGATGAAGTCGAAAGATTGCAGTTTTGATTGATGCACGCAGGACTGCGATATACTAGCGCACGGTGGGGGTGGGAGCGGAATGTTTTACATAGCAGATGGAGTTTGAACTTTTGAAGAAAAAAAATATTAGTTCTCTGGCAAATGTTTGATTGTGTCGACTATTTTCAGCATTTATTCCCAGAGAGCAGATATAGAATATTTGGCATTTTGCATTTTCTTGCGGATTTTGTGGCATTCAAACACATCCGGTTATCATAATTATTGCCGCATTAGTCCCATTTTCACCATGAAAACTGATAAATAAAGACAAACAAAGGAATTTTACAAAACAGATAGTGGTAAATGAGCTTTTTAATCCGCTGGAATAATTTCTTGAAAATGTTTTTTAAGACATAAACTATACAGAGTGCATGCATGTAAGGAGAACCTAGCGCTGTTATATTTGTACACTCAGATCATGATCTGTAAATGAACCTGATTCATCAGCAGGCAACAAGTACACTAACACGCGAACCAATTACTAAACTGGCACCAATTCAGCCGCTAATGGATAAACATCAGTAAATATCAGAGTTGATTGTGTTGATAGCCTGTTAGACAATTTGCGAGATATCGGTTAATACAAACAATGCAGAGATACAGGGACAGTTGATCGCTTCTGTTATACAAAATAAATTCCTCTCAGAGCTCCTTCATTCCATGTACCCATGTACATGCCTCAGATCTGTGGTATCCAACATCGTTTTACTGGTGTCTAAGAATACAGTCTTCCCCCATTAATATTAAACAGACTACCTGATAAGGATTCAAACACATTCAGACCTACACAGCCGATTAATAATTGTTGTAACATGTCCGGCATATGAAAAACACATTTTTAACGTCGTCTTCATAAGGTCTCGTAGCGTATCTATCGCGCTCGCTACGGCTGATGTGAAAGTCGTGGGTGGCTACAGAGTGTATTACCACTGCTCTATGTCAAACTTTCGGTACTAGACATTTTATTCTAAAAAGATTAAACTGTGTAATTCTTATTAACGGTGCATGAAGTTTACTTCGTCGCTATTAGACAACATGCATATGAATTGTGGAATGGCAGCAAAATTAAAAGAGACATGACATAATTTCTATGACCACCACGGGCCAATATAGTTGATTTATCTCGAAGTGTTGCTTGTAGACTCGTACAAAGCTTTTCCTTGTTTGTATATATCTTATATCTTCGTCGATG
This sequence comes from Margaritifera margaritifera, assembly GCA_029931535.1. Classification (NCBI taxonomy): domain Eukaryota; kingdom Metazoa; phylum Mollusca; class Bivalvia; order Unionida; family Margaritiferidae; genus Margaritifera; species Margaritifera margaritifera. The sequence goes on along the minus strand of JAQPZY010001639.1, from coordinate 1,853,355 downwards.
CTGCACCTCCCAGCTGAGATTCACATCTAAGTCCCATAACAGTCACCGCCTATTAAATGTCTGCTCTCGTATAAAGCCAGTGTTTGTTTTCCTAACGTACTTTTTTCGTATCTCACTGAAACAGTCACCTCCTCTGAGAGTCAAAATTGTTCCATTCCATCTCGCACTTATTAGGCTGGTAAAAACAGGTGGTTCTGTAGTCCAGGCAACATGCTTCAGTGGTTTTAATCAGTTTTCTACATCCACACTGAAGGTTTATTTTTCGATTATGATTTATCTTAAACGGAACAGAGAAGATACGTTTTAAGTTAACGTAAACTACACTACAATACTTAGAACCTGGTGCAGCTTGGTGCTAATTTTTTCAATCTCGCTCAGAGTTCATTGCACTCCGCTCCATTTAAATGGAACGCAATGAACTCTAGGAGAGATTGTTTCCCTCGCAAGATGGTGACTGACTCGGAGACACGCTATGCCCGTACTATATTCCAGATTTCCGAGTGTCGACTGATACGTTCACAAAGTCAATCAGTCCTCAGCATGAAATATTATACTTCCATTATCTTGTTACATTAGATGAACATTAGATGAAATAAGACTCATGCAATTAGGTACATTATCAGAAATACATCACACGGTCTGGTTACGTTAGTGATGCTTACCTCCATTGGGTACATTTTTCCATTAAGTGTGTGTTCAGACCCCTGGGAGCTGTTCCATCCCCAGTGGAAGTGTAACTGAGCGGATGTATAGACGGAATTCAGTCCACCACCGCTTATCTTCGTGTTGTTGTTTATGATGTCTACTTGAACTGAAAAATAAATTCTGAGGATGTGTGAGAGAGAGAGAGAGAGAGAGAGAGAGAGAGAGAGAGAGAGAGAGAGAGAGAGAGAGAGAGAGAGAGGGAGAGAGAGAGAGAGAGAGAGAGAGATAGCGAGCATAACCATCGAACAAAAATATCAGTTTCTAATACTTAATAAATAAATTCGCGCATGTGCGAGTCAATGTTAACTGTCGTATTTATTTGTTCCCTGACTTCAGAACACGAAAAAAAATTCTAACGCGATCGGACCAGTCAATTAGCAGCGAGATAGAAAAAGACAAGTACATTTAGTTGTATTCACAGGAGGCACGTCAGTGGATTCTTCATAAACAGTTACTTTTTAACGTGATATGTAATTTGCACGGAGTTGGCTGGAGGATCTCAAAGGCAAAAGTGTAAAAACAGCCGTCAGTAAAAATGAGAACAATGAAAAAAGTGAGAGATCCCCGAGAAATTAAATCGCTGCGAAACTGTGTAGTGGCCGCAAATAAAGGGTCCGCAGTATGTCCCTGTGCATTGCAATTATGTTTCTGTGACATATTTAGTGAATTTCTCCTGGCCCCGTTGTCACATGTAAAAACCAGAATATTCAGCTCGTACATGGAACTATGAATTTGTAAATCTTACTTCAAGACTCTCTCCCCCCCCCCCAACCCCCACCACTGAAATCTCATACGAGTGTTCACGTACCAAATATATGACAATCCTCAGTCGTTTGCGATTCCGGGTATTTCTAGTTATATCTGACATTTAGTTATTTTCCTACAGAAATTCGTGTGTAACAAACCAATAAAAAAACGTTATTCTCCTTCAATTTTATTTTGATCACGCGTTAGATATACCACAATGTTTTTATAAACTCGAGGATTATAGAATCTACAAAATGTAAGATGTGAACAGACCTTTTTATCAGAAGGTTTCTCAAACTGAGACGTTCAAACAACTCAGGAAAGATAGGGAAATTTAGTAAAGATAGGGAAATTTAGTAAAGATAGGGAAGTTTAGTAAAGATAGGGAAGTTTAGTAAAGATAGTGAAGTTTAGTAAAGATTATTGAAATTTAGTAAAGATAGGGAAATTTAGTAAAGATAGGGAAGTTTAGTAAAGATAGGGAAGTTTAGTAAAGATAGGGAAATTTAGTAAAGATAGGGAAATTTAGTAAAGATAGGGAAGTTTATGCTGGTGAAAGCTAAACATTAACATGTGGCTTTCTGAATCTACAATTTGATCACATGACATTCCAATCGAATCTTTCCAGTGAAAAGGCTATTGCTTCAGTTCATTGGTCTCAAATATTGTCTCAGACGCCGTACTAAACTTATCATCAATTGCGAAAATAGAACCAACATAATTAACGCTCGGAACAAATTCAGCTGCTTGCACATTCCCACCGTATTGTCAGTTTTTGATTGTTTTTTTTATGACAGGAGATTGACTTTTTAAAAAACAATATTTTTATTTTGTCAGCATTCATTTTCAGTCTCTATCACATATAGATGGTTTCTGGCAAATCAATTCGATGTTGAAATTAATAATAGTTTCTGAGAAGACCCTATCGTCAGGAAACAAGAAATGTCAGAAGAGAGCATAGCTCGCTTGTATACCAATGCCAACCAGTAACATTAGACGAAAACCTAACGAAATTCTTCAGTCTTTTTCGCTGATATACACACAATTACAGATTTAATGGTTTACTTTGCTGATTTACTTTAACTCTGCTTAAATTGTTTTTCCAAAGTTATATACCATGAACTCATTTACCTTCTTTGCTTAGGCCTGCATTTCCTGATTTCGTACAGTCTATCATCTACAGTAACTCTTATTTACTTTATTATATATACATGAAAGTTTAGATTATTACATATCCATGAATGTTCTTTCACAAATCTTCTGTGTATAATTTAACATCTACTGAATTATATGTGTATTGCAGCCAAATATACAGCATGTACTGTCACACCATGGATGGTTTTACAACGGATCTATGTTTATGTATGAGTGTGAGTGCCATGCAAATAATCTGACGTGAAAAAATACATCATTTATTCCTGTACGAGAACATGTATATGCAAATCCTCTGCTGTTGGTGTGGACAATAACATAAAATTTTATCTGTGAATGCAAAGTTCAAGGTTCAATCTTCATACGAACAGATATTTTTAACTGGATAAAACACAAATATGTGTATATCGTATGTTTTCAAGAAACTCAGTACGAAGAATGATGAAACATATTGGGCTGCTTAAAGCGGACCAAAACATAGCGCTAAATACTTCTAACATTTTACATGATAAACACCAACAGTAGAGAGCAGCAATTGAAGATCTGAAACATGAATTGTAATTAGCTCTTTCCTGAATAAATTTAAATCAATAATTAAAGATGTATACTGGAAGGCAAAACTCTTCCTCGAAATAAAGTAGATTATATTAATTGTTGTATCAGAATACATTTATATGAACACAGTTGATACATCAATTTCGCCAGGATAGAAGAAAGGTCATTCAGCTGCTGCTTTGAATGTGAATTTTTCAAATGTGTCCAAGGGGAAAAGGAGACCTGAAATCAAAATTATTGCGGACCATTGAATATACTGATTTGATTAAAGAAGTCTATATATGATGCTGCAGAAGAATATTACTTGGGGGAAATTAAAAGGAAATTCTTAATCAGTATCTTCACTGTAATTTTAAAATTTTCTTTTAAATTTTACAAATGAAAATAAGATTAGAAATTTTAAATTAATATATTAGGAAAGCAACAGAGAACTGTGAAAACCTGAAGGAAATTGATAGTGAAACATTTGAATGTATAGCAGGAATTCTTTCAGATAAAACTTTCAGATTTCCATACTCAAGGTGTTATCACATGTTATAAAATATATAAAAATAATTGGACACCTATATCTTTTTTAGATGTTGATTGTAAGATTGTTTCGCAGTTATTGCAGTTAGGATTTAAAAAGTTCTTCCTTCAATCATTAATGATACTAAACAAGGATTTACTAGAGAAAATACCTGGTTATTATTTTATATCATGAATCAACTAGAAGACTAAAATAGATATGGTTATTGATATGGTTTGTTATTACTAATATACCTTTAAAAAACCGTTGACTCCATTTAATGGTACTTTTTGGAAAAGCTTTTCAGATTTTTAACTTTGGTGATTCTGTTTGTAAATGGTTCAAATTGTTGTGTTATAAATAATGGGCATATGACATCTTTCTTTAGACTTGAAAGAGGCTGACGTCAAGGATGTATCTTGGCATCTTATTTGTTTATCATTGGTGTTGAGATTTTAGAGATAAATTTAAAGCAAAATGTGGATGTACAGGGACTGATCTTTGATGTCAGTGAATACATACTTGATCAATATGTTGACGATGATTGTATTCCTCTGGATGGATCTCAATCTTCTCCCAAAGTAACTACGAATACTTTGTAAGAATATTTCCTAACATCTGAACTAAAATGTAACGTAACAAAAACAGAGCTTATATGGATTTAGCAACAAAAAAATTACTAATAAAATAATATGTCATGAGATAGACCTAGATTCCAACTTTTAACTCCTTGCTACTGATATTTCTTTTCTTTAGATTTACAACAATTGGTGGTAATGAATCATAGAATTATAAAGATAAATAATGACTGTAAACATAGTATTGGCCAGCTGAAGACAACGAAATCTCTAAGTAGTGTGATAGGTACTTGTACAAATTCTTGTTTTTCACATATTCGTATTTTTTCAGCACTTCCAAATCCAACAGCGAAAATAAGAAACAGAGTTTAATCGTATTTTATTTCAATTCGTTTGGGGCAGTAATAAACATGACATCCTAATAGCGCCTCTGTCTGTGTGTGTGTGTGTGTCTGTGTGTGTGTGTCTAGGGTGGGTGGGTGGAGCTAAATGTGACTTAAATTTATCCATTTATCAAATACCCTGAGATAACATGGGTTAACAGATTGCATGTAAAATGAAAATGGATTGTTTAAAAATTTAGTCAATACAACTATACTTTTTAAAATAAAGTGTATTTGGAATTTATATGGATGTTGGCAGAAGAATTTTGCTAGTTAATCAACAACAAATTTTGGAGAGAAGTTATATTATGAGTAACTTACTGGAAAGCCGAATCATAATGTAAAAATTAATATTTATCCCATAAATTCTGTCCACTCCAATGCTGTTCTATCAATACACGTTTTGGAAAGAGGCTGGAATAGAAACTGTTACGATTTGGTAGACGACCAAAAAATAATGTTAAAAACCTTTTAAATGATAAAAGGACAACTAGATGTAATGAATTTTCAAAATACTTCTCCTTAATATCCAAAATTCTAAAGTCGTGGAAAGATGCTATTGGAAACTACGCAACGGAATTTCATAAGAACGACGATTCCTGAGTTCTCAAGTATGGAAGATTAAAAAATAAGTTTAAACTTAAATCTCAATATAAGACCTTGAAACTGCTGTCTACATGCACATACGCCCACGAAGCCCAGTTCATAGCATAAGCTCTCCCGTACTTCGTACAGGCGAGCTAAAAATGATATGAAGTTATCTGTCATAGAGTCACCCCTGTATTTAATTCTAATTATATTTATATACAGGTACAGTGGAACCTGTATATAAAGGACACTCAAGGGACCACAACTATCAGTACTTTATGAGTTATGCTGCGACAAAATGATATGAAAATTAACAACAGTACCCGTAAATATTGTCCTTTATAAGCAGGCGTACTTTATATGGAGGTGTCCCTATGGCATATGTTTCTTTATATTTGTTAAAAGCAAAGGAAAGAATATGGCACAGTATCTCACCCTGTCTTACTGCCATGGTGATTTTTTAAAACAAAAATCAGAATAAGAGCTAATATGTGACATAAACTTTACTACACTATACAAAAAAACCCCATTAAATATATAAATAAACCGTACAACAGTATTTTCCATGTATACCCTGATTGAAAATCTTTAACCAAGGTCCGTACATGCACAAATTATCAATGCCTTTTCCAAATCAACAACAACAATAGTAACAACAACAGCAACACAAACACAAACACGACATCAATTTAGCTTGATTTAAATTGTTACAAATCTTTACCGGGTGTATGGTGAAAATATCATGAGCCCTACACCCCTTTTGAAGTCAGATTTAGCGTCTGATGTTTTAATTTTGTTTATACATATATACTTTTTGCTTTTTGATATACATATATACTTTTTGATATACATATATACTTTTTGTTTATACATATATACTTTTTGATATACATATCTATCAGCTCAGGAGTTCAGCTTTAACCTCAAGTGATTTTGTAAAAGAAGAAAAAGAAACTTAATAAAAAAGAAAAGACAAAATATCGCCCGTGCGGCTTGTTCCCTTTGTAGCTATGCTTGCGTGTAAAACAAATTCCAAGAGGAATAATTGGGTTTAGGAGCTTTATTTCTATATCAGTGTTTAAGAACATATACGTAGAAAATAATCCGTCTCAATGAGCTTCCTGCTGTAATGCCAAGGGTCCGTTTTCATTGCATTTTGTCCTAAAATTGACATTTTATAATTGTTTACAATACTTCTAACAGAGTCTGGATTTTTAAATCAGAGGAAGAAATAGTATAAAGAATGAAATCAAGTGTACGGCAGAACCCAGTGTCTCGCATAGGACCGTATGCTTGTCAGTATAACCACTGTATATGACTTTCATAAACTTTTACATAAAACTTGAACAATGTTGACCAAAATTCTTAACTAGACGAGACAGACACAGGGTTCATACATCTTCATAGGTAGAGAACTGAAGGATGTTTCAAGGACTTTGAAAGAACCATGATAAAAGTCTTCAAGGACTTTGAAAGAACCATGAAAAAAAGTCTTCAAGGACTTTGAAAGAACATTGATAAAAGTCTTCAAGGACTTTGAAAGAACATTGATAAAAGTCTTCAAGGACCTAATTAATACAAATTCAGGAGAGTCATTAGTTGTATATTTTGATTTCTTTAATATTATATACAACAAGAGACTATGAATATAGCATGTACTTGTTTCCCCGATTACAGCCTCAATAAAAATCAATATAGGGTCGAATAGTCTAATCTAAAACCAGGGCACAGTGCAATCAAATCTTTGGACGTAGAGACGTAGACTGCCTTCCTTTCATTGCAACTGAACTGCTTGGCAAAAGTGCTGTCATTGAATATAAACTGGAATATGCTGCTTATTCCTTCACATGACCTGAATGAATAATGGCTTCTAATGACTTTGATAACCCAACATATATCTGCCCCCACTGTCTGATATAATGTCACAAAGGACTGAATAGTATTTGCAGGCGATGACGTCGAAGGCAAAGCAGATGTAGCCGATATAGTACTAGTCCCAGATGCAGTGCCACTGCTGCTTGTTTAGAGAAAACTTCCAAGCCCCACCCCAGCAACATAAATCAAGGCTTGTTTCTTGTACTATCCATGCTTACCACCTGAAATGAATAAAAGTTAAGAATATAAATAAAGAACTAAATATATAATGAAATGAGGTTCCTGACGTAAATACGTGTAAAAAGTGTTAATTTAAAGCTTCACAAAATGTTAGACATTTTCGCTTTAAAATCTTAATTAATGTAAAGATTTAAAGATGAAAGAAACAACGCTTGTAAAGAGTTAGGCAATTTACTTTTTACATGAAAACAACGAATAGGGACAGCTACACTTCACGTCCCTGATATAGTTACTTTCAAATACATACATACATACATACATACATACATACATACATACATACATACATACATACATACATACATACATACATACATACATACATACATACATACATACAGACAGACAGAGAAAAAAAAACGTCCGTATTTTGAAAAAAGACTTTTCCGGAACGTTATAACAAAAGATCATGGTATATTTAATATTAAAATTAAATGTATCATTTAAAAGAATAGTCTAATTAAAGACTAATGTCGATACATTTTCTACAAGCAACTATACTTGCGCCCAATTACATTACGTATCATGGGACTTCATTATGTTAAAACGATCTTTATCTCTGTTAAAGAGAGAGAGAGAGAGAGAGAGAAAGAGAGCATAATAGTACCGTTAACGTGGTTAAAGCTGCCTCTCCCATATCCGACTAGTCGATGGACTTTTTGCAACTCATACAATATGCCTTATTTGAACCTTGTTCATCTTTCATCAGCCAACTCGTACAATGTGCCTCATTTGAATCTTGTTCATCTTTCATCAACCACGACTTGTAATCGTCCTTATTGTTCCAACGCTCATTAAACACAAGCTTTCCTGGCATTCTGAAAGCTAATTCACAATGAACGCTTCGAATGGAATCGAATGATGGCGACAATCATTTATGTGCAAGTTTTAGATAGTTACGTCGCATGCTTTGACCGATAAATAAATTACCAAAAATAATAACAATAAAAATTAAAATAGTTTTTGTAGAAATTTGTTACTGAATTTTATTTCAATACTCAAAGATGCGAAAAGAAAAACAAACAAGAACATTTATATATGGCTATTCACAGATTCATTTCTACGCGGATGAATACAATGTAGAGAGGTAACCAGGTTTTGAGCTCATTGTATGTCTATTTTTAGGTCTTGTGCTATATGTTAATATAGCGGCTGCTATTTTCTGCTTGCTGCACTTAAAATGACTGCAATTTTATTTTTTTATTTTTTTTGGACATGCGATTGACATTCGGCATTAAAATTCAAGCACTTTTTGCCTAAATTGTCATTTTGAAGCACTTTGAAGGCCTTGATATTGCCACAGTAAAAATAATGCACTTTGAATGTTTTCAAGGACCTGTATGAACTAGGGGTGAAACGATTCATCGATATATCGATGCATCGATACTTTTGTCATATCGATACACGTATCGATACAAGAAGTGAAGAATCGATGCAAAACGATATCTACCCTATATAAGTTTACTATAATCTTCAGCAGTCATGAATAATTATTAGTCGTTTGCCTTCTTATTCTTTAAACTGAGAATCGATAATGTATTGTAAAGTAGGCTGTGTATCGTGAATCGTATCGATACGCGGCACAGGTGTATCGTTTCACCCCTAGTGTGAACCCTGCAGGTACGATAGGTACACATCGTATATCAGTGTATAAAACTATAAACCTAAGGTAATATTATCATACATTTTTAGTTGGATACATCAATGGAGTTGAAGATATGTGATTTTCCAATATTTTAACACAAAACTTTAACATTATTTGTCAACAATGAAACATGCTTTCTGCTTAAGCAGGCGAGACAGGCAACACAGGCACTCCTAACATGTCAACGTAAACCGTGAACATTGTTTACCATGATTAATAACCAGGTGAGACAAGAAAGACAGGAACTCCTTAGCATATCATGGCATAAACTGTATAGTGATACTATCAAAGAGTTTTACCTGAACGTAGCGACTGATGTAGAAGATATGTGACTTTCAAAAACTTTAATGCAAAACTTGAACACTGTTCACAATGACGAGCCAAACCTTATGCTTAAGCAGGCGAGGCAATCGCAACAGGAACTCTGAGTATATCAGCATATAAACTATAGACATGAGTATATCAGGTTATAAACTTTAGACATGAGTATATCAGCGTATAAACTTCAGACATTATATCAGGTTATAAACTTTAGACATGAGTATATCAGCGTATAAACTTTAGACATGAGTATATGTACATAAAAACTTTAGACATGAGTATATCAGCGTATAAACTATAGACATGAGTATATCAGGTTATAAACTTTAGACATTAGTATATCAGGTTATAAACTTTAGACATGCGTATATCAGATTATAAACTTTAGACATGAGTATATCAGCGTATAAACTTTAGATATGAGTATATCAGGTTATAAACTTTAGACATTAGTATATCAGGTTATAAACTTTAGACATGAGTATATCAACATATAAACTTTAGACATGAGTATATCATAGTATAAACTTTACATATGAGTATATCAGCGTATAAACTTTAGATATGAATATATCAGCGTATAAACTTTAGACATTAATATATCAGGTTATAAACTTTAGACATGAGTATATCAGCGTATAAACTTTAGACATCAGTATATCAGCGTATCAACTTAAAACATGATTATATCGGCATATAAACTTTAGACATCAGTATATCAACATATAAACTCTAGACATCAGTATATCAGCGTACAAACTTCAGACATGAGTATATCAACGTATAAACTGTAGCCATTAGTATATCAGATTATAAACTTTAGACATTAGTATATCAGCGTATAAACTTTAGACATTAGTATATCAGCGTATAAACTTTAGACACGAGTATATCAGGTTATAAACTTTAGACATTAGTATATCAGCGTATAAACTTTAGACATGAGCACATCAGTGTATAAACTTTAGACATGAGTATATCAGCCTATAAAAATGTAGGCTCAAAGTAACATTCCTCTTTAGTTTTGCTGAATGTAGCAACTGATGTAGCCTGCGTTACAGTCCGTTTTAGTTCTCGAGAATGGCGGCCTGTGGACCTGCGAAAAATTGAGCCCAGCGCCCTCTGCTTTACCCATCGTATTCAATGGGTTAATTTCACGTTCGATAACTCTGAACAAGTTGTCCCGAAATAGACCACATCCTTGCCTCGTTTTGGATAAGGTCAACGTCATGTGTAAATTGGCTAATAATAGGAGTATTCATCACTAAAAACACCTCGTATGTCACCAGGCGTCAATATCGCCACAATCTCAATATGGTGTCATTAATAATGATAATCTATTTTCGACAGATTATCAGCAGGGGAATCAAAAGAAAAGAATATATTGTCAAAGCAAACATATACCGACGACTGTACCCAGGCTACCACTGATGCAGAAAATATGTAGCTTTCAAAAACTGTAAAAAGAAACCTTAACATTGTCCACTGTGATGGTTAGGCAGACGAGACAGGCAAAGACAGGAAATCAAAGCGTATCATAAACTTATGACCTATAGTGATATTATCAAAAAGTTTCAGTCGAATGTAGCAACTGATGCATAAGATATGTGACTTTCAAAGATTTTAACGCAAGAAAGACTTTTAACATTGTTGATGCAGCCGCCATCGCCATCGCCGCCAGAGAAGTGTACACTATATTTCACTAAGCTCACTCAGGTGTTACGACTCTAGGTCTCAAGATAATGTGACAAAAAGAAAGTGAAACCAACAATGTAAGTAAAATCAACAAGCAATTTATTTCTAGACAGTTAAAAACACTTACAATAACGTGAATTAAAGTCCATATAATTCTAAGTGTCCTGATCACAAGTAAGAAATTATAGAATGTTCCGAATGAATTCCAGAAAGCCTTGAATGTCCTGATGTGCCAGTAATCTTGAATGTCCTGATATGCCTGAATGATGTAATCCAGAATATCTTTGAAAGAATTTACATAATCCCAAAGTCAAGTATTAATCCAAAATGAGAATAAACACTTTCAGTAATTCCAATAAATATTTAAAATAAACAATTCCTCTATCTGAATTTACTCTGATTTTCACAACTGTAACATCTGATTACTAAAATAAATTCATTAATAGACTGATCTTTATAACATGAAGTTTAGTATAGGAATGGAATCTTGTTTACCAAATGCCCTATAAATATAAAGACAAGTCACCTGAGAGAATATTCCAGAATATGAGTAACTCTAATGGAAAATCACTGTGCGCGCCTGACTTTTCTCACATCGAGATATGGAAAGTTCCAATCTAAGTACTAAATGCTATGTAAACAAGACTGACCTTGAACACAAATGCTGTAAATATGTTGTTTACAAAGTGACCATAATCTGAATAAAGTACAACTTACTATATGAACACATATTATAAATTTAATATACATAACACAGGTGAGACAAAACTTTCACATTTCTACGCCTGGGGATATTATTTTCCGAAAAAAAAAACAACGCTGAAGACATCCTTATGTCTGAGAAAAGTCTTAATTTCTCATCAGAAATCAAATCAGACTTTTTTAATTGAAGAATTCACTATATTATAATCGTATTTTTCCTTGATTTTCGCAGAATGTTCAATAAAAAAAATTTTTTTGCCAAGCCAAGCAAACAATACTAAAGATACTCTTGAAATTTAATTTAAGAAAGAAAATTTGAGACTTTGCATACAACTGGTACCATGTTCACATAATCGACAATTTTATTTCTTTACACAATGAATAATAATTAAAAAATAGATTAATGCCCATGTGTTTTTATCGTCATTATAACATGATGGGATAAACTGTGAGTTAATTCCAAACGCATAAACACAATTTATATCATCTCATAATTCTAGATGTATACATAAGCTTTAAATTATACAAGCATAAGACAATTTATTGATATACAAACTAAATCATAATTATACAAGACTCGATCTTTGAGTTTCATTTTAGATGCATTTTAGCAGTTTATGGTTCTTTTATACACTGCAAAAGTACTTTAAATATTGACGATGTGCTTCCCTTGCCTCGAAGAGCATTAAAAGTTAAATAAATCGCTTTAAAGGGCCCAGATCAAAGGTGATCGCCCTCATCTACTAAACTTCTAAAATGGGGCACTGATGTATCAAGGACTTTTATGTGGTTTTTAAGAATGTGTACAAAATGAATATCAATGAAATACAAAGGCAGAGAACCGTATATATATATATATATATATATATATATATATATATATATATATATATATATATATATATATATATATATATATATATATATATATACGGCTGGATGGATGGGATTTGACGGATCGCTTGCACACTATTGGCTATGTGGAATCCATTAAAAGCGAAGTTCTAAAATTGAGAAGACCGTGTATAATTGGGGTGGATTTTTTTTCTGTAAGACTGCAAGTAAACAAATGCATGTTATACTAATCTTTAATTATAGCATCATGCACACCTCAATCCTAGTCGAACCTGGTGCACTCTGGCTGTCAAGCACAAAAAAGGAAGCAACTATTCATTTATTGAGTCAATTTCAGCATGAAAATGAAAAAAAAGTTTTAATTCCCCTGAGCCCTGATAAGGTCATGAAGAGTTAATGGATTTTTTTTAGTAAGTAAAGAACTTTAACCAATGACTTTACAAATGAGAAATCTGTACAAAGATTTTATTTTGTTTGAGAACATGGATTATTCGTGCTTAAAATCCCCTTTTTGTTCGTATGTGGTATGTAATTCACATACCCAATAATTGAGTATATTAAAATAATTACAATACACGGCTTGCTGTGTGACCAACGCTTGCCGGAGTTCTCGTTAAAAACTTTGACTTGTACTCAAACTCTTTCTTTGTGCTCCGGAAAACGTTTGCACGCTGCAAACCGGCAATCGGAGCATTGCTCGTCCATTTTGGTTTAGTCGAGAAATTACCTCAGATATAGTTGTAGGAATACACATACATTTGATGGGTTTGATGATTCGAGTGCACCACATATCTTGCAATTGACTGTGCCAACAATGTTCTGATTGTGACTTTGTCCCCTTCTGCCGTCATATTGTGCCATGTGAACAAAATAGTTCGAATATAATTCTCAATGGCGACGAATTACATCAGAGGTTTCTTACTCGACTTGACGGAAAAGGCCGAGGATTTTCCGATTGAGCAAACCGGGCATTATTCCCATATTATCGTCATATCATAAAACCTATTCGACTCACCATGGCATAACACTTAGCAACGCCATATAACAACATCAAAGCTCTTAACGTTATGTGATATATACAGTCGCAAATTCATATTCATTAGATATGAAGATTATTAAACAAGCAGCTCGTGACATAATATTATTCAACATGTTTCATACATTTCATATGAAATGAACACTCGTACAATATCCTCTTTATAACGGTAAAACATTTTGATAAATGATACTTTTTTTTCATGTTCAACAGCTACACACACGCTTAACGGAAAATGCTTTTACTTGCAGCAGCTATTACTACAGATTTTGTTGTCATTCATCGCAAGATTTTCAATTGACGAAGCAACTGAAGACGTTTACTTTTGACGTATAAAATGTGTGCAAAAAACTGTCATGATTCAATTGTCAGTTTTGCGGATTAGATAGGTTGTCGACAATTTTTGACTCGGGCGCAAGCGTGTGTGTGTGTGTGTGTACTTACTCGTATGGCCATTGTTCTTGATCTTGTACATGTCGGTCCCTGTTGCATCGTACCCGGAGAAGTTGAAGTCCCCCAAGCTGGAGTTATACCTGCTAGACTGGATGTCTACCGGGGACTGGGAGCGTCCACCGCATGTTGGCACGTGCTCTGGCCAGAATTTCGGACCTAAGACAATAATAATAATAATAATAATAATAATAATAATAATAAATAATAAGAATAAAAAACAGGAAAAAATGTAAGCAAATACATAATGATCGCGGTGATAGAAGTAATAAATGAGGTTAAATATACACTTGTTATGTCTCTATTTTGTGTCACTGTTGAATGGACCAAAACCAGTCAACTAATAACATCGCCAGATAGACGTATTCTGTACCACTATCAAAGGCTGAATCAAGGGTTAAGTGTATTCGATAAGTTTTACTTAAACAGAATGTGGATTTATTGTTTGGTCTGATGTCTGTTTATTGCAATAGCTGGACGATAGTCGGCCATCAAATGGGCAAGAAAGTTCACCTATTGCTAATATTTGTATTTTGATGATTTAACAAAACTGTGCTGATATTTTTTTATTTTTTTAAATTTTTTTTGGAACAGTATATGAATCAACAAAATAATAGGGATTGTATCATGACAGGTCAAAGAGGCAAAGTTAACATTGCTTTCTCTGCCTGTTGGCATGAAATAGCTAGACCTAAGGTTCGCCTGAATCAAGTATGTAAATTCAATTATGCTTTTCCTGTTTTGTGCTTTTAAATTGTATAAAAGGCTTTCTGATTGTGCATATTGCAATATGATCTCCATGTGTATGCTTAAAGCTATATTTTCTCTTGGGAGCCGCGGTGGCTGAATCGTTTGCGTGTCGGAATCGCTATCAGTGTGTGTGAATGTGACGTTACAACATCTTACTGAGTAACGGCCTCGGACTATACTATTATTCATCATCGAACCACTGTTCGATCGAAAATATTCAACGTGTTCCTTTAGATTCTAACCACTGATCGTGGTACAGTTGCTCATAAAACGAAACTTTACACAATACAAATTATACAAGGTTAACATCTACTGCATAACAGAAAACAAATATAACAGAAGTTATATAATTATGGAACAAGTGTAGTGATTAGGACAGGAGGAAAAGTTTGATAGTTGTAATAGTTAAAATAATAATAAATGTCTTTCTGTCGTACATCACTATCATATCCTCCTATCAAAAAAAATCATTATAAAAAGGATGGATGGATAGATGTTATCTGTCCGCAGAATCACTCACATCAGGATACATCTTAAGTAAACGACATTGAGGGATCTTTTTGAAACATATTAATTCTATGGCGAATCTTGGTTTACACCCATATCTGTAATAAAAGCTAAGCTTTTATTAGCGTAAATGCAAAACCTGGTACTTGACACGACGTGCGGTTTTCACAATCAATTGTAGAGCTCTACAGCGTGATTGTAAATGCATTTAGTCTTCCTTTGTAGACAAATTAACTGCCGCAATGAATTCAAACTGAAGACGCCTCAATGCAAATAGATTGTCAGAGCCAAGCCACCCTGAGGTCTCAAGATTCAAAAGTTACCCCAGTCTAGGGAAATGAGAAGCTACAGTGTTATTTTCATTCCCTCCGGCTAATTGATCTATTTGTTAGTCTAAGGTAAATCGTTACAGGCAACTATTATGAGCTACGAAAACAGCCTGTGTGTGGTGGAATATTAAATGCCGCATTCAAAAGAATGAAAGCCACTGATTGGCTGATAATAATTACCGTAAAAAAAAATAAAGTATTATTTATTTAAAAGAAGCCTAAGTATGGGTAAACTGTAAAAAAAAATAAAAAAGTAAAGTAGGATCAAATCTAAAACCATTTTCATTTTATCGGTGTCGCCACACATGTACTAATAGATGTAATGAGGGAGATCTCATAGGCCCATATTGTATTATTTGGCGCCTAGAAGCGAAATGTCTCAAACACAGCTATGAAACATATCGTTTGCTCTTGGAATAGATAGATCATGCATAACATGTCTTTTGTCTAACCAAGAAAGTATAATAATTCTGCAAAACATTAAAATTACGGTCTAAGGGAATCGAAAAACATGTAATTGTTTAGGATCTTTTAGGAAAAAATGCACACTGGAAAAGGACCCAAATAAAAAATAAAAAAAACCGCTTTCGAACAAGCTTTATCGGTCAATGAGGATGAATTTGTTCCTAATGTTTAAGAATGCGTTTTCGCTTGTGTATGTTTTAGATAATTTTACTTACTGCACCAATTGTAGTCACGCTGGATTTGTAAAAAAATAATTTAAAAAAAAACAACAGAAAAAGGTATGTTAGGGAAGCTTCATGAAATGCTGTGTAAGGCATTTTGTTGGCAGTACTATTAAGAACGCTTATCCCCACAAATTTAGCTGTCACAAATTCGAGCACATAAATGTATGATTAACACTTCTCCACTTTAAAAAGTGGATGATTGTAGTGTTAAAGGTTAGGGAAGAAAAACATTCAGAGTTTAAGTCTAAAGTCTGTCTAAAATTATTACATTTTTCCCTATTTTGTCGAACTGAGTGCATGTACCCCGAAAAAACTGGACCACTAAAGGATGTTACATGATCATTATATGTTATGTTTAGATTTTGCTTCTGTAATTTAGTCATTAATTTATAATAATTTTGTTTTGATTTTTCCATAACTTTCATCCAATTTCTCAAATATGTGCCTAATTTTATTACGTGGGATCTTTCTCCGTCTCGGGTACAGTGACAGAATTGGTAAAGGAAAAATTTTCCTTCGATAACTGACAATATTTTAAAGCCGAGATTTTATAAACCCGAAAAGGACCGCTTGGTTTCTCAAAGGTGGTGAAAACTGAAGCCTGTGACGGGAAAATGGGTTCCAAGATTTACTTTCTTTTTCTATCGCAATCATCACACACACACACACGCGCACGCACGCACACACACATCTTATATACGCATTATCCATACATGTCCCTCTAACGGGTCTCATATACACATTATCCAGACATGCCCCTCTAACGGGTCTCATTTATACATTATCCAGACATGCCTCTCTAACGGGTCGCATATACAAATTATCCAGACATGCCCCTGTGACGGGTCTCACATACATATTATCCAGACATGCCCCTCTCATATACATATTATCCAGACATGCCCCTCTCATATACACAATATCCAGACATGCCCCTCTAACGGGTCTCATATACACATTATCCAGACATGCCCCTCTTATATACACAATATCCAGACATGCCCCTCTCATATACACAATATCCAGACATGCCCCTCTAACGGGTCTCATATATACATTATCCAGACATGCCCCTCTAACTGGTCTCATATACATATTATCCAGACATGCCCCTCTAACGGGTCTCATATATACATTATCCAGACATGCCCCTCTAACGGGTCTCATATACACATTATCCAGACATGTCCCTCTAACGGGTCACATGTACACATTGTCCAGACATGCCCCTCTGACGGGTCTCATGTACACATTATCCAGACATGCCCCTCTCATATACACATTATCCAGACATGCCCCTCTAACTGGTCTCATATACACATTATCCAGACATGCCCCTCTAACGGGTCTCATATACACATTGTCCAGACATGCCCCTCTAACGGGTCTCATATGCACATTATCCAGGCATGCCCCTCTAACGGGTCACATGTACACATTATCCAGACATGCCCCTCTAACGGGTCTCATATACACATTGTCCAGACATGCCCCTCTACCGCATCTCATATGCACATTATCCAGACATGCCCCTCTAACGAGTCACATGTACACATTATCCAGACATGCCCCTCTGACGGTTCTCATGTAAACATTATCCAGACATGCCATTCTGACGGGTCTCATGTACACATTATCCAGACATGCCCCTCTCATATGCGCAATATCCAGATGTCCCTCTAACGGGTCTCATATACACATTATCCAGACATGCCCCTCTAACGGGTCTCATATATACATTATCCAGACATGCCCCTGTGACGGGTCTCATGTACACATTATCCAGACACGCCCCTCTAACGGGTCACATGTACACATTATCCAGACATGCCTCTCTAACGGGTCTCATATATACATTATCCAGACATGCCCCTCTGACGGGTCTCATGTACACATTATCCAGACATACCCCTCTAACGGGTCTCATATACACATTATCCAGACACGCCCCTCTAACGGGTCACATGTACACATTATCCAGACATGCCCCTCTGACGGGTCTCATGTACACATTATCCAGACATACCCCTCTAACGGGTCTCATATACACATTATCCAGATATGCCACTTTGACGGATCTTTTTTGTAAGCATATTCAATGACGTTGAGTTATTTTGTGAAAAACGCAAAAAGTTCGAATATTTTTATCTCGATTATGAGCCGTAACAATCCCCGATTACCTCTCTTCCTTAGAGTGCTATTGTACTGTGTGCGTTGTAATTCCTTTTGCATATGATGTACACTGTATAGCAGATGATGTACACTGTATTGCGTATGATGTACACTGTATAGCAGATGATGTACACTGTATAGCGTATGATGTACACTATATAGCGTATGATGTACACTGTATAGCGTATGATGTACACTATATAGCGTATGATGTACACTCTATTGCGTATGATGTACACTATATAGCATATGATGCACACTGTATTGCGTATGATGTACACTATATAGCGTATGATGTACACTGTATTACGTATGATGTATGAAGAACCAAATCATATCGCAATATAACTGTGCTTTATGTTATGTTCCATAAAAAAATTTGAGACAACCCACTATCTGACTTCAAAATAATAACGAGAATTGAAGGTAAAGTTGACGAATCCACTTAATGCATAGAGGATGTTTTGGTCTGACTACGAACATGTTTTACTGTGTTCATTAGTCTGCCGTTTTGGCGACCTTGGTTTCAGTCGTGTGACGTCACTGTGCCGATAGCGTAACCACGGTTTACCCTCGGTTCGACAGAAACAAGATGGCGAACAGGGCGTCACCATATTTTGTTCCTATTTTACTTTTTCTTTCGTGAACAAGATCGTGCTTCTGGTTCACAACACACGGTAGGAACAGACACTTTGGGTCAAAGCACCACAACACACCAGATATGCATAGGATTTGTTCGTACTGTACTAGTGAATAAACGGATATTCACACATACAAGAATATAATAGAAAAGTAGCAAGAAGAGACGGTCAATCCAGACGAAAGATCCTTCTCTTCTTTCACGCTTATAATTAAATACACACTTGAAGGTCTGTGCTAAGAATGAACGAACAGAAAAACTCTGTTGAATGATGTCTCGCCCTCTTCGCCTGTATAGTGCATAACTTCGCATAGCCAGTTTGGCAAGAAAGGTGGGTCATTACAACCACAATTTACTTTGTATGGGTGTTAACATAAGTTTTAAATGTGAATACACACATTAAATCGTACGGCCATACACGCAACATTGTCTGGGAAACTGGGCCACAAACGATAAAGAGTGTCCGGTGTACTTTGCCAAAGCAACTATGAATATTGATCATTGTATTCACAAGAGAGAGAGAGAGAGAGAGAGAGAGAGAGGAAGAGAGAGAACGTTATAGTGTAAACATTCACTCCTTAACACAATGAATGACTTCTATGATCCCACTACACAACAAATGGCTTGCTTTATCTACTGCTCGAATAACAGCGGAACAAAACTTCTTTACTCTTTGGAAATTACATTACTGTGCCTTAAAACGATTTCATCCCATCGGCGACTGAAGTATATAGTCTGTTATTACCACAATTTACATGAAAGCATAGCGAGGTCTACCTGCTATTTGCGGTTCAAACTACACATTGAGACGTCAAGTGACCATAATCATGCTCTATTTTTAGACGGAGAAACCTCAACGTCTAAGCTTGATCTTCTTTAAACGCAATTTTCGGACTTTTTAGATTGAACACATTCTTAATTTCATGATTTTTCCGACATTTTGAATCAGATAGAAAAAGAAAAAAAAAAATTCTAAGTAAAATTTATGAAAATTTATAAAACAATGATTCTTGAAATGTCGCCCCTGATTTTAGCTGCTAACATTAATAACGAACATTTGCACAAATCTTTTTTGAGTCAACCCTATAACGTGTCGGATGCATTTGTGCAGACAGTATTAAATCCATGTCTGAATGAAGAAGGCTGTCCATGGAACAAACAAGATGAATCTATTTGAAGCAAATTACTGTTAGTTTCCTTTTAGAGTATGCGTTTTGCTTTAAAACTACTGCTATAAACCTATCTGCTTCTCTCTCTCTCTCTCTCTCTCTCTCTCTCTCTCTCTCTCTCTCTCTCTCTCTCTCTCTCTCTCTCTCTCCACCATCCCACCCACCCCCACCACCCACCCAAACCAATGCTCGCACAGGAAGCGGAAACAGAACATTGTATCATCGATGAAAATAGATTCTTGTCGTGTACACCGCTTTTTTTTTTACCTCGTGAAAGACGGGTAGACGATTCTACTATCTATAATATAACTTTGCCCTGCGTCAAGGTCCGAAAGACTGTCCAATATTATCGGGCACACCAATCTATTTCCATTGTACGTTCCTAGTACACCATTCTGGTATTGTGGTGTACCTTTCTTCATGACGAGGAGAAAGACAGTCCAATAAAGAAATACTCTTTTACTTCAAGAAATAAAAACAGACCAAAAAAATACCCGTATGTATAAAAATACAATCTAATAAAGAACGTCCTCCAATAACTAATAGACAGATTCAACTTATTAGTTCCCACTGCGAAAAACAAAAGCAAAAACAAACAAAAAAATACAATTTGGATCTGAAATCTAAAATTTAGTCAAATCTATACTTACATGGCTCAACAATATAGACCGATCTGTGTGATCTTACGTTTAGCCATTGTTTTGTGATAAAATATTACAAGTGTTCTGCGGAAACATGTGTCTCAACTACATTCGTGCGTCGATGTAACCTCCCCTCTCCCACCGTTCCGTATCGGACTTAGAAAAACTTTATCATAAACCTTTAACATTCTTGACGACGCCGTCGCCCCGACAAAAAGATGACACCTGTGTCTCACTACCCTAAAGTCATGTGAGACAATAATGGGATTATATAACTAAGTCATGTGAGACAATAATGGGAGTATATAACTAAGTCATGTGAGACAATAATAGGATTATATAAATTTCTTTAGAGCCATGTACAGCATATGTAACTTTACTCTCAAAAAGTTTACACATTTATTATCATCGTCTGCATATCGCAGATCTAGCTTTACCTATTCCAAACTCACACTCCACTCTAGTCTAATGTTTAGAGTCTTTATTAAATTATTTATTTACATTTATTTATTTATTTATTTGCTTATTTATTATTATTATCTTCATTGCGTAAAATTGTAAGTCTTACAACAGTGGGTCAAAAAGTCCTAACATTCATTCTGTACTATCAGATCATAAGTGACATATTGATGGCAAGACGGTCTACTTGTGATTCTGGTTAGAGATGAGTTGAATTTTCGTCTAAAGGTCATTGACCTTGTTCGAAATCAGGGACACTAACTAGATACAGCTCTCCCTCGTTAAAACGCTGTAGTATGGGTTTATAACCGCATACAGCGTTATGTACCGAACCGCGATGTGTACAGAACCGCGAAATTTTGATAATTGCTTTATATTGAGAATAGCATCATAAACATAACCGCAGTATAGCGAGAACTATCACAATTTTTAAATAATGGTGTTTTGAAAAGGAAATAAAGATATAAGACTTAGCTTCACCTTGTTTTCTTTCAACCCATATTGTTATACATTAATACGATTTTGATCTTGAAGTCAATAGCAGTATATCCGGAATCGTATTGTAACGAAGCACGTTATAACGAGGTAGAAATGTAACCAGATAGAAAGTGGCTACACATACTGTATTACGCTATCAAAGTATCACGACATAGGATCACTCGCTTGTTGTGTCAATATATCGTCGGTTATAACCGGTAACTTTGAGCCCATTGCTGGTCTATGAAAGAAACACTCATGTCTGTTTTAGATGCAGATTGAGACGGATTTGAATCTCGATCGTAGTAGTAGTAGTAGTAATAATAATAATATTAATAATAATCATAATAATTTCAACCCTATATCTGTAAGACTAAGTCAAGTGTGTCATTTCAGTTATCGGGGTTCCGCCACGGCTGTAATTTGAATTATACTATAGCGTTTTCATGTCGTATGAATGGCGACTTGCATACCCACGGCAGACCTGGAGTGACTTCGGAGTAACTTTGTATTCCAGATCCCCTGCGCTCTTGCGTGTCGAACAGAGGCAGGAGCCGCGGTGGCTGAGTGGTTAGCGTGCTGGACTCGTGACTGAGATGGTGCGGGTTCGAATTTTATCATCGGATAAGTCCAAGTCAGCTACCGCGGTGACTCTGTGGACAAGGCACTTGCCTCAGCACTGAATAACCTACTTGCGTTGTTGTGCTGTAAAACACAAAACCAAACCAGTCGTACTTCTGATTTTCAACTTCGACCATCGAACTTCAGAATCATAGTACGGTCAGAAGCAACTACAGATCTTAAATTTAAGACTTGTAAGGAAACACTTGAGGTACTTCATGCTTCAGACTTCAAACTTGTATGGAAGCATTTGAGAGACTTCAGACAAAACTTCGGATTCCAAAGTATAAAATATGAAGTCCGAAATATGAATTCTTGAGTCAGAAAGCGGAAATTTGATGTCCGACAATTAAATCTGAAGTCTGACGTACGAAATAGGAAATAAGTCACACCAGTGCTCCCTTACCTGCTCAATTTCTTGGTTGGTTCAAATATGTGCAGTCGGCTGTACCTGTTTTCTTTTTATGTGCAGCCAGCTTATGATGCGAATCGTTCATTTGAAATCTTGAGCCCCGCCAGCCTTGGTAGACCTGGATTTGTACCCGAATCCACCCTACCCCCACACCCTAGTTAATAATAGAATGAACAGCACAGAACATGATCCGACATCGCAATATGAGACAGCATATCTGGTGTTTACGCAGTTTGGATTTGGATACGTGTTATAGAGTTTTGAAGAAGAAAAAAATTTCTACAGGCACCATACACTAAACTATATTAGACTTGTTGTCCTTTAATGTTTGCTAAAACTTTATGTTGAATCAAAATGTACTTTCTTTCTTTTTAGCCGAAAAAGCGATGCTTTAATTCGATTGTACGACATACGATTGGAGGTCGTACACATGCTAGCGACCATTGTGTATAATTTAGTATTTGATTGCCGTTGAAGAATATGAGGGGCGTTTTACACTCAGAAGACAAGAACAGAACATGAATTTACTGATTTTTACATAATCTCAAGTCTCTCGTAGGAAACATATGAGAAACATACTATAAATAGATGAGAAACTCTAATGTAATTTATATAAGACGTGGCATATTCATTCATACATTCAAGAAGAAGAAGGGAAAATGGAAAGGAGAAATATAGAGAATTTTCGGATGAAACATATCCAATAGAACAACCCTCCTAAAATGGGACAGTAATTTACAGTCTCCAATATTGTCCCACACATTCTCATTGTATAATTCCAAAAGAAATAAGGACACATGCAATTAAGAAATGAGGACAAGCAATCGGTTTTTATTATCAAAACTGATCTAATCTGACCTACAAACTACGATCAGTCTCTAATTAAGCATCAATTCTCAAATCAAAAGCTCATTTTTTTTTCTTCATGTGCACATGCTAAAATGTAATAGGTATAAGCGTTTATTACCCTTAATAAGTTTAATCCATTCCGTCTGGCAAGAAAAGCCAGTTGGTCAAGTATAGGTCTTATTCAATCCCGTCGTCATTTACAGTATGCAGGTCGTACTAGATCACATATAATAATTTGTTCTCACTGTTAGAATTAAGCTATTGGCATTAAGATATCATCTAAAATTCATGTCTACAATAGTCGACAGGAAGAGTGTACGAGTGGCAAAAATTGCATTTCTATTAAAAGAAAGGACACACTGTGGTTCATCATCTCAGCAGCATCCGGTTCATCCTGGCTTGCTACGCGAAAACATGAAGGAGTTTAGGATTTAAGCAAATGAAGACACTTTAACAAAAACTTTAACGCAAATATTCTATGACTATGACCTTACTGTTGTTGAAGGGCGCCAGCGTGTCACGGAATAAACTGTTGTAGCTTCACAACGCTTGATCGTGAGTATTAAGAAAATCCAACATGGAGTTTAGGAATATAAGCAAATTAAAAGTTTAACCAAAACCTCAAGGCAAACTTTCTATGACTGTGACCTTGACTGTAAGGTTAAAGATGCGAGCAAGCATGATGTCCACTGAACGTCTTAGAGTCATCATCATTCATGGCAAGTATCACGAGAACCTATCAAGAGGTTCAGGAAAGATAAGTAAATGAAAAAACTTTCACCAAAGCCTTAACGCAAGCTTTCTATGACTGTGGCATTGACCTCGAGGTAAAAGGGACAAGCTAACATGTCGCAGAATGAATTGTCTTAGCTTCATCACGATGAATGAAAAGTATGATGCAAATCTATCACGTGCTTTAGGAAATATATGCAAATGAAAAACTGTAAGCACAGTTTTAACATAAAGGAAGAAGATGGGAAAGAGAAACAAGCAGGATAGGCGGGAAAAAATTTGATGTCGAAAAATTTAGAATTCCATCTTGTAATATAATTAGTATATACACATTGTTCGTGTAATGTAATTAGCATATACACATTGTTCGTGTAATGTAATTAGTATATACACATTGCTCGTGTAATGTAATTAGTATATACACATTGTTCGTGTAATGTAATTAGTAAATACACATTTTTCTTATAATGTAATTAGTATATACACATTGTTCGTATAATGTAATTAGTATATACACATTGCACATCCAAATTGAGAGAGAAAGTACCCGAATATTGTCCATTTAAAAGAATGACGGGAAGAAGAGAGAGAGAGAGAAAAAACAAATGTGTACACAACATGATGCATACATACAAATGTCACTCCTCATACCTCTCCAACAATTTCTAATATCTACGTACGTCTTCCCAGGGATTGTACACCGTTATTTTAAACAGAACGTATGCACACGTTTAAATGCCTTTATGTGCGTACGTCTTCCCAGGGTGTGTACACCATTATTTTAAACAGAACGTATGCACACGTTTAAATGCCTTTATGTGCTCTAATAAGGACAGACACAGCGGTAAAAGAAACTGTATTTAGCTCTGTACAAAAGGATACTATTAAATGCCTCGTAAATATTTATAACAATACGTTTCATATATAGTGTATTTTCTGTCGTACGTCGTGTTTTCTAACTGCACCAACTATTTCCAAAAAATTCGCCACAAATCACGTGGTTCAACAGTATTGATTAAATGACTTACTTTTGAATATTTGTTACATCAACTCCCATTCCTCGGCATGATATAGCCATTAGTTCGTTAAAGTGCCGTTAAAACCAAGAAAAAACAAATATACAAACTAAACAAGCTACTTTACGTTTCATAGTAGATAACAAGATCTTACAAATTTCAGAACGCGAGAGAGCGGGGTAAGGGGGGGGGGGGTATGTGTAATGTAAAATATGTCGGTCATATTTCCGCTTTATGATAATGTATCATTGGGTCATCTATGAAATGCAAGACTCCAAGCTGGAAAAAAAATGAATGGGAATTTTAACCACGAAGAAAGTTCATCATGATGAAATAAGGGTGGCGTTAACATTTCTTCGTGATGAAATAAGGGCTGGACTTATTTCTTCATAGATAAGACAGTGATAGTCCAAAACCTTTAGTTGGCAAGAAATATGAGTTTAAGCATGTATACGGTTTAAGTCTTCACGCAGTTTGTAATTTTCTGAATAGGGCTTGTACTTTTTATCTCAGTAAAACGTCACACACAGTGACATCAGTTCCTAAAAATAGCCAGCAACTCGATTTCGAAAAGGGGAACTAACATAATCGCGGCCACAGACCTTTCCCATGTTATTGTTCTTGCTTAAAACGCTGCACCAGTTGCTAAATTTGTTCATCCTATTATAGACGAGCATTCCAATATTCAGTTTCGGCGATGATTAGAATGTCGAGGCCTGTGTAAGACCAGAAACAGAAGTATGCTGCTTAAAAGGTTGGCCGAAGCTATATACACACCTGTCGGATATGTACCCATTTTGATGTACCCGACTGTCTGGTATATAGCCATTTTGTGGTACTCGACTGTCTGGTATAGCCATTCTGAGGTAACCCAGTGTATATAGCATTTTGAGGTAATCGACTGTCTTGTATATTGTCATTTTGCGGTGCCCGACTGTCGGGTAAATATTTCTCCAAAATTACTATATACACGACAGAAGTTATATACTACAGAAGTTCTACCTTAAATTTCTAGGGATGTTCTAAAAAGATATATCAAACAAATGCATTATAAACATTAGATTGGCATAAATCACACAGTAAATGTGTAAAATGAGTGTGAAAAATACGATTTGTGACATTACCTATTAGGTGTAGCGTGATTATTGCACATCCGTACATATCACACAACGTGCATTTCGTTTTTGTTTTGGTGGGGCCGAATTGATAATGGGTTAAATATTATATTAACCAATCTTTCTTTAAACCATTCAGTTCCACAATGGACATAAGCATGCCGAGTTTCATCTTAGAATGTGTCATTTTCATTTAGCCAGTAATTGTTTTGTTTATTAGTAATCCCAGTTCCATGGAAATGAAAATGATGATTGTCTAAAACTGATTTATCGTGCCGAGATTGGTTTATATTGGCAGCATGTTAATGATGGTAGGGCAATATATTGCAAGTTTCAAGTGAAAGTTTTCAACAAATTTCAAGGTTTATTTTTTCACTCATTTTTAAATGGAAGATAAGCAAGGTGTCTAATCAGTTAGTGTACCGATATTTGAAAATATGTTAAGATGCAAGATCTCGATACACTGAGAGAAGGGAATGCTACATAGGAATCCGGGATATTACCCTACTCTATTTCGAATAGATTTCAATGGTTCTTTAACGTGCTCAAAGGATAGACTCCGATACACGGGACCGTCTGGTTTACGTCTCAATTTGACGGACGAGGTTAATTAGGAACAAGTGTTTTCCCAAGGATACGATGACGACGACAGCCCACCTATCACTTGCGACTAAGTTATTTGTGTCTAAACGAAAGGCAATATGCAAGGTGTCCGCCATACTGTTCATAAATCCCACGTATCAATGCAAAAAATATGTGTTGTTTATTAAAGGACTTTTTTGTCATTGTGGCATTATGGAATCAAATAATTTAAACACAGCCTTTAATGGAATAAAATAAAGAATATAAAATGTTATAGAAAGAAACAAATTTATTCCAAATTAAAACAGACACAAACAATTCAAAACAGTAACAGCTAGA
This sequence comes from Margaritifera margaritifera, assembly GCA_029931535.1. NCBI lineage: Eukaryota > Metazoa > Mollusca > Bivalvia > Unionida > Margaritiferidae > Margaritifera > Margaritifera margaritifera. The sequence continues at coordinate 1,825,821 of JAQPZY010001639.1, read as the reverse complement.
TGCAGTGTTTGTGAAACACATATGCCCCTACTTTGCACTACAGTCTACAAAGAATAAAGTTGTAAAGGGCACACAACTCCTGTAATAGATGATGTAGTGGAACCAAATTTGAACTCGATCTGTATTTTTATAAGATATACCTACAAACCAAATATGATTTCAATCCATACAACCAAAATGCGCATTGAAATATTTTCTTTCTTTTGTGAATTGCTCCTTTTCTTGAGTGCACCTGATGTTACAATAAAGTTTGAGCAACCACGAAAGGTAAAAAAAATGATAGTCTTGATATAACTGCTTTTATATCACATGTAGTTACATTTAACTAAGTTGTTTACATGACGTCATTTTCCCGTTATTAAGTGACAATAAAAAATATATATTTAATCATCAATACAGTAACTTGATCTGGAAAGAACGATCACATCTAGCTGACGGGGCCAGATCACTAGATCGAACTTGACGCTTCACGTCTCGTTTAATCTGGTGATCTGGACCCGTCAACTCGATGTGATCCAACTCTTCAGATCAAGTTACTGTATTAACAATATATATTTATCATCAAGTCATTACACGATTAACTTTTATGAGATATGCATAAAATAAATGTTACACACATTTAGCAGCTAAGTTAGCACTAGACTAGCCTTTACTAAATAAAATAACAGCTCACATCTCTATGAAAAATATATTACGCACATTTATTACATTTCCATCGATGAAAGATCAGGTTATCTAGTACGAGAAATTTTCAATACTGCAGTTTCTTATAATCCACACGAGTGAATTATACCACTACAATTGTTGCAATTGACTCCTTCCCTTGTCAGACTATTTTTACTGTTTGCCCAAAAAATAAAAAACACAAGCTATCGTTATATTAAGATGTCATAATTAATGACATGACGTCATCATTCATAGGGGCCCCGGGTGGCCAAGTGGTCTAAGGCCCTCGCCTTTACAGATCACTCACACATTTCACCGCAGTCCGCGTGAGTTTGAGTCTATGTTCGACCAACGTGGGTATGTGAGAAAGCTTGCCAGTAGCTTCCCATGGACCAGTGGTTCTTCCAGGGTTCTTCCTTCACCAAATATACTGGCCGCTATGTATAGCCTATCATGTGCTGAAAAATGGCATTAAATCCCACAAAGCCAAGCCATCATTCATAGCAAAATTGTTGTTGTTATTGTTATTTTCCTGGTGCTTCTATTAATCTTTCAATCGTGGTAATAGGAATGTTATTATTATTATTATTACTATCGTCGATCGTCCTAACTTCGTGTAAGTCTTTCATTCGTAAACCATGTTTCTCGCGACCTTACGAGCTTGTTTTGAGATCCTGATGGCATCAATTAGGTCAATACCATTCGTTGACATTGACACTAAGTGCTGATTAAGACATGGGGTGAAATCCAAGATTATCCGAATGCTAACTGCAACTTCCGGGCATGTACTTTCTCAGTCTTCGAAATCGGCCAAGAAGTGTGAAATTTTCTCTGATATAAGATAAGAAGATAAGAATTGTTTATTTCAGACTGCATGGTCCATACATCTAAATTAAAATATACAATAAAATAGAATATAAAATATAGAAGTATTTTAAGTCATAGAAGTTCATAGGTGTCTTATGTGCAAATATACATACCCATCTACAACTACAGAATGTGTTTGTCATTGTTAGGAATAAAATCATGTGAGACATTTAAATAGTAATTTGTTCCATCTATCTATAATCTGAGAACTTAAATGAATATCATTGTTCCACAACGATTTCAAGATACAGTTTTTACTATTTGATATTCGTGTCATCGTTGAAAACACATACTTTCTCATTAATTCTTCAAAACTAAATACATTATAGTTTACAAACATGGTAGAGGCACTATTCCATCTTGGAAGGCTTAGTAGTAAACGAAGACTATTATTATAGCCAGTAACTAGTCTTCTTTTCATACATTCACTAAAGTTTGTCCACAGAGGAGCACAGTACTTTGTGCAACAATAAGATTTGAATAATCTAATCTTGATATTCACAGAACAATTTCTAAATTTACGTAAAAGCATGTTTGTTCTAGTACACAGAAATCTGTAATGTCACATCATATCTTCATCATCTGACCGGTTGGGTTTTAGCATATGACCCAAATACGTATAACTGTCGACATATGCAAGAGCATGGCCGTTAAGAATTACAGAGGGAGGAGATGGTAATTTGACAGCAGTTGACTGAAAAACCATGCAGACCGATTTTTGTGTATTATATATGATATCATTCTCAAATGCGTAATGTTCACATAGCTTTAATAATTTCCTTAACCCTGCGATAGAAGGACTTATCAATGACATATCATCAGCAAAACTAAAATTGTTAAGAAATGACGCATTTAGTGTCAAATGTATCCCCACGTGACACTGTCCCAGCTTACGATTTAAATCGTCTATGTATATATTAAATAACAAAGGCGAAAGAACACCTCCCTGCCTCACCCCATTGGTTACATATGTCATAAACTGAACGAGGTCTGTTGAGATGTTAAGAAAATTAATCCATATTTTTTATTACAGCTGGCATAAGTTTTACATTAGAAGACGAAAATAGGACAAGCTAGCAGGGTTGGAAATACAGAGGTGTGAGGAGTCGTGTCTTTCCTTGTGTTATATTGTTACATATTGGCCTTCCCCCCCCCCCCCCCCCAGTCGTCTATCCATTGACCGATACTCTTAATTTCTTTTGTAACGAGCCCCTGTGGGTATGTAACTGATACAAGATATTATTATGCATATTGATGTCTGTTTTTGTAATTGGTATTCTTCCTTTGTTGTAATTACTATTTACCGAGTACAAGACTATATTAAGGCAGTGAGATACAAGGATATTACAGTTGATGTAGGCAGAGGCATGGTATGATTTCACAGTTGATGTAGGCAGAGGCATGGTGTGATATCACAGTTGATGTAGGCAGAGGCATGGTATGATTTCACAGTTGATGTAGGCAGAGGCATGGTGTGATATCACAGTTGTTTTAGGCAGAGGCATGGTGTGATATCACAGTTGATGTAGGCAGAGGCAAATGGTACGAGGAAAAGTTACAAGGATCTACGCGTCGCTGGATGTTTTGTCCGAAAAACAATATGGCGGATATAGAAAACAGCCGAGATGAATGACATCGTGGTCTATTTTTAGCACAAGGTTGATTTCAGTATAAAAAAAAGCCGTTGAGAAGGCAGCAATTAAATAAAGTACAAAAGAAAGTATCAGATTACTATGTACTTTTTAAAGAAATGGAATTGTTCGTCCATAGTATAATATTACCGAGGAGTGCAAAATGCAGTCAAGTAAGGTGAATTCTATCAGGTCGTGACTCGACAGTAGAATGAGTATTTGAGATAGACACCTGGTTACATTTGATATAAGGTCACACAATCACAACGTATCGGGCATTAAAGGAAAAGAAAACAAAAGAAAGAAACCTCTAATGTTATGTAGTTAGCGCCATGTTCAAACTTTTCGTGGATTAGATGGGGGCCCCGGGTAGCTGAGTGGTCTAAGGCACTCGCCTTTACTGATCACTCACACATTTCACCTCTGTGAGTTCGAGTCTCGGTTCGACCAACGTGGGTATGCGAGAAAGCTTGCATGTTGCTTCCCGGGTTCTTCCTCCTCCAAATATACTGGGCTAAAAAATGGCGTTTAACCCCACAAAACCAAATCAAACCATTGGATTAGATGACTAAACCATGGCTGATTCCAAGGAGAAAGGTCATACAGTGCACCCTGCTTGGTGAAAAAGGCCTGAGATATTACAAAGTGCCGCCCAGGGCCAACTACCAAAATTACACTACATTCGTATTATTTATGATATATACGGTACTCTTACCAAATTGCCGCCCCCTAGAAAGTGCCGCCCGGGGCCACCGCCTCCTTCGCCCCCGCTACGTCACTGCACTTACTACTTCAAAATCACCCAGAATATTCCTAGTAGCGATAATACATAAGGGTCTCACCATCTGATCACCTGCTTCCAGTGCATGCGCTGATTTGAACTCGGATCACACGATTTACGTATTCTTTTCAAACTGTTCTAATGTGAACGTACGGGAGATATTTAACGTCCAACGTTTATTAGCTGTTGTGTAATATGACCAATATATAATTAAAGGAGTCTATGTTCAGGATTTTAATGATGATGTTGAAGTTTTGTTAAATCAATGAACGTCATGTAAATTATATATATGTATATATCAACAGGTATCTATCTGACTGTCTGTCTGTATGTCTGTATAATCAATCATTCCTTAAAAATTATATATCTTTTTGTCTGCATACCTCTCTGTCTCTTTTGTGTAAGCATGTTGGATCAAATGGATCTTCTTTTGTGATAAACGACCAGAAAAGTATCGACTATATGCATATATGCCAACCGCTAGAGGGGTGTAAGCGTAACCTAAGTGGCAAAAAAGCGTAATCTGAGCACAAAGAGTGTAATCTACATATTACATGTCATAATTACAATAAACTGTATGAAAAATGTACATTTAATTTTGCTATTAACCTGGATCTGCAGCTGGTTAAAGTTCTTGTCACAAATGGGCAAACACATGTGGATTAGTACCAGAATACAAACACAAAACATACTGACAAATTATTTATATACAACACTCACTTTAACTAGTCTACATGTCTAACCTTCGCTCAATGGTCGTAAAGTCAAGTCCACAGATTCTGCAATGAGCATAACGATGTGCTCAACCTGAATGCTGTATTATATCACTCTCAATTTTTAAATTTGTAAAGCACTATTGATTTGTCCTTTTTTATGATCCGACTTAAGAAGTTTAAAAAGATCCCTCTCCTCTAACATTTTTCAGTCATATAACATCCACGAGTCACATCGATAAAGCCTGTTTTGCTTAACATCTGGCGCCATTTGTTTTTAAAGCACAGACTGGTCCGCTACCTACATTGGCGTAACTACCGCCCCGCAGCCTCCGGACTGCGGTGGGTTGGGGTGGGGGCCGCACAAGGAGGGGGCCCAAAATCCCACTTTACATTAATTTGATGGGGCCCCACTCTAAATGTTTGCGGGGGTGGGGGTACAAATTGAAGTTACGCTACTGGTTACCTAAATATATTTATAAAAATATAATGAATATGTGAGATAAGTTTTCAAATGGAAGAAACCCGTTTTTCTTGTTGCAAATATCTCATATACAGCTGCTATATATAGAAAATAAGGAAAATGCATGTAGGTGAACGATGGCCAAATGTACACTTATGCTATTCTTACGTAGCAGTCTTCTTTTTTTAGAATATTCTCAAACGTATATAATGTATGGGATTAAAGAGACGATAATAAAAATGACAAACACAACTTTTTTTTTGCTTTTTTTTTTTTTTTTTAATGTACCAAAAAAAGCGCAATCCATATACAGGCGAACGTAAGACGTAATTAGGTGAAAAAAAAACCGTAATGATTACGCCAAAAGCGTAAAGGTTGGCATGTATGTATACGACGCTGATAAACTAAACAAGTAGATCTTCTGCATTTTGTAAATTTCACGACAACATCCACCAAAGTACGATGGGAAGTATAGTTGCAAGCCACAGGCGATAATCCGATATGCTTCTTTATCACCCGTGGCCGTTTGTGTTGAGATTTCGTCGTTTCTCATGAATATTCATAAACCTGCTTAACCAGTCACTGAGAGCGCAAGTAAATTTTATACGCCATTGTGACCCAGCATGACCTTTCAGGTTGTTTGAATGGGCCAATCAAAGTTTCTTTTCTAAGTACGGTCACTTATCGGTCGATAAAACGGTCACTTTCAATGAAGTGTAGGAGATTGTTACATTGTGTTTTTGTTCATGCGTACTCATGAAAAACGAGTAAATCTCGGCACAGGCAGTCACGGGTGATAAATGAGCATAGCGGATTATCGCCAGTGGCTTACGACGATGGGTGCGGAGCGATTACATTGGATAGTGAAGATAGATCAGAAGATGACATGAACACATTTTCACACATTATGCATAAAAGAAGACTTTTTTAAGAAATGAGAAACAAATAACATTTTTATAGTAATAATATGTATTTGACACTGATTGAATCCATTTACAGTTCAAATTATGGAAGTTGATTCGTTAACCTAATGTAGTGTTTACTTAACAAAATATATGAATAATTTGCACATTTCCCATCATTCTGGATTTCTCTTCACTAAACTTAGCAAAAAATGTCCACAACTAGTTTGAAAGTCAATACCGTGAAAACTGAATTGGTTCCATTGTTTTAAACAACATATGGTGACTTCATATAATAGTGTTTTATATCTAGTTGGAACTTCGTAGCTCGAAAACGAAATCTCTTATTGTTTTCTTCGGTTGTTAACAAAAAAATATTCCAATAATAATAGCGTAAATAATAAATACCGTGAAATTAGGAGAGATCAAGCTAAAAACAAGAAGACTGAGTTATCTATAACCCCACCACCACCACCACCACCACAATGTCAGTAGGAGATTTGTCGAAAATTTCATATTATAGTAAGTTTGTATTTACATATTCATGGAACAGGATAGGTATCATGAGTTTTCCTCCAGAAACGAAAGAGTGAATAATGGTTGGGTGTGTTGAAAGACAAACGGACTCACCCCAACCCCCCCCCACCCAAAAAACCACACATCAATCATATGAAAACTGAAGAACTGTTAATAGCAAAAGGCACATGAACATAGCTAGTCTACTATGTGTTCGAAATTTCATCTAGATATCTTTAATGGTTTTGAAGTTTAGTCCTAGAACCGAAAATATTGAAACTCGAGAATTGTAAATAGCAAAAGGCAAACGTATACCATTAGTTTAATATGTACAGTGTATATCTATTTTCGTAGAAATATCTTATACGCCCTGGAAACGAAAGTGTAGGTAATTGATGGATAGATGGTCAGACAAGTTGACAAAAATATAATAAATGTTAAATCTGTTAGTAACAAAAGGCACATCTGTACAACTAGTCTGACATGTGTACCAGGTTTCAAAGAGATCTCTTGAACGGTTTTGGAGTTATTCCATGGAAACAAAAGTGTGAATGATGGCTGGATGGATGAATAGACCAAATGACAAAAGCGTCAAAACATTTAAACTGAAGAATTTAGAGTAGCAAAAGGCACATCAACGCCATTAGTCTAATACCGATGTCTCAAATTTCATTGAGACATATTACACGGTTTTGGAGTTTTGCCCAAAGAAACGAACGTGTGGATAACAGATGGTTGGATGGAAAGACAGACGGACAAAATATTAAAAATATTTAATTTGAAAAATTCTGAGTAGCAAAAGGCACAGCTGTACCACGTTTTATGGAGATATCTCGAAAGGTATTTTAGTTATGTTGAGGATACGAAAGAGTGACGGACTGACGGATGGGCGATGGACTGAACCCATTTTTAATTTAGTTCGGCGGGAGATATTAAGCACAGTAGCAGCAACTATACAGCAAATAAACTCTGTTCTTGCTCTTCTATAAATTTAGCCAATGACATATTACGGGCCGGTCGCTATACATATATACGGGCCGGTCGCTATACATATATACGGGCCCACGGGCCCGTCACCATACATATAAAACAACAATACTGTACTCTCTCAGTTACAGAGTATTTTCGAGTACAACTTTGTTACATCCGTAATAAAAGAGTACACTGTGATTAATTGTCACCAACGTAGGTCGGACAAACTATTATAAAGTGCATTGCTTTTCTTTTCATAATACGCCTAGATGATACAAACCGCATAAACTGTAAGTAGAGTATACAGTTAACTTAGAATGATAAAACCAGGGTCAAAATCCTTCCTTGCAGACCTTGATGGGTTTCAGTGTTGAACCAGATTACTCCTGACCAGATTACTCCTGATCTTGATCAGATGACTCCAGGAGTGTACTGGGTAAGCAACTCGCCCCTGGACTTATCTGCCGGGACAGGCCCTGGGTTTTGCTCACACCAGTAAAACACCGGTAAAAACGGATTTTTTTGACGGCCCACCGTCCCAACGATGCGGCGGTCTGCCGGGACAGACCCGGGGTTTTGCTCACACCAGTAAAACACCGGTAAAAACGGATTTTTTCGCGGCGGCCCACAGGGATTTGTCCCGGTATGTCCAATGGCCAGTACACCACTGGATAAGTCATGACTTAGGAAAGACAAATTCATACAGGTATACTATATACTTAGCTTCAGTTACATTATTTTCCCTCTAACGGCATCATCGCCCCTTTACACATTATTGGCTATATCATGACGAAGAAGTGAGAGCTGAGTGCCATGCCCAAGGACACAACGACATAGCCGCCACAGGCTGGCCTGAGCGGCTATCGAATGCTGGTCAAATGTATCGTTTTCCACCCTGTCAGACAGAAGGTTTTTTTTTTTTTTTTTTTTTTTTTTTTTTTTTACGTGAATTCGATTAAGGAACATTATCATGATGTACCACCCAAGAAAATCTTGGACTTTTTGATGGAATGCGGTTTATATAACACGTTTGGGCCATATATTTTAAGGATTTTATATTTGTTGACTTTTTTTCTTGTTGTATATATATTTTACAGAATTATAATGTTAACCTTTTACATTTTATCTTCTAGTATCTCATTTTTGCATTTATTTGGAAATGTTTATCTTCCTAAAGGTTTTGTGCAATTCTTCATTTTTACATTTTTAGAAAGTTACTTTTAATTGGTCACATATAGCCATTATTGTGCTGAGACGCCCATAAACGTTCATACATACATACATACATACATACATACATACATACATACATACATACATACATACATACATACATACATACATACATACATACATACATACATACATACGTACGTAAATACATACATACATACATACATAAGTACGTACGTAAATACATACATACATACATAAGTACGTACGTAAATACATACATACATACATAATTACACACATACATAAATACATACACATACATACATACATACATACATACATACATACATACATACATACATACATACATACATACATACATACATACATACATACATACATACATACATACATACATACATACATACATACATACATACATAGCCCACTCATTAAAGGTTAAGACAACTTGATTTGGCAGTGTTCGTAATGAGAGTAAATAAAGAGTTGGCCTTAAATGCGGAGAAAATGAAACAGAAGTTGAGAACAATTTTTGACAGTTCGTAAAAATGTGGTTATAGGGTGGGAATCGCAATAGCTTCCAAGTTATAATCCAGGAGTTAAGTCCATGGGGTTAGGGATGGACCCCGGGGCTAATGTCAATCACATGCATAAATTTGTCTTTTCATATCCAGTAAATGTATACATGTATATAGCTATATAGTCGGGATCTCAATAATTTCGGTGTTATGATCACAGGGGCCAAGTCCCTGGGGGCAAGAATAGATGTGATATTAACCTGTAATTAATACGTTCATTCTTTCTTTCTTTTATAAATATATTGTACATGTATAGAATGGTATATGCCCCTGAGGGCCTCATGTGAGATTGGCTAAGAATTTTGGCTAAAATGAATTGAACCCTCTGAAAATAAAGTATTATTATTATTATTATTATTATTTATACATGGTGTATGATACAAAGTAAGTACACAACCCGTTAATGTGTGACCTGTAAAATACACCAGAATATGCTTGTTCAATGACATGCGTGCGTTTAAATACAAGTTCTTTCTAAGAAGACACAACAAGTGAGATGAGATGAGAGTAACAGTGAACTTTAAAAGATAATAATAATTAATAACGAATTAATGAAATTATGTAATTTTAAGTAGCATTTCTTCATATTATTACGTTCAATTAGTGCTCCATGAATATAATTTCTCAGATTTCAAACCTCTGAAGATTTCGTGGAATTTAGTCATTTAATAAATTTCAGCATAATCAACCCTTTCCAAGAAATGAGAGTTTATATACTTCTTTCTTAGCGGCAAATAACACGGGTGTTCTAATACAAAGTGATACCCATCTTCCAGCACGTTGCAAAAAAATGCAAGTCCTTTGATCTAGTGGGGTGCATTGTTATCTCTTCCATCTCCCTGGTTCAGTATGTAAAGTATGGGCAGACATCCTTATTTTTTGAAATGGATTTTCTAAATTGTGTCACTGTTACTATATCCAAATACTCCTTATGGCCAAAATGTGATGGCAAATTTATATATAATCTCGTTCTAGAAGATTCTCTGATTCTAGGTTGCCAATTGTGAATAATCCGGTCAGCGGGACGTCGTTTGACCAAAGATAAGAACACCTTTATGTTGGCAACAGCTTGATTTATCCACACTTACCCCAGACCCAGACTATTTAACAAACTCCGACTAACGATGCCCAATTCAATTGTTTCTTTCCAGATGTCAGTAAGCATAATGTTATATATGACAGATATGTATATATATATATATATATATATATATATATATATATATATATATATATATATAAGTTCAAAATATATATATATATATATATATATATATATATATAAGTTCAAAATATATATATATATATATATATATATATATATATATATATATATATATATATATATATATATATATATATATATATATATATATATATATATATATAAAAGTTCAAAATATTTCTTGAATTCGCCAATAACTTCCTTCCTAAGATTAAATTATTTACATCAGATTCATCAAACAGGTCCAACATCTCTTTGTATACTCAATCTACCCTCCTGGAGGGGAACATAGAAACTGACCTGTATTCTAAACCAACTGACTCTCACCAGTATCTACTCCCAACCAGCTGTTACCCCCAGCACGTCATAAAAAATCTTCCTTACGGTATGTGCGTTCGGACCAAAAGGATATGTTCTAATCCAGCTACCTTTGAAAAGAGACCCAGAGAAGGAGAGGACACAGAAATAGTTACATGAAGGAGGCTATTAATAAAACTAGACTTCTCGATAGAGGAACCCTCCTAAAATATAAAACCAAAAAAAAAACAACAAACGTTACTTTCCACCCAAACGCCCCACAACTACAACAGATAATTCGGAAGCATTGGAACCAGATTGAGTCCTCCGAACATCTGAAGGACATATTTCAAGATGTTTATATGGTTGCGTACCGTAGACCTAAATCTGAAGGACCATCTGGTACGTGCCAAGGTAACTTCAAACAAGACCACAGATTCAGGCACATATTGCTGCAAAGGAAAGCGTTGCCTAATTTGCTAACATATGCCCGAGTCCTAATGGTTCAGAAGTTCCACGACAGGAGTTAGCTACACAATTAATCAGAAGTTAGGATGTCGAACCAAAAATGTAATTTATCTTCTAACATGCAAGATCCGTGTCACTCAATATGTTCGCGAAACCGTTGATTTCAGAAAACGAATGAATAACCACAAGAGCCACATTCGCAACAAAATCAACGCGAAACTCGCCAACCACTACAACTCGACTCGCCATTCAGTCGAGTCCCTCGAGATGCTACCGATTGATTCTAACCTGGGGTGGACCGATATAGAACGCACACGTAAGGAATGATACTGTATACTTCAACTGAAAACTTATGGGGAGTTCGGCCTATATGAAAAAGTCTAACCTTCTTAATGCAATCTTATCAAAACAACAGCCAGGCATCAGTTTATCAGACGTATGCAATTTTTGCGATAATATTTACCCAAGTAAATATTCCGCAAGTCTTTACATGTATTATCATCATTGTTATTATTATTATTATTATTATTATTATTATTATTATTATTATTATTATTATTATTATTATTATTATCTGAACTCTTGTTTATTGTCCCGCTATACCATGCTCTTGACATACTTCCTTAGTACCTCCATGCACAACTTTACCGGGATATATATCTTTTCCACATTTTGATGATGGCGTTGATTTATATATATATATATATATATATATATATATATATATATATATATATATATATATATATATATATATATATATATATATGTGTGTGTGTGTGTGTGTGTGTGTGTGTGTGTGTTTCTATTATCTGAAGATATAAGCATAGTCCAGTATTTCAGAATGCTATAATCTCTCTCTCTCTCTCTCTCTCTCTCTCTCTCTCTCTCTCTCTCTCTCTCTCTCTCTCTCTCTCTCTCTATATATATATATATATATATATATATATATATATATATATACATACATACATACATACATACATACATACATACATACATACATACATACATACATACATACATACATACATACATACATACGGGGATCTGAATGGTTTCCAAGTTGTGTCCTAGGGGCCAAACCTTTATGCATTCGGGGCATGACCCAGCTGCCACATTAATTTCCCCTTCTGACATGTGTTAGCATTTGGATAAATAATCATACATACCAATTATGAGACACATTAGTCTCATAATTTAGGAGTTATTTTAAATTTATACAAACCCAGCCAGACCCACTAAACCCAACCACAGGGACTGCAACCAAATTTTAACAACAACACCCCATCCCCCCATCCTAAGGTTTGCAGTCTTTATCTTGAACAGTGTAGGCGAAGTGAAATTACTACACATTTTATATATAGTTATTTAGATGCAAAAGTATCCCCAGCCCAAACTCCGACCCTAGGGGATGGGTTACAATTCTAAAACTGCTGTGCATCTCTACAGACCGCCCCCTTTCATATTTCAACGTTTGAAGCCTATATCTTGAACAGTGTAGATGCAGCTGTGCGACAAATCGAAACGCCAGAAATTACCACATATTTATAATGAATTACACTGATGCAAAAATGTTCCGACCCCAAGCTCCGCCACCGGGGAATGGATCAAAATGTTAAAAACAGACCATCCCCATGCATACCCCAAGGTTTCAAGTCCCTATCTGGAACGGTGCATGAATGATTGTATGACATTACGCACGCACGTATTGACGGGCTTGGATAACATAATCCCTGCGTTTTTTTCGATAAGAGAGGAGGGTATAATAATAATAATAATAATAATAATAGATATTAGTAATATTATCATATTCTTCCTCTGTTAACTACTGTATATGCTCGCTTATAAGTCGCCGGCAGATATGAGTCTTTGCAGTTTATACGAGTAATGAGTATGACAAAATCATGGTTTTTGCAGTAGTATATACGGTATACCTTTCATGTCCAATACATGTTGTTTGCAGTAGTATATACGGTATACCTTTCATGTCCAATACATGTTGTTTGCAGTAGTATATACGGTATACGTTTCATGTCCAATACATGGTGTTTGCAGTAGTATATACGGTATACGTTTAATGTCCAATATTTGTGAGAATTCCTTCTCAGTTAGTATGTGTTTGTTCAGAGAAGTAAAGAATTTAATTGATTGACTACATGCTTAACTTACCCGATGCACCATGGTATCCCCAGCTAAAACCTGAAAGTAAAAAGAAAGCGTCAGGTTCAAACAAAATTATTAAAACTCATAATGACTTGTTTGAAATAAAGATCTAAGTTACCTTAGTGATTTTTTTATATGTATATTTTAAATTCATTTAAAAATACAAACAACAATGATTAATAATTAATACTAATTCTAATACTACCGATAAAAAGGTGGAAAAGTATGGCCTTACATCTGCAAGTTACGGAATTATCCGATGAACTACATCACTCCTGTTGTGTGAACAAAACATACTCGCCAATGCAAATATGGACGCCGTGTTAGTGTTGAAGTTCCGTTAGGTTTGAAACGCGAACAAGATGACAATGTTAGTGACCGCTTGGTGACAATCGAGTCAGAAATTATAAATCAATGAATGAAATGAGTCAGTTTTGTGCATTTTTTTATGTCCTTCATGCTTTTCGTTTTTAAAATCTGTAGGAGGGTACAAGCTGCCGGGAGGGTGTGCAAATACTATAGCTGATTTTTTTCACCTTCAACTTTCCTTCGACAGTCAAGGACAGCTGCGCTGCTTTCATGAGCGAGTATGAGAGTGAGTATTAACAAATAAAATCTACAAAACGTTATTTATTTAAACTGGAATTACAACTGAAGAGAATGTTAAGTTCTTTTAGTTTTTCTTTCAGGCTCCAATTTTATTCAAAACATGAAAATACGACTATAGGTCTAGATCCAGAGCTGGTCTAATCGAGAGGCTAAATCAGGTATTCAGTCCCACCCGAATAATCCACTCAATTTAGGGCCGGATTAAGACCTTTAGAGGTCCTAAGCACAGAAAAGATTATGGTCCCCCCCCCTCCATGTAATTATAAAAAAGCTATATAAAAAAAAAAACAACGTACTTTTTGATTTCTTGGGTTCCCCCTGCTTTGCTGGTGCCCTAAAAAACGCAATTTCACATTTTGTTTGGTGTTTGGTGCCCCTGCTTTGCTCGTGCCCTAAGCACGTGCTTAGTCTGCCTATTGGGTAATCCAGCACTGCTTACTATGTGTAACAATGTTACAAATTACACGTCAGAACGTAACTTGGACGACGATTTGGAATGTCAGGAACCGCGACTCTCTCTCTCTCTCTCTCTCTCTCTCTCTCTCTCTCTCTCTCTCTCTCTCTCTCTCTCTCTCTCTCTCTCTCTCTCTCTCTCCGCGGATTATCTACATTTTTGATCCATCCAACTTTCAGCCCTGTGTTTTCAGTCTTATAAAGTCGATTTTTGTTTTCGTTCATTCACAGCATTATTTATTATACAACATAAACATGATATGATTGCATGGCCCTCTTCGTTGCTGTAAACCACATTACGTCATTTTATTATATTTTTTAGAATGTGAGATATTGAAATATATCAGTGGTAGAAAAATGATATCGCCACAGTGGCGATACCACTTTTGGAACAACTTTCTTCTACCATAGGAAGTATATCTGCCGTTATGTATGTCCTTCAGACCTGTATTTCCATATTTCCATATTAGGCCTATTTTATGTTTTCCTCTTCTCTCTCTCTCTCTCTCTCTCTCTCTCTCTCTCTCTCTCTCTCTCTCTCTCTCTATATATATATATATATATATATATATATATATATATATATATATATATATATATATCTCAGAATGAATATATCTTAAAACGTGTCAACACTGTAGACCCTCTAGTATACTTTTATGTAATCAATGAAAAGGCACCGTCAAGAATGCATAAAAATGAACCCCAAACAACAAAAAGCAGGCTTCAAGTAATAACTTTTTTTATAATTAGTTTTTCGCATGAATCATGCAAATTGTCAGCGACTGAACTTACATGACCTGTTGGTATTCGATATTCTGTGTCACCCATACAGTATCGTATGCCTGTAACACACACTGACAAATGGTACACATTTTTAAGAAAAACTCTTGATTACATATAGTAATAAAATTGCGATTTTAACTGTCATCACAATCATAATCATGTCTGAAAACGATGGAGAAATCAGAAATTGATTTGTGTCGATTGCAAACCGAAATTAAGTGACAATCTAAATAGACTGCAAGCATGCCAACACACAAAATTCACGTCTGAATGTAGAAATAAACAAAACAGCAGCCAAAATCATTACAAGTAAACTCACAATCATTAAAATATTTTGTTTAATGATGTTACGTTCTGAAGCCTGTTGGGGCGTTCTGTCATGTTTCTATAGTACCCCACCCGAGCAATATTGTTCGCTATGTTCACTGTATCAATCCGCGCAAGAATGTGTTAATGAAAAAAAAAATATATATATATATCTTCAGTTTCGCATGAAAATATTCTTTAATTTGACAAAAGACACAATTTGAAGCATTATGTGTACTATCAAATTTTGTAAAAAGTCGCTGTCCTAAAATTATTGTAAAATTTTGGAACTTCTTGTTATCGATGTAGTAATGCAGCCGTTAATCACATTGGCACAGAATGCAGAAACAAATCCATGCAAATCGAAGGTTTTTGCCCGAAAAAAATATAATAAAAAGAAAATCTGCTTTTTTGAGTAGATATAAGGAAATATTTCACGAGTGAAGTGGAAACATTTTCGCCACTCGTGACAATACAATATTTCCACTTCACTCGTGAAATATTTCCTTATATCTACTCAAAAAAGGTAGATATCCTCTATATAGCTTTCAAATATTTTACACATATTAAGTTATTATGCAAATGTCGGAAAAAGTAGTCCCAGTGGGCGGGGCTAAATTATTCTATTTTCAGGTCATACAGGTATAAAAAAAAAAAAGGGCCTGACCAATCAGATTGCTGGAAATCGTAATGAAGAAAGAATTTTTTTTTATAAAAGGTTAAAATTGTTGTACAAATTATTTGTAAAAAGATATATAGAAAAAAAAGATAAATGTAGAAAGAAGTAAAGTTCTGAAAAAGAAGTCCTGGGTGATATTGGGTTGAGATTTAAAAGTAACACAACCTTGTAATAAACCACAGTTAAACGCATCTGGTAATGTGATTTTGAATAAAATAAGTTTTTGAATAAAAATGAGTAACATAGGGTAACCAAGTCCAGAAAATGTAGATTGAAGTAGTTATGGCCCGGGAGTTGATTTATTCGAACGATCAGTTTGCGCCGATATGGAAAATAGCGCGAAAGTACGATGTGATAGTAACACATGCGAACACACTCATACGCGCGTACACACACACACACACACACACGCGCGTGCGCGGAGTACCTTGTAAATTTAATTACATTTGGTGTTTCATCTAAAGGAAAGCATTTGATCACTCCTCTTATAGTGGATTTTGTTTGCTTTTACAAACGAATATGTCTCCGGTGTGAAACTTTTGTGAAGGATAAATTTATATTTGATTGCCATGTTGTGTTTTTCCTCATATATTGAGAGGAAAAAGCTGTAAATTAGATCATACGCATCTGGTAAATGGCATACAGTAGAAGGACACAGTCATACGCATCTCGTAAATGGCATACAGTAGCAGGACACAGTCATACGCATCTGGTAAATGTCATACAGTGGGAGGACACAGCCATACGCATCTGGTAAATGTCATACAGTAGGAGGACACAGTCATACGCATCTGGTAAATGGCATACACTATGAGGACACAGTCATACGCATCTGGTAAATGTCATACAGTAGGAGGACACACAGTCATACGCATCTGGCAAATGGCATACAGTAGCAGGACACAGTCATACGCATCTGGTAAATGGCATACAGTAGCAGGACACAGTCATACGCATCTCGTAAATGGCATACACTAGGAGGACTGGACACACATTCATACGTATCTGGTAAATGGAATACACTAGGCGGACTGGACACAGTCATACGCATCTGGTAAATGGCATACACTAGGCGGACTGGACACACAGTCATACGCATCTGGTAAATGGCATACACTAGGAGTACACAGTCATATGCATCTGGTAAATGGCATACACTAGGAGTACACACAGTTATAGTTCAATTAACTTGAGAGACCCTCGGAGAGTTACATTCTCCTTGTCCAGTAGCATCGCGAGGGGGGGGGGGGGGTGCGTTGATGGGGCGTGGGGGTGGAGGTTGGTAACTGACATAAAAACTGTTCTCTGTGACAAAGTAGGGGCGCCACTAAAGAACACTGCCCTCTGGGCGCCTCGAACCCTTGCGCCCCCACTGTCCTTATCCAAGGCAAAATTTTAAGAGTCCTTATGTTTTGTAAATTTTATTTATTTTATTTGTATTTCAAGGTTTTGTCGCTTAAGTAATATTTTTACATGACGGCTTTACGAAAACACCGAACAACAAGCAGATTGTATCTGACAGTGAGAGCGCATTTGTAAAGTTTAAATGGTACCATCATTTTGATGTGGGGTTTTCCCACGCACGATAAATAAAGAGAAAAAATGATCCACTGAAAAATTATAAATTACCGCATTGTCAGCTACCATCTACTTGCTTTTCTTAGCTATGTATGTGACAGTGCGAGTGCACCAGCCAGATTAAACCGGATTAAACAAGATTAAACCATAAAGGCCGCGCGATCCAACTAGTTGCCCAAAGTTCCACTCCCACCCCCATACACCTTAAGAGTATTCAAAAACAAACACATTTTTGAACCGCTTATTAATTACGAAAGTTACATAGTATCTCTATGAGTACTGGTTTTGAATACAGTCATATCTCTATGAGTACTGGTTTTGAATACAGTCATATCTCTATGAGTACTGGTTTTGAATACAGTCATATCTCTATGAGTACTGGTTTTGAATACAGTCATATCTCTATGAGTACTGGTTTTGAATACAGTCATATCTCTATGAGTACTGGTTTTGAATACAGTCATAATTAAAACTTTTCTGATCAAATAAAAGATGCCACAAAGAAATCGCAATCTCTTCTGAGTCAAAATAACACTCGCATGGTATTGTGAATGGAGTTGAATTTCAAAAGCAAAAATCATGAACAAATCTATTTTAAAAGATCTAGCTTGTCAAGGTATTTTACAAGATGTTTCAAACGTAGACGTGAATAAATATCATACTTGTTCGGATGCTAAACTCGAACCGATTTCAGAAATATTTTTTATCAACTTAATGATTTACAGAGTTCACTGGAGACGACATAATTGACAATGAAGGTTATATAACATTGACACCGAAAAAAAATAAAGATGTCAAATCTACAAATAAAAGAGTGCCTCTGCAAAACAGGGATAGAGTTATCTGGATGTAAAAATCGAGTATGTGAAACACAACACTGCTGCTGCGTAAAAAAAAGATTGTGACACATTAATTGAAAAACCTGAAAACTGAGTCTCAGTCTTGAAGAGTACTTCATAAAAGACTACGAGTTTAGACAGGACCTGCATTTTTATGACATTTAAATTTATTTTAAAAGTATCCGTGATAAAATCGCCTTTAAACAATGGCGTTACAATCAACCTCGATGATGCGATAGTAGAAATCTATAAGAAGATGGCATGCAATTTTAAGGGCTCGCGGTATTAATTCAACTCACATAGTAAACCTTTGGAAACTCCCGACAAATTATAGAAGGTCTGATAATCACCGTTTTTAAGAGAGGAAATGAAAATAAAAGAGATCCAAACAATTATAGGGCGATAACGCTTCTCCCAGTTATTCGTAAAGTTGTGAAAAAAATATTTTAGTAGAAAAGTTACTTACTGATTTAAAATCTACTAAGTTTTCAATTAACTCCTCGCTCAAGAGGGGGCTTCCAGAAGGGTCTGAGTAGCAATATGACTTCTTTTTTGGTCTATGAACTAATTGGCTATGCTAATGAAAACCAAAACAAATTGTACGCAGTTGTTCTTGATACTGAGAAAGCTTATGACACTGTATGGCATGACGGATTACTTTATAAATTATTTCAGATCGGTATCTATGACAGAATATGGAATGTGATTGTCAATTTATACACAAATATGTATATCAGAGTTATCCTTTCAAGAAGAATTTCTAACAGATTTCTGGTGTTGAAATCTACACGCCAAGGTGGAAAATTGTATTTATCATTGAGCTGCTAGATGTTTTAACAACATGCAATTTTGGAGTTGTATTTCTCGATAATCCTGTGCCATTGTCATACTGTAGCAGATGATATGCTTTTTCTGAGTCATTCAAAACTAGGCATGGATCACTTACTGAAGATAACTTCTGAGTACTCTATAATGTGGAGATTCGGATACAATTCTTACAAAAAGTAACATTATTGTTTTCAATGTTAGTGTTTTCAATGGAAGTTCATTTGACTACAAAAGAAGACACAGGCTTTGGTTCTTGGGATTCTGAGTCTGTTCCAAAAACATAATCATGTAGACATTTAAGCATTAATGCATCTAAGTGCAACAAAATAGCTATTATGATAAAAGAGGTTAAAGATAAACGTGTGAGTTCTCTATTCAGTTTTATTGATATTGGAATTAATGAGTGTAGTTTTAATCCAGTCACAGCGAAGATCTTGTATAAAACTGTCGCATTACTCCGCGCATTGTATGGTTGTAAAACATGGTGTAGCACCAGCCCTCAGAACATACTTATATTAGAGAGAGGGCATCGTTGTTGCATTAAACACATGCAAGTATTATCTACAAATTCACGAACTGACATTATGGTGAATTTACTGGGTGCTTTACCAATTGAAGCCTACATCGATATGATACCGTCTTTACTCGCGTATAAGTCCTATCCAAATGCAAACAACATAGACCCTGATCTGCCGTCGCATAATGCCCCGGCAGATTAGGGTCTATGTTGTTTGTTCTACTGATTAGTCCTTACAAATTGCATTGACCCAGATCTGCCGGCGCATTATGCGATGGCAGATCTGGCTCTATGTAGTTTGCAGTTGGTGTTGAGTTATACGTGAGTACATACGGTAGATTGTTTTTCCTTGATCATCTTTGTGGATAGCCTGTAGTCTATTTTGCAAAACAAGTGTTCCTACTCCGCCTTTTAAACTATCAAATCCCAAGAACCAAATCAAAACAAACTGGTTTTATTCCTGACATTTATAGACTACTGGAAAAATTTGATCTTAAATGAATTTATATAGAATTGTTCATACTTCAAGGTCGTTTCCCTGTCCCCCCCCCCAAAAAAAAAAATTGATTGGAAAAGTATTGTTTGAGCAAAGTCCGTACATCATATGAAAATGCTTTGAAATGTAAACTAATTGAAGACCCATCGTTGAATAGATTTCAGAAGCTAATACTTGATGGTAGTTTGATTCCGTCTGTAGTATGTGGATGAGGTTGTTATGTACACACTGTCAGACTCTTTGTATTTCTGTTGTTGATCATTTCATACCTGCATGTAATTTTCTTACACCGGACCGTGATAGGTTTTGGTGCCATATTATTTATAAATTCGATGTGCATGTTTACATGTATTTAGATTTATCAATACTTATTTGTGAATGATATCCAGTGATTACTAGTTCTTATTAGTAATGATAAAATTATGTATTTCTATCTTCTGTGTATCAGCTGTCGCTTCCACGTGGAAAAGGTATATAAGAAAAGTTTGACTGTGCACCATGCTGATATCAAATGTGTATTGATACTCCTGTTATTTATTTAAAATGTATGCCCTGACCGTACTGATGTCAGCTTGTGTAATCGTACCCTATAGCTCATTGTACATCTTCAAGGTGCAGAATAATGAAGTGACTATTAATATTTACCTTCAACGCTTATTTCAATCATGGATGTGGAGTGTTCAATCAACTTTATTTACAATGATAGTTTGTGTTTCATATTTATTCTTTTTTTTTCTTTCTCAAATTGATGCTAAGTTTTGGGCTATTCATTCTTTATGTATCTGTATGATTGATTCTATTCTTCGTAACACGAAGGAAATAAGGACATTAATCAACTACACTCCCAGCTATCTACAATGTCAAAGCTCGGCTTGCATGTATTAAAGAAATGCTATTAAACGAGGACATACAAAAGATATTACTACTGTTATTACGTTGACCTACAATACGACAAACACATAGGGTATATTAGTGACGATTGTGAATTTAACAACAATGGTCATTACTTATTCATTTCAATGTTTCTTTTAAACGACATCACATGTAATTTTGTATTTCAAATTATAGACAACTACATCAAATTTCTTGTAATGAGATATGCTCAATGCAAATAATAATGATGACAAGTATAAAATCAAACAGTGATTATAGTGTTTTTTGTGTGTGCAAAATTACCAAGCCATTGGTAATCAATTGAAAAAGTTCTCACTACATTTTGTAACTCATTTCTTGAATGACATTGAAAAGGTAATCGGCCACTGGGTGTTCAGCTATCACATTGAAATCCCAAAGTGGATAAAGAATGCTGCTATGCGCAGTCATGTTTGGAATGGGATGTTTCGGTTGTTTACGTGGTGGGTTATTTCGTATGCTCTTTCGATGATTTATGCTCACGCGCTTTGAATTGAAACTATTGCAACCTCACGCTCTAAATCCAAGGGGGCACAAATGCCAGCAGCTGACGACGAACTTAAATTATACTCGCGTGCGACCAAACTGGTCATGTGCGAGGAATTGCCAGTAGCTGGCTGCATATCGTTGCTAAATAAGGGTTGTCGATCCACGTCGTTCCACATCGATTCTTGGCATGTGTAAGCTAGCCTAAAATAGCATCTGCCGCTCCGCTTTCTGATTGGATGCAGCTCAAAGAAACCGATCCGATCAGATTAATAGTTACATTTACCAAGGACGATAGTTAGTAATAGTTATCATAGCGGCCTTGATAGGCAACGACATATGTCGCGTGTAAATTTCTCCTATTAAATCTTTCATACACGTTTATCTTTCAAGCTAAGGTATGTCGACATCATAGAAGTCACTATAATGAAAACCTAACAAGTCAGGCAAAGTCAATTGATTTTGCTTGCCATAAACCAGGCGTGTCCAATCCGCCGGACGCATGCAGCTCAGTCCTTCACATTGTGCGTCCATGCAGGTAGTCCTACGTGTTATGCGTTGACTAAAAACAGTGAAGAAAACTGTTCTTGCTCATGCGGCCCGCTACCTTAAGCATTTTATCTGTTTTGGCCTCCAGCCAAAAAGGTTGGATGCCCATGCCATAGACAGTAGCTCTTCATTCGAAAGAGAGCACTTGGCTAGTTACAGATGCCAAGGTTGGATGTGGAACGAAGTGGATCGATGACCCTTGGCTAGCGATTTTATTTTATTCGCATTGACTCAGTCGGCTGAAGTTTCAGAACATTTTAAGACCTAAATATTGAGGTTTCTACAATTTTAATCCCAATATGAATAACAGATTTTTATTTAGGAAATAAATAAATTAATTAATTAAAACGCTGAGCGTGACTCGTAATACTTATGCTGTAGCAATTAGCATTTATACATTTATTCTACATGCTAGTGCACTTATACAGAAAACTCCCTTGCTCCGTCGCAAAACAATCATGGAAAAGTTTCGATAAAAATATGCAATTTTTCTTATAATCCGATACCTTTATTTCAATCAAATTATTATCTGAAGGCAAGGAATAATTATTATGTTGTTTATCAATTTTATTGATTATTTCTCGAGGAGGATACGAATGTATTTTGAAAACCTCCGTTCCTCTTATTATATGTCCTCCGTTGTGCCATTACATCCATCCACCATGCCCTCTGCTCCAACACCATTATGCAGAATCACACAAAACTTGATAATATATTTTCCCAAGTTCTGATATAGTACAGAGATCATGCATACGCCAATCATTTTTTTTAACGCCTCGAACAACCTCTCTCCCATCCATTCCATAGGTCACTCGTGTCAACTTGACAGCAAAGTTACCCGAGACTATTCGATGCGTGTATCTAAATGCAAATTTATTTCATGAGTCCTTTTTGGAGAAGATTTAGTTACACACGAATAATTGCTGTAAATTACAAATTCTATACCAAAACAGAGGGGACGCACACCTGGATACAGCAGGAGAAAACGTGTTAATATGAAGTGAAGTTACTTAGGAAAGTTTCATTATCTCTATGAAACATGTTAGAGTTATAATTTGTCGCTCACTGGGAATATAAATAAGAACCCAAACCCCCACAATGTATGCTCTCTCTCTCTCTCTCTCTCTCTCTCTCTCTCTCTCTCTCTCGTATATCCCCCTGTTAATTTTCAGTATGATTAATCTAAGATGGGTGTAAATATGAAGATTTTCATATTACAAGTTATTCGGAGAATCGCCCTTTTTAATATATTGTATTTTTCTTATTCTTACGAGTGTTTGCCTACCTTGGCATACGGAATATATAACAATTTAAAATTTATGCGCGATTGTTGAGCGGAAAGTGGCTGCTGTGAAGGGGCAATTGATGAAGATGTTCGATACCTAGTGGAAGACATTTCTATTATCAGGGGCATTAATTTATCAACTGTTTTAATATACGGAAGAATCATTTGAGGCTCAAAAAGGTTTGTGCAAGATGGGTCCTGTATTGGTTGACGGCTGATCAAAAACAGACTCGGGTTGAAATCGCACAAACAGCTACTCGCTAAAAAGAGTGACCAGAGATGTTTGAATGAGATGATGAAACAGGATTCACTTTCTTTTAACCCGAAAACAATAAAGTTTGGATCGGAGAAAACGAGCAGAGACTACAAATCGCTCGACGTAGTCGGACTGTCAAGAGAGTTTTATAAGCATTATGTTTCGATGCAAAAGGCCCGGTTGTCCAGGTGCCTGTGCCTCAATCTGCTGGTGTCATTGGACATTTGTATCCTTCCAAAGTGTTGCCAAAGTTGTGGAATACAACCGAACCACCCGTCGGCGCAACGATACCAGAGGTATCCATCTCCACCATGACAACGGTAAGGCGCATACATCCGCCGTTGTGACAGACTTCCTGAAGGTAGGTATTCACAGTTCTTAGGAGTCAGGACTATACCTGAGATGCATAAGGGCCAGATGACACGAAGATGACTCTCTCAAGATTTCTATCGAATCTAATTTTCCGTCCCAGTGATACATTCATAACTTTCGTTCACTGATTGACCACCGAACTGTCACGCATATAGATGTCTGGTCGATCAATCAATCGAGATTTTATGTGTAAATCATATTATTATACCAATTTCGTCAAAAGAAATCAGATCTAGCCATGAACCATACATAGCGAAATGTAAATGCATAGTGAAACCTGTCTGGAAAGACTACTCTGAGGACAATTGACCTGGTCTCTATTAGCATGCAGTCTTTATATACATATTTTGATTTATGTATAAATGAGATCTATGGATCTTTGCCTTTATACGCTGATGGTCCTTATCTGCAGTCCTTATATAATTGTTACTACTGATTCTCTGTTTTATTTATTTACTTTACTTTATGTTACTACTTATAAAAAATAATTTTATCATGAAAAGCTAGATATAGTATTTCTTTCCGATTACCGTATATACTCGCGTATAATCTAATACCAACTGCAACCTGCATAGACCCAGATCTGCCGTCGCATAATGCGCCGGCAGATATGGGTCTATGCAGTTTGTAAGGACTAATCAGTAGAACAAACAACATAGACCCTGATCTGCCGGCGCATCATGCGACGGCAGATCAGGGTCTATGTTGTTTGCAGTTGAACCTGGTTTATACGCGAGTATATACAGTACTTATCCAACGGACTACATTTATGTTGAATTATAGTGTACCTTTAAATATCAGTATCTATAAAAAAGACTGCATTTGGACCCGGATTTATACGCGAGTATATACAGTACTAACATGCTAGACTATGTTCAGATTTAGTTTGGCACAGCTAGTGATTATCAAAATTTGATAATGGATGAGAAAAGGTAAAATCTGAGTAACAGCTATGTAGAAAAATGTTCAATGGACCCTAGCTCTTATATTTACATAAATAGCGATTATTACGCAACCTCGCCATAAAGGTTTGTCACATTAAACGACATACTCTGTAAATGTGTCTTCTCAAGTTACACCACGCCCTATTTTATACCTAAATTATTTCAGCCGACCTTGTTGAGGTCAGTAATGGTTCTGAAACATTTATGAAGATTTCTGAACACATTTTAAACACCATCTGCAATATTTTATTATGAACCTGTGATGTCAAAAATGGCAACTTCACGCATGTTTTTAAGTCATTTGATACCCAAACATAGTGCATATCTTCGAGGTGCTGATTTTGTAAACATTATTGTAATTTATGGTATTAGGGAAAGAAAATCACTAGTTTTATACCCGAATTTATCTTTGACCATTAATCTAAGACTTCAAAGTTCAAAACCAGAAAATATCATGTTATAAATACGTCTTAAATTTTAAATC